>OZ007593.1:105900531-107100531 GCA_963931845.1 Maratus michaelseni
TATTTAAGTGATATTTTTTCAGCCTTTATTATTTATCTTTTTCATCTAGAAGGGTCTCGTCCAACTACTGTACATAATTTTATTCAACGGTTGTACATTTTCTCGTACGCTGCTATTATTTTAGCTACCGATAAAATATCCAATGACTCCGCCTGGATCATCGCATTGTTCATCCGGGCTCCTGATCTTCTCCTCTTCTACATAATTTTGAATAATAGAATAGAAAACAGTTTTTTAACGGACAAATTGCTCTTGCTGACAAATTGTTAGCATACAACAATTTTGCGCTGCATATTTCGAGCTTCGTGTCGAATACCACTCCTAAATTCGACAGGAGGAATGCTCAGTCAAGGTTAAACTCAAAGAATATTTATTAGGTAATTACTGTTTTTTCACGCCCCTGTGAGATGCGGTACCTTTATAAGCCATATGCAAATGAAAAATTTGCTAGAAAGCTGAGTTCGTCACCGAATTTCCGACTGTGAAGATAGGGTTTAATTAGCTTCACGTTTGTCAAAAAGCTGCTGTGTTTGGAGGAATTTCTGAGCTCAAAATTCATGCTGTTTTTTGAAAAAAAAATTGCAAAGAAAAGAAAACTTTGTTGGTTTTCCATCTGTGGTGTAAAATTATAAATTGAAATGTGTCTGAAATACGTGTTTCTTTCTCACGTTTTTTAAGTTATATAAATATTGGTATGTGATTTCATGAATATGGGCAAAAAGCACTAACGCAGCACGTTAGGTATGAAGTATCCCATTGAAACAGTTATGTGAGTGTGCTCATCCATGTTTTATTATTATTACTGTGCCCAATGTTATGCAACAGAAAAGTAATGTTGTTTTATTTTTCTATTAAATGCACCAAATTACTGCAAATTTACAACGGTGTATAGACTTTCTTTATACTCTTTATACGATTTTAATACTCTCAATATATTATTTAGTGTATTGTTTGCACATAAATGTTTCATTTTAGCACAATAAAACACAATGTTGAAAAATATTTTTCATAAATTCGTACCAATCGCAATTTTCAAATGATTTAAGAACGCTAAAATATCTTGTTCACTCAAAACACACTGCTTATCAATCAAGGCTTTTTTTACTTATTTGGGATATTTAGAGTTATTAGCAGTGACATTTAGTTTCAAATTAAAAGAATAAGTTACAAACCAATTCTAGATTTATTAAAGACCGGATGTTGTATTTTAAATTTATTTTTTTTACATTATTATTTGGATATGAAGAAACATATTTGTTTCTAAGAAAGGGAGAAAGGAAATAGCGTAGGCAATATATCCATTCCTGAATTTTTTCACTAAGCAATGTTCTTCATTTTTTACTTTCTATCTTTACAAGAAGAAAGTATTAAATTCAAGAAAATTTTCGACTTCCGGTTTTCGACGGATTTATACGTTTTAGAAGGTTCCTGAACACGATTTGACTGTTTTTTAGAAAATATCTGTCTGAGAGTTTGTCTGCCTGTCTGTGTGTGTATGTGACAAAAAAATTATAGGTACTCTATCTCAAGAACTAATGCACGCAATTTAATAAAACTTTATATTCAATTAGACTTTGATATAAATTGGTGCTGATTAGTTTTGGGTGCAAATCGCTTAACAAGTGGCGCTTCTATGCTACTTTTTTCATGATTTTTATGATAGCTATATCTCAAAAACTAATACCTAGAATTTCATCAAACTTCAGATTCAGTTAGATATTGACAAAAGTTATTGTTGATTAGGTTTTGGTGCAAATCTCCCAACAGGTGTGCTGCTATGCTGTATTTTTCAGGATTTACACGATTTTAGCGATAGTCATATCTCAAGAACTAATGCACGAAATTTAATAAAACTTTAGATTCAGTTAGATGTTGATATGAATTGGTGTTGATTCGATTTTGGTGTATGTGAAACCTGTATGAGATAAAAAAAAAAAAAGTTTTGGGATTGTCACATCCGACTAGTTTAATTTTAATTATTCAGAAATATTTCAAAGCAATTTTAATTATTTCGTGAGGAGTAATTTTAACTTACTTGGTAGATTGTTTGTCAGATTGCCTCTCAGCCTTTTGCCTCATCAATTAATTGTAAATATTGGTCTTGGGAAAAATTTTGAATTTGTACTTGTAATAGATTAGATAATTACCTTTCAATAATATCTATAATTATTTAATGCCATGTTTAAATTATCGAGCATTATAATGTATGTGTCTTTACATTTTTTAAACACAAGCTATAGTAGTAAATAGTGTAACTAATGTGTTAAAAAATTTTCTATAATAAAGGCATGATGCATGATTTTTTCTTCCTTTTTATCATTACATTAAAACGAATATAGCAATACGAAAGAGTGAAATTCGAGTCTTTTTTCCATTGAAAACTATTGTCCTAAAATAAAAAGTAATCTTTTTCCAGGAAAATCTTGTTAAAATTCTTCAAATCAGCTTCAGACATTTTCGATTTTATCTATGATCTCTTTATACAATATCGACATTTCTTTTTCTTTTAGAAGCAGTCAGACAAAAAGCAAAAACTCTTTGTCATCGTATAAAAGTTTTTTTTAATTATTATTCAAGCAATACTGAACAATTTATAAGATCCAATTATTTTTAAATTCAGCTTCAATATCTTGCATGTATAATTGTCGGACTATTCCTTCTTTTAAACCTTTATCTGCTCATGGGCAATTCAAATCATGCATAAATGACTTAATAGGAAATAGGGGGAAAATGAACAATCGGTGAATTTCTGAAAAAAAAAAATAACTGACAGCCGAGATCAACTCAATGGCCATTTTCAGCTTAATAAAATATTAACCGTTTCTTGAAAAGCGGTGATTCTTGAAGATTTTAGGTTATAAGGCTTTTTGCCTTATTCTCAGTGTTTGCTATTTGGCTTAAGACAAAATAAAATCGCGAAGAAATTTGAATACGTTATTGAGGTAGCAATAAACACCACACTTTAAAAATGGCTGTTATAATACATACGTTTTATTTTATTTATTATATCTATTTTTTTGTCCATATATTTCTTCTGCAGAATAATTTTAATTTGTCTTGCAAGTAAATTTTTAATGGAAGTTGGTGTAAAAAAACTAGTTTAAAGTAGTCAAATTTTGGTGTACTAGTGTCATCCTTCTAATGGACAGCACACGAGTTTTTAAGATGCGAAATGATCATTTAAGCCGAGGACAATTTTTAAAATTATGTGTTTGCGAATAATTATGAAGCATGATAATATAAGCACACTGAAAAAAAAATAATAAAAATAATGTTGATTTTACGGTATAATACTGGCATCCCAGCTGCTAGTATTATACCGTTGTTACGGTTGGTTTCAACAAATTTTTTTTTTTTTAATCTACATTAATTATTTAAATCACTTTCTCAACATTTATTTAAAAGCACTCTTTTTTTCTGTTTCTAATAAAAATTTAAATAAATAAAAGTAATTGTAATAATTATAATAAAATCAGTTTTTATTTTTTCTTCTTTCTTTTTCTTTTTGCAAAGTAATTTCAACGTTTATAGTCTAACGTAGCTTCCTGTTTTTCAAATACGAAAAGCAGACAGCAAGGGAGGGATGTTTTGTCAGTAGACTGCACAGGTGGAAAATTTGGAGTCATCTAGTCTGACTTTGATATAAGAATGACCGACCGCCCTGTATAAGAATTACGTTATCTTATGAGTGTACTATACACGCAATTAGGCTTTGTAAGTTTACGTCAGGCTTCAATTGGCTCTGCTATCAGGCGGATAGCTGGCGCCCATGTAAACAGAGGCTAACAGGACCCCCCCTTCAGCACACGCCATGGGGGTGATGCATGGTTTCCTTCCCCCATGAAGCGGCCGGCAGAGTGGAGCGGCAAGCTGTAGTTTTCACGATGAGTCCATTTTTCCTTTTGTTTCCATTCCCGTACCCCTGGCAGAGTGGATCGGTCCCGTTTTTCAAGCAGCGCGGGAGAATGAATGTTTACGACACTTGTTGCTTGGCCAAGAGACCTGTCGTTTGACTCGTAAAAAAAATTCGATTTATTACGGGGCTCGAAGATTGGCCTGTGGGCTGGATCGCGAAGTTGTTGAAGGCGGACAGGTTTCTGGAAGATTTTTTTTTTGAGAGTGGGGTATTGATGGCCCTACATTAACCATCCTAAATCATGATGTTATGATGAAAAGAGGCTATAAGGGCATTTTCGAATTGCGGATCTATAACTGTTAACGAGAAATTAAGAAGAAGATATGTGTAGCCTATTTTTTTTTGGCTTAGTGGCGCTCCAAGATTATGACTTCTTAACCATCAGAAGTGATCATAGATATTGAACTAAACCGGTCGTTAGAAGTCGTAGTGTTCTGAGTTACGGTGATGGCTATCTTCGAATAAAACACATGCTTCAGGAAGGTGAAATTACTGACTCCGACGGTGAAGTTCTGGACCGTAGAACGATTTTCCCCTCCGGACTAGATGATGGACCTAGTAGTTGATGGCAAGTGATGCAGTGAGATGAGAGGATTGATGAATGTTAGCTTGAAACCACGTCTGAATTTTTCCCCAGCCTGAATACTCCAGCTTAAGTGCTTCATCAGATTTTGAAAAAGGAGGAAATGCTCCTAAGTGCCCATTGACTAAAATTGTAGAACTCTCTACCTGTTGTAAGTACTATTTGCATAGTTTTTCTTTTTATTTATTTGTACCTCTTTAAAAAAAAAAAAAAAAAAAAAAATATGTTTGCTATACCAGAGTTTAAAAGTGAAATGAATATCTTTGGATAATTTCAATAAGAATAAACATTATGAACAGAAATAGTCTGTAGGTTAATATATAATGTTTGTATGTTTGAACGACCATTAAATGGTAATATGATGGTAATTTTAAAAATATGAAGTGTAATTTAAAAGTAACCAGTGAGTGGTTTCAACTTAAAAGATCAGCTGTTATATTGTTTTATTAAGATTATTTTTGATAACTTAGTTGCTTCATTATTTTAAATGTTCAAATAAATTGTGTTTTTTTTTTTGTTTATTATCAAAATTGGTATGTTTTTCTTTGTATAAATCTCTAAATAATTAATTTTTTATATTCACAGTAGACCTATAAGAATGGCCTAACCTTTCTGTGATTAATTAAAAAAAAAAAAAAAAGGGAGAGAAAATTCAACTTTATTAAATTAGGACTTTAAAATTTCTTAAGTTTAAATTCATAACTGACTGTTTTAATGAACATAAATTGAAGTTCACTCAATGTTATACAATCGTATTTTTGATCTTGATTTAAGGATGGATAGATTAATAAGTGAAACAGTAATATTAAATTTAATTTCATAAAATGTTAAATTAAGCTTTAACTCTCCTCTTTCAGAAAAATTGTTTTTCTAAAATATACACCAAAATTGTTTTATTTTAAAAAGTAAAAAAAAAAAAAAAAAAAAAAAAAAAAAAAAAAAAAATAATATCCAGTCATTATACACCACTATACGATTCTTGGTTAACCGATCGGATCTTGTTCAGAATCTCTATGGTTGTTCTAAAATTATAGTACATCATCATATCCCTATTCTATTAACGGATTTAACTCTTTCCCCTTTTGGTCCTCATATTGGAGGAATTTCAGGTTGTCTGCATTTTTCCAAATTATATGATGATTACACTTTTGTTAATTTAATGTGTATGGAGATTTGAGCTTGATCGGGTTGGAGTGGAGTTGGGTGTTCTTTATGCAATCCAGTATGCTACTTGATTTAGAAATCTGTTGCCCCTTACTACATTTAATATTGTCTTAAAATGATGAGTTCAAAATTATCATTGTTGTATTAACCTATTCGGATTCTTAAGTTTTGATATTTTGATTAGTTTAATATAATTTGCTACCTTTTCCATGGCAACAGATTTCAGTGGAGCTAATCAGGGTATACTTATTTTTTTCTAAATATTTAATTGTCAAGTGAAGATTGAGTAATAAATGAGCTTTTTAAGTTTAAGTAAGTTGTGTTTTAGAAAGAACCCCAAAACTCCACAACAAATGGTGCCGTAACAATTCGGTCTCTGGGTTATTGATTTTTTTTTACTTGTATGTATTTATGTATCAAAGAGCAACTGGGTGTTTTTGCAATTAAAATTTTATTTATATGTTCAAGTGTAAAAAGAGGTCTAGGCTCTCTCTCTGTGCTAGTAAGCTACAATTCCCAGTCAAAATTATGCCTTGTGAGCATAACCTTTTCTTATTTACAAAAAGCATAGTCCTGTACTTAAGTTTTATGTATTTATAAGGTTTTCCTTTCCCCTCTCTTTTTCTCATTTTTAAGTTGTCCCCCCCCCCCTTTTTTCATTTTCTTTTTGGTTTGTTTGTCATTTTCTAACTCTAACTATGGCTGATAAGCACTCGGAAGCAATTGCCACTATTCAGCGAAAAAATGCTTTAGTGGATAATCTGTCAAACATTCCCCCATTCAATGGAGAGGCCAGCTCAGTCTGCTTCTCAGATTTTTCTGAGAAATTTGAGAGTTTTGCCAAATTATTTGACTGGAATGAGGAGGAGAAAAAATTCGTTTTGTTAGCTAGATTATCAGGAGCTGCTTCTAGGCGAATAAAAATTCACAAAGCAAAAACATCTGATGAGCTATTAAAAATCTTAAAAGAGAGTTATACTTCACAGGCCACACCAGATGTTGCCCTCAGTCATTTTTTAAATTTTAAACAGCCACCCAATATGAGTGTTCAGGAGTTTTATGACAAGGCATATGATATGTCATTAAGAGCCCTTGTAATTGAAGGTATCCAGGGTGAAGTAGTCGATAAAAGCCGAACGGCTCTACTACACTCCATGCTGTTGAGCAATCTTACACCAGAAGTGCGAAAGGGGGTAATTGCGAGAAATCCACAATCCCCAGAAGAGGTCCTCAAAATTGCGCTTCTTGAGGAAAAGGCTTATAGGAGCATTAACCCTTTCTACAACCACCGCGAGGAAATTCTCAACCCTAATTTGACCCAAAACCTACCCTGTGCTGCAGTTTTTCAGCAAGATAGCTCACAAAAGAAGGAGATAGACCAACTAAAATCTCAAATTGATGTTTTAGCAGCTAAGATAGACAGTTTAGTTGATCTTAGGGCTAGGGATGTACAGGAGAAAAACCAAGAGGTAAGACCCGTAACCTGCTATAGGTGCTCCGTACAAGGCCACTATGCCAGAGATTGTCCACTAAATTTTGTCGACTATAATTTTAGAAGGGGAGGTGGTCAAAATTTCAGGAGCCGTGGGCAAAATTATAGAAACAGAGGTGAAAATCCTAGAGGGAACCACAATCAGCGAGGCGGATATAGGGGGAGAAGAGGTGGTTATTACCAAAACAATAGGAGCACAGCTGCGAACAGAAATGAAGAGCAGGCGGTAAATAACACCCCAGTAGCTAACAATGAAAGTGAGGCTTTAAACTATTAGTGGCCGGATCAGATGTGGTCAAGTCGATCCCCAACAGGCCCCTGGACCCCCCAACTGTGTATAGTATGTTTCAGCCCCAATCATATACATTACCAACTGCAAGAATTTACATAAATAAAGTTTGCCTAAATGCATTATGTGACACGGGTTCTGCAATTAATCTCCTGAGTGGTACTGATTGTAACTGTTTAGAGAATTTTGAAATGGAGAATTGCAATGTCCCCATTATGACTGTCACCGGTGAGAAAGTTCACCTAAATAAGAAAGTATTTTTAAAATTTGTTTTTGATAATGTTCAATGTCAAGCTGAATTCTATGTAGTGGAAGGTAAATTAGCAGAGGAATTTAATATGATTTTGGGAATGCCATTTTTGAAAGAGTACCGGGCAAGTATAAATTGTGATACAAATGCTGTCGCTCTTAAAGTGCCAGTTTCAGGCCAATGTAAACAAAGCGTAGAAACCCCAAGTAATACTTCAGGGTGTAATACTTGTCTTGCTACTAATTCTGTAAATATTTCTAACTCTGTATATAGTGTAAATTCTAATAATAATTGTATAAATAATGATTGTGTTAAAATAATTCTGTAAATATAAAATGTGTCAACAAAGTAGGGGAGAATTCAAAAAGTAGTAATGCCAATAGCCCTCCTGAAAATTGTGCATGTGAGAAAGTTCATGACTCAGTTAATATTGAAAATGGGAATCATAGTAGTGAAAATATGGTAGTTCAGGACCCGCAGTTGAGTAATATGGGAAAAGATGTTGAGATAGTCATTCAAACTGAGTCAGATAAGGAAGTTGAAAGTGTTGCGCAGAACTTTTGCATGCAAACAACATCAGGCGGTAGCTCTGAGGGTAATAACACTGAAAATTTTTCAAGTATTCAAAGTTTCGACAACATTCTTTCAGCAGCGAGTCAGGTAACTCAGGGTAATTTAGCTGAAGAGACTACTGAAATTTGTAATATTGATGAAAGTGAAGATTTGGTAAGTATAGAGGATAAGGTACCTGAAGTCGAGGAGGAGAGCAATGAAGATAGCAGTAGTGATAAAACCAATAAAAATAAAAATATAAGTTTCGCTGTGTTATGTAGCAAAATTTCAATTCCCCCGCAGTCAAAAATGTTAGCCCAGGTTAAAAGTTATAAGGAAAATTTTATTAAGGAAAATGATATTGTTATGTTAGAACCTTTGGCGAAAAATTTAAATCAAGGTCTCCTTACCTACAGAGCCATTTGCACTAAAGAACATGGCCTATATATCTCATTTGCAAATTTTTCAGACAATAGTATTCATTTAAATAAAGGAACCTTTGTTGCCAAAATTCAAAAATGTGTAGACCAGTCAAATATACCCGTAACTGATAATAAATTAACCTATAATATAAATTTGGCCCCTCCAATTGGTGACTTTGATCACGCTGATCTCACTTGGAGCTCTGAAATTAATTTAGATCATTTAGAACCCCCATTAAAACTTAAAATGCAAAATTTTCTAGACAAAAACAAAGATGTATTTGCAGCATCGGTCTTAGATTTACCCGGCTGTGATACAATCCCGCATGAAATTAACTTAACTTCAAATAAACCAGTTAAAGGCAAAGCTTATAGAGTCCCCTACAAATTACGTCAAGAAATGGAAGACCAACTTAATACTTTGTTACAGGCGGACATAATTTCCCCTTCCATGTCTGAATTTGCTTCTCCGGTTATTCTGGTTCGGAAATCAAACGGTTCCTATCGACTTGCTGTTGACTACAGAAGATTAAATAAAAATCTTGTTAAAGATGCTTACCCAATACCTAACATTACCGACTCTGTTGATGCTTTAAGTGGGGCTAAATTTTTTTCAACGCTAGATTTAACTAGTGGGTTTTTTCAACAGGTTATTCGCCCAGAGGATAGGCATAAAACTGCTATAATCACCCACAAAGGACTTTTTGAGTGGACCCGTAACTGTTTTGGGCTCTCAAATTCAGGTAACAGTTTCCAAAGACTTATGAATGCTATTTTCGGTGATTTAGGCAATCTTGGAATTCTTGTTTATATCGACGACATTGTAATTGCCTCCAGTGATGTTAATTCTCATTTTGAGAAGCTTAGCATGGTCTTTGAAAGGTTAAGACTGCATAAACTTAAACTTAAGCCCAGTAAATGCACTTTCCTTTCGAATAAAATACAATATCTAGGTTTTGAGATTTGTAGTGGCCAAGTATCACCTATCAATAAAAATATTGCCGTAATAGAAAATTTTAAACCTCCAACTACCCGAAAGGCTGTTAGGTCATTTATTGGAACTCTATCTTTCTATAGGAGATTTATACCAGATTTTACTAAGAGAGCTAAAAATCTAATCAACTTAACGAAAGAGACAGGAAAATTTTCGTGGAATGAAGATGCACAGAAAGAATTTGAAGACCTTAAAATGGCTCTTATTTCAAAACCATGTCTTGCACTCCCTGATTTTGAGAAAGAATTCCATTTATATACTGATGCCAGTGGCGAAGCATTAGGGGCAGTGTTATCACAATTAGATGAAAATAACATGCTCCATCCTGTTGCCTTTGCCAGCAGAAAATTGAAAGATGCTGAGACCCGCTACTCCACCACTGAAAGGGAATTACTAGCTTTAGTTTGGGCTACTGCCCACTTCAAATGTTACATTGCTAATACCCATTTTTTCATCTATACAGACCATGCGCCTCTAACATTTATGTTAAAAATTCACGACCCTACATCTCGCATGGCTAAATGGATCTGCACTCTCTCAGACTTTAATTTTACAATCAAGTTTGTTAAAGGTAAGTGTAACAGTGTCGCAGATTTCCTTTCGAGGTATGTCAACAATGATAACTCCAATGATACTGTTAATTGTAATTTTTGTATACAAGTTGAAAAGGAAGTTACTTTTATGCCTCATTCTAATCTACTTGAAAAAATTGGTGAATTACAAAAATCAGACAAGAAATGCTGCGAGATTGCAAGAAAACTAGACCAAGGTGTAGAAATTGCTCCTAAATACATGAAATTTTTTTTTAGAGATGACATTTTAGTTTGTGAGGATACAAGGGAGTCAGCTATTTTGAATAAATCTGTAAAGTTAGTCGTGCCAAAAGAATTGGTTACTCAAGTTTTTGCACTAACACATGAGTCCCTAGCGGCTTGTCATCAAGCCTTTCAAAAGACCATTGATCGCATTCGTGAGCACTTCTATTGGCCAGGAATGTCGTCAGATGTCAAGCATCTAGTGGAGTCATGTATTAGTTGCCAGCAGAAGAGAGCTTATAGAGCGAACCAGCTCGCCCCTCTGCAACGTATGCCGACCCCCCAGTTTCCCATGAACAAGGTTCATTTGGATCTCATTGGACCCTTACCACAAACTTTTTCGGGAAATAAGTATATTGTCGCATATATAGATTCATTTACTAAGTGGCCAGAAGCATATGCGGTTAGTTCAACCACTTCAGATGTCATTGCGGACACTTTAGCTGATTTCATATCACGCTACGGTGCGCCCTGTTTTATTACGACGGACAACGCGAAGAATCTAATTTCAGATGCGATAGAGCACGTATATAAAATGTTTGGTATTAATCATATTAAGACCTCATCTTATCACCCGGCTGGCAACTCGCAAGTGGAGAGACAGAATCGTACTCTTAAAAATGCACTTTGTCACATAGTCAACCAAAATCAATCTGACTGGGACACTAAACTCAAATTTGCACTACTAGCTATGCGTTCAGCTGTCCACTCTTCAACTAAACTTATCCCAGCTGCAGTTATGTATGGCAGAAATATGAATCTACCATATAATCTCTTTTCTCAACCACCTTCTTTTAATTATAATGATGCACCCTCTTTTTGCGAACTCTTAATCCCAGCTCTTCAAAAAGTATACACTGAAGTACATAGTAATTTAATTAAAGTTTCTGAGCAGCAGGAAAAATACCGTGAAAAGACAGCTGTTGATAAAAATTTTAAAATAGGAGATCTTGTGTGGTTATTTACACCCACAGTCGCCCCTGGTAATACAAAAAAATTAAGCAAGCAAAATAATGGTCCTTTTACTATAATTGAGAAGCTAAATGAGGTTAATTTTAAAATAGCGCTAGTTGCTAATCCCAAAAATTGTCAGGTTGTCCATGTTGACAGGTTGTCTTCTTTCAAAGACAGACTCCCCATCTGGTCCAGTAAACCAAAACAAACAATTGGCCTGGGATCGACTGAAAACGTGACCATCGATTCACCACACCAACCGCGCGATTCTCCTCCTGTACGCAGGTGTAAGCGTAACCGATTCATTCCCTGGGCACCATATGATAGTAACCGCGCACCAGCAGTAGTGAACGTCAACAATAACGAAACTCCGGTAGCGCCGGAAGTGGAGGAAACAGACAGCGACGCGACTGAAATCATAAATCCCTCTCCCCCACCTCCCATTTCTCCGGAGATTGCAGCGGCAGAGAATAACGAGATGTGCGTAAATAAAAATTTAGCAACGGCAGAAGGCAGTGAAATGCGCGTAGGTAAAAATTCAGCCACGGCAGAAAGCAGTTCAACTGCTGAGCACAGCGATTCGCGCAGGTCTCGTTCATCGATTCGTCCAGCTGCTAAATGGAATAGAAGTAGTCGTTCAATATCGATTTCTAGAACCGACTATTCGCTACGGGATAGAAGAGACCGTCCGAGTTATAAATACTAACTACCTTTTTTCGTTATTCAAGCATTTTTATTCAATTTTACCTTGTTTATTTGTATTTATTTATAGTTTAGTTAATGTGTATGTATATTTAATTATTTTTTTTTGACATTTTTAAAACGGAACTTAGTTTTTCTAGCGTATTAAAGGTTTGTTTTGGTTGTGTGTTGATACTCTCTTGTAGGCATTTTTAACCCTTTTTATGCCTATACTTAAGGTTTTTGTCTGTTTTATGGTAGATTATGTGGTATATACCCGTCCGCACCCCGTTTTCGTAGATTTTGGGTATATTTTTGCAAAAAAAAAAAAAAAGAAACGAATGTAATTTTTGTTACTTTAAAATTTTTTTAGGATGTTGTGTTTTGTATGCCCTTTTGCCGAGGTAGATCTGTTTAGTTCAGTTTTTTTTAATGCATCAGTGTTTTGTATATAACTTTTTAAGTATGTGTTTACTTTAATTTCTATATTTTAACTAGATAGATTTATTATTTACTATACAGTTTGTGGTTTTATTTGAGCTTAAACTTTAAGGAGTGTGGGCCCTTTTTCTTTTTCTAGTACATACTGTCTCATGTACATGCCTGTATGTTGTTGTGTGTGGCTAAAAGTGCTAAAATTAACTATTTTATTTATTCTACTTCCTATTTTTGTGGAATGTGTGTTTTCCTTCCTGGTGATATATGTCACCACCCCTGTTTTTTATTTTATTTTGTGGAATGTTTTCCCTGTAGTGCCCAAAAGGCCCGAAACTGCTTTTTGCTATAAGTAGCACAGAGGCAGAGATACTCTTTCCCATGCACATTACTTGTACGTGCATTTGTAAAATCTACATAATATCTCGAATCATTAGACTGTGTTCGAAAACAAACATGTGTTCTCATATAAAATTGTTACAATTGTGTGCGTAATTCTCTAACATGGTCTGTGATACCATAATTTGTGTCTTACAGATGTATATGTATATATTTTTTTTTGTGTGTCACCAGTTGCTCTTGTGTATTTTTGTATAATAGAATTAATATGTGTTTTACAAATTTCATTGACATTTACAGTGTTGTAACTATGATATTACTAGTACTTATTTACATTAATAGATAGTGTTGTAATATACTGTGATGCCAATTATTGAAGTTATGTATATAAGCAGTATAGTGACAATTAATCAGTGGGCACTTCTCTTCTTTTTCGGCTAATTTTTTTTTTTCAAAATTCAATTTATGTATTATTTACAGTTCTGTTGCCAGAAGTCTCAGGAAGGATGCAGTTATGCGTAGGAATGACAGTAGTAGGGAAGTGAGGTTTCACAATCAGGTGGAACATGTGTTCTTTTACAGGTGCAGAAAATATCTTGGTCATTTTAGTGGTAAAATCAGCCTTGTGGTCCCTCCTCTGGTAGTACTCTTTTATGGTCATGTTTCAGGTAATATTTTAGGTAATGGTTTCTACGGATGTGCGAGCTCTGGTTGTATATATCCGGAATATATTGTCAGGGTGGTATTTCAGCGGTGAACTCTCTGGATCCCGTCCCGGATCGATGTATGATCTGTGTTTGTGGGTCAGTTTTTTCAGTGTTGAGGTCCCAGCATGCCATGTGGTACCAAGTTACCTTTCAAAAAAATAATTTGTTTTCTCAAAAAATTTTTTTTTTAATTAAGAAAGGGAGAAAGGAAATAGCGTAGGCAATATATCCATTCCTGAATTTTTTCACTAAGCAATGTTCTTCATTTTTTACTTTCTATCTTTACAAGAAGAAAGTATTAAATTCAAGAAAATTTTCGACTTCCGGTTTTCGACGGATTTATACGTTTTAGAAGGTTCCTGAACACGATTTGACTGTTTTTTAGAAAATATCTGTCTGAGAGTTTGTCTGCCTGTCTGTGTGTGTATGTGACAAAAAAATTATAGGTACTCTATCTCAAGAACTAATGCACGCAATTTAATAAAACTTTATATTCAATTAGACTTTGATATAAATTGGTGCTGATTAGTTTTGGGTGCAAATCGCTTAACAAGTGGCGCTTCTATGCTACTTTTTTCATGATTTTTATGATAGCTATATCTCAAAAACTAATACCTAGAATTTCATCAAACTTCAGATTCAGTTAGATATTGACAAAAGTTATTGTTGATTAGGTTTTGGTGCAAATCTCCCAACAGGTGTGCTGCTATGCTGTATTTTTCAGGATTTACACGATTTTAGCGATAGTCATATCTCAAGAACTAATGCACGAAACTTAATAAAACTTTAGATTCAGTTAGATGTTGATATGAATTGGTGTTGATTCGATTTTGGTGTATGTGAAACCTGTATGAGATAAAAAAAAAAAGTTTTGGGATTGTCACATCCGACTAGTTTAATTTTAATTATTCAGAAATATTTCAAAGCAATTTTAATTATTTCGTGAGGAGTAATTTTAACTTACTTGGTAGATTGTTTGTCAGATTGCCTCTCAGCCTTTTGCCTCATCAATTAATTGTAAATATTGGTCTTGGGAAAAATTTTGAATTTGTACGTGTAATAGATTAGATAATTACCTTTCAATAATATCTATAATTATTTAATGCCATGTTTAAATTATCGAGCATTATAATGTGTGTGTCTTTACATTTTTTAAACACAAGCTATAGTAGTAAATAGTGTAACTAATGTGTTAAAAAATTTTCTATAATAAAGGCATGATGCATGATTTTTTCTTCCTTTTTATCATTACATTAAAACGAATATAGCAATACGAAAGAGTGAAATTCGAGTCTTTTTTCCATTGAAAACTATTGTCCTAAAATAAAAAGTAATCTTTTTCCAGGAAAATCTTGTTAAAATTCTTCAAATCAGCTTCAGACATTTTCGATTTTATCTATGATCTCTTTATACAATATCGACATTTCTTTTTCTTTTAGAAGCAGTCAGACAAAAAGCAAAAACTCTTTGTCATCGTATAAAAGTTTTTTTTAATTATTATTCAAGCAATACTGAACAATTTATAAGATCCAATTATTTTTAAATTCAGCTTCAATATCTTGCATGTATAATTGTCGGACTATTCCTTCTTTTAAACCTTTATCTGCTCATGGGCAATTCAAATCATGCATAAATGACTTATTAGGAAATAGGGGGAAAATGAACAATCGGTGAATTTCTGAAAAAAAAAAATAACTGACAGCCGAGATCAACTCAATGGCCATTTTCAGCTTAATAAAATATTAACCGTTTCTTGAAAAGCGGTGATTCTTGAAGATTTTAGGTTATAAGGCTTTTTGCCTTATTCTCAGTGTTTGCTATTTGGCTTAAGACAAAATAAAATCGCGAAGAAATTTGAATACGTTATTGAGGTAGCAATAAACACCACACTTTAAAAATGGCTGTTATAATACATACGTTTTATTTTATTTATTATATCTATTTTTTTGTCCATATATTTCTTCTGCAGAATAATTTTAATTTGTCTTGCAAGTAAATTTTTAATGGAAGTTGGTGTAAAAAAACTAGTTTAAAGTAGTCAAATTTTGGTGTACTAGTGTCATCCTTCTAATGGACAGCACACGAGTTTTTAAGATGCGAAATGATCATTTAAGCCGAGGACAATTTTTAAAATTATGTGTTTGCGAATAATTATGAAGCATGATAATATAAGCACACTGAAAAAAAAATAATAAAAATAATGTTGATTTTACGGTATAATACTGGCATCCCAGCTGCTAGTATTATACCGTTGTTACGGTTGGTTTCAACAATTTTTTTTTTTTTAATCTACATTAATTATTTAAATCACTTTCTCAACATTTATTTAAAAGCACTCTTTTTTTCTGTTTCTAATAAAAATTTAAATAAATAAAAGTAATTGTAATAATTATAATAAAATCAGTTTTTATTTTTTCTTCTTTCTTTTTCTTTTTGCAAAGTAATTTCAACGTTTATAGTCTAACGTAGCTTCCTGTTTTTCAAATACGAAAAGCAGACAGCAAGGGAGGGATGTTTTGTCAGTAGACTGCACAGGTGGAAAATTTGGAGTCATCTAGTCTGACTTTGATATAAGAATGACCGACCGCCCTGTATAAGAATTACGTTATCTTATGAGTGTACTATACACGCAATTAGGCTTTGTAAGTTTACGTCAGGCTTCAATTGGCTCTGCTATCAGGCGGATAGCTGGCGCCCATGTAAACAGAGGCTAACAGGACCCCCCTTCAGCACACGCCATGGGGGTGATGCATGGTTTCCTTCCCCCATGAAGCGGCCGGCAGAGTGGAGCGGCAAGCTGTAGTCTTCACGATGAGTCCATTTTTCCTTTTGTTTCCATTCCCGTACCCCTGGCAGAGTGGATCGGTCCCGTTTTTCAAGCAGCGCGGGAGAATGAATGTTTACGACACTTGTTGCTTGGCCAAGAGACCTGTCGTTTGACTCGTAAAAAAAATTCGACTTATTACGGGGCTCGAAGATTGGCCTGTGGGCTGGATCGCGAAGTTGTTGAAGGCGGACAGGTTTCTGGAAGATTTTTTTTTTGAGAGTGGGGTATTGATGGCCCTACATTAACCATCCTAAATCATGATGTTATGATGAAAAGAGGCTATAAGGGCATTTTCGAATTGCGGATCTATAACTGTTAACGAGAAATTAAGAACAAGATATGTGTAGCCTATTTTTTTTTTGGCGTAGTGGCGCTCCAAGATTATGACTTCTTAACCATCAGAAGTGATCATAGATATTGAACTAAACCGGTCGTTAGAAGTCGTAGTGTTCTGAGTTACGGTGATGGCTATCTTCGAATAAAACACATGCTTCAGGAAGGTGAAATTACTGACTCCGACGGTGAAGTTCTGGACCGTAGAACGATTTTCCCCTCCGGACTAGATGATGGACCTAGTAGTTGATGGCAAGTGATGCAGTGAGATGAGAGGATTGATGAATGTTAGCTTGAAACCACGTCTGAATTTTTCCCCAGCCTGAATACTCCAGCTTAAGTGCTTCATCAGATTTTGAAAAAGGAGGAAATGCTCCTAAGTGCCCATTGACTAAAATTGTAGAACTCTCTACCTGTTGTAAGTACTATTTGCATAGTTTTTCTTTTTATTTATTTGTACCTCTTTAAAAAAAAAAAAAAAATAAATAAAAATATGTTTGCTATACCAGAGTTTAAAAGTGAAATGAATATCTTTGGATAATTTCAATAAGAATAAACATTATGAACAGAAATAGTCTGTAGGTTAATATATAATGTTTGTATGTTTGAACGACCATTAAATGGTAATATGATGGTAATTTTAAAAATATGATGTGTAATTTAAAAGTAACCAGTGAGTGGTTTCAACTTAAAAGATCAGCTGTTATATTGTTTTATTAAGATTATTTTTGATAACTTAGTTGCTTCATTATTTTAAATGTTCAAATAAATTGTGTTTTTTTTTTTTGTTTATTATCAAAATTGGTATGTTTTTCTTTGTATAAATCTCTAAATAATTAATTTTTTATATTCACAGTAGACCTATAAGAATGGCCTAACCTTTCTGTGATTAATTAAAAAAAAAAAAAAAGGGAGAGAAAATTCAACTTTATTAAATTAGGACTTTAAAATTTCTTAAGTTTAAATTCATAACTGACTGTTTTAATGAACATAAATTGAAGTTCACTCAATGTTATACAATCGTATTTTTGATCTTGATTTAAGGATGGATAGATTAATAAGTGAAACAGTAATATTAAATTTAATTTCATAAAATGTTAAATTAAGCTTTAACTCTCCTCTTTCAGAAAAATTGTTTTTCTAAAATATACACCAAAATTGTTTTATTTTAAAAAGTAAAAAAAAAAAAAAAAAAAAAAAAAAATATCCAGTCATTATACACCACTATACGATTCTTGGTTAACCGATCGGATCTTGTTCAGAATCTCTATGGTTGTTCTAAAATTATAGTACATCATCATATCCCTATTCTATTAACGGATTTAACTCTTTCCCCTTTTGGTCCTCATATTGGAGGAATTTCAGGTTGTCTGCATTTTTCCAAATTATATGATGATTACACTTTTGTTAATTTAATGTGTATGGAGATTTGAGCTTGATCGGGTTGGAGTGGAGTTGGGTGTTCTTTATGCAATCCAGTATGCTACTTGATTTAGAAATCTGTTGCCCCTTACTACATTTAATATTGTCTTAAAATGATGAGTTCAAAATTATCATTGTTGTATTAACCTATTCGGATTCTTAAGTTTTGATATTTTGATTAGTTTAATATAATTTGCTACCTTTTCCATGGCAACAGATTTCAGTGGAGCTAATCAGGGTATACTTATTTTTTTCTAAATATTTAATTGTCAAGTGAAGATTGAGTAATAAATGAGCTTTTTAAGTTTAAGTAAGTTGTGTTTTAGAAAGAACCCCAAAACTCCACAACACCGTAAAATCAACATTTCTTTTTCTTCTTTGCAGTGCATGCCGCTCACCAAGGCGACAAGCTAACACAACACGCGACTCAGGAGAGAAATTCTGAAATTCAAGCCTGTTTCTTCTTTTGTTTCCAACTTGTTAACAGAGAAGAAACAGGTTTGAATTTCAAAATTTGTTTCCTTAGTCTCGTGTTACGCAGCATTCGCCTGGGTGTACGGCCTGCCTAAGTAGGCAGGGATCGCAACAGTAGGTAAACATTTCCACCACCATTCTCAAACAATAATCCTCATGGTATATTTCAAGTTTACATGTTAAAAATTTTTACCACGAAGATAATTGTTTGGAAATAGTAATGGATAAAAAGTAGGACGCTGTTACCACTTTAGGATGACCCGATATCAGTGTCATCCTATACTAAAATTTGACTATACTCTCATAGCGTTGGGAAAAACAGTATAACACTGCGTAACTCTTTTTTTTTCTTAAAAAAAAAAAAAAAAAAAATCAGTAATTGTGTCTCACAAAGCAATACAAAAGACAGGCACTCGAATTATTTAAATATAAAATTATTGTGCTAATTTCTTATTTAAAAAAAAAAATAAATTCATCTTTAGGGAAATTAAGTTTTGTCTTTGTTCAGTTCATTATTTACGATTAGAACATTTTCTATTTTATCTATATTCATTTTATGCAATCTCTGGTATTTTTTTAGTTGCATTCATTCAGAAAGCAAAAACCCTTTATCATCGTATATAATTACTTTATTTTTCCTTTTAATTGTAAATAATGACTATTTTATGAGATCGAGTTATGATAAAATTTAGCATTAACCCGCTGATCGCCGAGCAAAAGGGCAAATTTGTAATGTCGTTTTCTCTGTAATTTTTTTTTTAAATGCTTAAAAAATCTGAATTTTTAAACTTGAGATAAAAAACTTAATTACGTATATAAGTATAATCCTTGAGAGTATCAATCATTACTTGATGTTTTAAAAATGCATTATATTTGTAGAATTATATTAATTTAAACAAACTTTGTATTGCTGTGAAACCTACAGCATAGTGAACGGATATATCAGGTCGCGGCGGTGAGTAACATCTTGCACGTACAATTGTCGGTTCACCCTTTCTCTTTAATCTTTGTCTACGACTCGAGCCAAGATTTTAGCCTTAAACCGGGCCGGGCTCGGAACTCTTTTAACTTTTATGCAGGGCCGGGTTGAAATTTTATTTTCTACAAATCAGGCCGAGCGTGCCTGGAAATTTTGACCCGTGCAGATCCCTAGCTGCGGCCACTCAGTAGGTTGACCCGATATCAGTTCGACACTATACTAAAGTTTAAATACACTCTCGTGATGCTGAAAAGAACAGTATATGCACTGCGCAACACATGATTCTCTTCATTTAAAAAAAAAAAAATCAGGTATTGTATCTGACAAAGCAATACAAAAGACTGGAATTCGAATTATTTAAATATAAAATTCTTGTACTAATTTCTTATTTAAAAAAAACTAATAAAGACGTCTTCAAAAAAAATTAGTTTTTTTCAGTTCATTACCTACAATTTGAACATTTTCTATTTTATCTATCTTTATTTCATACAATCTCTGTAAATTTTTTTTAGTACTCGCATTCATTCAAAAAGCAAGAACCCTTTATCGTGGTATAGAATTACTTTATTTTTTTTTAAATTCTAAATAACAATGAATATTTTATAAGATCAAGTTACGATAAGATTCAACATCAACATCTTGCATATACAATTGTCGGTTCATCCCTTCTCTTTAATCCTTGTCTGCGCATCAAAGCATGTATTAATAACTTTATACAAGGTGTGGAAGAAATGTCAGAGGGTTTTGGGGAGTTGGCAAATTTCTTAAAGGGTTAACTGACAGGCGAGATCAAAGGCTACATGAGTACTCAGCTATCTCTCGGCCCCAATACACGGTTCTTTTCTTTCAGCTTGTACTATCCGTGTTACTAATATTCGGTGCGAACATTCTAAACGTGACATCTTAAAGAGCTGTTGCTGGATTCCGTCAACTTTTGAAAAGAGAAATATGTTGTAAACGAGTTTAGAGGTGTCGTCATTGTTGTTAACATTTAATGGCGATTGTTCTCTAAATGCTTGGAGATACTCTCGTGCAAATTAAGGTTGTCCGAAATATTTGAGGGTGAAGCGCCTATTTTTTATGATTAATAGAATTTTATTGCCGCCAAATTATATTCTTATGGAATTTTCTGACATATAATAAATTATCTTATTTACTGGCATATAAAAAATGATGTTTTAAACAGTAATAATTAATTTCAGCATTTAAGACTATTCTCAAATCCAAACTGGGTATTTTCTGACACATTATATAATTCCTTTTTGCTCGCAAACGCATGAAACAGGCAGTTACTCTAATTATCAACTTTGTGATCGAATGGTTTGTTCCATTATTCAGTAAAGGCCGGAGATCTTTCAGAAATCGCTGTCAAAGTGGGCGTTTTCAACCAAATTTTCAGACGTGACAGGTTGAGAAAAAAAACTGCTACCATGAAACAATAATCGCTTATAATCCAATATATAATTCATTCATCGAAAACAAACAAACAAAAAACTGTTCGATTACAAAAAACTTCAATAATCATGCCCGTAGATCTAATGCTTTTACCTTTAAAAATGAATCAGTAAATGTGTCAGAAAGTTTTCGCGTGGGGAATTTTTTTTTTTTTTAATGGTCTTAATGAGATGTAAAAATTAAGTTCTTGAAATTATTGTAATAGAAAGTTAAAATTTTTATGGTAACTATTGAATTTTTATCTATACTTTCATATCTATATTTTAGCTTTAAATCCTTCATTATTATTTTAATGATGTAGAAATTTTAAAAAGCCCAACTAATTAGTCACTGAGATAATATTGCCTCAAAGAAAAAAAAAAACTGCTAAATGTTTGCAGTAACCAATTTTTGTTGTAGTCAGACATTTGAGTGGTAAACACCACCCCACTTGCTGAAATTGTGGAATGCAGTCTAAAAGCTTCCCAGATATCTTTCCCTGAAAAATATTATAGATATGCTCCAAACTAACTATTAATCATCGAATACAACTATTGCTTTCCTAAACACCACCCCCAAGAAGGAACCCTCCTGGGTGAAGTCAGTGACCTAGGTCACGAGACCAATATTAGTTCCCCAAATGCAACCCACCACCCTATAAAATCCTATATTTTTTTTTCCAATAGTATCTTTTACCAATCTGTCCCAAATAAACATGGAAATGTGATGAATGGAGCTAGATACTAGGATAATGTATGATATCCAACTTCTGTCATTTTATAGCAATAAGATCAGTCAAAGATAATCATATTTCTGTGTATTTTTCCTTAAATATAGATTTTAACATCTGATATCAACAGTTATTGTGTCAAATGATTGTAGATTTTTTTTTCTTGTAATAAATGGATATTTTGCTGTTTTTAACAAGGGGAACGGCTAAATTACGCTAGTTTCATTGTGGAAATAAGTGTTTTCACTGTTTTTCCAGCTTGTAAATTTTTAATTATTGCTGCTGAAGATGCAATACGATGCACTAATATGCATTTCAAATGCTTAAACTATTTATCTTATTAAAATTCAATAATTGAAAATAACAAAATTTTTAGAAAATGCGAACAAGGTGGACATTTTGAACTGAATTTTATAGCGCTTTAACAGCGCCAGAAAGGAAAAGAAACTGCCACCATGAGATAAGAATCGCTTATAACGTAAAACATAAATCATTCATTGAAAAATGAAAAAACTGTTAGATAATTTATAGACAATATAATTTTATTTTAATGATATTTTTTAGAATGTGATTTTATTTTAATGATATTTTTTAGAATGTGATTTTATTTTAATGATATTTTTTAGAATGTGATTTTATTTTAATGATAAGATAAGTTTGTTTCGGTACATTTGTCTTTAAATTTGCATGAATGAGGTATTTTAGTAATAGCTTACATATATTTATTATAACAAACAACATACTTGATGATGTCTCAATCAGAAAGGTGGAAGTATTTTTATGGCTTTATCCATATAATAGACATTTTTAGTGTTGACTTCTTCTATTTAGGAAGTGCTTTTTATTTTGAATGAAGTCTATGAAGCTGTCTTGTGATGTTTTTAGGTGCGTTCGTAATTATATAAATACGTAGCACCTATTGTCGTCGTCTGGTCCGTCCGTCCGTCCGTCCATCTGTCCGTCTGTCTGTCCGTCCGTCCGCATATAACAACGCAAAAACTGCCCAACCGAATCGTTTGAAATGTAAGATATATTATCTTTGCAGAATTTTGTCGAGACATTTCAAATTTTATAAAAATCGAATCAAAACTTTAGAAAATATTAATAAAAACATTTATTAAGAATTGTGATTTTTCTTTTAAATCGGTGCTTTTTTTGTTATAGGAGCTTCCGAAATTTAATCGTCAAGCGACCGAGATACTTATTTTATGACAAAAATTAATCTGCAGACGATATAATTCATTTCACAGAATAAAAAATCATCAAGATCTGAATATTTATATAACTAGCCATAGTACGAACGCACCTCATTTGTCACGTTTGACGTACAATTTCCAACTTGTTAGTGTCTAGAATGAATGGGTTATCATGTATATATATATATATATATTGTATAGTTATATATCTTGATTTGTCCGTTTCAATTACATTTGTAACAATATTCACAAACACATATTGAACATCATATACTGATTAAGTGACAAGTTATACGTTGAAAGAAATTCAGCAAAATATACATTTTACTCTGTTTTTATTATAGTTCGTATAAAATGCAAAATTCTACTGAAATCCAAACAGTATATTAAATACGAATATTGATATATTTTGATTTCGAAAATTCTGAAAAAATACAACACACGATACACAAAAATAAGATTTGTTTTTACAAGTAACTTAATTGCCCCTCCCCGAAATTTTTCTAAACATATTTGTGAATGGCTAATAATCTAAAAATATGTGGGTCAAAGACTTTGTAACTTTCCCAAGTTTGAAGTTCCCACGTCCCATAGTTTATGAGTAAAAGGGTTCTGACAGACGGACAGACAGACACAGGGGTAATCTTATAATGGTGTTCCGTTTTTACTTTTTAAGTACGGAACCCTAAAAACAACAACAACACAAATTTGTTTATTTTCTTTTTTGCGAGAGAATACGCTAAACTATGGTCCAGTTTAGACAAAACAGGAGAAAATTGATCATTAAAAAAAGCGTCACATAACATATATTTAATTAGAACGTATATTTTTAAATAGCGAAACAATTTATATAAAGATTTCTTTCTTTTAAAATATAAATGAAACAAATGACACCTGCCATTAGTTTTTTCAACAGATCACAATTTATTTCTCATACAATATGGATATATATTTTTTAAATTTTTATTCCAAAACATATATTGAATTAAAACATATAGTTTTTGATAAAAGTTAATTGAGACGAATGAAAAATTTTATTCAAAACAATTTATATAATGGTTTGGCTTTTGAAATATAAATTTAAACAAATGACACCAACCGTTATTTTTTCAAAATATTACAATTTATTTCTTATACAATATTGATCTCTTTTTTTTTCCATGACAGAAGAAAGAAAAGGAAGAGTATTAATAAAAATGAAGATACAGATTATATTTGGGTTAGAGCTTTACAATATGTTTGTGTAACTTTGAGGTGCACCCAGAAAAAAGTTTTTTGAATCAACAAAAATTTGGTTGACCCAACAATACTTTTTGTTTAAATATAGGTCAATGGAAATTTTGTTTGAATTAACAAAAAAAAAAAAAAAAAAAAAAAAAATTGTATCGTCAGCAAAAAATGTTTTGTTAATTCAAGTAAAATGGTTCAATTTTACTTGATTTTTGCTAAAACAACCAAAATCTACTCAACAAACAAGTTTTGTAGTCAATTCCTTTTTCTGGGTATGGAAAACAGAAATAGAAAACCTCTTGTTTTTTGCGAGAGAATACTCTAAATTGGCTCTGCAGAAGTGGTTTTTGTAAATTAATGTTCAAAATTGATCATTTAAAAAGATTGAAAGTTTACATTTTTTAACTTACTAATGTTAAAAAAAAAAGTTATCTACCATTTATGGCACCAGAATAAATAAAAAATATATATTTATATAAAAGTTAATTGAGACAAACGAAACATTCTAGTTAAAACATCTAAAATGCGAAATGTATTTTTAGATGACCTGTAAAAATAACATACTCTCTAAATTATAACTGTGAGCCTTTTTATGTGTAAAAGTGCGTTCATTTATTTATTTTTTTTTTAATGTTATTATTCTGGACCTTGGGATACCAAACTTTATTTACAGGATCAGAAAAAATATCTGGGTCTTTCATACTATATTTATGTTTAAATAATAATATGTAAAAGATGATTATTTAAAAATAAAAAATAAAACAATTTTAATGATGGTCAGTTTCTTATATCATATTATGTAACGTATTTACAGTGAAGATTTTCTTTTCGCCCTTGAACTGTGGTAGAGTAAGTGCCCCATTTGACCCACCTTTGTTGTGTCCTTGATAGAAACGCAGTAATTACTTTAAAAATTTAGTTTTAGTTAACTTTATTAAAGGATTATATTTCTTCAAGATAGAAACTCATTATAAATGTATGAGTATTAGATCTATTACAGCTTTGAATGCATAACGAACATCGGGTTGCTTTATGAGGAGCGCGCGGGGTACTTTAAATTTGGCACACAAGAATAATTTTGGTAAGCAATAAACAGGTAAGATGAAAAATATTATTATGATGAAAACTTATTCATTAACAAGAATATTTTTTATGCTTATGTACTCAGAAAATAAAATAAATGTGAAATAATACTGCTTTATGGAAATGTAATGGATATTCTCAAATGCAAGGCAATTTAAAGGGATACAAAAATTTAACCCAAGCAAATTTATTTTTTTTATATATAAAGAAAAGTAAATAATGAAAAGAAGAGTTAGAAAAAATAATATGACAAGAAGACGTAGAATTTTTTGCCCTTGAACTGTGCAGAGTAATTGCGCTATTTACCTCACCCCAATTACTCCCCTGATGACACTTACTTTAAAAGTTCAGCTTTATTTAACTCTGTTCGAGGGTTACATTTAAGAACCATATAAACTATGTACCAAGTTTAATATAAATTGGAATTTACAACGAAGACCAGGCGTAATACCTTTTTTTCTTTGAAGAAGAGATGCACTTTAAATTAAATGCGCAAGAAGAAATTTTTGTGTGAAACTGGCGTCATGATGTCATTTCAACCCAGGTAGTATTATATCTTTATATGTATATATATATATATACTTATTTAAATACAGAGAGAGAGAGAGAGAGAGAGAGAGAGAGAGAGGGCTATACTTAGATATAGCAGAGAATACGATGCCTTTTTAAATGGTCACTTTTAGTTCTTTAGTACAGTCATGTGGCTTTCCATTCTTGAAAATTGTACGAAGCTATCGAAATGTTCTCAATTGAGTTTATGTCTGGTCTTAAATTTGGACAATCTAAAACGTTAACATTTTGCGCGAAAGCCAGTGTACGGGTTATGAATTGAAGCATTGTTGTGCTGAAATCTCTTTTCAGGACATTTCTTTTCGTCGTTGAATAAAACTGTGAGCCATTTGTCCCCAAACGATCTGTACTTTCGTGCACAATCTATTCTGGTATGCTTATGGTGTGATTTTAGGCGTGGTTTTTTCTTGCATTCTCTTATACGTCTGTGTATTATGCCCTTTAAGACATTAATACCGAGATTATTTTTAATTTGTCTTATGGACATATTTTGTTTTGACACCCATCTTCTAATTTTTCAATCGGTCTGAATACTTGCTATACGCTACACGTAGCCACCCACATAATGGTTTTCGGCCGAAATTGTTATTTCTAGCACATAATTGGTATATCCCTCGCTTAAAATTCTAGAAATTTCAATAAACTGATTGCATTTAGATTTCACATTTTTTTTTCCTCTTTTGTAAATTCCATAGCCTTTGGAATTTTAAATAACCATCGGAAATTGAGTATTCACTCTTATGCTACTAACAAAAAAAAAAGTTTGTTGGTTGGTTGAAACCAATTCAGTATTTGTTAACATTTGCATAAGTTTGGAATTAGTAGAAAAAAGTCAAGCATAAGTAAACGTAAACAATATTATTACACTTGATTTCAAGGACTTATTCAATAATATTATTTTAGCTGATTTACATGGTACTATTAATGCGCTATTTATAGAATATTACCCATCTTTACATTTACCTGATAATATTGACATTGATTATTTCAAATCTTTAACTAATTTTTTTATTATCTGAACTATATCATAATTATATTTTCCAAAATAATACTATTTGTATTTAGTATCAAGGAATCGCACAAGGCGCCACCGCTTCTATTATATTATCTTAATTACAACTTTATTTCTATGAAAAAATTTCATTAGCAATAATATTTTGCTCTATAGCTATATCAATAATATATAATGATTTTTTCTCTTATAGATGATAATTAATCTAATCAATCTCTATATGTAGATTATCCTCATAATTTAGAACTTAGTACAATATTTTTTTATTATTAATTTTATGGATGTAACATTCAATATTTATGATAAAAGAAACGATGTTTCATTTAATGTAGTCAATTTTATTAACTTTAATTCCTGTCTTCATATTTCAGTTTACAGAAATATTTGTTTAAATCACTATAATCGTATTAAGCGTTTATATTCTTCACAACGTATAAAGCCAAGTTTAATAAATTAAAAACAAACAGCGTTGCTATATAATTATCCCCTTTCTTTTATTTCAACCTGGTTAAAATATTAAATATCTACTTTCATTTACCAAATTGAGCATTTAATATGTATAAAAAATATAAAATATAAAATAATTGGAAGGAGAGTAGGCGATGATTATGTTATTAGAGTTAGATTAAATTAGAATTTAATCTAAAATTAGAATTTATTATTTCTGGCTTTTAAAGAAGAGAGTAAGTAGTGTATATTCAATTTTGGAAGCCAATCACTTACCAAGGCAAATATCAATCACTTATTTGGCTTTATTTATCACTTAGTATATGTTTTGACATCCAGTACTGGCTTAGATCTTACATGACTGGTCCATTACGAAACATCGGAGAATGATTGCAATGATTGATTCGCATGAAACGTCGGCACTAAACAAAGAGCAAATTACACGCGCGTGGCCCCAGAATCCGGGTGCTTGGAAGTCTCACCTGAAACCCTCCTTTTCCATTAAGGTCCAAAAATCTTCAAAATGCGGTTGGTCCCTTTTGAAGGATGCTCTTATAATTTCTCTTACTATCATTAAAGTGTCGTTAGAAACTTGTCTATATTGCCTTAGAAAGTTAGAATTAGGGACGATACACAGAGTGAATTCGTTTCGATTTACGAAAAACAGTCATATATAATGCCTCTTCAATAGACTAATTTCTCGTATACGCTGCCTTAGAAATGGGGGTGAATTCGTTTCAATAGTTTGTCAAAATATTTGTGAAACACAGTAGAATGTCGAATAGTCGAAACTTTCGTATGCACTTATTCCCTTTACTCGGTCTTAGAATGTAATTAGAATTAGAGACTATACACAGAGTGAATTCATTTCAATCGTTTGTCAGAATATTTGTAAAACACAATCGAAAGGTCTGTTAACCCATTCGATGCCAACCACGAGTATACTCGTGGTTTTGCCATCAAAAATGATGAATTCGTACCGGAAATTTCGAAAGAAGAATTTATTTTTTATGCAATTACTAAATGTCTGTAATTGTATAAAATAAATATTGCTATTAGTGTTTTCTGGTATGAATTCGAACTTTCTAAATTAAATAAAATTCAGGTAATTTTAACTCGGCAGTGAACGTGTTAAATAGATGAAATTCTCGTCTGTGCTTGTACTTTTTTCTCAGTCTTAGAGTGTGATTGGAATTAAGATGATATGCAGGATGAATTGTTTTCGATGGTTTGTTAAATTATTTGTGAAAAACAGTCGAAATGCGTGTCGAGTAGGCATTCTCATATCGATCGTCCTAGAACCTTAGAATTAGAAACGATACAGAGGTTAATTTCTTTTCGATGGTTTGTCAAAATATTTGTGGACAAACAGTTCACATTTGTAACAGTTCAAATAGGCAAAATTCATTTATGAGCATACTCTCTTTTCTCGGTTTGGAAATCGTTATGAAGGCTATAATTTACCAGCTGAAAGTCATATTCACAATACTTCATAGGTCATATAAATTTTAGGAATAAAATTAGCTAAAAAAACTTAAGAGAAATATGTATTTAAATCTGTGAATAAATATTAACACTTGTTTTTTCGACCATTTTTATGAATATGACCTTGATGCTTTCTTTTTCATTTTATGCATATAATCTGATTACTCAAATTTAATGCATAGAATTCAACTTCTTAAGATATACAATGTATCTTTTAACTTGTACACAATTCTGTGTACACTGTAATGCTACTAATGCTGTTTGTGTACTAAATTGAGAGGAAATTAACCCGTTGTTGGTCGCATCTCTTTAAACGGTGCCATTGGTCGCGTGTGACTTTTTTTCTCCCTCTAATTTTATAAGCAATTGCATGTAATGAAAATAATTATAAAATTCTTTATGTGAAATACAATATAATTTATATGTAAAGAAAAAAAAAGGAATTTAAAGGTAATTTATAAATTAAATACATGCTTTTTAAGCTTAACATTAAAGAAATGGCTCATAGAGCGTCCAATGACGGGTTAACTTATACTTCGTTACTTTAGATTTCGGATTGAACTTCTAATAGCAAGGCAGCCTTTCTGGAATCGATAGGCTTAAATGGTAAAACATGAATGATTTTAACCTCATAAATCAGTAAAACATTAAAATTTAGCCAAGAAATATATAAATCAATGAAATTTCAGTGCCATTTTAAGAAAGGCGGGTTCATGAAATATTAACTCTAATGCGTACAGTCTTTTAACTAATTTGATCCTGATGTTTTATTTTCATTTTAGGATTATATTCCAATTATTCGAATTTAACGCAGAAAATGTCCTTCTTAACTTATACAATGTATTTTTTTTTAACTTATACATTGTACAAAATTCTGTGTTCTAAATTGAGAGGGAGTTAACTTTTGTTTCGTTACTTCAGATTTAGGCGTGAACCTTTAATAGCAATGCAGATTTTCGGAAATTATAAGGGTTAAACTGTGAAGGCTTTGCGCGTAGCTGAAGACGCATGCAAAATTAAATGACTGACTGGCTGGTGTGCTAGGGGAGTCTAGAAAACCAGTTTGGAAATAAGTGTTGTTAGCACTGGAATATGGTAATTTTCCCCATCGTGAAATAGAAATTCTAGCGTCAAGTTTCAGAATTTAAATTGTGCAGACTTATAACATAACATGGCTGTTGGTACCGCAGATTAATAGGTTTTGCTTTTATTCTTACGTTAGAAGATGAATAATAATGGTATACGCTATCGTCTCCCACATCCACTTTTTTTTTTAAGTTAAAAGAAAGAAAGATATTTGCTAGCAAAAAAAACTGGTCATAAACATCTTTTTGCAATAATAACTAGTAGGAATAAAATAAAATAAATTAATTTGATTTTTAATACGTGATGAAGAAAAAAAAAAATGCTAGTTCAAGGGCTTCAAATTCGTGTTCATACGGGCCGCAAACGATCATAGAAATTACATGACAGATCCATGTCATAGCAATAAATTCTATTAATATGGCGTTTTCATAAATAGAAACATACATTATTCAACCTTTAAAGACATGGGCGGCGTACTGGGTGCGCCACACAGCGAAAAAGTGATTTCAATTCTAAAATAATTACGTGATTAACATTTGCGTTTAATTTAACTCTCTTCCCAAAGTCCCTTTAATCTTCAACTAATGTTTAAACACAATTTTTAGCACTTTTCAACATAGTTGAAAAGTGTTTATGAATTCGGTTTGTATGTCTGTCCGTGCTCTAACTTGCGTAAATGTACTCGAAATGCCTTGAAATTGATATATGTTATTAGGTTTTACTATGGCATGTTTGGTATTGAAAATGAAGTGTGTATCATTTATGATTCTTTTACAGGGACACTCAAAAGAATTCCGTTACATTACGGTCTATGGGTCTAAAAATTGTTTGCGGCGTATTTTAATGATGTTACACTATTTTAAACATATTCAAATTTATACATATCACTGAGGTGCACTACAAGGCGCTTACTGTAGAATATGGTATGTATAGAGTGTATTGTTCATTTACAGGAACACTCAACATAATTCCGTTACAATACGGTCTATGGGTAAAACATTTGCAGCGTATTTTAATGATGTTTGACTATTTTAAACATATTCAAATTGATATAGATCACTGAGGTGCCCTACAAACCCTTGCTGTAGAATATGGTATGCATAGAATGTATCGTTCATTTACAGGAACACTCAAAAGAATTTGGTTACACAACTGTCTTATGAACAATAATTGTTGGTAACTTGTTTTCAGTTGTGGTATGCGTTTTTAAATATAACAGATTTTTTGCATATTAATTGGTGTATATAAATTATCTAGATCATATACAGGACTACTCAAAAGATCTGACGTACGTGCCCGTTTATTGACGGAAATTGCTGAAGGGGAATTTTCAATTGTGTTATGTGTTTCCCAACTAAAGTAAATTTTAGAATACTGTGCATTATACATACAAATCTATAGATCATATACAGGACTGCACAAAATAACTCGGATTTTTTGTCTGACTATTTGGTAGTAATTGCTGAAATTGGGTTTTCAAATGTGTTATACGTTTTCTAAATTGTTTGCTTAGTAAATTGTGAAGTTTTGTTAACAGTATTCTGAATGTGTTGGAAAGTGTTTCATAACATATGCTTTACGCAGGATTTTTCGTTCTTGTATCTGATACGTTTGATTCGTTTTAATGGTAAGTCACCACTGGTGTACGGAATATGCCGCCCGTGTATTTGTGTAATATATTCTACTAACTTTCTTAATTAAACTTTTTTTTTATATATATTTGATGCCTGACTTTTACACTATTTCTTGACATTTGATACTATTCTTCTTTAGCATCAAAAGTTGATATACAGGGTTATTCAAAACTGTAAGGAATTATTATTATATATTATTATATATTAACAGGGTTATTCAAAACTAAAAGGAATCATGCGATTTTAAAATGTTATATTTCCATAAATAAACGACACAAGTAATACATGACTACAAAAGAAAAGTATTGAAGTTTTTTATTTTACAAGTGTTCGATATAACTTCCTTTAGTGACACGTATAATGTCGTCAAGACAGTATGTAAATTGCTGTCAAACACGTTGTAAAGTGTCATGTAGGAATGTCCAGTTCTAGACTGTCGCAAACAGTCGATTTCTTTGGGCTTCGTAGACAAGTGTCTCTCCTTCTTACAACATTTTTCGCAGATATGCCTGGTCGCCCTGCACTTCTCCCTTTACAAAGACATCCACTGCTCTCAAACTGATGATACCACCTTCGAATACTCTACTTTTTACGAAATTCACAGTGAACGGTGATTACAGATCCATATCGCGCAAACGACAGCACGCAAAAAGCTTTCTTCTCCGCGGACCCCATTATCACTTCTGCCGCTGAAAAGCTTCTAAAACAGCTTTCGTGAAATAGCTTCACGAAGAACACACGAGAACACATCTATTGTTCATAATATAAAACTTCCATATTTTTCCTTTATATTCCTGTATTAATTATCATTCTGTGTCGTTTATTTTTGAAAATATGGAATTTTGAAATAGGATGATTCATTTTGAATAACCCTGTATTTAGGCTTTTAAAGGTGTTTGCGCGTGGAGTTCGCCGTCCGTGTCTTTATGTTACTAAAAACCGTCCGCGTTATATTAATTCTAATTAAATTTATTCATTTTAACAATTTCATGTTTATAACTTTTATACTACTACTGGACATCGCATTAAACAAGGATATCAATAAAAGTTGTCATTTAGGCTTAATCGATGGCGCATAGAGTGCGCCGTCCGTGTCTTTATCTTTATGATACTACAAACCGCTCGTGTCTTTAAAGGTATGTATTATTAAGTGAGCATCGTTAAATTTAGGAGACATTTTCTTATTTATAACTAAACGCTTTTTAATCCTAAACAAAGATCGTATAAACAATGATTAATGTGAATTGTAACGAATTTGTAATCCGATTGCCCGTTCTTAATTTCCTGCCATTAATATTAAAAAAGTATATGCCGAACCTTTGAATATTTAACTTTAAAGGTAAAAAGATAACATGAACTTCTTGTGCGCTATTTTCAACTACGTTGGAGAATGGCGGAAGAGTTTCATTGTTAGTGTTCGCATACGTTTTATATACTCAATAGTTTTTGTACGTCTTCGAGGTCTTTGTGGAGCAGAGGTAACGCTCTCGTTGCTAGAATCAGACAAGGTGGCTTCTGTCCTACCTCACGACGTATGACCTTTTTGTATTGATTTTATACTTTTTGCATGCTACATATTTTAAACATCGTTAAAAATTGATGCAACATGGAACATTTTGATATTTAAAAAAAAAATACCTTTTTGAATTATACATGAAAAATTTTTGTTGTTGTTGTTGCAGTTTTTTAAATAATACTTCAGCTGACTGAAATAAAAAATAATTTATATGTAGAAAATTCATTTTGATAATTTTAATTCTTGCAAGGAAAAAAGATAATGTGTTTACACTTTACGAATTAAATCTCTATAGAGCAGAATATAAATTTAATTGCAGAAAAAAAAGAGCATACAGCTGATATTAAATACAATAGAAAAACTACAGAGAGATCAAGATTATATCAAGAAGAAACCATCCAAATAAATTTCAATGAAAGTAAAATAATATTTCCCTCCAGTCTATACTATCCATCCATAATAAGAGAAACCATAGAGATACTCACGCGCAAAAATACAATATGTAACGATGCGGCATCTTTTAGTTTACCGAAACTGTGGCTAGAATTACTCCATGGTCAAACATATGAAAATAAACAATCAAGTAAAAAATAATAGATAACGTGCGTAATTAAAAAAAAATACATGAAAATAATAACTTCAAAGCCCGTGCAGCTTTAGAATATTCTCATTTTGTTTTTGAAAATGACTCGGAAAGAGTCGAAACATGTAAAACAACTAATAAAAGTTATTTTAATTCATATTATGTTGTTAATTTTACACCTTTAGCATTTAAAAGTAATATATTATTACAAGGTGTTATAATTTATTATATTTCTCTATAGAGCATTTTTAATAATTATGTTACTAGTAAAAATATATCTCTGAGCGTTACTGTTTTAATATCAAATTACTCTTTTGGAGATTTGTTATTGGAATTAGTTAACTAAATTTTCATGGAAATTTCTATAAAATAAATAATAAGATGCACTATTTCATAACTGTGCCTAAATTATGAAAGTAAAAATGTTAAATATTAATAATAGTTCTAAAACGATGAATTATATAGACAAATTATTTTGGATTTTCACAAGCAAATATATTATTTCTAAAACCAACACACAGACACACACACACTAGGGAAAAAAATCAGTATTTTTTTAACGTAGTATATTTTATTATGAAAATATCAAAATTGTTCCAAAGTGCAGCAATTTTTAACTATGCTTAAAATATATAACGCCTATAAAGTATATAAAAAATTATTGAAAAATAAGAAAAATAACTATACCTCACATGCTTAGAAAGAAACCTGACTGCCGGATTCTGCAAGCAAGCGCGTTACCTCAGCCCCACAATTTTAACCTACGTTTCCCTACGCTTTCAGCTAAATAAATAAATGAATAAAATTAATTATTGAATAAAAATAATTTTCAAAATTATATATATATATATATCTTTAAAAACTGATTTTTATTTATTTATTTTTTCTTCTGTGGTAAGTTAAATGTTCAAAGTACACATTTATATAATTTTATACAAATATTTGAATATTAGTATTTTTTAATAGAAAATATTTAGGAGAAAGATGATTTTTTTTTTAATATAGAAAACTTTGACATGTATACTTATGTTCCACATATACTGGGCATATGATTTATGTCAACAGATACTTTTATAGATAAATTTATGAATGTATGCTCATATAAGTTATATTCATGCTCATTATAAGTTATGCTAATATAAGTTATTCAGTTGCTTAACCTGGAAGAGCTAATAAATATGCCTATTATAAATACGCTAAAAACTCGCAAACCAATTTAATTTTTCTTATACATACCTGCAAGTATTTTTCTTCATTTTTTCTAGCTGTATATCAATCATAGTGCTTATAGTGCTCATTAATGTACTAGGTGTACAAATAAGTTTTAAAGTATTGAGCATTTTTACAGGCGTGTTGCTTGAAAATGCGTATTAAAACATATTAAAACGTATTTGTATACCTAATATAAGCGTGTGTAAACATGCACCTATAACTGGGAAGGTGCGATCTCTGAGACCATGTTATGAAGATTTTTTTTCTATGAAGAAAACACCATGTTCTAGAAATAGCTTTTATGCGTAAATTTATTTGTTTGAAAACTGGTTTATTTCTTTTATCGGAAAAAAATGTTCAAAGTACACATCCGTATAATTTCATACTAATATTTGAATAAAGAGGCTTTAATAAGGTAGATTTCTATGCGGTCTCTAAGAACTCACTCCCCCTGCAATATTTTATTTTTTTCAATTTCCGTGTCACGATGACCAAATTTTATAACGAGACTTTATTTAAAGCTTTCATAACTTTAAAATTTGCAACATTTTGAGTTTTACTCCTTTTTTTAAACGTCACGAAATTATCATTTTCTTAAAATGTAAAAAGCTGTTTTAAATAGAAACCTGCTCGAACTACGTGACTCCATTTTGGGGTTTATCACCTTAGTTAAAGATGGTTTGTATATATTTTTAACAAATCATACAAATATACTTACTTTCCTTTATTCTAAAAATTTAAAATCTTACTTCATGGGTAGAATATTGCCAGAAATAATTTTATATTGTTAAAAATATTGTCATTTTAAAACCTTTGTTATCAACTTAAAATTTGATCAATATCTGGAACATTCTTTTAACTTGAATCATTTTCTTATACTTTGTTTACACTTTATCCATTACCTAACCACAATTTCTCAGACTAGGGAAGTACGACTCTTCCGTATCGTAATTTAACCATTTACGAAAGAAAAACGAACGTAAACAGAATTCACGAATTACAGAAATTTCACCACTTTGAGTATTTGCGTGTGTAATCTTTTAACGTCAATAACAAATGCGTCCCGAAAAAAAAGCTGAGCGCGACCTCTAAAAGCCTATTTTTTTCACATTCCATTTTACGAAACGTATTCTGTTGCAAGTACACACTGATTATACACCAATCGATCGTGATTGCCGATTGGACTCACCGCTTAATGGATTTCGCAGTCCGGTTTTCTGTTATGAATTGGCGCAATCAGCTAAAAAAGTGCTATTTCTGGTTTAATGTTTTTTATTACTTGTCGAAATGGTCACGATCGTCCTGCGATGGTTAAAAAATTACTTCTCCTGAGGAAAAAACTAAACATTGTATCACATATTCATGAGATACGCTTTGCGCATCTAGGAAAGCTTTGTTTAAATATTGCCTCATTTGAATAATCAAATCGCATACACGCATTATCTCTAAATATGTCGTTTTCAGTGATAAATGTGGAGTTTTTTCTAGCTTCTTCCTTTTCTTTATTTCTTAGATGATACTTTAGCATAAACAGGGATCTGTTTAGGAAGAATTAAAGCATTTTAAAGGACACATCACATTTTTTTTTTCATCTTAAAACAGGACACTTCCCAAAAATTTTCATCTTAAAACAGCAACCTTCACAAAATTCTTTGTTTAAGAAAAGGAGCTTTCAAAATTGTTTTCATCTGAAAACAGGATCCTTCACAAAATTGTTTTACATAAAAAATTGACTCTTCATCTAGTTAGTCATCTTAAAATAAAATCGGACATGGCACAAAACAGCTATAATAACCAAAGAACCTAATTAGCTATATATATAATGTAAATATATATATATCTAAATTTTGTGCATTCTTTGTAAGTTTTTTCATTAAAACAGGAGCTTGTTCAAATTAAATTGTTTAAACAGGGGACCTGAAAATAACGCTAATTTAATATTTACTAAATTATGACTAGATTTTTCACAAATGTAAAAAATCATTCACATTTTTCACCAAAACAGGAGCCTTCGAGAAAGTCTGGACATACCACTGATAACCTTACTTAGTTTGAGATGAATTTCTTGTTAAATGCTCCTCTGATATTCCGATTAATGGCTTCATTGGTACAAGAACTCATTCTCGTTTGATTTAAAATTAATAATTGATCAAAGCTTATAATATACGAACATTCTCACTGTTTGAACTCATCTGTTCTGACATTCACTTAGAAATTTATCATAAACGGAAACAATCAGTTAAAATTTCTCATTTTTGTTTTAATTAACCTTTTGGAGACCAATTCTTTCTTTTTTTTTTTTTTTTAATTTTGGGAAAAAATTCAGTTTAAAAAAAATAAAGTATCTATCCAAATAACAAAAGTTAAGTTTACTGAAACTTAACGAACAGACCATTTATTGAAATTTAACGAATATAGTTATTTTAAGTATTATTAATATGACAATAGGCTACAGACGATTTTTGAAGGCGTTTGGAAAATGTAGTATTACAAAAGGATTAAATAGTCTTAACAACTGCCCAGTCTTTTTATCTTTTTATGATAACATATCGATTCGGAAAAGTAGCATCTATTTTAAATTTCAAGAATGAAACATATGTTTAAAATAAAATAATAGCCAATAATGCAAAAATTTTTTAAGCAATCGTTCTATTTTTGCTTTATTACTAAATGCTGAAACATACATGAAGTGTTGATAGTAAATGTATAGACATAATATTGTATCATATCACTACAGGAAGATAAAAACAAAAGTTAATTATAAAGGCAAAATAATAGTCAATTTAAACTGACCCGTCAATACCAAAGCAGTGGTTGAAAAAAACTACTTTTTTGTAGAGAAATTACACTACAATTACTTTATCTAAAATGTAGTTAGCTACAACTACTTATTTTAAAAAGTAGCGACAATATACTATTTAAAAGTAGTCGCTACTTTGAGATTTTCTTAAAGGATTCAAACAACGCTTGAAATTGAGGACCTGGATTAAGTATGATACAATGGCCTCTTGTTATGTCACGTTCGCCGAGATACAATCAAATAAGTGCGATAAAACTGGGCTCAGTAACAAATTAAGAAAACTAACATACAAGAAAATGTTTTTTGTTAGTTTCTAAAATGTTACCTTAACCACATATTACTCGTTATATTCCGACCAGAGCAATTCAATATTCATTTTCTGTCATAATGTCAAAAAATAGTAAATCTGTAAATAAAGCAATTCCAAAAATGAAGCGTGGCTTTAAAGCATGAAGATATAATAATAAGTAAATGTACAAGGGTTTTCAGTAAGAAAATTTTAATTTCTTTGTTTTGGATTTTGGCATTTGGATTTACCAGCAAGTGTCAATGTAAAAATGCATGACGTCATACGATACATTGCTAAACTTTGCAGCTGAGTTGCTGATATTCAACATTGTTTCGCAGAATACATTTTGCACAAAAGAAGCAAGTTACTATCACGTAACTAAAAGAAAGGTTCCCCCCGCCCCTGAAGTAGCTTTAAAAATAACGTCACTGTAAGTTATAACTGATTTTTTGTTTCGCGCTATACATTATGATTTACTTTTTTCAAACATACTTTTCTACATTGTATTCATTAAATTTTTATACTTAATATTTTTCAAAATTTTAGCACGCTACACTACAAACCACTTTAAAAAGTAGCGACTACTGTAGTTTCGCTACATACCACACTCTACTTCCGGTCACTGGTCCCGAAAATGTTAACGTTTATTTTATTCCCACTTGTCGATAGGGTTATGATCGTCCTACGGGAAACTTTCCTGGGGAAAAGAAAACATTGTATCAGATATTCATTAGAGTTTTTGCTTATCTAGAAAAGTCTCGCTGAAATATTACCTCATTTAAATAATCAAATAGTCCACACGTATTATCACTAATCATGTCGTTTTCAGTAATAAATGTAGTATTTCCTAGCTTCTTTCTTCGTATGGTTTCAGGCGATTTTTTCACTAAATCTCTTTAGTGTGATCTCATTTTCATTTTAGAGATAGGACTTTAACATTTCGATAAATGGCTTTATTTGTATAAGATTTAAATACCGTTTGACTTAAAATGATTAATAATTAAACAAAGATTACATTATTTCTATTTAACCGTCCTTCTGAACTGCTGTTATGAATGTGTGGAATTAGTTTTTTTTATAAAAGTGCTAATTCTGGTTTAAAGTTTTTTGTCATTTGTCAAAATGGTCATGATCGTCCTGCGATGTTTAAAAATATAACAACTCCTGAGGGGAAAAAATGAAACATTGTATCGGATATTCATGAGATGCGCTTTGCAATTCTAGAAAAGCTTTATTCAAATGTTACCTCGGTTGCATAATCAAATAACAACACGCATTATCACAAAACATGTCGTTTTCGATAAAAAATGTATTTCCTAGTTTCTTTCTTTGTTTATTATGCGGATGGTATTTTTGAATAAATGTCGTTATATGGCGGCTGAATTACTTGTTAGAATGTCTTTAAATATTTTCGTAAATGTCTTCATTGTTGTATGAACTAAATCCCGTTTGATTTAAAATTAATATAGTTAATAAATAAACAAAGATTGTAATTTACATTACCTTTATACCCATTCTTCTGAATTGTTGTTATGAATCTGGCGTGAATGAGCGCCTTCACTTAAATATAATATGTCCTTTAACATTTAAAGTTTTTAGGTTAAAGACACCATTGTTCGACAGACTCAGCACTTAATGACATTATTTTGCTCACAGTTTTTTGATTGTTTAAAGTATTGGGTTGAAAAATAATTCATGGCCCGTATTTTTTTATTTTTTTTTTCAAATTTAAAAATGCAAACAGAAATAAAACACATTGTCAAAATGTTTTACATCATTCGAAAGAGTATTTTTTGCTCTACAAGTGAGTGTGTTTTCGTTTTTAATTTAACTGATTGTTGTACTTTTTACATCATTAAAATAGACTTTCAAGTGGACAAAAACGGAACATTTTTGACGCCATTTGCTTTTTTTTTTATCCTCCATACTTTCCAGGTTTGGCGCTGTCAGATTTTCATCTGTTTCGTTTGCTTTCGAACGTTTTGTGCGGTGTATCACTCAATAATGGTGTAGAAATGGGGCTTGGTTAGACGAATTCTTTGAAAAAAAATCGGAAGATTTCTACATTTGGGGGGGGGGGGGAGTCGTAAACAACAAACGGATGGTATATTATTTAATAATGTGTTCTAAGGCATGTTGTTTAATCAAAAAAAAAAAAAGTTCTCATAAATTATTCTGCAACCTAACAGAAGCTCCCTTTTGCTTTTCTCTTATCAACCAGAATCTCCTTTCAGAGGGTTTCCAAAAATATTTATTTAGAGTTTTAAAAATTAACTTTTTTAAAAGCATTTTTTTTTTCTTTTTTGGCATCAGTAGGTGACACTGTCAACATGTGAATAAGTCAGTAGCTGACAGGTTAGAAACCGAATTGAGATAATGAATTCATAAAGTTAAAATATATTAAAACTAAAGGCAACTGTGAAACAAATAACTTGTAATAAGGTTTTAGCTTTATTTTAATAAAAGTAGAAAAAAATCTGTTCTTCAGCAGCTAAAGATGTATTTGCCAGATATTCAAAAACTAAGATGGAGTTCAACCATCTCTTTTCTGATCGTTTTATATCCCAATAAGAAGGAATGCTATGGGCAATTTTGGATGTAGTCGTATATTTAACACATTATGGATATTGAAACTAAATCACCATGTCGAACACCAAAAAATATTATGAGAAATGTGTTTTAGTATTTGACATACACTCATGCTTAAAGTATTACAAATATTCAGACTTAAAAAGCTGTATTCGAAAGGTTAAATACTTCCAATGACAAAAGAAAGCAGTTATATGATTAATGCTAATTTTAAAACTAAAATACTATAATTCAACTCAGCTTGCTTAGCTTCAATACGGAGCAACAAAGGCTTTCAATTGACTGACAAGAAAATTGCTAGCTTTGTTTTTCTTCTAAAACATATTTTTTGCCAAATAAATGTAAGAAACCACTCATTTTCATATAGAATGATTAGAAATTTTCGGAAAAGTATTCTAAAATTTCGTTACTTGCTTCGAATTCTCTAAGCGTCAATCACTGTTGACTGACTACTGTTGCGTTTATCATACTACTTGTCCAAATGATTACTATCGTCCAGCGATGGTTAAACAATTGCCCCTCCTGAGGAAAAACGAAACATTGTATAGCATATTCATGCGATAAGCTTTGCGCATATGGCAAAGATTTGTTCAAATATTACCTCATTTGAATAATCAAATGCATTGCTTCTGTACGTGTCGTTTTAATAATAAGTGTTATATTTTTTCTGTCTGTATTCCCCAGATGATGTTTTAGTATAAAAATATTGTTGTTGTTGTTGTTTCTAATCCCAGATGGTTTAGCACTGCTAAATCATCCCCACGAAGCTGAAGACCTCCAGAATCATGGTAAAGGGAAATGGAGCAGCTTCTGTTAGTACAAGATACAGGAGCACCCAAGGGTAGAAGTCTGACTTTACTCCAAACCGGTCTCCTAATTTTGAACCAATTCCAGATGAGAGACCTGCATCTGGATTGGCACCCCCAGAGGTAACGCTTATATAGAACTTGGAGGACTTTGGAGCCACGAACAGATTTAACGTGCACCAGCTCCCATTAACGTACACGGTCCCTCAGCAGAGGCAGACGAGAGAGGATAGACGATGCAACCTTCCAAGCACTGACCGTGGTCGATGCTGCTTGGCTTTCGGCGATCTTACGAGAGCCGAGCTTTACCGTCCGCGCCACTGCGGGACATAAAAATACTTATTACGCTAAATTTCTTGTTAGGAATACCTTTTAGATTCCGATAAATGCCTTCGTTGGTGTAAAAACTAATTCCTGTTTGACTTAAAATTAAGAAAATCATTAATTTAATAAAGCTTATAATTTATATTTTCTTTGTATATGTCTATCTGTTTTGAATTGCTGTTATGAATCTGCAATGGATGGAAGCAATCAATTAAAAGTATGTTGTCTCTTTGACCGATTTCTACTATTGTACAACTTGACAGATCTGTCTTGCGATGGTTAAAATGTTATTAAAACCTTTTTTTTTTTTTAATTGTTAAGTAGATGGTTAAAACATTATTTTTACTCCACCAGAGGAAAAAATGAAATATTATATTACATATTCACGAGATAAGCTTTGCGTACCTAGAAAAGTTTCAATATACTTTGTTCAAATATTGTCTAATTTGAATAATAAAATAGCACATTATCTGTAAAGATGTCAACTTAACTAATAAATGTCGCTTCTTTCTTTATTCATTCTTCATGTAATATTTTAGATTAAACACACCTATACTGAATCGTTTGTTATATGTCTTTTTAACCATCAAACACCATCTGGGTGCAAATTTGCACACACTAGATTTTACAACTAGCAGCATTTCGAAGCAGATGCGAGAATAGCTTAACTACTACCACGACCATTTTGTTTGGGTTGCGAGAGTTAGGTAACGAGTTTAGACGCGTCATTCGTTTTTGCGCTTTCAAAGTAAACGTGTTAGTAGTTTTCTGTGTCCGAATTAGCACCTAGGTGGATTTTACATGTGTTAAGTGTGACAAAAAAAAATTTAAAATAGTTTTTTTTCCCCGAAGGAATCGCTAGTTTTTTAATAAAAAGCATCATATATGTTATATAAAAATTTATTTCCTTCGTATCCTTCCATTTTATTCGCATTAATATTTTAAAATTCATCTAACTTCTGTGGTAGTCAGTATTTCCTTAATTCTTAAGGGGTCTCAGGAGTCTTACTTTTCTTCCAAAGATGCGAGTTTGCATCATGTCACATTTTATTTTATTTCTTATTTCTTGTATCACACAATAAACTGTAATTTTTACCACTAATAGGTCAATATCTGTTTGATTTAACATAATTATTTCAATGTTGTACAATTCAAATTTAATTATTTAAAAAAAGTTTAAATTTAAATAAAAAGTAAACAAACTTTTTCGCCTGGTATCCACTGCGCGCAAGGTTGTAGAAAAAATATTGCTACAAAAATAACAAACAAAACTGATAATGATGTAAAATTGATGTATCTTGAACTTATACTTCAATTTCAAGTAATTAAAAATTTATTTATTTTTTTAATTTAATTTAAATTGTAAAATTTTTAAAACATTCATTTTTTTTGTTGAAAAAATGCCAATTTAAAAAAAAAACAATGCAATTATAATACTAAATTTGAAGTATAAGTTATTGCATATATCAAAATAAATATATCTGACAAGTTTCGTTTAAATTGCTTCATAATTTTTTCAGAAATGTTGCGCGCTAGCATAAAATCTTACATACTGAGAAAAACGAAGTTAAAGATAAAATTGTCACAAATTATTAAATATTTGTGATTATATTGTTATTGAAGTACAATAAATAATAGATCTTACCTTTAAAAACATATTCTTGAAATGTTTTTAATAAAAAAATATTTTTTAAAAAATGGCGAAGGATTTTCAATGGTGTTGGTGTTTGAAATTCGACAAAATACGATACGTCGAATACGATACATCAAATTGATATGTAAAATCAGTGTTTTTCAAATTGTAATCATCAAACAAAACTAAAGATGATGTAAAATTGATGTATCTTGAACTTATACTTCAATTTCAAGCAATTAAAATTATAAATAGTTTTAAAATTTTTAAAAATTTAAAAATCAATAAAAATTGCAATATTTTTAGGTGAAAAACCGCTAATTTCACATAAACAATGCATTTATAATACAGAAATTGAAGTATAAGTTATTCCCTACATCAAATGAATATATCTGCCAACTTTCATTAAATTAGCTTTATATATTACAGAGAAATGTTGCGCACTAGCATAAAATCTTAAAAACTGAAAAAATGATGTGAAGATAAAATTGTTACAAAATAATACATTTCTGATTATTATATGTTTTATTGAACTATACTAAATAATAGATCTCGCCTTTAAAAACATATTCTTGAAATGTTTTTAATTAAAAAATTATTCTTTTAAAAATGGCGAAAGATTTTCAAAGGTGTCGGTGTTTGAAATTCGACAAAATACGATACGTCGAATACGATACGTCAAATACGATACATCAAATCGATACGTAAAATCAGTGTTTTTCAAATTGTAATCATGAAACAAAACTAAAAATTATGTAAAATTGATGTATCTTGAACTTATACTTCAATTTCAAGCAATTAAAATTATAAATAGTTTTAAAATTTTTAAAAATTTAAAAATCAATAAAAATTGCAATATTTTTAGGTGAAAAACCGCTAATTTCACATAAACAATGCATTTATAATACAGAAATTGAAGTATAAGTTATTCCCTACATCAAATGAATATATCTGCCAACTTTCATTAAATTAGCTTTATATATTACAGAGAAATGTTGCGCACTAGCATAAAATCTTAAAAACTGAAAAAATGATGTGAAGATAAAATTGTTACAAAATAATACATTTCTGATTATTATATGTTTTATTGAACTATACTAAATAATAGATCTCGACTTTAAAAACATATTCTTGAAATGTTTTTAATTAAAAAATTATTCTTTTAAAAATGGCGAAAGATTTTCAAAGGTGTCGGTGTTTGAAATTCGACAAAATACGATACGTCGAATACGATACGTCAAATACGATACATCAAATCGATACGTAAAATCAGTGTTTTTCAAATTGTAATCATGAAACAAAACTAAAAATTATGTAAAATTGATGTATCTTGAACTTATACTTCAATTTCAAGCAATTAAAATTATAAATAGTTTAAAAATTTTTAAAAATTTAAAAATCAATAAAAATTGCTATATTTTAGGGGAAAAACCGCTAATTTCACATAAACAATGCATTTATAATACAGAAATTGAAGTATAAGTTATTCCCTACATCAAAATGAATATATCTGCCAACTTTCACTAAATTTGCTTTATATATTACAGAGAAATGTTGCGTGCTAGCATAAAATCTTAAAAACTGAACAAATGATGTAAAGATAAAATTGTTACAAAATAAAACATTTCTGATTATTATATGTTTTATTGAACTATACTAAATAATAGATCTCGCCTTTAAAAACATATTCTTGAAATGTTTTTAATTAAAAAATTATTCTTTTAAAAATGGCGAAAGATTTTCAATGGTATGTTGATGTTTGAAATTCGACAAAATACGATACGTTGAATGGATACGTAAAATCTTTGTTTTTCAAATTGTAATCATCATACAAAACTAAAAATGATGTAAAATTGATGTATCTTGAACTTATACTTCAATTTCAAGCAATTAAAATTATAAATAGTTTTAAAACTTTTAAAATCTTTAAAAATTGCTATATTTTAGGTGAAAAACCGCTAATTTCACATAAACAATGCATTTATAATACAGAAATTGAAGTATAAGTTATTCCCTACATCAAAATGAATATATCTGTCAACTATCATTAAATTTGCTTTATATATTACAGAGAAATGTTGCGCACTAGCATAAAATCTTAAAAACTGAAAAAATTACGTAAAGATAAAATTGTTACAAAATAAAACATTTCTGATTACCTTTAAAACCTTACTTCTCATTACAAAGCTAAAACTCTCCTGCTGCATACATTGTGCCTTCTTCCAGTTTTTGAGATTCGTTTAGTAACATTTTTTGTCGTTTTTTACTTTTACGAGATTCGTGAGTTGCAGCTTTGACACGAATCTCTGCAGTTGCTATACGTTTCTTGTCTTTTTCATGAAATCTTTTAATTGAGCATTTTGACAAGGATAAATTCAGATTTTGCATAATTTCTATTATGGCTTTGCTACCATCATTAAAAATAACAGTAGAAATCGAAGCGGCAATCTCTGCAATTTTCTTTCCGCTGCCAATGATTTTTGGACAATACTTCCACAATGTTGCATTAAACGACTCATTAGGATTTTGGGTTTTTCCGTCAAGACAACGTTTCAATAAGTTAGGTTCTGACAAATCTTTGAAAATAGGTTTTATAGCAAGCATTACTGGAAATGGCACTGTGGTTTTGTGATGGAATTTTTTTTTTTTTTACCAAAATAGCTTCATTATATTTACACCATGTGTTTTTTCCCTTTGGACAAAAATAGTGCATTGGCTCCTTATCTGAAGAGGCCGTATGAGCCCATACAGCCCAAATAGCTTTCCTCATTTCCACGACACTTTTAGTGTTTCCCCTGATTGCATTTCCATAATATTTTGTCAGTTTTAATATTAGCGAATCACTCAATCGTCCTTTACCACCAATAGTTTTTCCATCAGATAGCTTCGTCTTCTGCATTTGAGTTTTAAGTTTTCTCAAACGAGAACCCATCCTCTTTTGAATGTGGCCTACACATTCAATTTTATTAATTATTACATCATCATATGGCTTTGCATCTTTTAATGATAGGTAAGTTTTGGTGTCGCCATCTCCAATGTAATTTGTGTACCTAACTTTACGCTTCTTTATTGACCGAGAAAAAATTTCTAACATTCCAGAAACTTCCATTTTCCCTGCGGATCCACAATGGTTTCTGTTACAAATTTTTGCATGTTTCTTTTGCCATATTTGAAAACGAATGCCTCTTCTGATACCTTTGTAACTATCGCATCCTTTACAATATGATGACATGACGTGCACATCTATCACCTTGCCAGTATTAGCACCGATGACAGCACATGCACCTATAAGAGACGAGTGACCCCTTGTCTTCCATGTGCCATCACCACTAACTGTTATGTCAACACTGCCTTCATTTGCTTGGGTTTCTTGCAGCGAAGCAACCTGCATTGAATTTTCTGCAACAGAAGCAGCAGCAATTAAAATTTGTTTGTTTATAGCATCCTATGCTTTTTGAGAAACAGGTTTTGGTAAGGACATGATACTACAAAATGTTTCTAAATCAGTTAAACTCTTACCAATGCATCTCATTGCCAATATTGAGCGTCTATTTATTTCTGGGATATTAGCTTTTTCTCCAATCATTTCGTTATTAGAAAATGTGCATACGTTTTTGCAGATCTTGCATGTTATTTGTAATTTACAACTGAGTCCACACATTGAAATTTCTTGCATTTTTATTGCACCATTGCAAGCTTTGCATACTAAATATCTCTCTATAGTTGAACATAATAATGCCAAGTCCATAAGTATATATCCAGAAAATGTTTTTGTGAAGCTTTTGCTTTCATTTTTTAACTTCCTATTTGAAGCACTAACTTTTTTACATTTTTCTGTTTTGTTGGATTTTACAAACTTATTACCATGAAATTTCTTCTTTCTTGGTCGTTTTCCTGACATCCGTTTCTTATTTTCACAATCCATTATGAATTACAAGTGAACAATCTACAATAAAATAGCAATCAATAGCTATGTTTAAGCAGATTCAAAACAACACGATGCGCACGAACTTTTTACCGCTAAATAGTAGTAAATAACTCTATTGACTTGACATACGATGATACAAATTGTAGATGAGCTGCTTACTGGATATTCAGCTATGTTTTTGTTAAAATACATGGAGTATAAAATGCATTTCATGCTCGAAAAACGCATCGCGATTAATGTAAACAAAGAACATATGGTGGTCAAGTGTCCCTTTAAATTTGAAAACGCTGTTGTAGTACAAAGTGACCCTCACTGTAAAAGCCATAACTCTTGTTCTAATGTGAATTTCAACAAACATAATACATCAAAATGTTCAGAAAAGATGAGAGTTCAACATATAAAAAAATTGAAATTTCGAAAAATTTCAAGATTTAAGACTCCTGAGACCCCTTAATAATATCTATTCCTATTTAAAGTCCTTTTAAAAGTAAATATCCGTATATTAATAATTATTTTATTCCAAATCTTAAACTAAAATTTAAGATCATTCGTAACTTTTATCAGTTCCCCAATCTATAAAATTCTGAGACGCGTTCTCATTTCGAATGTTTTTTAAAAGCCATTTTCTTTTTTTTATTATTATTATTATTGCTCTGATTCTTTCGCGCGCTTGGGATTTTAACTTCAAAATTGGTCCGCACCCAAGTAAGGGATTCTTTACTGTTTTAGCTTCGCCCTCTAGCCTCATTCGTTGGGCTGGAGCTAGCTTCTCACTCATTGGGTTGTGCGCTCGTGACGTAATTCTGTGTATGTTTCCGCGGAGAGAACAAAACTCGCCCGCATCGGTCGGAGCGAGAGATTTTTGACGTTTTCGGAAGCTAAACAAATATGTGTCTGGTATATTTATGTCCGTAGAATATTCATCTGGCCCAGTAACATCTTAATTCAATGAAGTGAAGCAACGTTAGCCCGAGGGCTATAAGTTTTAGACCTTTGGGAATCGTTTCTGTGTTGTTCGTCTTCTAATAAAATTATTTGTCTGGAGATTGGCTGTATTTATTGGAAAACTTTGGTGGACTAATTTCATTGCCTTCTACTTCGCCATACTCGCTAATATCGACTGCAACTTGCTATATCGTAGAAGGACTGCCATTTTTTCATCGAATATTATTCATCGTAATATCTCAACCTCGTCAAAATGCTACATATATATTTTGTTAAACTATGTTTGTTAACTTATATTCAAATCATACTTTCATTTTTTTTTTGCACTAGTTCCGAGACACCGTGTTATTGCATCATTAATTATTTTTTTCATATGTTTTGTAAAACCGTTTGAAACATAAAAATTAATAAATAAATATAGAAAAATAATTTTTTTAGAATGACCGAGCAAAAAAGTTATAATTTAAGAAGGGCATCGGCTGTAGCACAAGCGCTGAACAAGCCTGATGACAACGACAACCACAATGGCGAAGTGACAGGTGACAGTGACGATGAATTTGTTGTTTCTGATAACGAGGAAAACGAGTAAGAGTCTGTTCGTGAAGATATCGAAAGCGTTGTCATTTTTGCGGTCGCGAAATAACTTCCCATATGCGTTTGCGATGCTCAAATTATTTGCAAAGAATTTGCGATTATTATAGACGTTTTATGCCCACAACGTCGAATTTGCGCAGGCTAACAATACGGCACAATGTATAATGCAAAAAGGTTCATTTTTGAATCAATAAATACATTTCCATTGCCTCCACATGGAATTTTATATTGAAATTGTTTTGACGCCATAATTTTATGTCACTTATACTTTTTACGTGAACGATGAAAGCGGCTGGTGCAAGTTTGCATTCACGTGATCTTTACGGTTGCTTTGACGATGAATATTTTGATAAATAGTAGGTCTGGTGGGATAACAACTAATTCGCGATTGGCTTAAAATAAACAATATTGACCACCAAAGCCACAAAGGAGTACATGTATTGCCCATTATACCTGGGCATAAAGTTGATATGGATGATCAAGATTTATATGGCGCTGCATTGCTTTAAACTGTAAGAATTCACAAACTTACGTATAAATATTTATCAAGCATTGTTGTTATTTTACACAGTATTTAAACTTCAACCTGTTTATCTCTTAAAATGCAAAAAAAGTTGTTTGAATTTTGAAATTGTAAATTTATTTTGAGATTCTTATAGTTGGATGCAGTCCAGTGCCATCTTTTGGTAACATTTGGTACTAAATAAAGAAGAATACTAAATAAATTCGAAGCTTCACTCAGTAATCTCTTGAAAGAATAATTTTAAAAGCTCGTTAACTTGTCATTTTATTTTAAAAACAGCCAGCCATTTTAGGTCATTCGGCATCTGGCATATACATCATTGCGTAAATTGAGACATATCCGCCTAGCACAATTTTTACTGGATTACTTGACCACTCCTGTGAGAATTTACTTTAGAGTTCACGTCACCTGCTTATAAAGTTATTTATTTTACAAAAAAAGAACTTTTTAAATAAACCTGTGAAATAAAGATATCAAATAATGTGTGTCCGATTCTTACCAATTCGCTTACTGTATATATTAATTTACAAGTTTTAGTCTTAGTATTATTCTCTCGATCTTTTAAAATGAATGGGAAAAATTCACTGTAGCTTACACTGAGTATATTATAAAAACCTACTACTAGAAAAAAAAAAGTGTCGATCAGGAAATAAGTAGAAGTAAATATCACATGTGAATTGTACACAAATGAAATTGGATAGGTCTGTGACTTTGAGAATTGAAGGAGCAACTGTGACTCATCACGTGAAACGCCCAAGCTAATGTTAAGTCTATGGGAAGGTTCTAGAGCGATTTCTTGCTCGCATTTTAATATTTTTAATTTTTTTTTTTTTTTGCATAGGATAACTGAGGTCAATCTCCAACGTTGTTAGTTTTTACCTTTTCGATTTTTGTTGCAGTTTTTTTATAAGCGAGCATTTTCAATTTTGGAACCGGTTCCAAAATATAAATAAAATAACTGGATATATATAAAATAACGGGAACCAAAATCGAAAAAGTAAAAGTAGCAACGTTGGAGATTGACCTCAGCTATGCAAAAAAAAAAAAAAAAAAAAAAAAAAAAAAACATTTAAAAATATTAAAATGCGAGCGAGAAATCGCGCTAGAACCTTCCCATAGACTTAACATTAGCTTGGGCGTTTTTTCGCATACTGATGTAGGCTCTTAAGTAAAAAAAATTGTGCTAATATGGCGGACATGTCATATGTCCGCCATATTAGCACAATTTTTACGGGATTACTTGACCACCCCTGTAAGAATTTATTTTACATGTCACTTTACCTGCTTATAAAGTAATTTATTTTACAAAAAAATAGCTTTTTTGATAAACCTGTGAAAAAAGATGTCAAAGAATGTGTGTTCGATTCTTACCAATTCGTTTACTATATAATATTAATTTACAAGTTTTAGACTTAGTATTATTCTCCCGATCTTGAAATGAATGAGAAAAATTCATTTCAGCTTACATTGAATTTATTACAAAAACCTACTACCAGGAAAAGAAAAAGTGAAGATCAGGAAATAAGTGGAACTATATATGACATATGAATTGTACACAAATGAAATTGGACAGGTCTGTGACTTTGAGAATGTAAGGAATAACTGTGACTCAAAAGCAAATGGAATGAATAGAAGATGAATGATTTCGTAACAGGATTGAAGGTATTCCATTTTATCGGTCTTGTTAAAAGTGTCCTAGCTTACATGATTAATATAAATATGTATATACATATGTTGGTCTAAAATAAATTGTCATGGTTATAAATTATATGCCTATTCACAGCTGAAATCGGTTCTTCGTGTTGAAATTCTCCGACGTTTTAATCTTTAATCATACTATCTTTGCAACACTTTTCTACTTTTGAATTAAGAAAATTCTATTTTTATGTTTGAAGTTTGTCTACGTTTCTGTGTTTAGTTTCGCATATTTTCCCTTGTTTTTTTTATGTTAAAGTTACTACATAATAATAAACTTCATATTCTCCTAAAATCTAATCTTATTGATTTCTAACACTATCATAGAATTTGTTTTTATTATGATTTCTTCAAATTTTCAATTAATGCAGGGATATCTTTTGATTGACGTAATATTTTTATTTAGTATGTTTAATGCACGATACTTTTGTAATTATTTAAAAGCTGTACTACTATTATCAGATACTAATATTACTTTTCGTATTAGACTTATATACTTAAAGAACAATTTTTTTCAGACACACAGGTTAATACAATAAACCTAACATTAGTGAAAAATTAGCCGGGGCCAGGAATCGAACCTAGGACTACAGCGTACCGTGCTGTTGCTTTAACCCTTAATGGAACCTGCTTTACGCTGTAGTCCCAGGTTCGATTCCTGAGCCCGACTAATTTTATACTCTTGTTGGTTTAAATAGAGGCTCCTATTATAAAGCCTTGAAATGGTTGTAGGATAAACATTTTATGCTGCTTATGATTTTCCTTAGTTTGGTTTTTACACATTGTATCTTTACCTTAACACAAGGGGGTTTTTATGTATTTTATCATGTTTTTAAATACTTTGGGTGAGGTTTTAACTCCGAATTTCCTCCCCCCTTCGCTGCGCCAGTGAATAAAAACAAAAAACCAAAAACCAAAAAGAAAGAATGAAAAAAAAAAAGTTTTTTTTTTTTTACAATGGTCTCAGAAATATCTTATGATACTAAAATTAAAACAAGAGCATATAAGGCCAACGATGAAGGCATTTCGACACACGTCGCTATTAAATTATTTCTACGTGAGCGTAGGAGTTATTTTTGAATATGTAACAAGCACAAAAAAATGAGGTATTCGGGTAAAATTTTCGCCCACGGTCTTCTGATATTTAACCTCTTTGGCGCCTCTGATGCTGCGCAGAAGACCTCATCAAGACGAACCATCATGGGGGGGAGCAAGCAATTTTCAAGACACAGCCAGGGTCAAACGTCACCCGTGGTCTTTATCTAGATAAACACGTGCATGACAATTTCAGAAAATGCCTTTCTTTTTTGGCTTTATCTGCCAGTAGTGGGATGTTTTTCTGTCCAAAGTTTGGAAATGGTCCGTTTAGGATGAGTGTATTAAGTTACTGCGGCGATAAGAAGAGGCGGAATCGATGACCTGGAGAGATCTTTGAATACCATGAATGTGAAACAATAGCGCTTTTGTAATGAGAGCCTACTTAGGATTAATGAATAATAATTTTCCATAAAGCATAGAAAATTAGTAGTTGAATTTTCTATGTAAAGATAGTAATTCTTCATGTACGATTTATATAACGTGTACTTATGGGATAAATAGTAGTAATTTTATCTAGTAAAGCATAGAGAAGGGATGGATAACTTTTTTTTTTTTTTTATGTACGCATGCCAAAAATTCAAAAACAAAATGTAAAAGAATTGATTCACAAACTATGGATTCACAAACTTCAAAAAACCTTTAATTTGGTGTTGTGGCGTATTCTTGCTCAATTGCGGTTCCGGGACGTTGTCTATGAATATCCATTCGTTTCAAACTTATCTTTTATCCGATTACTTGTAAGTCGCATAGGTAGATCTGCCTAAAACTCCCTGCGATATTGTTTTTGTACTTCTGCTACATTTTCATACTTACAAAAGTATAGTATTTCAAGTATATTTAAAGTATAGTATTACATTAGTATAGTATTTCAAAATAATTTTTCTTTTTTCAAATGTTAATCTTGGTCCACTCATTATTTCCAATTAATTACATTTTGAAAAAACAGAAAAATTAGAAAATTATGACCTGTTAAACAGTGCATGTATACATTTTTCTGACGCACCTTGTATAATGATTTTTAAAAATTAAATTTTTCGCGTTCCACAGATGCCAACTCAGACACGCGTGTCATAAGTTAGCCACCGCAGAAAATTGAATATTTGCACTGAGTGAAGATACACAAATAAGTCTAAAATATGCCAAATACAAACATATTTATGTAGGCAATCTTTAAAGAAGATAGTAAAGTAAAACATATTGTATAATCTGCAAACTACGATTTATGTTTCTAATAGAAAGTACGATCTTTGAAGAACAAAACACATTAGAATGTGCTCTCTTCTATACATTCAATGGTGCGCGGTAAAAAGATCAACGGTAAAAACGTCAGCAGGTAAAAACGTCAACGGTAAAAACATAAACAGGTAGAGTTTCATGCATTCTAGAGATTGCTGCACAGCGAGTTTTATGCATTCAGGGGTTTTTTTTTTCCGGTTAATGTACGCGAAGCGTACATATATAAGTTACTAACTGCTGTTTGGATGACTTTCATTCATTCTAGAGATTGCTGCGCAGCGTTTGGGTTGGTTTAGTTTAGTTTAGTTTAGTTTAGTTTTCTGTAGTTTAGTTTAGTTTAGTTTAGTTTAGTTTTGTTTCTTTGTTTTCTTTTGTTTAGTTCAGTTTAGTTTAGTTTAGTTTCTTTGTTTTCTTTTCTTTAGTTTAGTTTAGTTTAGTTTTTACCTTTTTACCTGTTGACGTTTTAATAGATAGTACGTTTTAATAGATAGAACTTGCGTGGAGTGCTTTCATTTTCTTTATTAACCTGGAGAAAAACTGTTGTACTTCTGGTTTGAAACATGCGTCGTAGTTTATTTCTACTTCGCTGTAAGAACCTGCGCCTCCAAATCTGGCATGCACCGAATTTAATCACAACGTACCTTGACGCATTTTACTTTTTTTGTGTGTGTGTGTGTGTGTGTTTGTTTGTGTGCATGTATGTATGTGTGAAATGATAAAATGATTGACCCGGTTAAGTTTTCATAATTTTAAAGATGTTCAAATTTTTTAACGCTGACAGTAGTTGATTATGCCGTGATTTAATTTCGAAAAAGTATTACCAATTTTTATTTAAAAATATACTTATACTTCCGAGGATAGCTTTTGAGATGTATAATTGTTAGAGAAATATTTAAAAAAAAAAAAAGAAGTATCTTAAAAATAAAATTAATTTAACTTTTTTCTCTGAAATGAAAATAATTATAAAAGATGTCAAAACGTAATATAATGTAGACTTGTATGTAAACGAATAAAATTTTCAGTACTTTCGAATGATACTAAATTCACTTCTTATATTTTATACTTCCAGAATAGTATACATTTTACAGATATCTTCCCAACAACTCTCCATAATAGACGTTTTTTTTTTTTTTTTTTTTATCGGACAACAGGCATGCATTCAGAAATAAAGGTACCCATTACTTATTGCAAACATGAAAAATTTTTCAAAACTCTTGAAAAATATTTCAGTGAGACCTTAATAATAAATCTAAGAAACGACATAACCTTATTTATAACGACAACATAAACTTATTTTTTCGAAATAATTTTTTGAAAAAAATTATGAATTGAGCCTATAATTTAACAGAAATCGATTTCTAGAAGCTTCAAATATGCGAATCCAAAAATATAGCTCATTCCACCAAGTAGTTCTTAAGCTATAATTAAAACACTACCCAGAATTGCAATCTATTTTGCAACGATTTCAAATGCAAATCACACTGTCATCTCAAATTTAACAAAAACTTGACCATCATCGTCCCCCCCCCCCCTTATCCTTCAAATAAATGTGTGCGATTTCTTTCGAACTGTAATGCGTTCATTTATATTTTAGGCATGCTGATCAGTATGACTCACTCTAAAAACGACATTTTCAAAACTGAGCAAAAAATACTCAAATCTGAGTATGTCGCACAGTCAAAATGGCTCCGAATCAAAATGACTCAAGTTTGAAACATGTATATACTCATTTCTCAAAACATGCACACACTCAAGAATAAAACATCATGTGGTCATATTTGAGTATGTCCATGTTTCAAAAATGAGTATGAACTGTTTCTAATCAGTTTTGAGTACGTCCATGTTTCAAAAATGAGTAAGAACAATGAACTGACCTTTATGTGCTCAGTTTTGAGTATGTCCATTTTTCAATATTCTGAGGATTTCTGGTATTTCAGAATTGAAAGCATTGTGTCGTCCTATTTGAAACAAAAAGTTTCATAACAAAATGAAAACATCGATTTACTCAGATTTGAAAGTGTCATTTTTCTCAGTGCTCTTACAGTTATATTTCCCAAAATCTGCATAATAGACGTTTTTATTTATCTTGGGTCAGACAGCAGACGTACAGACAGAAATAAAGATACTTTCTACTCATTAAATTTTATTAACATCAGAAAAATTTCAACATCCATGAGAAATATTTCAATCAGATTTCTTTAACTGCTACTAATAATGCAAAATGAATCAACTAAATTTGTTTAGCCTTTCGAAATTATACAATAGAATTATTAAACGATAGTTCGTTAAAAACTGTGATTTTCGAATTCTGAGTATAGAAAATCTGGAGAAAAGTAAATCCAACTAGAACAAAAATTAAACTTTTATATAAAAAAAAATAGACTCTTGTTATAAGATAAATTAATGTAGACTATATATAAATGTAGACGTATTCTTCCGTACTGTTCTGAGTTCATTTCTCATACATCAGACATACTGAACTCTATAAATCATATAGTTATCTTCACCCAAACTCTCCATAACAGACGCTTTTATTTATCTTAGGTCAGACAGCAGACATACAGTCAGAAATAAAGATACTTCCTTCCTATTACGTTTTGTTAACATGAGAAATTTTTCAGCACCCTTGAGAAATAAACTGCCTTCGAGATTATCCGACGCAGACTTTTATGGTTTCCGCTGGCATACCACAGAGGCATACTTTCTGCATTACTGATCCCCTGACCCCCGAAAAAGAATGAGGGGAGTTGGATGCTGCTATTTAGTTTCAGCTTATCCTGTATCATTTGAAATCCTATCATCTGAAGATGCCAAGAAGTACGGCTAACATATCATCAATGAGAAATCCTTACGACAGTATTTATGACGAAAATCCCATGTATTACAACAGGAAAATGAAAAAATCCTGAGGAATGGTCTGCAGATTTATATCATCAATGAGAAAACTTCATGAGAATATTTACGAATAAATTTAATATAATGAAACGAGAATATTAAGAAATACGGATGAATGGAAAGATAGATTCATATAGTTAATGAGAAAAATACATGACAGTATTTACGAAGAAAATCCCATATATTAAAATTTTAAATAAGCTTAAAAATATTATCCCATTCAAGGAATCATACACTCATAACATTTAATCAATGAGAAACCCTATAGTAAAAACAAAGTAAAATCATGCGCCAATACTTTAACAAAACATCACTGTTTAATAAGGTGAAATATCATACATGTCTAATTAAACACATTTGGAAACCCAATTTCAGCAATCACCATCTATAGTGGAAAAAAATATCCGGATTCTTTTGTGCAATCCTGTATATGATCTATAGATTTGTATATATAATACAAAGTATGCAAAAATTTAGTTCAATTAGGAAACGCATAACAGAGTTGAAAATCCCCTTCGCCAGAAAGTGGAAGTGTACTCAAATTATATTGTGCAGCAACGTATTTGATCTATTAAATTTATACACACCAAGTAATATGTAAAAGATTAGTTACATTTAAAAACGCATATCACAATTTAAAAAGTACGTCCAGCAATTATTGCTGATAGACAGTACTGTAACTGAATTCTTTTGTGTGTCCCTGTAAATGAAGGATAAATTCTATGAACACCACATTCTATAGTAAATAACCTATCGTATTCTATAGTAAATATATTATAAATAATATATAAACGGACACGTACGTGAGATCTTTTGAGTAGCCCTGTATATGATCTATAGAATTTATATGCACCAATTAATATGCAAAAAATCAGTTATATTTAAAAACGCGTACCACAACTGACAACTACCAACAATTATTGTTCATAGACAGTTGTGTAACCAAATTCTTTTGAGTGCCCTTGTAAAGGAACTATACATTCTATGCATACAGTATTCTACAGCAAGCGTTTGTAGGACCCCTCAGTGATCTATATCAATTTGAACATGTTTAAAGTAGTCAAACATCATTAAAATGCACTGCAAATGTTTTTCCCCATAGACCGTATTGTAATGGAATTATTTTGAGTGTTCCTGTAAATGAACGATACACTCTATGCATACCATATTCTACAGTAAGCGCCTTGTAGTGCACCTCAGTGATGTATATCAATTGCAATATGTTTGAAAGAGTGCAAGGTCATTAAAATACGCTGCAAACGATTTTTCCCTATAAACCATAATGTAGCAGCATTCTTTTGGATGAACCTGTAAACGAACTACCAATGCTACACACTTCAGTTTCAATACTAAATATGCCATGGCAAACTCAATAACGTATATCAATTACATGGGAATCCGGGTACGTTTACACGTGTTAGAGCACGGTTAGACAGACAGTCAGACAAACCAAATTCACAAACATTTTTCAAATGTGTTGGAAAATGTAAAAAAAACTCAATAAAACGGTCAAAAATTTGTACAATTATATTCAAGAATACTTGATTTTTTTTTCAATGTCAATAATAAATCCTTATGACATTATTTGCGAAGGAAATTTCATGAATTAAAAGGGGAAAATTTATTTTTTAAAAAGAATTTTTTAAGAAAAAAAATAAAATTGACTTCAAGGGATTTTCTTGTTTCTTAACTTTGAGTTTTGTGGCAACATTTTACTATCCACATTCGAGTTCCTGCACTCGACCTCAACCTGAAAATGATTTTTGAAGTTAGCCCGAAACTCTATATCCAAACCCTTCAACCCGAAATCAACACACAATGAAAGAAATGTAATCCATATTTTAATACAATTATGGAAAAAATACAGTGTAATAATGTCTCTAATATCAACTTTGTCCTTTTTATAGAAAAAAAATGAGCATAGATATTCTCATTTATACTGAAATATGTAGTTTTTCCATCTGGAACAATATTGTGGACTATCTTTTTAAAACATATTACCAAAACCTGTTTTAATCTTGTTGGATTAATTATTCTGCTACGAATCACCTGATGAAGAGAACTGATAACTAATTACTTTTGAAACTATAGTAATGTGATTTACTTATCATCTGGAGAAAAAAATGTACTTCTATATATGTATAACAGTGAATTTTCACATAAAAGTGAATTTTCTTGCTATTTGTTAATTAATTAGGAGAAAAATACGACACTACATATCAGAGCATACTGCATTTCACTTATGTTGAAGTACTACGATATATTTATTTTTTATATATTATCTCAATACTAGAATAAAACTTCATTGAAATTTATTTGTTATAATGATTTTTAAAAATTAATAACTAATATATGATAATTCCATTTCAACTGTTTAAGGTGGCTTTTAAATGACCTGCTCAACAACGCGAAACTTTTTGACATATTTTCTGAGTCATTTTTAAACGCAAACACATAAAATTGGCAGTCCTGTCTACTGAAGCGATTTGGAATAGAAATGAGTTTTCCATTTTTTGATAAATTACTTATCGAGTTATAAACTATTCATGTCACGTGACGACGCAATTTTTCCCTTGTCTATCTTTGCTGCCTCGGGAATTCCATTCAAAACGTCGACTTTTACAATATTTTCTGAAAGATCTTTATAAAAAAATGGAAAACTCATTTCGATGACATATTTTCTGAGTAAAAATACACTCTAAAAACGATATTTTCAAAACTGCGCAAAAAATACTCAAATCTGAGCATGTCGCATAGTCAAAAAGGCTCGGGATTAAACTTACTCAAGTGTGAAACATGTATGTACTCATTTCTGAAAACATGCACACACTCAAGAATAAAACATCATGTGCTCATATTTGAGTATGTCCATGTTTCAAAAATGAGTATGAACTGACTTCTATGTGCACATTTTTGAATATTTCCATGTTTCAAAAATGAGTTTGAACTGATTCTAACCATTTTTGAGTATGTCCATGATTCAAAAATGAGTGTGAACTGACCTCTATGTGTTCAGTTTTGAGTATGTCCATGTTTCAATATTCTGAGATTTTCTGGTATTTCAGAATCGAAAGGGATCGTCACATCTGAAACAAAAAGTTTCATAACAAAATGGAAACATCGATTTACTCAGATTTGAAAGTGTCATTTTTCTCAGTGTACCTGCCAATTTCATCCGTTTCAGAACAAAAATGAATTCAAAATTGCATCAGAAAGAGAAAGTAGCTCCTTTTGTATTCGAGAACAGCTATAACCTGTGTTCAAATCAGACTTTTTCAAAAATGCTTAAATGTATAGAAAAATTATTCAAAATTATTTACGTTGGAAAACTTTGAAAAAAACTAAAAAATAATAAAATCAGCTTATTTATAAATGTATTTGTATATTAAAATTTTTATTATTACATTTACTTATTTATAAAGTGAAAGCAAGTTGTCTGATTGTCAGGATCATTAGTATATATCCTGCTGTTAAGGAGTGCTCACCTAGCACCAGGGTGGTCATTTTTACATAAGGGGATGGTGTGAAATATTTGAAAAGGATGCAATTCCATGCATTTACATTCCTTTGACTATCAATCTTCGTTGAAGATTGATATCAAAAGTATGACAGTAAATATTTTGAATAATGTATGAGAAGGTTTAACGAGTGTATAACAGGAACCAAATATTTACATTCATTGCCGAAATATTCGATGTAGCATTTTGATATCAAAGTTAGATGTAACTTAAACTAGCCCTATTTTGGCCTTCCTTATGTATAAATACGGAAAATTATATTACGCATACAGAAGAAGATATTTTATTTTTCTTCCAAATGATGAATTCAAACACATTTACACACAATTGATCACACTATTTTTTGGAGCAATTGACATATCTCTTTTGTATATTAGCAGCTGAGAAAAGTTGTTCTGGCAAGAATAAATTCTAGCAGAATCAATTTTATCTTTTTTTTTTTTTTTTTTTTTTTGTGGGGGAGGGGGGGGGGCTAATGCTGCGTATAAACCAAATTCTGCGACAAGAGGCATAAATTACTTACCGGTGTTTTCGTTTTTAAAGACTCTGTGGTCAATTGTGATATTTGTTATTGCTCTTTAAAGCTTTCGAAGCAAAGCGCACAAAATAAACAAAATAAATTCTCACCAGTGGAGGTGGTAAACATGTCAGGGATCCTCCTGCGCTATTGCTGGATTCTCTTTCTGTGCGACAAAAAAATAACCACATCAAAAAAGACGAAAATATCCCACACTCCGTCGCGTTGGTTCAACTTTAACTCATCTCTGCTATACAGCTGCACTTGACAAAATAAGCTGCTCCCGAAACTATAGCTATGTTTTACGTGTCATCTGGAAAATCAAAGAAGTCTATCATCTAGAAAAACATTTATGTTATGTACTTTGCATCCATAATCAACATATCAACCGGTTTGTTTCCACAGTTTCTATTGTTTTCCATTGATTTTAATGCTTTCCAACACAGTTGAAAAGTGTTTATGGATTCGGTTTGTCTGCCAGTCTGTCCGTGCTCTAACTCTCGTATATACTCGGATTGTCATGCAATTGATATATGTTATTGAGGTTTACTATAGCATGTTCGGTATTGAAAATGAAGTGTGTAGCACTTATAGTTCCTTTACAGGGACACTCAAAAAATTCCGTTACATTACGATCTATAGGGAAAAGCCCTTTGCGGTTTATTTTAATAATGTTTCACTGTTTCAAATATATTGAAATTGATGTATATGATTGAGGGGCACTGCAAGAGCCTTACTATAGAATATTATGTTTATAGCATTCATCGTTCATTTACAGGCACACACAAAAGAATTCAGTTAATGTACTGTCTGTATATAATAATTGCTGGATGTCCATTTTCAGTAGCGGCATGCGTTTTTAAATTTAATTAATTTTTTGCCTATTACTTGGTGTGTATAAATTCTATAGATAATATACAGGGCAGAACAAAACATCTAGAGTATATTTCCACTTATTGGCGGAAATTGCTGAAGGCGAATTTTTAACTGTGCTGTGCGTTTCCTAACTGAACAAAATTTTATAATTATATGTAGTATGCATTCTACATAGATCAACTTAAGATTATATATAGGGCTACACAAAAAAAATTGGAATATTGTGCCGAATATTGTTGGTAATTCCCGAAATTGGGTTTTTTAATGTGTTATGCGTTTTCCAAATTGTTTATTTCGATATCATCTTTCACCTTATTAAATGGTAAAGATTTCCAAAAGTATTTTGAAAAGTGTTACATAATCTATGCTTGACGCATGATTTTTCTTTCTTGTTAAACCTTCTTCAGTTCTTGACTAAACCAGAGCAATGAGTAAAGATTTATTCTAGCTGATTGGGAATTTCTAGAAAAAATTAGAAGCCTTTGATTTAGTCTTGGAAGACCCGGCTCAATCTCTTGGGTATAAATCCATGACTTATTCTGAATTCAAGGGTAATCAAAGTAATTTTTACCTACATACCTATTTCAAAAAACACATAAGAAGAACGTTTACCTTTCTGGGATTAATCACTCTGCGTTTGCCACCACACACACCTTTGCAGTCTTCAAAATTTAAAAAAACAAGAACGAAAAATCATGCGTCAAGCATAGATTATGTAACACTTTCCAACGCTTCCAAAATCATTTTACAAATCATACTGTTTAATAAGCTGAAAGATAACATCTAAGTAAACAATTTGGAAAACGCATAACATATTTAAAAACATAATTTCAGGAATTTCTAACATATACAAAATTCGGAAAAATACCCGAATACTTTTATTCAGCCCTGTATTATCACCTATAGATTTTTATATACACTACATAGGATGCTAAATTTTAGTTCAGTTAGAAAACGCGTAGCACAGTTTAAAATTCTCCTTCTGGAGTTTCTGTCAATAAACGGAAATGTGTTCGCAAACTTTTGTGCTTCCCTGTATATGATCTACAGAATTTATACACACCACGTAATATACAAAAAGTGAGTTAAATTTAAAATAGCGTTCAGTAACTTAAAACGCACTTCCAGGAATTATTGTTAACTGACAGTACAGAATTCTTTTGTGTGTCCCTGTAAATGAACGATGACTGCTATACACACAATATTCTCTAGTAAGCCACTTGTAAAGCACATTAGTGATTTATATAAATTTCAATGCGTTTAAAATAGTGAAACATTATTTAAATAAACCGCAGACGATTTTTCTCCATAGACGTCATGTAACGGAATTCTTTTGACTGTCCCTGTAAAGTAACTATAAGTGCTATGCGCACCCTATTCCATATTAAGCTTCTTGTAATGCACCTTAGTGATATATATCAATTACAATGTGTTTGAAATTGCCTAACATCATTAAAATAAATCGCAAATGATTTTTCCCCATATATCGTAATGTAACGGAATTCTTTTGAGTGTCCCTGTAAAAAAACTATAAGTGCTACACACTTCCGTTGAAATAGGGAACATGCTATAGATAACGACAATAACATATAAAAATTGCAGGGCTATCCGAGCATATTTACGGGAGTTAGAGCACGGACAGACGGCCATACGGCCAGACGGCAGACGGCCATACGGCAGACAAACCGAAGTCATAAACACTTTTCAACTAGGTTGGAAAGTGTTAAAAATGAAACTTAACTGAATAGAATTTTTTTAAGGGTGTTTGAATAACTCATAATACAGGTTGTTCATAAATTATTGTCGGGGTTTACTTACCTCATAGCATTCGATTGAAGAAAATAACGAAAAATGTTATTACATATTAGTAAAGTACAACTCAAAAAGTTTTTTTTTTAATAACACAAAGTTACATATGTGTAAAGTTGCAATTCAACACGTTTATTAATAAAAAAAAAGCATTATAATCAAATAATAATTAATATAAAATTTTTATCGAATTTATCAAGATGTTATTAATGAATTATGTAATATATATCTAATTTTATGCTCATTATCCATCAATAGCTTTTTGATAAATTTGATAAAATTTTAATATTAATTATCAATTGAGTGTAATCGTATTTAACTAATAACACAACTTTACGCATATGTAACTTTGCTTGTATTATTGAAAAGTTTTTGTGTTGTGCTATGTAATGATTGTGTAATAATATTTTTCGACAGGTTCTTAAATTAAAAGTTAGGAGGTAGGAAACGCCAACAATAATTTATGGACAGCATATATTTTAAAGAATCGAAATGATTAAGAGCATCGTTACCGTAACTGGGTCTAATTTTCTGATTTTCTGAAAGCGACATGTTTAATTAAAAAATGTTTTCAATCAATTGAATTTTATTAAAATCATCGTATTTGTCAGTACTTTCAAGAATTTACCATTTCGTCAGTAATTATATGTAAATATCATTTTTTCTGAATCGAAAAATGTACATAGTAATTTCCATAAAACCATATAGCTCGTGTAATTATAATATATAAGTAAATACACTTTCTGTCCAAAAATTAAGGGGTAATGTAATGACCGGACGCTTTCGTTTTTTACACGGTTTGTCAAATATCTACTGAAATTTTTGACAAATTGTTCTTGAAATTCGAGGATGTAAAGTACATGTTTGACTTCAAGAACAGTAGAAACAGTATACTGCAATTAAAAGATTAAATTAACATATTGGATTATTCACCCATTGGATTAATCCCATTGGATTCCCATTGGAATATGGGATTTCCCCCGAATTTCTCAATTAGTTCACTGTATTGCTGGTATCTTTCTGGGTTTTAACGATATTTGACTGGTCTTTTTATATGAGTTACTCTATAGAATTGACTACCAAATTATGAAAAAAAAAATATATTTGGTATAGTTCGCACATGCGCAATTATAAATTATTTCATACAAATGCCGAGCCAGTATCTCATCAAATATTCAATATATTAATTTTTTAATTGCAGTATACTATTTCTACTGTTCTTGAAGTCAAACATGTGCTTTACATCCTCGAATTTCAAGAACAATTTGTCAAAAATTTCAGTAGATATTTGACAAACCGTGTAAAAAATGAAAGCGTTCGGTCACAGCCCTTAATTTTTCGACAGCAGTGTATATTTGAAGCCGAGATTTTTATTAGTACCTTCATGAATTTACCTTTTCGTCAATAATATAAATAAATAAAATTCTTTTCCTGAACTGAAATGCGTACATAATGATTTTCATAAAGCCATATAGCTCATATAAATTATAAAAAATCGAAACAAATAGCCCTTAGCAAAAAATGACATAGGATTTTTTATGAAAACATATGGTTTTGTATGGAAAATCATAAACATTTTACGTCATTATATGTAAACGTACTGTATTCATATGGTAAACATTGTTCTTTCTATGGTATTCCAAAGCAAAGTGTTTGCTAAAATTACAGGGGAATGACATGTACCATACATTATATGGTATTCCATAGGAAGGTGTATGATAAAATTATAGGGTAATGAAATTTACCATATATTCAATGGTATTTCATAGCATGATGTATGGTAAAATCATATGATAATTGCTTGTACCATAAACTATATGGTATACCATAGCATGATATATGGTAAAATCATATGGTAATTGCTTGTACCATAAATTGTATGGTATTCCTTAGCATGATGTAAGTTAAAATCATATGGTAATTATTTGTACCATAAATTGTATATGGTATTCCAAAAGATGGTGCATGATAAAATCTTAAAATATAGTATATCTGAGGCTTAAATTTCTCTTAACATAATGTATAAAATTTGTGATTTTAGAAAAACCATCTTAACGTTGTGGTAACATTCAGAATTTTTTATTTGCAAATTTTGAAAACTCAATTCATTTTATTATTTTTATATTTTTTCTTATGTATTGATTTGTCTGCTTAATTTAAGTTGCAGAGATGTATACTTATACTAAAATACCTTTATAATTGTGCAGATACAATCCACTATCTATTTTGCTCTAATTTAGAATTCAATTCCAGCGTTTCAGAAGCTTTTCATTCACGTTATTGAATATAAAATAAAAAGATTTTTCTTATCAGGTTACTAAAATCTAATAACTAACATATTGACCTTGATTTCAAGAAAAAATAGGGTAAGTAAAACAAATATACCCATTATCAAACAAAATTAATCTGTTTTCAAATTATAGGAACAACATAATTTGCTATTAAATTAATTTTCGTGATTTAGAACCAAATGATCTTACTTTCGTATTCTAAATATAAAGTATTCTAACTTATAAACGATTTAATAAATACCTTTTGGATATTAATGACCCATTTAAAGCGTAGTTAAGAGAAAGGCGATGTTAATGCCATATACTTTTATTTTAGTTTTATAAAATGTAATCACATAGCAACGATTTTAGAAAAAAATAATAATATTAACAGCAAATTAATATTTTAATGGGGTTAGAAAACTGATTAATTTCACATGCTAACTGCCGGCTCTAATGATATCATAATACTTGTTTTTGATAGCTACTTTTTTTTTTTCTTTTTTTACATTCCTTTTTAATTTTCTTGTTTTTACGTATCGTTCAGAGATGTATTCATCGGATTATTAACGAAAGAAAACTATATTTAATAGCAGTTGTTATTCTGTGGTGTGAGAAAATTGGTTAATTTAATGGCCTTAATGTTTTTTGTAACTACTGCATGCTTCTCGTTAATGTTTTTTGTTATTGTTGTTTACGTGAATTGACATTATAGACATTTAATGATTAACTGCTTAACTCTACCTCAGCTAAAAAACCTGAATAAGTATACCATATTGTTTTCAAATACTGCCTTAAAGTTTCAGAAGCGTGAAATAAAAGGATAATTTGATATGCTGAGAACTATATGGGTGAGTTGAAATCTTTTAATGTATATTCCATTTTCAGAACTTTTCCTTACGGATATTGATGAACTAGATATGATTGATGGGTACTAACCAAGTTTATGAAATATAAATTAATTAATTCAGCCGATATTATTTTAAGTATTATTTATAATGAAGTAAACTAACAACCTTCGAAAAATTCTTAAGATTAAAACATTTATTGTTTAGTTTTACGTTTTTACTCATTAAACTATTATATATATATATATATAGCCACCTTAAACATTATCATTCGTTGCATTTGTCTAATACATCATCAAAACAAAAAAACAAAAACTATTTAAACTAAAAAAAGAAGTTAAATTGAATTTCTTTTTTTATTGTAAGAAATGGCAAGAAAGGTACGAACATTTTAAAGAAACGCGGTATTGCTTACTAATCCTAAAAAATGGTATAATACATTTGTGATATTAGCATAATATTATTAAGAGTACAGTTCGTATAAAACCACTATCATCAAGATATCTTTATTTTGGTATGTAAATTTTTTATTTTATTTCTATTAATTGGGTTTTTATTTTTATTTTTTTTCTATGCGCAGTTTACGTTTTGCTTTTTGGTAGTATTTCGTGATCGCTTTGTGGGATATTCTCCATTTCATAAGAATCCCTACATTTTTCAAGCATCATTTTAGCTGGGTTAGGATAGGTTTTTATTTCTTTCACAAGAAATATATTTACTTAATTTGTTTTATTTTAATGACTGGTTTATTTTACAACATATGTACTAATAATTGGGATGAAATTCGTTTGTTTAATTATTCAAAGACTCATCCATAGCATTATATTATGCAAAAAAAAAAAAATATATATATATATCTTAATCAAATATTGAATCATTAATAGTAGTATATTATCGAAATATCTATTTTAGAGTATTTATTCCAGAAGCTGTTGTGTTTAATGATATAAATCTTTAAAAAATACATTTTACACATAAAGAAAATTTTCTCAGACTAGGAACAAGATACACACAAAAATGTAATAATATAAAAAGCGTACAAACACATTATTTACATGATCACATAAGACTGCCGATAACATATGTATACATATATATACATATGTATACATATATATACATATGTATACATATATATACATATGTATACATATATATATATATATATATTGTATATGATCATACATAGTATATGGTGTGCACGGCATGTATATATATAAACATATATGCATCACGCGCGCTTGTTGCATTTGATAAATTGCAATATGTATAATTTTGTATTATATCATACATATATTTATTTGAAATGCATGAATATATGCTACATTATATTAAAATATGAAATATATAAAGTTTTGATAAAATTAAATATTATAAGATATTAATCCTTTTCATTTTTCTTTACAGGTGAGTTATCAATGTTCTTTTCAAATGCTATATATTATAACTTTCTGTACGTCTGCTCGAAGGTAAGATTTTAACAATTAAATAGTAAATAAAAATAAGAGTAAAGCATATCTTATCTTCATTTTATGTAAGATTTACTATGTTTTCTTTTAGTTACTTTAACAGCGGCTTCAACTCGTAAAAATGAAGGGATTTCTTTAAAAAATATCAGATTGAAACTGGAGAAGACATTTAAATAATAATAATAATAATAATAAAAGGATCTGCAGCTATAGTAGCAGTGGTAGAAAATAAAACGAAATGATACATTTATTAATAAATAAATATGATTCTGAACGCCTGTAGGAAGAAAAGTAGATTATTAGTGGCCCATATGTGACAGGAGTGATAAATGTTTTGGTAATTATTTCAAATGAGTTTTTATTTCGTGATTAATTGTTCACGGTTTGGGAAATAGGTAGGTAAGGAAGGTGAAAATGAATTTTTCTATCATCTTTGCTATTGGAAATCAGCAAGAACAACGATGAGCGCCAATATGAAATGAGTGGCATTAATAAGCCAATAATGAATGGCTAAAATTTATTATAACAACTAACTATGTCACCCTAAAACAATTGGTATTCAAAATGTCACACAGACTTTTAAAAAAACTTATTTTTACCCTTTAAAGCAACAACTAAAGAAGTGATAGATAAAGGCTCCTGTTCGCCAACTGAATACCAATAATTTTTAACAGAAATTTTTATGGTAGGTTTCTACAACATTTGCGCAAAAATTGACCCCCGAAAGTGCTTTCTGCAAAATTTGCTAGAAAAATCTAAAAATGAAAATTTTCTAAAAAAATACCGGTATTTAAAAAAGTGGATCATTTGGGAGTCCTGCAGATAAATAAATAAATCAAGACAATCAACGCACAGATCAAGAAAAACAGAGAATGCTTCTGGAGAAAGAGAATAAGGGTTGATTTTTAATGTCCCATATATGGCAAAAGCAATACATATACTTTAGTAATTGGCTCAAATGCTTTTTATTTTATGTTTAGTTACTCGCTGTTGAGGAAAGATAATTACGAAATGTCAAAAGGAAATTTTATATCATACTTATTACTAGATCATTAAGTAATTCATATTTTAAAAACGGCTCCAATCGATGAAAACAGTTAAAATCTTTAAAAAATTAACTGATTTAAAATACGAAAATATAAGAATAATAATAAGAACAACAGCAACGATAATAATAATAATAATTATTATTATTATTAGTAGTAGTAGTAGTAGAAACCTCAGTAGTAATACACGTATTATTATTAATAGTAGCAGCAGAAGCATCAGCAGTGGTGGTATTAGAAAAAATAGTATACAGGATCAATGAAAGTAATAATAGAAGTAGTAGCAGTCGTCATTATAGTGGTAGTAGCAAATGCAGTTGTAATAGCAACAACAGCAGGTGCTGACTAATGCATGGACATGTGGGGCATTTGAGGGGGCCCATGGGAGTAATCAGGATTTAATTAAGAGGATGTCAAACGGTTAAAATTGGTCAAAAGTGACCAATATTCTTACACCCCCGCAAAAAGAACGAATTATATTATTAGAATACTAATGATTAAAATTTTATTATAACAACTTAGTAATCCATTGTTTTCAAAAGAAATTCATTACTGATTTTTTCCTAAAAGCATTAATGATGTCAATTGGGGGCATTTTTCTTTCAGACATCATATGACATACGTTTATAAGGAAAGTAAAGTTTGCAAACAAATACTCCCGCAATCAATCCATCATTTTTTCTACTAGTTTCCTATCAGTTTTCCTGTTAGTACTTTTTCTTAAAGTTGTGGCCATCTTTTTTGTAATACCCTGTGTACAGATGAACAGATGTGAATAGTACCTGGTACGAAATTTATGTATACATACAACAGATATAAAGTTTAGTACTAGTCACTTCAGCATAATTCATGAATAGTTTCTATGGATAGTTAGAAGGGGCTCCCCAGAATGATGCTTGCCCCCGGGCCTTAGATAGTCTGTCGGACCGTGAGCAGCAGTGGCACTAGCAGTAATAGTAAAAAAGTAAACCGGAATGATAAATTCATAAATAAATAAATATGTCTCTGAAAACCTCAGGGGAGAAAAATAAAAGTTGATTTTCAATGGCCTATATGTGACAGCGGTGATAAATGTTTTAATAATTACTTCAAATGAGTTTTTGTTTCATGATTAGTTGTTTTCTGTTTGAGAAATAAGGAGGTAAAAAATGTAAAAAGAGAATTTTTATATAATCTTCGTTATTGGAAATCGTCTAGAACAAAGATGCATGCCAGTAAGAAGTCACGTGGTATAAATAATCCAATAATTAATGACTGATATTTTTTATAACAGCAAGCTATGTCACCCCAAAAGAATTGGTATTCAAAATGCCACAGAAACGGGTAGAAATTTATTTTTATCTTTAACACACGTGCTATGTATTCGTTAATAACTTAGTCCGTTGAAAGTAGAAATTAGAGCGTTACGGCAAAACAAGTTCTGCCACCAAATTCTTTTCTTTGAGAAATTTACATATATTCATGAAAAATAGATTGAATTTCGTCATAGAATCTGTTTTTAGGAAGATTTTAATTAGCTTTTCTTGACGTAAAAATAAGCTTTTTTTAACTTTCCATTTCGTTGCGCGTTAAGGTTCGTATTGCCTTCCGGCAATTGTACTTTACAAATTAATATATTCTTTTTAAAAAAATGGCAATTGGGTGCGCAGTCATTTATTTTGCAGGTGCTTATTAAAATGGAGGAAACATTAACCAATGTTAATTTTGTTTTAGCATTCTTTGAATTTTCTATGAAATGTGAGGACATGGTGACTAATCGATGAAAATTCTTATTCTCTAAGTAAGGAGAAGGAGAAGAAGTACAAAAAAGGAAGGGAGAAATCAGTTTGAAATCATACATGGAAAAGAGTTGTTTAAAACTATGAGTTTTATTCAGTAATGTGGTACCTTTGAAACTTTTTTCCAGTTTTGAATAATACTGTAAAATATGTGGTGGCACAATACTTAATACTAAAAATTAAGTAAAATTTAAAAAAATTAGCCTATTTTACTAAAATTATTTTTTTTAAATTTAACTTTTTAAAAATCCCTACTACTTTTATAAATGAATATTTTTGCTTCGATTTTTTTAAATATTCATTAGAATATATTACATAAAACTGTGCATGAATTTTTAGTTGTATGGGATTTTACATTTAATGATTTTTTTTTCTCTCTCGTGTATATTAAAAAATGAGGGAAATTAAGTAAACTCTCAATTTAAATATTTTTTATAAAAAAAAACACATACTGAACATACAACTGAACTACACAAAACACATACAGAAAGAAATAAGTACATGGCTTTTGCACAATAGAGGCCTAAATACTGAGAGCTATTATAAGCCAAATAAATTACTCTAGTGAGTGCATTTTGCTTATTTATAACTACTCATATTTAACATTTTGGTTTACTTTTATAATTTAACCCTACAAAAGTAATCGCTGTAGTTATAACTTTTATACATACCTCACACTAATAACACATAAGTGCGCTAAAAACGTTTATTTTTCTAGGGATAATTATGCGTTACATTTTGTTTTTAAAAAACACTTTTTGAACAAATTACGTTTCTAAAGTAATTACCTTTTACACTGGAACTATATTTAGAAGAAGAAAAAATGAGGTTAAATAATTTTATGATAGTATAGCAAAGCTGAGATCTTCTGTAAAAAAGAAATATGAAAATGATTGCAATCTAAATTTTCTACCCTAGAAAATGCAACAATCTTTTTCTTATAAAAACATTGAAATAAGTTACGTCTTCAGTTTAATACCTTTTATATTGCAAGTATAAATTAGAACAGTAAATGAGATGATTAAATACAGTGAGAGAATAACAAAAATGGTGTTTGCTATGAAAGTTCTAATCTTAAAATGTTTGTACAGCAAGCTTCATCCCCCTCCCTCCTTTCCACCTAGAAAATATAATTGTATTTTTCTTACTTAAGTTATATTCTCTACTGGTGTTAGTGCATGAAAACTAGGTTACACGTTTATTTTGAAAAGAAGAATGTAAAGTAAATGAATTGGACTTATCAAAATAGTTGTAGTTAACATATGTAATTATAGTGGAATATTATAACTGGAATTTTAGATTGAGACAAAATAAGTAATATCTGAAAAAAATAAGTAAAACTAGATTAAAATACAGCATAACTATAATCTATAAATAAATAATAGTGGTGGAGATTAAACAAAAATAATTTGCAACAAATAAAAAATTCAACTTAATTCTTTCGAAATATGATAATATTATTGTTTCCTACAAAAACAGTGTTCTAGCATTAAGCAAATGAAAAAGGAAAATTACCCGAGTAATGCAATAATTAAAACTAAAAATTATCGAATCCTATGAAAGTATGATAAACGTATTATTTTTTGTAAAAGTAGTCTAACATTGAGTATATATTGAAAGAAAATTACTAGGGAAATGCAATAATTGCAAGTTGACATTATGGAATTCTATGGATGTTTAATAACAATAATGTTGTTACACTATTATAATGTTAAATTTACAAATAATAATAATAATAATAATAATAATAATAATAATAATAATAATAAAGTTATGCTTTATTCTAAAAATTAAATATATATATATATATATATATATATATGATATATTTAAAATAAATTTTGACTTTGCTTTTACACCAGAATGTTTAATAAAATTCCATTGAGAAAATCATATATTATAAAATTAAAATATAAGAAATTAAAATAGAAATTAAAATAGAAGAAATCGTCGAAAATTATAAAATAAAAAATGTCATGAACTAAAAATGTCAAACTAACATTAATTAAAACATGGAACAATTAAATGTTATAAAAAAAATAATTCTCTGACTTTCTAATATAGAATGAAATTGTAAGTTAAATACTCCTTTTAACTTTAATCTCAACCTCGATTAAATCTTCAAAAATCGGCCATTTTTCAATAACCTAAATTAATTATGACGTTGACTACTCTATATGTTACTGGAAACAAACCGTGCACAGACGATACTGTATTTAATTATTTAATGAAACAAAGAAAAAAGACTGAAAGTTACAAATATCATTAAAATAAATGTTTTATTCCATACATGCAATTTCAAAATTGACCGCGATCTGAACAATTTAAAACAAGTTAGAACGCGGATGATTAGATAGATTAATCATAAATTAGATATTTATAAGATATATACAGTGTAATCACGAAAAGAATAGACTATACAAATTCTAATTTGGCAGAGATTTCAAATGTACAAATTCAAATTTTACAGTGACTCCAATTATACAAATTAAAATTTGACAGCAATTTGAACATTTTTTGAAAAATTGGAACAAAAAAATTAAATTAATGAATAACGGAGAGAGGGAGAAAGAAAGAAAGAAAAAGAAATATCAAAATGGATCCATCCAATAGGAATTACGTATGGGCATGACACATACATATTTATACATGAATTGTTCAAACTAAAATGATTTTTCCGCATACCTTAAGTCGATAATAAAAATAGGAACATCTAAATCATAAAGCAATAAAATTATATTGACGACCAAATGCTTTTCAATACAGAATCACTTTATAAACTGTTTCTAACAGGTACAGTTCCAACCCATGGTATAATAAAACTACGCATAGCAATAAAGTGATTCACGTGACCTTAACTTTTTTATTGAGAGGGTATGGTTGGGAATATTGTGGCTACAAACTGTTTTAGCTACCTTGCATAGACCGTACGACTTTTATTTTCTTTCTTTGGATCAATATGAACTATTCTGGATTTAGTTATATATATATATATATATCTGTTTAAATACTTGAAAGGCGTTTCTTTAAATAATTTGGATTTCTTTATTCATACATATATAGTTACTCCTCTCTTTCTTTTAGTATAAATTTAGAAATAATATACATATGTATATATCTAAGATTTCTTTTTTATTAAAATTTTTTTCAATTGTACTTTTAATCTCAATTTCTAAATTAAATACATTTTGATTTTTTTTAAAATCATCTAGGAACCTTAGAAATTTGATATGAACACAAATGAAAAACTAGTCGTTGGGGGCCACCGTAATACTTACCCATCATGGATATGCATAATATAAAATATGAAAATAAAACATGTGTAAACTATTTATAAAATGCATTGCAATTCGAATAAAATCGTGGCTTGATGACGTCATAAACTTTAATTGGTCTATTACTGAATTGCGTAAGAGAAACATTCTTATAACTCCAAAAATGATAATCCTATTAACTAACAGTTTACTGCGTCGGATTAAGCGTCTCATTTCAAAATAAAATATATCTTTGAATTGCAATTTGAATGAAATACTTGGTCACGAGAAATCGAAGAGTGTGGAAAAAAAAATGATTCCAAATATTTCGGCAACTCATTATTCGATCGACTTTATTCTTTATGTAAAATTTATGTTTTTTATTGTCTTTTATATTCACTCCTTAAAATAAACAATTTCGAAAATTTTTATATACCTTTTATCAGAACGAATATTTCAAGAGTCCGAAAAAAATAGTTCCGGATAATCGAGGTTACTGAAATTCCATAAGCTTCTTCCCATTATTACATACTAAGTACATACCAAATTTCAAGTCTCTGTCGCAATTTCAAGTCTCTGTTCTTTTGTGTTGTTATAAATAATAACAACACAAAAGCATATATAAATAATATAAATATGTTTTGTTTGTATATAAATAATACTTTTATGTTGTTAGTGTGCAATTTAAAAAAATATATTAAATGTAGAAAATCTATTAGTTTTTTTTTTCTTTTTTTAAGGTTTTATTTCTATTCTGTAATCCGGGAAGCTGGATCCACTAATTTATTTAAAATATTTTGTTGAAAGTACATTTGACCAGATTAAATATTAAAATTTTGATTTTCTTCAATGAAAATTTTAGGTTACTTACTATGTATATCGGCAATTTTTAATTGGTATGCCACAAGCGTATGTTTGTTGGAACGCAAAAGTTTTGTAGATTGTTTATTATATTATTACATTTAATTATGCGTAACAGGTGAAATTTCAAATACGGTAAAAATGTAATAGACATATGTGATCTATTCTAAATGTCATAAATATATACAGTGAGCTAATGAGTAAATTAATATCAAAATCAATCATGGCTAAAATTCTCAGCTTAGAAATAGCTATCTATACAAAAAAAAAAAAAAAAAAAAAAAAAAAAAAAAAACTAAACTTATATCTCATTGAAATTTATATTGTAGTAAACAAAAAAGATAAATAAATATAAGTACGAATGTATTTAATTTTTATTACATTTTATAATAATTGCTTGAATCTAATTCTTAGTCGGATTGCGCGTTTTATTCGTGTAAATAAATAAATTAAAAAATGATATTTTTTCTCTATTGTATTATGTTTATCATTTAAATCTAACTTGGAAGAATAACTACATATTTAAGTGCTCTGTGAGATTTAAAAATATATATATAAAAAAATATATAAAAAAGCTTGAAACTACTGATGTAGTAGATCAATGAAAATATATTCTATTTAATCATTTCCCATGTTCTCCATCGTATAAATCAATGTTCTAACATACGTTTTAAACAGGTGAAAAGATATTTATGGAATTAATTTACACTGCAAAGCAAATATACACAATAATTAATTGCAGAAAAAGATAAAAAGAAAAGTAAAGAAAAAAAAAAGAAACAAACCCTTTGTTAAGTGACATCCGTGATTTTCCCGCATTTTTCGTTTTATTTGAACAGCCTCGTGAGAAATGAATCGAGGTCGTGTTACATTTAAATAATGGAATGGTAATCGTGAAAACATAATTTTGCATTCCCTGTCTAGATACCTATTATCCTAATTAAAACATGAACTGACCTTTTGAAATCCCGTATAAATAAAATATATCACTATAATTTACAGAAACGGTAATGTACGATCCAAATTTAAAGCTGAAAATTAGTGAGAGAGGAAACTGACCTTTAAAAATTACTAATTATTAAATATATCCCTATAATTCAAGGAAACGGTAACGCACGATCCAAATTTAAAGCAGAAAATCAGAGAGAATTACGACTACCGTTTTTTTTCCGTCAATGTAAAAAAAAAAAAAAAAAAAAAAAAACATATATAGCAGATTTGTAGTCTGCTAAGTGTAATGATATGGGAGTATACCAGACAGCTTAGCTGTTATATGGTGTTCTTAAATCAACGTTATCAAAGCTTTTTTGCAATTCTAAGCTCTGCTTAAGGTGTAAAAAACTGAGATTGTCATCCAGCCACCTTAGTGAAATGATCCAGGGCACACAACAGGTGGTCTACAAATAACTACTTTCTGTCATGGAGATGTCATGACTTTAAAATCATGCCTAACGTTTCGTTCCGAATAACATATCACGAAGGCTTTTATTGGATGTATGAAAAAAAGTTTGATTCCAAATCTTTTAAGGTATTTTTATTGCGAGAACTTCGTGGTTTATGATGTAGTTTTCAAACCTGTTATATGGAAATGACTTGAGATAGGAAATATGTATTTCCAAGTGATCTGCAACTAATTCTATATCTAGTGTTTCATTAGCCCATGTTACACATATAAACTGGTATACTGCGGCCATCACAAGGCTTTCTTCTGTTTTATTCCAATACATTAATTTAAATAACACTTACGAAGTATACGAAATATAGTGTACATACAAAGTACAGTGGAACTCCAGTTATACGTTTTGTCCGGAACCAGACAAACGAAACGTATAACTCAGTAAAACGTACAACTCAATTAATGGTTTACCGAAACAATTTTTAAAATATATCGTGAAAACTTTGATCCGCTGAGGTGTTTGCTACCTTTTATATTGAAAACAGAAGTTTCCTAAGCAGTACTGCACCCATGACATAAATGTTTGGGAATGGAAATGAGAAGAAAAAAAGTACATAAGAGAAGTACACATGAACTTATTTTATCTTAAAAGCTTTATTAAAATTATTTTTAATACACATAGAGTACTTAAAAGAAATCGTTGGAATCGCCTTGGCATATAAATCATTTAAAGACATTTCAGTAGTTTATTGAATCTTGTTGAAATAATCACTAATCTTCGGTTGTTTCTTTTCGGTAAGCCGACACTGAACAGCAAATTTTGCATTTCTGTTAATAATGCAGCCGCCTTATGGTTATTGCTTTTACTACTGACGAACCGATTTACTACTTCAAAAGCTTTCACATCAGCTCTGAAGTTTGAGTGGGATCTTTCAAATCAGACTCCTCGGCCACGTCGTCAGTGTTTCCGGATTCAAAATGGATAAATGAAAAATAAATTCGTCCGGGGACGCAAAAACGTAACGTATAACTGAGGGAAATGTGTAATTCAAAACGTATAACTCAGCTAACTTTTAATGACAAGTGGTCGGGACCGCTGAGTTGGAACGTATAACTGAGGGAAACGTACAACTCAGGTAACGTATATTTGGAGTTCCACTGTATATTATATTTCCTGGAATTCAACTCTGAATTACAGTTATCCGTGAATAAAAAAGGCGCAGTTCAATAACATCCCTTATTGGCTATTCAAATGCAACATTGGACCAACATATAAGGAAGACTCAGGATGTTTGACCCATTTTTAACTAAACTGCTCGTAATTTGTTTTTGAAATATATAGAAGCTCTGCCTACCTCATACAAAAAACTTATTATATATTCTATATTTTTCCATGTCAGAATTTTTAAAAGGCAATAAATGATTTTTTTTTAAATTATTTTCCTAACTCCATTATGCGGTATACTGTACCCCACATAATATTGTAAGAGAGGTTTGCTAAAATAATAATAACAATAATAAAATAAATAAAAAATGTTTATCCTTACCAGAAATTTTATTTAATGAAAAGTAACTTATATTCGCACGGTAACTGTTTTATTTATTTATTTATTTATTTTCTTTACTAAATAAAAATTTTAGTGCGAAACATATATTCGTTTGATCTGACCATTAGGTAAAGTTAATAACTCTCAATATGTTATTATCTCACATTCAAAATTTTACAAATTAATGAATATTATGATAGAAGTAAAATATAATTTTTGAAACTACTCGTTTTTAATCACAACTACTGACTGTGGCTGTTTAACCTTTTTGGAATCATTCTTTTATTTAAGTACTTTTACGTTAATAATATTAAAAGTTGCTATCCAAATCACAAAAATTAAGGTTTATTGAAATTTAAAGAATATGTCATTTTACTGAAATCTAACAATTATAGTTAGTTTGCTTACTGTTCATATGGATTTACTAGAATCGATGAATAATTTCCCAATTTTTGTTAAAATCGCGTGTTTTGGTTAATTCAAATGTGACATATTTCGATTTTTTTCCTTTTTTTTTACGTCCTTTAATAGTTTGAATTAAAAAGAGTCTATTGTAGTTCGAAATGTATCCCATTTATCGGAAAATGGTAACACTATTATACTCTTAGGCACTTAAATAGTAATATCTGCAAATTTCATGTATTTATGCGCAACACCATGAATGCATGAATGTGTCAGGAAGTTTCGAGTTGTTGGGTGACGAACATAAAAATGTTGATAAACACTCTTAAGATTCTGCAATGTAATAGATGGATAAAAATATAATGTACGTTACATCTGGCGAAATTATGGCTTCATATTGTGATAAATATGTTAGGAAAATGTATTCGTATCACAAAATATATTTGATGCAATTGTAATAACTACTTCTTCGCATTCCTACGCTTTACAGTTCCAGTTCTTGACCCTTCTTTACAAGGTTAGCCTTCTTGTGACCTTGTCCCTACCATTCTCGTATTTTCAAGAACTTCTTTTTTTTTTTTTTCCTATGACGGCTATGGCCTATGAAAAAAGTGGATAATCGACTATTTTTCATATTATGTCATTCTGCTGATTTTTTTTTTTTTTTTTTTTTTTGTTATACATATGATAATTTTTTTTTTTAACGGGGGCTAAAAATTCGAGGAATGCGAATCGCCGCCGGTAGCATTTGATTAAAAATTGTTGCAACTTTTTCACTCATATTTTTTCTACAAATATTTTCAAATGACCATTTAATACTAAAAACTGCATGCATCAACTCAATATTCATAAATTTGAGAACACACATGATTTTATTACATTATTTTGTATTACATACATTTTGTTATATTATTTTCTATTGAATATATTTTATTGTATGTATTAACATATTTATGATCATTTTAATGTAAAATTTCTGTCACCATACTCATTAAGTAAAATCACACACTGCTACACGATTAAAACCTACAGAAGATTTTAAATGTTAATTTTAACCAGTCACGTTTTTGTAGATTTTTCTCTAATATTTATTTTATTCCATTTACTTTTATTCAATTAAATTTATTTAATTATTATTTATTTTCGTTTTGCCAGTTTTTTGACGGACTACTTGATGTTTTAGTTAGCAAATGTAATAGATTCTTCAACAAAATATCTTTCGTGTGTTAAACAGGAACGAAAAATCGTGCATCCGGCATAGATTATGAAACACTTTCCAACACTAACAGCATATTATTAAAAAAATTATTTTTTTTTCATACGATGAAATGATATACCTAACTAAGCAATAACAAAATAATACATAACTCAGTAAAACTCCATTTTCAGCAATTGCACCCCATATTCCAAGTATTTCGTGCAGCTCTGTATATGATCTACAGAATTTGTAAACAACATCTAATACGCTAAAAATTCATTAACACTTTTCAAATATGTTGGAAAGTATTAAAAAGAGAAAAAAAACTGTTTAGGCACGTTTAAAGTAACAACAAAATAACATAATTGTTTGAAATCCAACTTGAAAACATTTTTAATGTAAGGCTATCAGGTTATACTCTCGTGAAGAAATTGTAAATTAAATATACCTACAAATCTCATGTTCGCCAGGTATCTTTCTTTTATAAGAACTATTATCACTTATAAAAATAAAAATGGACAATAATTTAATTTTCCTTTTAATTTTTTGCATAGTATGTCATTTTGATGAAATGCTTTAAAAATTGCTTTAAAAATTGCCGAATTTTTCCAATGTTCTTTTTTAAGCTATTTAGAAATAACAGTTTTTATGTCAAAAACAAAATTATATAAGCTGAATTTTCAGAAATTTATTAATACAACAATTTAGGAACTAAGTCCTAGTTTTTAAATATCCCAAGTCATGGATATAGTGCCTTTCAGTATTCAACTTTTAAATCCCTCCCACCGAAACATGCATAAGTAGTACCCGGACTCAGTTTCTATTTCCTTGAAACAATCAATAAACATTTTAAAAAATAAAAATAAAAATAAAACTATATTAAAATGAGAAATTTCAAAATAGGGACTTAGTGCCTATCAACAATCACCGATTCAATTCATTTTTATTCGTTGCAAAGCAGATTGCAATGCGGATATTTTTTTCAATCATAACTCAAAAACTAACTGGCGGAATAAGATGTAATTTTGGATTCGAGTATTTGAAGATCTTAGAAATCGATTTTTATTTAAACAAATTGTAGGTTACAATTCATTTTTTTTTTTTCAAAATTAATTTCAAAAAATATATTTTTTCAAAATTAACTTTCGAAAAAAATATAAATTGTATTTTTTAGGCAGAAATATATATACATTTATAAAAGTTCCAATTTGGGAATCCAAAATTACATCGCATTCTGTCCAGTACTTTCTGAATTATGCTTAAAAGACTATCGCATTGTAAACTGTTTTGCGATGATTAAAAATGAATTTAACATTAGAAGTTTCAAATTTTAAACTTGCATAATTCCTGCATAATCCCTAAACTACTTGGCCAAATGACTTTTACTTGATATCCTCAGGTAAAATTTACCAAATAATTCAAATATGATGTTGAAATTAGATGTTTCAACTGAAAATTTTAAAATGTATTACAATTTATATATGTAGATAATTTTTTAAGCAAAATTTAATTATGACATCAATTATTAGTCGTTATTACTAATCTATTGGCACCAGTCCCACGTTTATACAATGGTTTTCAGTAGATTAGTTGAAAAGTGTATATATATATATATATATATATATATATATATATATATTATTTTTTTCACCGAGTATATATTTACTTTTTTAATCCCTTTTTTAGTTTTTGTTACCATTGCGGTAGACCACTAATCATTGGCAGTTAGTAGAATAAATTACTCGTCTTGTAGTTTAAAAACTACATTAAAACAACAACACGATGGCAATTTTATTTAAAATAAAAATTACGAAAACTATTCATTTTAATACAAACAAACTGATTTTAGATAATTGTAAATTTAGCTATACGAAATTGATCAGTAACCAAATTAGAATTAATCTAACTCACAGTAAGAAATAGAGAACAAGTTTTGTGTTAAAAACTGCTTTTATTTATTAGTTTTATTTGAAAATTAACAAAATATCAATTGTTAATAACATTAAAAATATATTTTTAACAAACATTTTGTGTATATACATTATAAATAAATGTACATTTTGTAGACTGCCCTGAAATTCTTACTTTATTGTTGGGGAAAATACGATATTTCTTGTATTGTTTAATTTTAGTTCACGGCTTAAAAAAAAAAAATGGATCATACTATACGTCAGACAATAAAATCTTCGAAAACGGAATCGCAATAAACCGGAGAAATTTTAATTTTAGTCAGTTTTAGCCAGCGTTAGCATGTACATCATCCTTCATCACCGTATTGAATTTTTGGGTCATGGAAATTGTTGGTTTATGTCAAGATTTGACATAAACCAAAAATTTCCATAAAATGTAGTTTTAAATCTTGGGAATATAATTTTACAAAAAGCAATCCCCAAAACGTTCTCAAAGTGTCTTCTTTCAACTCCGGTGCATAAATGAGCTCTTGTAATAATGCTTCTGTAAATCTTCTGGAGTTATTCGTATCTAATACTGTTTTAAGCATCTATTATCTTTTGTTTAAGGTAAGTTGCATATGTAATATTATCCCTCTTTCCTCACACTTGCAATATTTGACACATTTACATTACTATTTTGACATATGGTCCCCAGTCGCAATGGTTAATTTTCAACTAAGCGTAATTCATTCAATTTTAAATATACAGGAATGAAATTTTTTCTAATGATCTTGGACAAAGTCAGCAAGAGGAAAATTTTTCTAATTGCGATTTTTTATATATATAATCTCGTTTCCAACCTTATATTAAAAACTTTTGCAATTTACATTGCCTATACTTATTTCCAAAATGTAAAACATTAAAGTACATTTTGTTTGAGATAGCCTGTATACATTTTGTTTTCAATCTTCATTTAATTTATTACTTACTAAATTACTCGTATAGTTGATTCCATCATAGACAAGTTCCTTTTTCACAGGTTTTACCTTACTAATTATATACCCAATAACTGACGGCATAAAGACTAATAATCTATCATAAATCAAAAATACATGAATAAAACTCAACATACAGAATATAAAATAAGTTATCATATATACTGTATTATATATCAGTTGTTATTAACAAATAATACTTTGTTAATTTTAGACAGAACTAATTAAAAGAAAAGTCATTTTTAATTTAAAACTTTTTTTTGTCTCTTTCCAATAATGAGTTATCGTGAAGCCGGAAAATATTCCTGGGTAAAATTACTCCATTAAAGTGTTAAAAAAAAATAAAAATAATAATTGCATAAAACATACCTCCATTAACTTTACATACCCTAAAATTTTATGACTTTTGAATTTTTGGGTTTGGAACATTCCTTTATTAGTAACAAAAATCGTGTTTAGATTTAGCTAAATGAAGTATAATCGTTTGATTGGCAAAAATAATATATATATATATATGTGTGTGTGTATATGTCTAAAAAGTTTTTCTTTTATTAGTTAGATTAAAAAATATATAATAAATGTTAATTGCAATTATAAACCTGCTATTAACTGCTATTACTCCAAAATTTACGATGTGACTTTTTGTTACTTTTTTTTTACTTAGTCTGATCAAGCTGATTTTATTGGTGTTTCGAAATAAGGATACAAATACATTTATGCATTTTACCTTTTCCACTTAATTGGGACATGTTTCATGACCATAATACCGAAATTTCTATTTTCTTTTTTTGTTTTATGAGTGTAGTTATCATGAAATATTAATCAGGTGCCCTCGTTACATAATAAATGAAAATTGTTTTGATTCAAACATTTCTCATAATTCTTTAATTATTCATGTAAACTACTTTTATTTGTTAATAATACATTAATTCAAACAAGAATGCTTTTAAAGTTTTCTCAAAAAGTTTTAGAAAGAGACTATTATAACTAATTAAATTATATATATTATATATAAATAATATAAAAATGTTCTTAAAATTTTAAATCAATTAATGCAATGATCTTAAAATATCATTACATTGCTTTCTTCAGCAAAATTTTTCGAGTACATTTTTCTTAATTTGTTTGTCAGTTTTCCTTAACACAAATGTTTTCTGATTTTAAATATTTAAAATACATGAAAATGAATTTTATGTTTAAAAACATAATATATTTTCATGTTATTGTTCTTAATACAATTTTTTTTTATATTCAACTGTAATTTATATCACAACTTGACTATACTTTTTGTGTTACTTCAATTATTTTCCGTTATCATGATCTATGTTCATATTTTTGCTCAGATTATTTCAATCCATTTTATAAAGTAATTTTATTTCTAAAATATTCTTCGTAATCAACATCACCTTATCATATTTTATTTAGACAATGATTAACGTACAAGAATCAAACATCACCTTATCATATTTTATTTAGACAATGATTAACGTACAAGAAAAGAAAAATTGGCAGATGATGTAAACATTATTTGAACTACATATTTGAATTATATGAACACTTTACTTTTTACACTATGATTTTCAAAATAGGTGGTAACAGGAGATGAAAACTTTGTTTATACTTTATGTTAATTTAGGATTCAGATTTTCAGAGTAAACCACTATAGTCGTGACTGTCTATTGCATGATTTAGTATATATGTGATGATTTTACAATACTGAACTCCGACTCATCGATAATTGCGTATTACCATACTCCGACTCAATAATATTCTATAATACGTTATAAATCATTTTTAATAACGAATAGAAACGAAATTGTATATTATCGTATATAGAACTTTATGACCTTTAGTAAAGAATGTAGTCTTTAGTAAACAATGAGAGTTTTTATATGTTTATTAAACAAAAATACTTATTCTAAAAAGTATACTTAAAGCATTGTTATCTTGTAGGATATTTTAGGTTAATAAGAAGGAATTGCCTTGCATACAATCTGTATAAGATATAGACTATTTGGAATTTTAAATTCTTTTTAAATTCTCAAAATGAGATTTTAAATTATTATTAAGAAACTGTTGATTTTGCCATCCGCACAATGGTAAAAGCTTTTATAGTAAAACATTCATGTTTACTTTTCATTTTCAACTTTGAATAGCTCCCCCAAATAAATAATGCCAAATGTTTAGAATCTACAGAAGGAGACTTTTTCCTTCCGATGATGAGTTAAATTACAGCTTTGCTTTCGTTTGCAATCTATAGTGGTGTTTTAGGTGTGCGCTTTCTGAACACAACAAAAGTTTTTAGTATTGATCTCGAAACGATAGTTATGTTTTGTTATCTGAATTAAAAAGAAGACAGGATGTCCCCAAAAAAGATTGAAATACGCTTTAACTTTTTACCTGTTGGATATAAATATACAATGTATAATGTAAAAGTGTAAGGTAGGAAATAAAGTTAATGGTAATGAAATAATTATGTCGAAATTTTTCAAACAGTTACAATTTTTAAATTTTTACACGACCTCCCTCTATAAAATGGGTTAATTAGTTTATTTTTCATTTTTGATGGAACAAGAACACAACATAAATATGCATACCTGTATCTTAATTGAATTATAATAAAGGAAAAAAAGCTGACTTATACTACTTTAATGTTATTTCAAGGATGGCGAACCTTTCACATCGATGGCGAACCATCACGTGTCAATTTTTTTCAAAAAAATATTTTAGATAACCATTACTGTGACGAAGCAAATAGAAAACAAATTTAGTGGATCGAAAAATAATGAATCGTAATTACTTTTTTTAATTAGGATTTAAAAAAGGGTGAGTAACATATATGTAAGCATTATATTGTTATAATTATATTTACTATTATATTTCATATACTAATAGAATGCTGTTGCATTTTGGGTAAAAAATAATTATTATCAAGTTCAAACTTAGTTACTTTTAACAGAATGCAAACTGAATTGAAATCCTCTGACCAGTGATTTCTATTCAGGTTTTTACATTATGCGCTTGCGAAACTTTTATCTATGTCTCGCAGACATAGATAATAGACGAAAAAAATGTTAAAACGGGAAAAGACAGCTTCTTTAAAGAGCCCTGGAATTAAATTCTAAGTTGTCATTCTTTTATCATCGAATTTTTTTTAAATTTATAATGTCTTTCCTGTTCTATAATTGCTCTTCTATAATTTCCAAATGTTGTTCCAATTGTTTGTCTTAGTTTGATAAATTTTGAGTCCGCATATTGAACTAGATTGGAATTCATTCTCAAATTGCTGCAAGTAATATTCTTCAATTCAATCAATTTTAGATAAGTGTGTTTCATGCGTTTTGTCTTGTCACTATATCTTGATTTAGAACCTCAGTCAACGCCGTGCCGAAAATATTTTAAAATGTGTAAAAAACAATACAACACAAATACACCTAAATAAACATTATAGAAGCAAAAATAACGTAAAAAGTAAAATGTAGTTTTAAATCTTGGGAATATAATTTTACAAAAAGCAATCCACAAAACGTTCTCAAAGTGTCTTCTTTCAACTCCAGTGCATAAATGAGCTCTTGTAATAATGCTTCTGTAAATCTTCTGGAGTTATTCGTATCTAATACTGTTTTAAGCATCTATTATCTTTTGTTTAAGGTAAGTTGCATATGTAATATTATCCCTCTTTCCTCACACTTGCAATATTTGACACATTTACATTACTATTTTGACATATGGTCCACAGTCGCAATGGTTAATTTTCAACTAAGCGTAATTCATTCAATTTTAAATATACAGGAAGGAAATTTTTTCTAATGATCTTGTACAAAGTCAGCAAGAGGAAAATTTTTCTAATTGCGATTTTTTATATATATAATCTCGTTTCCAACCTTATATTAAAAACTTTTGCAATTTACATTGCCGACACTCATCTCCAAAACGTAAAACATTAAAGTACATTTTGTTTGGGATAGCCTGTATACATTTTGTTTTCAATCTTCATTTAATTTATTACTTACTAAATTACTCGTATAGTTGATTTCGATAATATAAGCATAATAAATTACTATATATATTGGAAATTTAAAACATAAACTTTACAAAAACATTAAATGTAATTTGAGACTTTAAAATTACTAGGGAATCGAACCCGGTCTTCCCGGGTTACAGAACACAGGCGAAAACCATTTTTTTCCCTAAATCTAATAGATTTTTCATATTTTTATTTGTCAAAGTTGCTGCATTTGGTGATTTTTTTTTACTGGTTTCTTTGCTTTTCTTGTGCGTGAAGCGCTCATACATGCGGTATCCCTCCAGTTTTGTTTTTTTTTGTACTAAGCGTTCATACATGCGATATAGTGATCGCGACATTAACGAATTTCAACGGTTTTGTTTATTTTTTATTTTTTTGGTATTATTAATACAGGGAATTCGCTGCATCCAGTGATGCTTCTTTGTTAATTTATTATTCATCTTATGAATGCGATATAGTGATCGCGATATTAACCAATTTCATGTATATTCGTTTTTTCCAACTTCGCAATGACCGTTAACATTATTTGTAATACTGATGAAATATGAATTAAAACGTTGTTTCTTACTGCTCATATTAACTTTTTATATGCATTTTTATTAAATTTGTGAAATAATTTTTTTATATTTTATTCATAAAAATGCAATATCTAAAACAATATCTTCTGTTTATATTATCTGTTAAAATATCCGATGTTTGTTTATGGTGTAAACAAATAATTTTCTTTTAAATTTTTAAATTATTACAAAGCTGCCTTTTCTCCAAAATCGTCTGAACTAATCAAATTTTGTATCCGGTATAACGCTACTCTCATATAAAGGCGCCCTATTCTTGTGACGTTTTTATTTCAAAATTCATTAATTTTACTACTTGTAACTATTTAAAAATTTATAATGGCAGTATTCTTCCATTTGTTTATTGGGCGTTTCAAAATTCATGCTTAAAAATTATTTTATAAGCCATAATATATCAGGCAATTAAGATATAGTTTTCAAACAAATTGCATTTGAAAGTAATTTTTTTTCCCTCTATAACGGTGTAAAAATTTAAAATGTGCTATGTTTAGAAATTAAAAAAATTGAAATAGCAAAAATCACAAAACCGAAATTTCATCGTCAGCTGTTGCCATTCGCAAAATGACGTATGCGTTACGCACGGACACGTTTGGCCTTTATAATATAGATAGTATTTAATTATAATATTTTTCCGAAAATCGTATTGCTTTATTTACATAACGAAAATGTTATTTACTTGATTATTTCTGCTGATGGACTTCCATGATTAGAGCTTTTACTACTGAGAAATACCGTATAACATTTTCTAGTTTAAATACATATTACCTCTCTTTAGTGAATGAACTAATGGTGTTTTATCCCCAATTACTAAACTAACATCATCTCTTTTTCCAAAGCAAACTAAAGTTGAAGCAATTGAAGTAAAGGAAGTTCTTAACGTTTTCAAAACTGTCATTAATAATTTTAATATTTCATTCATAACCTTAGGATATAAGCTGCCTTTCCACGACCTATATTCTGTATCTATGTCGACGTCCCCAAAGAACTCTGCTGCCCTTCTGGTTGTCATTTCGATAGGAAGAATGAGCAAGTCTTGACAGAAATTTGCAAATATGCATAATGACTTGGAAGAGTCAAGGTCCTAGTTTTGTAAACTCGGCTTGCTAACTAAACGTATATATGTCTAAAAATACACATTCGACAGACAGTTCCTTACAAAAGAACCTTTAGAGTGAATGTGAAGTATACAGGCCACTTTGAAGGACCAGTTTGCTTGATGCAAAGCTAAAAACAGGTGTGCCAGAAGGGAAAACAGTTTCTGTAAATAGTAGTTTATAATCGCATTGATTGTATAGGAGCACAAGAGTTGTATTTTCGGAAATTTATAATAATCAGTTTATTTTGAAGTGACAACGGTTTTAAAGTTTGTTATGACTGGCCGTCTTAATGTTACGTTTTGTCATTTCATTTGTCTGACGATTTGAAGTTAGTTTAGCACTTGTAAAAGTGAATGACCTTTCCTCAAAAAGAAATTTAAACGTTTAAAGCGTTTCATTGGATTATGTTTTGAAATAATAATAATAATAAATTATCTCTTGAATTTCGCGTTTCAGTGAACTCTGATTCTTCTTCTTTTTTACAGTGTTTTACTTCCACGTCTTTGTATATTAAGCGGCCTTATATTTGTAATAAGAAGAAATCCATTTAGGTAAAAATAAATTTGACTTAAAAAAAAATTGGAAATACAAAGAAAAAAAAAGTTTCATTGTAGTATTATGTCTGTATTTCTCATTGTATGAATATTTTTGGGACACATAGTGAAGTATAGAAGAACTTTTAGTATTTATCAGAAGTATACAGAACCCTTTGAAAGACCACTATGCTTGATAAACTTAACAACTCTGCCAGAAGGAAAAAAGGGTATCTGTAAAGACTAGTTTATAATCCCACTAATGATAGAGAAGCACAAGAATTGTATTTTAGACAATTTATACTGTCAGTATATTTTAAAATTACAAATGTCTTAAAAGACTTTTGAAATTTTTTATTCTGATTGTCTGCCTTGAGGTTGTGTTGTGTCACTTTTTTTTTTGTGACATTTTGCAGTTAGGTTAACATTTGAAAAAATAAATATTTTTTTTTTTCAAAATCAAATTATTTTAATACGCATTTGTAATGTTTTAATTTAATACTTTTTTTGATATATTATTGAGAAATTTCTTCTTTGTTTCTAATTTGAATGGTCTCAAAAGTTTTACAATGTTTTCTTTTTGAGTGGCTATCTTGAGGCTACATTTTGTTATGTTATGCTTTTTATTTTTGCATGTTAGATTTGCATTTCAAATGGTGCATGATCTTTTCTCAAATGAAATTATTTTAAAATGCTATTAAAATACTTTAATGTAATTCAGTGTAATATATTTTGTAACAGTGATGAAAATTTATTCCTATGTTTCGAGTTCCAGTGAGTTCCGACTCATCTTCTCTGTTAATTGAAAGTTTCATGCATTATGCAACCTTATACTTTTTACAAATGATTTAGGAATAGGTAAATTGGATTGTGAAATGAGCCACTGTGAAAGACCAGTTTGTTGATGCAAGGGTTAAAAGGTGTGTCAGAAGAGAAAACAGTTTATGTAAATAGCAGTTTATAATTGCGTTGATTATAGTTTAGACACACGTTTAAATTTAGGAAGTTTATAATAGTATATAAATCGAAATGATAAAAGTCTTACAGTGTATAGAATCTTTTTTGCTTTGACCGGCTCTTTTGAGTTTACGTTTTGTCAGACTATTCTCTTCTATTTTGAAGTCAATTATAGCTATTTAAAATGTGAATGTTCAAAATTAAATTATTTCATTATGCGTTAAAGATTTAATGTCATGTTTTTTTGTTTAATTTTCTCCTGTGTTTTGGATTTTAATGAACTCCGACTCATCTTCTATGTTAATTGAACGTTTTGATAAATTATGCAATCTTATATTTGTTGTAAGCAGCATTTGATTTAGGAATAGCTAAATTAAACTTTGAAATAAGCCATTGTGAAGAATCAGTTTTTTTTTTTATGCAGAGCTTAACAAATGCGCAAAAGGGAGGAAATTTCTGTAAACAGTAATAAGTTTTTAATCGGTATACTTAGTATATACTGATTATGAAAGTCTTACAGTGTATAGAATGTTTTTGTTTTGACCGTCTCTTTTGAGTTTACGTTTCTTCAGATTATTCTTTTCTATTTTGAAGTCAGTTATAGCTATTTAAAATGTGAATGACCTTCTTCAAGATTAAATTATTTCAGTATGCGTTAAAGATTTAATGTAATATATATTTTTTAATTTTCTCCTGTGTTTTGGATTTTAATGAACTCCGACTCATCTTCTATGTTAATTGAACGTTTTGATATATTATGCAATCATATTTGTTATAAGCAGCATTTGATTTAGGAATAGCTAAATTAAATTTTGAAATAAGCCATTGTGAAGAATAAGTTTGTTTGATGCAGAGCTTAACAAATGCGCAAAAGGAGGAAAATTCTGTAAACAGTAATAAGTTTTTAATCGGTATACTTAATATATACTGATTATAAAAGTCTTACAGCGTATAGAATATTTTTTGTTTTGACCGGCTCTTTTGAGTTTACGTTTTGTCAGATTATTCTATTCTATTTTGAAGTCAGTTATAGCTATTTAAAATGTGAACGACCTTCTTCAAAATTAAATTATTTCATTATGCGTTAAAGATTTAATGTCATGTTTGTTTTTTTGTTTAATTTCCTCCTGTGTTTTGGATTTTAATGAACTCCGACTCATCTTCTATGTTAATTGAACTTTTTGATAAATTATGCAATCTTATATTTGTTATAAGCAGCATTTGATTTAGGAATAGCTAAATTAAATTTTGAAATAAGCCATTGTGAAGAATCAGTTTGTTTGATACAGAGTTTAACAAATGCGCAAAAGGGGGAAAATTCTGCAAACAGTAATAAGTTTTTAATCGGTATACTTAATATATACTGATTATGAAAGTCTTATTGTGTATAGAATGTTTTTGTTTTGACCGTCTCTTTTGAGTTTACGTTTCTTCAGATTATTCTTTTCTATTTTGAAGTCAGTTATAGCTATTTAAAATGTGAATGACCTTCTTCAAGATTAAATTATTTCAGTATGCGTTAAAGATTTAATGTAATATATTTTTTTTAATTTTCTCCTGTGTTTTGGATTTTAATGAACTCCGACTCATCTTCTATGTTAATTGAACGTTTTGATATATTATGCAATCATATTTGTTATAAGCAGCATTTGATTTAGGAATAGCTAAATTAAATTTTGAAATAAGCCATTGTGAAGAATAAGTTTGTTTGATGCAGAGCTTAACAAATGCGCAAAAAGGGGGTAAATTCTGTAAACAGTAATAAGTTTTTAATCGGTATACTTAATATATACTGATTATAAAAGTCTTACAGCGTATAGAATATTTTTTGTTTTGACCGGCTCTTTTGAGTTTACGTTTTGTCAGATTATTCTATTCTATTTTGAAGTCAGTTATAGCTATTTAAAATGTGAACGACCTTCTTCAAAATTAAATTATTTCATTATGCGTTAAAGATTTAATGTCATGTTTGTTTTTTTGTTTAATTTCCTCCTGTGTTTTGGATTTTAATGAACTCCGACTCATCTTCTATGTTAATTGAACGTTTTGATAAATTATGCAATCTTATATTTGTTATAAGCAGCATTTGATTTAGGAATAGCTAAATTAAATTTTGAAATAAGCCATTGTGAAGAATCAGTTTGTTTGATACAGAGTTTAACAAATGCGCAAAAGGGGGAAAATTCTGCAAACAGTAATAAGTTTTTAATCGGTATACTTAATATATACTGATTATGAAAGTCTTACAGTGTATAGAATGTTTTTGTTTTGACCGTCTCTTTTGAGTTTACGTTTCTTCAGATTATTCTTTTCTATTTTGAAGTCAGTTATAGCTATTTAAAATGTGAATGACCTTCTTCAAGATTAAATTATTTCAGTATGCGTTAAAGATTTAATGTAATATATTTTTTTTTAATTTTCTCCTGTGTTTTGGATTTTAATGAACTCCGACTCATCTTCTATGTTAATTGAACGTTTTGATATATTATGCAATCATATTTGTTATAAGCAGCATTTGATTTAGGAATAGCTAAATTAAATTTTGAAATAAGCCATTGTGAAGAATAAGTTTGTTTGATGCAGAGCTTAACAAATGCGCAAAAAGGGGGAAAATTCTGTAAACAGTAATAAGTTTTTAATCGGTATACTTAATATATACTGATTATAAAAGTCTTACAGCGTATAGAATATTTTTTGTTTTGACCGGCTCTTTTGAGTTTACGTTTTGTCAGATTATTCTATTCTATTTTGAAGTCAGTTATAGCTATTTAAAATGTGAACGACCTTCTTCAAAATTAAATTATTTCATTATGCGTTAAAGATTTAATGTCATGTTTGTTTTTTTGTTTAATTTCCTCCTGTGTTTTGGATTTTAATGAACTCCGACTCATCTTCTATGTTAATTGAACTTTTTGATAAATTATGCAATCTTATATTTGTTATAAGCAGCATTTGATTTAAGAATAGCTAAATTAAATTTTGAAATAAGCCATTGTGAAGAATCAGTTTGTTTGATACAGAGTTTAACAAATGCGCAAAAGGGGGAAAATTCTGCAAACAGTAATAAGTTTTTAATCGGTATACTTAATATATACTGATTATGAAAGTCTTATTGTGTATAGAATGTTTTTGTTTTGACCGTCTCTTTTGAGTTTACGTTTCTTCAGATTATTCTTTTCTATTTTGAAGTCAGTTATAGCTATTTAAAATGTGAATGACCTTCTTCAAGATTAAATTATTTCAGTATGCGTTAAAGATTTAATGTAATATATTTTTTTTAATTTTCTCCTGTGTTTTGGATTTTAATGAACTCCGACTCATCTTCTATGTTAATTGAACGTTTTGATATATTATGCAATCATATTTGTTATAAGCAGCATTTGATTTAGGAATAGCTAAATTAAATTTTGAAATAAGCCATTGTGAAGAATAAGTTTGTTTGATGCAGAGCTTAACAAATGCGCAAAAAGGGGGTAAATTCTGTAAACAGTAATAAGTTTTTAATCGGTATACTTAATATATACTGATTATAAAAGTCTTACAGCGTATAGAATATTTTTTGTTTTGACCGGCTCTTTTGAGTTTACGTTTTGTCAGATTATTCTATTCTATTTTGAAGTCAGTTATAGCTATTTAAAATGTGAACGACCTTCTTCAAAATTAAATTATTTCATTATGCGTTAAAGATTTAATGTCATGTTTGTTTTTTTGTTTAATTTCCTCCTGTGTTTTGGATTTTAATGAACTCCGACTCATCTTCTATGTTATTGAACGTTTTGATAAATTATGCAATCTTATATTTGTTATAAGCAGCATTTGATTTAGGAATAGCTAAATTAAATTTTGAAATAAGCCATTGTGAAGAATCAGTTTGTTTGATACAGAGTTTAACAAATGCGCAAAAGGGGGAAAATTCTGCAAACAGTAATAAGTTTTTAATCGGTATACTTAATATATACTGATTATAAAAGTCTTACAGTGTTTAGAATGTTTTTTGCTTTGACCGACTCTTTTGAGTTTACGTTTTGTCAGATTATTATTTTCTATTTTGAAGTCAGTTATAGCTATTTAAAATGTGAATGACCTTCTTCAAGATTAAATTATTTCATTATGCGTTAAAGATTTAATGTCATATATTTTTAAAATTTTCTCCTTTATTTTGGATTTTAATGAAGTCCGACTCATCTTCTATGTTAATTGAACGTTTTGATATATTATGCAATCTTATATTTATTATAAACATAATTTGATTTAGGAATAGCTAAATTAACTTTTGAAATAAGCCATTGTGAAGAATCAGTTTATTTGATGCAGAGCTTAACAAATGCGCAAAAGGGTAAAAAAAAAAAAAAAAATCTGTAAACAGTATAAATTTTTAATCGGTATATTTAATACATACTGATTATAAAAGTAAAAAAAAAAAAAACAATTTTGGTTGAAAGATTCTTAGGTATGAGGTTACCAAATTTGGGTTCACACCAAATACGTGAGTATATTTTGTCATATTATACTTTCATATTTTGAAGTGAGTTTACTTATTCAAAATTGTTTTTGTATATTATGTAACCTCATGCTTATTATTAGTAACAACGGATCAACTGATTTAGAATAGGTAAATTAGATTGTGAAATGAGCCATTGTGAAGGACCAGTTTGATTAACGCAGAGCTTCGCAAATAATTTAGGAAAATAGCTTCTGTAAATAGTAGTTGGTAATCACGTTAATGGTGGAAGAACGCACCAGTTTTATTTTGGAAAATTTATAATAGGCAGTATTTTTATAAATGACGAAGGTCTTACAGTTTTGTGTTTTGAGGTTGCATTTTGTCAGATTATTCTTTTGATATTTTGCGGTTTGTTTAGTATTTGGAAGTATGAATGAACTTTTTTGCAAAATAAATTATTTTAACGTGTTTAAGGAATATTAATGCATTTTTAAAAATAAGTTTTTAGTGTGTTTCCGGATTAATTGAAATCTGATTAGTCTTCTCTGTTATTTGCATGTCTTTGCATAATATTTTACCTTATACTTATTATACTATGCAATTGATTTATAATTAGAAAGAACTTTTAATTTAGATTGTAATAGAAGGGATAGATAGAATTACAGATGCAATCGAAATTTTATTTACCTCAAATATTTTTCTGTATTTCTCATTGCCTGTATACTTCGGGGACAAATAGTGCTGTGAACTCATGCTTCTACTTGAAAAAGATCCTAAAATGATGTCATGGGAGTTATTTTAATAATATATGTTAAATATTTCAAACTTTATTGTATCATATGGCTCAGCATGTCTATGGAGCGGGGGAGGGGTTCCACCATTAACTCCTGAACTCGACACTACTGCGAATTCGCACTGACCAAAATTTCAAATGTCGGCACTTTTTGAAAACATGCTTTCATTAATTTGGTAACTTTTGATAAAAATAAATGTCACAGTTGGATTCCTCGTTAAATTTCGTATAGAAATCTTATATTATAATTCATTGCCACTATATTTCCAACAAAGTTATATGCAGTTGATTTTACGGAATCCCAAATCGATCTAGTGTAGAGTGCGCGGGTGGCTGAACCAAAGTGTGGAGTAGATAGAGTTCATCCATCTTTTATTGTACCATAATAGACTAGATTATTTTCTTTACGCTTATAAAATAGAAAAAAAATATATCGAATAAAAAAACACAAGTATAAATGGCTCAGTTTGCCTTATTTATTATGCCTTATTTCTTAATGTCTCTCATCCTATTCGTATATCATATAAATACAAGTATGGTTGTTTTTCAAATTTTCACTTATGCATTTGCTGACAGAACTTCAAAAAGGAAATGTGTCAAATCAAATTGTAACAGATTACATTAAGCATGCAATAATTTTAATTTATTATTATGTGACTATAACACTGTTGCATCTGAGATGTACTAATTAACAACTTACAAATAACTTATGAGAATTATTACTATTTAATATTGTATTTCGTATATTTTTTTAATGTATTAAAGTATGACTATGATTTCATTTTTCTCAAAGTATGATTTTGGCGTTGCGCTCAAGGTTGTTTAAAAACTTTTCAATATTTTTTCATGAAATATTTAAGATATATAGTGTATAGTAGGCTCTGTAATGTAAACCTAAATTTTCATCATTTTTTGTGGAAAAAATATTGTTTGGTTGTAATATGGCTAAAATTTCTAAACTTTTATATACGCAAGATACAGTTTTGTTGTTAAAACATAAAAATTCTATAAATAAACATTTTTTTATGTTTAATGTAAGAAAAAGACTCACAATTATAATTAGATACCAGACTTTTTGTCTTACAAGCAGAACTTCTTTTGCAATCATACAGCAACCTGTGATTTCAATTTTCTTCTCGACAAAAGTCTAAAAATTTAAAACCTCCTGTAAAAACTATTTTCCTCCTTTATTATTTAAAAAAAAATGAAATAAAAGAAAAAAAACCTGTATCTATAACTGCCTTTAAAAAGTGTGTTTTTGTAATGTATACTTGTTAAAATAAAAAATAACAAAAACGGTCAATTTTTTCACTTTTCGTCATTTTAAGGGTCCTAAGTCCTCTTACATAAAATGTCTTGTTGAAAATATGTTTAAATGAGACAACATTATGAACATGAGAATTCTCGTGATTGGACAGCAAAGTGTTAAATTACAAAAGAATCGACGTTAAAAATGTAGTGACGAAACAAAATGGTCTCAAATTGCAAGTCTCAAACTTCAGATGATTATTATATTGCGATACAGTTCTTTAAAAAATATTAATACACGACTTTGAATAAGTATGTAGTAATATTAATTAAAAAGTAAATATTTTCCACTAAGCAAAATTCACAGAACCTTGGGATTTCACAATTTCACAAATGTTCTGCACGATTTCACATATCTAGAACCTATAAATCAGTTTTAACCTGTTTTGATTAAATTTATGTTATTTTTCAGATATGCCTGTGTCATTTTTCATTTTAACTGGTTCGCACCATTTTTCCAACTTTTTCGGCTATGAAGTAATAATAATAAAAAAAAAATTCTCGCTATTCACTGAAAAGAAAAGCTATTCATCAACGTATGGTCAGCTGCTCTGAAGTCAATTACGTGCTTTTTGACACTCTCCTAGAGAAATTTAGTGCCGCTATAATTCATTTCCAACGTCTTAGATTGTGACAACCTTCTCAGAGTTACTGCACAATTTATTATAGATATTTATTATTATTATTATGTAGCTATTTAGTTTTTATTTGTTAAATGGGGGTTTAAATTACCGATACCTAAATGAAAATTAATAATGGTACATCTGATTTTAATATTCACGTGATACTTTTTTGAAAAAATCTAATGGATAGATATTCCTCAAGCAATTTGTAGGGGTAAATATTCCCAGTTTCATTAAGATGCCTTTGTATGAAGAATTGGTAATCACTTTTGATTTGTGGGTCCCACCGATGAATTGACTGAAAATCGATATCTTAGGAATGAACCATCTTAGTAAATACGATTATATTATCTATGGCTCAATCAAGGAAGAATACCATGAGTTAATTTGTATGCTAATAATATGTAACATTTAATTACCTTTTCATACAAATTACCTACGATGATATGTATGCGTTATCAAAGAAGACATGCGAGATATTTGAAAGACTTATTTGTTGATCGTTTTCGGCTAGTTAAATCAAAGTTCTGTATTTTTTACTGAGATAAATTTAGGGTAATAATTTACATATACCTTTAATTGCTTATATTACATAAATGATGTGTTACTTTGTTATTTATCACATTAATTTTCCAGGTAATTACATTTTTTTTTCAAGTTTTAAGTGATAGACAGCGAAAAGTAAAATTAATTAAAAAGTAAGAGCCGAATTTTACATTTTAACTAGCTATTGTGCTTTATTCACATGAAATTTAAAGAAGAACTAAAGACAATATTTGATCGACAATCTGACCCCCTTCCCCCCGAAATTTCTTTTTTAATTAGATGTTTTATGTTTCACTAGAAGAAAACGCTTGTGGCATTTCTATTTGTTTTTTAAACAATACATTCCAGTATAGCCGTATGATTTTTTACTGATTTGTTTTCATGCATTTTAGCAGTTTTTTTTCACTTGCACAATTATATCCTTTTTACAATCTCCTAAATAAATTCAGTGCTGTTATTTCCAACTTCTTAAATGATATAATCTTCTTAGAGCTATTGTATAATTTGTCATGCATATAACTTTTTATTATATAGTTATATAGCTTTTATTTGTTAAATAACTGTTTAAATTACCGGTTTCTAACTTGAAATTAATAATAGTACCTCATAAATTAATATTCGTGTTATGTTATTTTTTTTAATCTAATTTATAGTTATTCCTAGATCAATTTGTAGGGAAGAAATATCTCTAATTTAATTAAAATGCCTTTGTATGAAGAATAGTTTATCACCATTGATTTGTGGCTGCTGCCGCTGAATTGAGAGAAACCAATATCTTAAAAATGAATAATTTTAATAAATAAGTGTATACTATCTATGGCTTAATCTAAAGTGAATATCATACGTTAATTGGTACGTTAATAATATGAAACATTTAATTAGTTCAGTATGCAAATTACCTACGGTGATGCGTATGCACCATTGAAAAAAACATTCAAGACATTTGAAAAACGTCAATTTGTTGATTACCTGTGGCGACTCAAATTCTTTAAATCAAAGTTCTGCAATTTCTACTGAGATAGATTCTAAGTAATCATTTACATCTACTTTTAATTGCTTAAACCAATTAAACTATCTGTAATTTATCACATAAAGCTTTTTAGATTACAACATTATTTCATGTTAAAAGGGGGTAGAAAATGAAAGTAAAAACAAATAAATAAAAAGTAAGATCCAAATTTGATATCTATCTATTGCAATAGACTTCATTCACGTGACATTCAAAAAAGAACCAAAGGCAATATTTGACTAAATGTTTGACCTACCCCCCCCCCCCCCAAAAAAAAAAAAAAAAAAAAAAAAAATTTAAAGATATATTTAGTCAACTGTCCTCCTGCCAGATTACGTTTTGGTATTTTTATTTCCCTCTACGTTTTTAAAAATTACGCTCCTGTATAATTAATTACATGATATTTTTCTGCTCTGATTTCATGTATTTTAGCAGCTAATTTCATCACATGTATTTTTTTACACTTTCTTAAAACATTTAGTGCTGATAAAAATAATTTTCTAAAGTCTTAAATTGCGAAAACTTTCGAACTGATATTCACTTTCAAAATGCTGTAAAAAAAAAGAACCACTGGTTCAGACTTCAAATTTGAACTGAATATACTGGAAGAAGGAGGAAACGGTATGTCATAAGAAAAAAAAGTTCCAAAGTGTATCAATAGATAATATGCAGATTAAAAGACACTCATGCGCACGACACATTGCATGTGGTATAAAAACGTGGGGTACACTCAGAAAAAGGAATTGATTAAATCTATAAAACATTTTTGTTGAGTACATTTTGGTTGTTTTAGCAAAATTGGAGTAAAATTGAACCATTTTACTTCAATTGACAAAACAGTTTTGCTGACGATACAATTTTTTTTTTTTTTTTGGAATTGCAAAAAAAAAGTGGTTTTCAACAAAAAACATTTTTTTGTTGATTCAAACAAAATTTCCATTGACCTATATTTAAACAAAATTTTTGTTTAAATATGGGTCAATAAAAATTTTGTTTGAATCAACAAAAAAAATTTTTTTTTTTTTTTTGCAATTCCAAAAAAAAATTTTGTATCGTCAGCAAAAATGTTTTGTTAATTGAAGTAAAATGGTTCAATTTTACTCCAATTTTGCTAAAACAACAAAATGTACTCAAAAAATATGTTTTGTAGTTTTAATCAGTTTCTTTTTCTGAGTGTAAATGGCGTTCCCAATATATTACATCTGAGCAGCTTGTCACGAGTCTCTTATTGAAGGAAACAATAATCTCGAAAGCAATAACTCAAATTGAAACACTTTAGACAAAATCTAGTAACTAACTTCACTTTAGATTAAGTTATGTAGATTTTCGTAAACCCAAAAGAAACTTTATGTATTAAAGTTTTTAAATGTTACCATTTGGAGACAGCTCGGTTGTTCCAAAATATTGACTGAGGCTCGCTGCATACACCTAACTAACACAGCTTAAAGAAACATTCGCATTTTTGTAATGTTCTAACAACACCGTTCTACTAAATCGGATTATCATACTACGCAAACTACCCCCACCCCCTAAAAAAAAGAAAAAAAATTCTGCCGTCTCATTCAAAACATCAGAAACTTGTCAGGGAATTAGATGCGAAAACTAGGGGGTCGCATTCAAAGTGAAAGAGTTTACAGATTACCTTTATAACTCAGGCACAAACGTCCTTGTAAAACAACATTTTCGACAAAATTATTGAAAATTCTGATAACGATTACTGAAAATAATAGTTCTAATTTTCAAAAGGAGCTTTTTTGAGGTTTGTAACTATGGATTACACGAATTTGATTTGCAAGCATTTATCTGGGTGAAAAAAAATGAAGTAATTTCATTACTTCTTCCCCAGTAAAAGATAAATTTACAAGAAATGAATACCATCGACAGACTGATGCAAACGTTTGCATATTGTCTGACCCTCCCTTCCTTTAATAATAAAAATCCAATTTCTTCCCATCTGATTGGCGCGTTTTCTTCCTCTTGTTTAAATAAATAAATAAAAAATCTAGAGTATCCTAATATAAAAAATAAATAAGTAATAATCTAGAGGTTTTCTAGCGGGGAAAAAAAAACTGGGTATTCTAATCGAATTACAAGCATCTGACTTCTTTGCCCCTATCTCCGCGAAATAACGAAAAATGAGTAATTTCAGCACCAGATTATTTATCTGCTCAAACAAAATCAAGAAAATTTTTTCAAGAAATTCGTCGGTAGCCTGACGCAAATGCTTTGCATGTGGTCTAACCCCTCCCTTCCCTTAATAATATAAGAATCGAATATCCATCAATTTTAAATTCAGTTATTACATCAGACGGATCTAAAAAAAAAGGTCACTTTCGTGAGATCAAGTCTGTCACGAACATTTTCTTAGCTGTGATAGCGGATATTTTATCACGTCTCACCAAAGTATATAATGAGTCCTGTGAATTAATAATTTCTTTGCCAGTGGAATTGCGTTTTTTGGGGACAAGGTTAAAAGTAAAAGTTAAAAGGATGGAAAAGATGGATTTCGTGAAATCGTACGTAATATTTTCGTTATTTAACCGTTTATGTACCAAATTCTCAACTAATGAAAATTTCGCCTTCCACAGCATTTTGTCTGAATATTTTAAAATATGTTAGCAGATTTCTGCATTCATTAAATAAATTTTAGAATTTTTTCATTTATTGAGGTGTTATTAACTAAATCAGTATTTAAAGTGATTTTGTAGACTATTTACAACTCTGCCAAAATCAGGATATTGTGTGTTAATCAAATTATAGAATTAGGCAACATACAAAAGTAATATCCATTACATATAAACATAGAAATTTCTCAGAACTGAAACTTTTAACTGAATGTCTTTCAACATGAAAAAGATCAGCAGTTACAACTGGAGAAAGAAAATATTCATTTAAAAATGTTTTTGCTTTGTACAGCGAATAATGCTTTTGGAACATGAGAAAGTTTCTAGGACTCATTCTAACTTGCATTATTTACAGCAGATGTATCAAATGAATTTTATAATAAGTTTCTTTTAATGATATTTTAAAGTACCGTTGGTGCATAACGGGTTTTATTTATCATTTCGTATATAAATAGCCGTAATCAATAATGCTTATTAAGCAAGCAGTGCACAAATAAATTGCAATTCGCTTACATACAGTGGCGTCATAACGGTAAATGAAATAGCAAAATACTATTGTTTACATTAAGAAATTGTAACAAACTTTAAAATTTTCACATCAAATTTCCATTATTCCATAAATTTTACCGTTGGGTATCAAACGGAAAATTATTCAATCAAATGGTTTGGCATTTATGCAGGTTTAAAGTTTGGAACTCCGAGTCTTAAATTCATTTTTAATCGTTGCAAAACAGATTGCAATTCAGGTAAGTTTTTAAGAGTAACTGAAGAACTACTTTGCTGAATTCTTTCTGCTAGAAAATTCATAGGTTACAATTCACACTTTTGTTCAAATATTGATTTCAAAATGACCAGTCGATTAGTAATAACGTCTACTAATTAATGGTATACTTAAATTTTGCTTAAAGAGACATGAAAAAATTGTAAAAAAATAAACTTTAAAATTTTCAGTACTAACACCTGATTTTGACATCAAATTTGAATTCTTCGATAAATTTTATCGTTGGGTATCAAACGGAAAATCATTTGATCGAATAGTTTAAGAATTACGCAGGTTTAAAGTTCGGAACTCCGGATCTTAAATTCATTTTTAATCGTTGCAAAACAGATTGCAATTCAGGTAAGTTTTTAAGAGTAACAGAAAAACTACTTTGCTGAATTATTTCTGCTAGAAAATTCATAGGTTACAATTCACACTTTTTTTTCCAATATTAATTTCAAAATGACCAGTCGATTAGTAATAACGTCTACTAATTAATGCTATACTTAAATTTTGCTTAAGGTGCTATCTACATAAAGAAATTGTAAAAAAAAAAAAAAAAAAAAAAAAAAAAAAAAAAAAAAAAACTTTACAATTTGGAACTCCGGATTTTAAATTTATTTTTAATCGTTGCAAAACAGATTGCAATTCAGGTAAGTTTTTTAAGAGTAACTGAAAAACTACTTTGCTGAATTCTTTCTGCTAGAAAATTCAAAGGTTACAATTCACACTTTTTTTAATATTAATTTCAAAATCACGATTTGTTTAGTAATAACGTCTACTAATTAACGCTATACTTAAATTTTGCTTAAAGAGCCGTCTACATGAAGAAATTAAAAAAAAAAAAAATTCAATTTTCAATAATAATACCTAATTTTGACATCAAATTTAAATTCTTCGATAAATTTTACCGTTGGGTATCTAAAGGGAAATGATTCGATCAAATATTTTTGGAATTATGAAGATTTAAAGTTAGGAACTCTTAATCTTAAGTTCATTTTTAATCGTTGCAAAACAGATTGCAGTTCGGGTAGGTTTTTAAGAGTAACTGAATAACTTCTTTGCAAAATGAGCGAATCCAAGTTATTTTATTTTATTTATCTAAACAATAGTTAACCATGATTTTTTTTTTTACGATGTTCTTAATGGTTCTCATTATTCTGAAACATAAACTGAAGAATTTATTTTCAAGCATCAAAGAAACCAAATTATTAGATGTCCACTTCTGAATATCATGCAAAATACTTCAAATGTAATTACAAATGGCTTTCAGATCTTTAATCTTTAATGCAATAATTTAACAATTTTACAGAAAGTTAAATGTCTTAGATAATTCGCGGCAGCAACAAAAGACAATCTAAAATCATCTTCTTTTGAAGATGAAGAAAAGTTGATGATATTTCAAAAGTTTCAAAGATGCATTCAAGTTATTATATTCAATTTATCTAAACAATAGTTAGCCATGAAACAATTTTACCAAGTATGTAATGAATCATTGTTTTATGTAATATAAATTTAAAAATTTTGAAGCATCGAACCAAGGAAATTACTAGATGTCAACTTGACAAAAACTGCGCAGGAAATAGTAGAAATAATTAAATTACTCATCAGTGTTGCTCAAGTTATTCCATTCGGTCTATGAAAACAATAACTATCCATGAAATCGCCTAACTAAGTATGTAGTGAATCACTACTTTATAAAACACAAGGTCAAAATTTTTTCAGATATCACACCAAGAAAATTAAAAGGCCGAGTTACCAGACTTCACCTTGTAAAAATTACGCAGAAAACTGCAGATGTAATTAAATTATCTCTTAATGATGCGTAGTGTGGTAACGATTTAAAGTAAGCTACGAAAGGTGTTGCGAACAATAGCTAATCAAAATATGTGCTTAAATATTGAGTCATCTAGCGTGATATCACGCATCTTCAATTTAAAGGGTGTATAAAAGCTCTTTAAGTACATTTTTGAGAGAAAAGAAAATCCTTTCATCGGGAAAGGTTTCATTTTCATCACCTCAGAATCATGAATATTTGTATGTCAAGGACAGTAAAAATTAATAGATGGTAATTTGTAACCTTACGCTTTGCACCCGGTTTTTGTTTATATTACCCGGGGTAAAACCATCATAAGGATGAGGATAATTACGAGCCAGCTATCGGGATATCTGCCAGATTTTTAAAGAAAAATGCGCAAATGAAAAATATTTCGTGAAAGGGATGTTTACATAGCCAATTACAAATTCAAACTAACTTGCAGCTTTATACAATTGAGGGGGTTAGAATGACAGTGGAGTAATTCAATATTTAGTAATTTGAGAAATGAAGGGTTTTGTGAAACTTGTCGTATTGCCGTTGCATTAAGTGGTCCAACTTGTTTTGCCCTCTAGCGACTCCCTAAGTGAACTATGACTTATTTGACTGTCACCACTGAACAGAAATTAATATACGTTCAGTAAAAATGTGATTATCTAGATTTATCAAATTTTTGACTTACTCCACTGTCATTCTAATCCCCTCAATTTATAAGAGAATTAATTAGGACGATTAATGTTGTATATGCTTGAAACTTGTTTTGTATCACCCAGCCAGGAATCTAAACAAAAGATTTATAATCAAAAACCCTTTTTAATTTAACGCAACCAAACCTGTTAATCTTATGCAAGAGTTATTTATTAAAATCATTTAGAAACATATTAAATAAACATCTGTATCTAAATTAATGAAGAAAGACTGTTTAAATAAATGAATTTTAAAGTAATAAATGGGTAATGCGATTTTTTTTTCCTTTTTCCTTCTTTATTAATTTCACTTTGCTATTGCATTTGAACTTACTTATGTAACTATATCTACATTTATCCGGCATGAATTCTGTCACACGTCTCATTTAAAGGAGACAATTTTTCATGATGTAAAAAATGTTGTACGATTTTTTATTTTGTTTCTATTCATTAATTTTTGTCAATATGCATATTTATACATACATATTCTATTTTCTTAAATATATGAATGAATGAAGGAAATATATCTCTGTGTACACTGTAAAAAAATAATCCTGAGGTTACTAAAATTTTTTTGTATATTTGTATTCCACAGATTTTTTTAGTAACCGGTATTAAAAACCGGAATCGTTGCCTTCTGTTTTCTAGTAATGTTGCTAGCTGTTTTCTAGTAATTCTTACAGATTTTCTTGTAACTGAGTAAGAATACAAAAAATTTTTTAGTAATTGCAAAAATCAATGAGAAAAACTAAAAATTTTTTAGTAGATCGACCCATTTTTTTTTTCAGTGTATGAAAAGTTGTATATTTCTCATCTTTTAATATATTTTTCATATTGTTGTATTTTCTTAATTAGCACCTTAGTTACAATAAATCAAATAGATAGTGCTATTGAGATAATAAAAATTTTACACTTATTTATTTGTTAATTTTGGGCGAATATGATGAATACATTCTGATATATTACATTACATAAATATTTTCAAATTTCATTATATCAAGCCAATATGTAGTCTTCGAATTCCTCTTGATCTTGAATCCCTTTAGCTATCCAAAGATTTTTATTACAAGATGAAAACAGAAATCTATTCATCGGATTTACCTTGATCTTTAATACGTCATCTTCTGCGGTATTCAAGATTTTGTTTGCTCTTCCGAGAAAAATAATCATTTTAGCATTGAAAATATAACGCTAATGTTTCCGCACTTTCTTAATTCGCTACTTGAAACACAATCACTTTTCTTGTCAGTCAGAATGAATAAAACAAAATAATGTGAAACAAAATAAAAGTAAAATATGAAAAAAGAATAGAAATCATTGAAATCGCATGTTGAATTTTTAATGACATACAGCGAAAAAGCTTGTACAAGTAGAAAAAAATATTTCTTTAACTGAGCAATAGCAAATGTATGCATCGAATATTTCCTTGCTTTACTTTGCTTCTTATTAATATTAATAATATTGCTACCATCTTCAGATATCTATATATAGCATATAGATATCAGGAGGTGCTATATAGCACATGTCCTGGGCAGGTGGTCAGCCTAACGCGGAACCCGTGGTGTTTAGTTTCCAAGCAAGCTTGGTACTCATTTTATCGACGCCGAAGGTATGAAAGGTTGAGTAAACTTTGTACAGTCCGCAGACCGGAATTGAACTGTGGAACTGTAGCGTGGTAGCACGACTCTCTGACCACTATGCTACTGGGTTTTTAAGTTATTAATAAGTCAGGAAATATTAAACAATTCTGTAATATGCGGAGCAAAAAAAAAAATCCTGCAATTTTCAGTATTGAAATATTTTCGTAATTCGCACTGTCCCAACCCAATCAGCATCTGTTCTTCGAATTTATTTACCTTGGTCTTTTCATACTTCATCATCTCAGGCATTCAAAATTGTGTTGCCTCTTCCGAGAAAAATTATCATTTTAACATTAAAAGTACTTCGCTAATGTTTCCGTACTTTCTTAATTCGCTACTTGAAACCCAACCACTTTTCTTGTCAGTCATAATGAATGAAACAAAATAATGTTAAGCAAAATAAAAATAAAACGCGGAAAAAGAATAGAAATCATTGAAACTAATCATATGTTGAATTGTTGATGACGTACAGCGAAAAAGCTTGTCATGTATCATTTCATACTGAGAAAAGCTTGTTACGTTTTGGATTTGTTTATGGTTGTTTTACCATTAATTTAAAAGATTCATTTTCTTTGAGACAAATGTGACAGGTTAATGCTCCCTTTATTTATTTATTTATTTTTTTTTTTTTTAAGAAGAAAGTGCTCACTACTTGAAACTTAAATAACAAATGTCATTCTACCTGTGGCTGAGGAAGATGCTTTTGTTATTTAGCTACTTCTAAACAATGCGGAAGCTAATCAAAGGTTATCTTATACTCTACAAGAAACGTGAATTCATGCAATTGGATAATAAAATAAGTTTAAAGTATGTAGTTCTCTAATAAATATATGCATGCGACCATACAAGATGATCGTAAATTGTTATACTGGTAAGTGGAGAACATTAACTGATTTTACAGCATGGAATGTATTTGCGTTAAAGAATTTTAATTAAACATACCGAATTTGTTTCACAAAAGTTTTAAAAATGAAAAAGAAACGAAAGCGTTATCAGAAGAAAATATTTGTAGTGCCAAAAAATGTTTATTACCAAAGCATCTTCTTGTCAAACGATAAAGTAAATATATTTAAATTAAGCTTTCTTTCTCCTTTCTCCCTTTTCTTTCTTCTTTTTCCTTTCCTTTCTTTTTGTTTTATTTAGGCAATGGCTGATGCGAATTTAGACTCTCTACCTGATAATCAAACAGTTCTACGATTGTGCTAAGGTCATTGTATATTCCACTGTAAATTCACTATGTATTCTGAAAATTCTAAATATAATGTCTAAAATACGAGTTAATATTGAAAATTTTAAAGTTTGTTAAAACTTCTATATGTGGACAACCCCCTAAGCAAAATTTAAGTATAAGTTTCGTTAGCAGACATTAATACTAATTGAAACCAGTCACGTTTTTATACGATGATTTGCGTCATAGTAAGTAGGGTATGCCTTTTTTTTTTTTTTTTTTTTTTTTTACTTGTATACCCTGTGAAAAAGAAAAGCATTTTTTCCCTGCCGCAATTAAATACGTAATTGTCACATATTTATCACTTTCCTAAGTTTTTAGGCACACAAACTCTGAAAGAACTCGAATTTTGATAAATATATATAGGAATTCGTAAACTGTTAATCAGTTAAATAAGAATTATTTTGTTTTCCACTAAACGTGCGTAGGTGGTGATTTCTTTTGCCTATATTACAGAGACAAAAATACCCAGGTATCAGCACTTTTGCCTATGTTATTGATGTACAGCTATTTTTAAAATGAAAGAAACAATCATTTCATGCAATTTTATTCAATTTGTCAGCCGCACTCCTAAAGTCATGTCGCAGTAATAAAGCAAAAAATGCATTTTTTTCTGAAGAGGTCACCGCTCAGTTGGTCAGTACTTTTCTTATATTACAGAAATATAATGAAGTTTTAAATGAAAGAAAAAATCATTTCATGTAATTTTATTCAATTTGTTAACTTTAGAGGAAAACGTCTTTTTGCATTAATGTATGTCCTAGGGAAAAAATGCATTTTTTCTGCTACAATCAAATGCTTAAGTGTCATGTATTCATCAATTTTTTTAATTTCTTAGGTACACCTAATTAAAAAAAAAAAACTAGTCGTTGGAGGCCACCGTAATACTTACCCATCATGGATATGCATAATGTAAAACATGAAAATAAAATATGTGTAAATTATTTATAAAATGCATTGCGATTCGAATAAAATCCTGGCTTGATGACGTCATAAACTTTAAATCGAGGCTAACGAAAAAGAAAGGCTACCGCGGTTCTTTACGCGTATCTTTTTTTTACAGACCGCCGGAGTCACGTGATGCTCGAATGCACCAATGAAAGTGTACGAAAAGAGCATCACGTCACTCTAGCGGTCTGTAAAAAAAGATAAGTGGAATGCACCGCGGTAGCCTGTATTTTTCGTTAGCCTCGCTTTAAATCGAGGCTAACGAAAAAGAAAGGCTACCGCGGTGCTTTACGCGTATCTTTTTTTTTTTACAGACCGCGGGAGTCACGTGATGCTCGAATGCACCAATGCAGGTGTACGAAAAGAGCATTACGTCACTCTAGCGGTCTGTAAAAAAAGATAAGTGGAATGCACCGCGGTAGCCTGTCTTTTTTGTTAGCCTCGCTTTCAATGCTCTATTACTGAGTTGCGTAAGAGAAACATCCTTATAACTCTAAAAATGATAATCCTATTAACTAACAGTTTACTGCGTCGGATTAAGCGTCTCTTTACTAATTGAAATATATCTTTGAATGAAATACAGGGTCATGAAAAATCGAAGAGTATGGAAAATGTGATTACAAATATCTCGGCAACCAATTATCCGATCTACTTCATTCTTAATGCAAAATTTATGTTTTTTTATTGTCTTTTATATTCACTCCTTAAAAAAAAATTCGAAAATTTTTATATACCTTTTATCAGAACGAATATTTCAAGAGTCCGAAAAAAATAGTTCCGGATAATCGAGGTTACTGAAATTCAATAAGCTACTTCTCATTATTACATACTAAGTACATACCAAATTTCAAGTCTCTGTCTCAATTTGTTCGGGAGATAGGGCGTTTACAGACACACAGACAGACGGACGGCAATTTTTTTTTCTAAAAATATGTTTTTCGGAATCTCCAGTGTCTAATACGTGTAAATACGTCAAAAAATATTTTTCGATTTTCAAAACGATTACAAGACTTACCCTATACTACTTATGATGGGTAAGAAAAACTGATTCCGACAAACATATGCAAGAATTCTTAAAGAGTTAATCGGTTAAATAAGAGTTATTATGTTTTCTTCTAGACATACACAGATGGCCAGTACTATTCCCTAGATTACATAGGCAGAAGTACTCAGGTTGTCGGGACGTTTGTCGCTATAATGAATAAAAGCAAGTTTAAAAAAAAAAAAAAAAAAAAAAAAAAAAAAAAAAAAAAAAAAAAAAAACCAATCATTTTATGCACTTTTATTCAATTTGTCAACTTGTTTCTCCCTGAAGTCATTTTGCAGTAATATATACACAATAGAATAAAAATGCATTTTTTCCTGTAAAAGCAAAGGGTCACCTGGTCAGTATTTTTGCCTCTATTACGGAGGTACAGCTATTTTTTTTTTATTAAAAAAAATCAATTCATGCAATTTTAATCAGTTGTCAACTTTTCTCCCTAAAATCTTTATGCACAACGGAAGGGAAAAAAAAATCACTTTTTCTGCAGCGGTAACAGCTGATTTGATCAGTACTTTTACCTATATTACAGAGGTACAACGAGTTTTTAAATGAAAGAAATAATCACTTCTTGAAATTTTATTCAGTTTGTCAACTTTTCCCTCTGAAGTCTTTAATAAATGCGTAAGGAGAAAAAAGCTTTTTCTCTGCCGCAATCAAATACCTAAGTGTCACGTATTCATCACTTTCCTAATTTCTTAGGCACACCCACTTTTTAAAAAACCGGATTTCGAGAAACGTATGCAAGAATTCGTAAACAGTTAATCAGTTAAATAAAAATTATTTTCTTTTCTACTAGACGTGTTCAGGTGGTCAGTGCTTTTGCCTATCTACCAGTGAAGATCCAGGTGTGAATGTTGTTTGATAACTGACCAAGGACTCGTTGATGGAAGACTGCTTGCTGCCAGGAAGATTCTGAGAGAGTCAAGGTCATTCCATGAAAAAATAAATAATCCTTTCTCTCTTAAGTTATTGAATTTTTTTAAAAAGTTGAAGTATATTCTTAATGAATTTCCCACCGGAAAAAATAACTTTTGCATCATAAGATAAATTACGCGGAGATTAGGTACACAATACATTACAACCCTGAGAATAGTAGTTTTTACCTGTATGATAATGTAGTAAATTCTTAGAAATTGTCTTTTATTATGCATGGTAGTATTTGTCTTTCTGTCTTCCGCGGTATAAGAGGAAATTGTTTTTTTTTTAACCATTTTAATCAAGTTAAGTGCTGAATTTTAAACATTCAGGATATCCAATTTGAATTGTATACAATAACGTAGTAACTCACTTTCTTTTCTGTACAGTGTCTGAGGATATTTATTGTTTTAGATATTAAAATATACATATATTTATGCAGGGAGCTGAAAAACAAAATACTTGTAATGACACGATGATAGATGAATGAATATATTTCTGTGATCACTTTTTAATTTTTATTATTAGTTATACTTATAAAAACTTTCAGATTTAAATATTCATTGTTCTTGATGCTTTCAGGGTGGGTCGTAACAGATTGCGACGGGTGTAATGCGCCTAGTACCCATGCCTACAGAGACCCCCAGCAAAACTAAAAACCTACATTTCAGCCTCTGAAAAAAACGTTGGAGAAGATTTAAAGTCAGTTTAAAAAATATCCCCTCCCCCTACCTGTACCGGATTCCTATATTTTTATGGAATACTAATGCAATTGAAAGATATTTCTCATCTTCCAAATAATTTAGGGATTCCCTTTTCTGAAAATGGAAGCAAAAGTCATTACGTCGCGTCAAAAAGTCATTATGTCACTATTGAGGAAACTTGCGCAATCATGATTAAATTAAAACTGGATAACTATATGTTTTAATTGGGGTTGGTGTGGGTTGATTTATGACAGCCAATTATCAACACGAGGGATATAGGCCTAAGGGGGGAGTGCCCTCCGTGGGGGGTCTTTTTAAGGGATCCTACTAACCCGTATTTACGGCAAGGTTCGAAGAAAACCACGTAAAACTCCGAACGGTTAGGTCGACGAGCGCGACAGGGGTTTGAACCCAGCACCTCTCGTCTACCAGCTTCGAGAGCAGAACCTCTCAGCCACAGGTGGGGCTGTTTTAATTGGGGAATCTTCAGCAACAGAAATTAATGTCTTATAATATTTGATAACAATGCTTTTACAAGAAACAAAATCTAGTCGGATGTGACAATCCCAAAACTTTCTTCTATCTCATACATGTTAATACTTCAAAATTCGCTATCATCTCGACAAAATAAAATCAATATGTTTCGCCATCCTGTTGTATGTAAGCTGCTTGCGAATCGTCGGGTTACCTGTATGTGAAGCACCCTTCGCAGCATAAATTAACCGATGTGTAACACAAATACTAAAAGTCTGTCTGGCTTGTACCGGCAGGAAAATATAACCATTCCTTTGTTTTAAGATTTTAGCTAATTTTACTGGAAAGCACGAAGCTAAATTGCGTGTAACCTGATTACAGAAGATTCATTCTCAGTTCTCGTAACTATTGAATTTGAATGAGAATTCAGCCAAATTATTCAGCTATAGCCAATTTGGCTTCATTTATGGCAATCTATTTTTAACGCCAGACTTGGCGAGACTTTGATGCCGGCGAATGTGGATATATAGTGTTAAGCATATAAGAGTTGGAACGATGGTTACAACAATGAAAGAAAAATTGCCAGAAAGCATGTTCACTAAAACTCATAAATTAAACCCGTTTATGGAGAAATCCTGCTGTATTATTTCAAAACGTCAGCCATCCTAAAATTTCGAACTGCTGTATCTCAGCCATTTTTTAAGATAGCGGCAAAACAAATATTGCTCCGGAATCCTTGGATCAAGGCCGAGCATTTAACAGAAAAAACTTTTAGGAATTATAATTTTTTTTTGTACATTTTTGAATTTAAAATTTTTAAGTGGCTATCACAGCGCCTCTTTTGGCGGTATATCCCCAAATTCTACTGGGACCTGTGCTGGCAATAAGCAAAACTTATAAATGAAATTTAGTTCAATTCTATGCATAACTTCATACACTTTTCGATGGTACAAAGAGGACACACACACACGAATTCACGGACAGACAGACATTTTGTAAAAACATATTTTTCGTAATCTCTGACCCCTAAAACGTGTATATCCGTCGAAATGCGGAAGTGGAAAAAAATTTCGATTACAATATTTTCTTCTATTATAGATAGAAGAAAGTAATAATAGCTAATCTATGGCTAACAATACTATAATAATTAGAGTAATGGCAGTGGTAATCAAAAAAATATTTTTCTAGTTATCAAACACCGAAACTACACAGCATCGATTGTCAGTACACTATAAAAAAAAATACAAATGTTTTTAATCTAGTAAAATGTACTGTAATCCGGAACAGAAATATACAGTGACCTCTTCCGAGTTACCCATGATCCCGGAAAGCGTTTTTCATCTTTGGAACCTCAGAAACCAATAAAATTTCGAGATTTACAGAAGCATTTATAAAAACAAAGTTTCTTTTGCTTTTACTGATTTACGGAAATGTTTCCCAGTAGTTTTTAGAGTGTATTAATACATTGTAAAAAAAAATGACCAATGTTTCTTATTTTATGAAAATATACTATAACCACGAAGGAAAATATAATATAATCTTCTGAGTTATCCGAAATTCCGAATAGCGTGTTCCATTGTCTTTTGAATCAGCAGAAACCAATACATTTCCAAAATTTAAAAAAATTATTTATAAAAGCAAAGTATTTTTCGCTGCCCGTATTTTTCAGAAACGTTTCCGAAGGATTTTTATAGTGTTTCAATTAGTGTCCTCAGCCTGGAATACCTGTTTTTCGAATGATATCAATTCTCAAGTAAACATTTTCATGCTCAAAAAATATGGTTAACAGACAGACATGCAAAATTAACAGCGTTAGAAATAACATTAAAATGAAGATTATTTCTTTACTCTTTCATGTATAAATTAACTTATGCGGCTTGAAACGTTTATTTGAGAATGGATGACATTCGAAAAACAGGTATTCCAGGCTGAGGACACTAATTAATACACTATAAAAACCCTTCGGAAACGTTTCTGAAAAATACGGGCAGCGAAAAATACTTTGTTTTTTATAAATAATTCTTTAAATTTTGGAAATGTATTGGTTTCTGGGGATTCAAAAGACAATGGAATACGCTATTCGGAATTTCGGATAACTCAGAAGATTATATTATATTTTCGTTCGTGGTTATAGTATATTTTCATAAAATAAGAAACATTGGTCATTTTTTACAGTGTGTTTGATTGAGAATTGATTGCATCCTGAGAACCGATATTCCGGTATGAGTAAACTGATTAATACACTATAAAAATACTCGTAAATGTTTCCGAAAATCAGTGGTAGCAAAAGAAACTTTGTTTTTATATATGCTTCTTTAAATCTTGAAAATATGTTGGTTTCTGATGTTTCTAAAGAGAAAAGTGTTTTTCGGAATCTTCGGATTGGAAGGGGTTATTGTATATTACTTACCCATCATACGTAGTATAGGGTAAGTCTTGTAATCGTTTTGAAAATCGAAATTTTTTTTTGACGGATTTACACGTTTCAGACACTGGAGATTCCGAAAAACATATTTTTAGAAAAAAAATTTTGCCGTCCGTCTGTGTGTCTGTGTGTCTGTGTGTGTGTCTGTAAACGCTCTATCTCCCGAAAAAATTGAGATAGAGACTTGCAATTTGGTATATACTTAGTATATAATAATGGGAAGAAGCCTATTTCATTTCAATAACCTCGATTAACCGGAACAATTTTTTTCGGACTCTCGAAATATTCGTTCTGATGAAAGGTATATAAAAATTTTCGAAATTGTTTATTTTAAGAAATGAATATAAAAGACAATAAAAAAACATAAATTTTGCATAAAGCATGAAGTCGATCGGATAATTAGTTGCCGAGATATTTGGAATCCTATTTGCCACACTCTTCGATTTTTCATGACCCTGTATTTCATCCAAATTTCACTTCAAAGATATATTTTAATTGGAAATTTGACGCTTAATCAGATGCAATAAACCGCTAGTTAATAGGATTATTATTTTTGGAGTTATAAGGATGTTTCTTTCAAGCAATTCAGTAATCGAGCCTTTAAAGTTTGTGACGTCATCAAGCCACGATTTTATTTGAATTGCAATGCACTTTATAATTAGTTTACACATTTTTATTTTAATATTTTACATTATGCATATCCATGATGGGTAAGTATTACGGTAGCCCCCAACGACTAGTTTTTGGTTGTGGTTATTTTATATTTTTGTTGATTAAGAAACATTTGTCTTTTTTTTATAGTTTAGAAATGCATAATTATATTAAAATTTCTGTTGTTTTTCATAAGTGTTAAGCAATTTTTTTCAATATATTTCTGATGAACAAACCCACCCCTTGGTTTGGGGTCTTGTTATTTTGAACCATGTGTAAAAGTTTTACAGATATTGATATTTCATAAGCTATTTAGTAAGATAATGAATGATAATGTACAATATTTAATAAAATAAATAACAAAAATGTCTTACGGAATTTTTATCCTATTAATGTAACTTATGACCAATGACTGAATTTTAAAAACGTAAAATGCAGAATTGTGGCACACAAAGAAGCAGCATGATTCTTTTTGTGTGGTTTCATTATAATCTGTATCGATTCTTCGTTAGTATTCCAGATAAAAATCTTAATTTGCTCTGAAATAAAAAAAAAATTGATAATAATAATAAAGTATTGTTTTTATAAATATTTTCAAAGATTGTATTACAAATAAAAATAAATGATCACTTTTTATTATTGTTATTATTCTACTATTATGATGAGCAAATGAGTATTTGCATACAACTAAAAAAATTTTTATATAGCCGATGGTGCGCCCGCATGAGTGTTTGAGTATGCGTGTGCGTGTTGAATTATAAAACTGTAAATCACTTGTTCATAAACGAAACTATAAATTACTTGTTCATATAGTAAAATTTTAAACATAACAAATAAAATGTTAAAAGTTTTCATTGCCATTATCCGCTGTCATTCAGAATATTAAACGTTAAACCATCAATAAAATTTTAGAAGGAAAATCTCCACAAAAATATAGAATCTTTTTTTTTTCTTCTAAAGCTTATTATAATTTTATCGTAATATTTTATGATGCTTCCAGGTGCGCTAATTACCCGTTCTTAATCACTTTAGAAAATAAGGAAATGAATGTTTTACAGCCTCATTAACTAAAAAGTTTCAAACACCACGACACATAATTCTATTTATTATTCACCACCAAACATTGAGCAAGTAGACCTTGGCGTTCCTTTTCAATGCCGTCTTCTCTTTACTCATAAAAATAATAAAAAAAGCCTTTTCATTTCCTTTATACATCAAATATTTCATTACAGAGCTAACGTCTAAGGTATCTCACACTATGGGGTTGATTATTATCTTCAAGCATAGGGGAAATAATGAGATATGAATTCAATTAATTCAGTGTGTAAAAAATAACCTCTAATAAAATTCAATAAAATTAATTTGAATTTTTTCTAGTGCGAATTATTAAATGAAATCATAATATAATAAAACAGGCTTTTTTTTTTCTTTTTTTTTAATCGAACCGAATGATAACCATGTTGTAAAAAGCAGCATGAATCTTATTAAGAAAATTATATTCAGTAAACAAAGCAAGACATTTCAACTTGATTTAAGAAAAATTAAACAATGCTTTAGTGACATGAGATTAATAATATTTTAATGATGAGACAAAAATTCTATTAAATCAATAATTTACAACTTGGAACTTGGAACGAGTTCATTAGTCAGAGATCCTGGAGACATGTCTCCGTATCTCTAGTAAAAGCAATGTGGACCTTAGATTTATGACCGTAGCCGAAGTCCAGAACAACATTTACACTGGTAAAAAATTAAATGGACCCAATAAGAGCAAAAAAGAAAAATAAACAACATAAAAATCGTATTCGACCAGAAATAAAGTATAAATTATATATCAAATTAATGATATAGAAATAAAAACGTAAAATAAGCTTACAAATATATTTGCAGTTAAAAATAAATCAAAAAGAGAAAAATGCTATATACAAAAGCTATATACAAATAAATATATACAAAAAGCCACGAATGTACCCAGCCTAGTAATAGCTAGAGGAAGAAATAAGAGAATGAAATTAGAGTTTAATAACTTCTGGTATGTGAAGGACAGTACGAGGCAGTCTATAACTTGCCCGTTCATAATAGTCAGAGAGATTGGACAGTTCAGGATTAGATTTGGAATGAATTTTGTCAAAAAAGTTTATTGCATCATTTTTAATAATTTTTCGAATAGGATTTATTTTAAGGTCATTATAAACTGTTTGATTCCTGCAATACCAGGAGGCTTTTCTGATACCTCTTAGACATTTATTCTGTACAACCTAAATTATTTGGGTGTTGGAATTTTCAATAATTTTCAATAATATATTTAGTAAAATTCAACAAAAATAACCTTATTTTATTTCTGGTGAAAATTACTAAATGGAAATCACATGTTAAAAAAGAAATTGATTGCGACTTTATGATTTATTTTCTGTAAATACATTAATCACCCTTTTAAACATTTAAAAAAAAAAAAAAAAAAAAAAAAAAAAAAACGTAGAATTTATTTTACTAATTTTATAAATAACACTCGGCTCCAAAACATGATTTTTACAATAGGGCTTAAGCCAAATTTAACAGTGTTCTAGTGAGCTGAGCTTAGCGATAATCTATTTCTTGTCTTTTAATGACATACATGTTCAAATAAAGAATAATAAAATACATTTTAAATATCTCTGTAAATATGTCATTGTTCAAAAATTAATTAAACATGTTGTGAAGTAGTCGTCGGCAAAGTTAACTTTCACTTACATCTAATAATCTTCCTTAATTATCTTTATACTTCACGGAAGACATGTTATTTAGTCTAAGCCTTCCCTTAATTATAATAAAGAATAATCTTTCCTTAATTGCAATAAGTGGCAAACATTGAAAAGTTATAAACATTTATCTGAACTGGCATCGATTTCATTGACTATTTTAAAAATTTCTTTCTTTCTTTCTTTTCTTTTCTTTTCTTTCTTTTTTTTCGTATCTCATTGGTTCGAAGCAATAGTTTACTAGTTTATTGATCATTTTACGTTGAAATCTTTTGATATTTTATGCCACTTTACCTCAATTATGGCAGAGAGCTGCTAACATTTAAAACACAATGAAATCTAAATAAAATAAAATTGTGAGAGTTAAGATAATTGTGAAATATACATATTTAAAAGAATTTTTTGGATGATATCTATAACATAAGTAAATTTTTAAAAAATTAGATTTTTTTTTTTTAAATATAAATTATGGGTTTCTTATTTATTTATTTGTTTATATTTTTTTTTTTTTTTTTTTTTTTTTTTTTTTACTTTATTTATTTATTTTTTATTTTTTATTTTTTTTTTAAAAAAGCTCACGGATTTTCACTTATTGTATGCATCATATTTTTAAACATTGCCCTTTATTTATCTTTATGAATATGTGTTTTAAGGCAATTGTGGAGAATATATCGCTAAATGACTTTTAAATCTAAAATCAAACTTCAAACAGGTAAAGGTTTATTATTATTATTATTATGCGGTTTTACGTTTAATTCAGGAATTTCGGATTTTTTTGTGGGGGGGGGAGCAACTTATTTACTTTATTGAATCTCTTTATTGTAAATATTAGAAACGTCAGAACACTGTCTGTTTAATTTTCAAGTCAACCAGCCCTTGCTGTTTTATAAAAATTAATATTTATTTTAAATGTTACTTAATTTATAATTGGAAAGTAAAATCGGAAATATAATCAATTAGAATTTTCATTTAAAATGTCTTCCAACATAAATCCTACGCCGCTCCCTCGCCTCTCCCCCCCCCCCCCCCCCCCGACCCCTTCGGGATTCATTATCTATCATTTACTTTTCAATTCCGAATAGCAATTTTTGCTGTATTTAGTGACAAAAATTCTGCGATTAAGTAAGACGAAGATGATTTTTCTTCGGATATAGCGGTACTCAAAAGTAGGAGCTGTACGATTCCTATATGTATTCATCCTTGAAATATAAAATATTATTCATTATATAAAATGTATTCATTTACACTTGTTTATTAGATACTTTATATATATCTATCTATCAAATTACTTTATTTGAGTTGGCAGGTAGCACTTAAATGAAAATTAATTTACATCTTTCTAAAATTTCTAATTAAATCTTAAAGAGAAAATATGAATGATTTATGACCTTTTTTCGTAGACGTATTTTTTAATTTACATTAACTTTATGTAAACAGTACAACTATTCAAATGCAAAATGAGGATGCTATTTGAATAATTTTACTGGCGAATTCAAAAGATATTTCTATTAAATGACTTAACATATAATAATAATAATACACTCTCTATTAAGTCACTGACATTAGAAAGTATTTGCTTATAAGATTGCAACACTTTATTTGGCAGAACAGACATTTATCGCAAACACTGTTTAATATGCAAATGACAGCCTTATGCAAAAAAGCGATTTATCAAAATAACATAGAAGTAGTACTATTAAACAAATGACAAAAGGAAGTATCAACTCATTCCTCTTGATAAAAATTGCACATGAAAGTCCGTCGTTAAGCATATTAAATAATAATCATAGGCGAAAGCAAAGAAATATTATAATGAGAGACCACTTGCATGGGAATTCCTCAATTACGCGGCTGTTTTTCATGAATAATTTACTTTTATGTCTTTTCTGAAAGATTCTTCCAGCTCTAAGTTATTAGTGTCTTGTTGAGGAATCAAGTTCCAGCTATTTTATCTTTCACAACAGCCTAAATGTGACGCAATAGTGATGTCAGATGGACTGCTGCAAAATGTGTAATTTGAATACTTGCACATTTTATTTAAGGTGGTTCTCAAAAATTCCATGCTCAACAACGCGAAACTTTCTGACACATTTTCTGACTCATTTTTAAATGTAAAGGCATAAAATTGGCATGCCTAACTATTGAAGCTATTTAGAATCGAAATGAGTTTTTAATTTTTTATACATAACTTATCGAGTCATAAGCTATTTTTGTCACGTGACGACAAGTTTTTCCCCTTTCTAGGGCTGCCGCATCGGGCATTCAATTCAAAATGCCGAGTTTGACAGTATTTTCTGAAAGATCTTTTGCCTTTACTAAAAAAATGGAAAACGTCTTTCGATTACATAGTTTCTGAGTAAGAACACCTGCGCAATTTCATGCATTTCTGAAAAAAAAAAAAAATTCAGAAATGTGTTTGAAAGTAGTTCTTTTGAATTTGAGAACAGCCTTAAGATTACCATTAGAAAGAATGCATAGAGGTTTTTAAAGCAGTTCTCAAATCCAAACTGACTGCTTTTTGACACATTTTTAAATTCATTTTCATTCGCAAACGTATCAAATTGGCAGCTGCACGTATTAAGAAACTATGGAATCGACCTGTTTCGGAAAAGACAGAAAACTTTTCAGAAAATCCTGTCAAAATTGGCGTTTTGAACTGAATTTCTGGACGCGACAGTGCAGGAAAGGAAGAAACAAGTGGGTAAGTGTGATCGAAGATCGCACAATGGGTTTCGTTTAATATTCCTTTCAAAACACTTTATCCTTCCTTTAATAAATCCAAAATAATAATAATAATAATAATAACTAAATAAATAAATAAATAAAGTAAAAATTTACCGGTCTATTTTTTTCGTTTTTTCGAAAATCAGAACCGGTCCGATAGCGGGCGAAGCCCGCTATTATACTCTGTCATGTGGACTAAATGCGATATTAAAAAAATCACTTTCAAAATTAAACATGTTGTATAGAGACATTCAAAATGTTAGACGTCACTTTAATTTTCTTTTTAATTCTCTAATGACGTCATATTAAGCTGCTTTCTGTATTTACACATACTCATACTCCTTGTATTATTGAGAAATGATTGAAAATTTCCGTTTGATTAGCAATATGACGTCATATTAATCTTTTTTTCAATTGGTGAAACTTTTTATTTCATTTTCATTTTTCACGTGGAAATCTTTCAATAGAAAATTAATTATTGTAGAAAGAATTTTATTGTGGATTTTTAATTGTTGGCAACAGCTATAACGAAAAATTTTTTAATTTAATAGGAAAAGGCTGTTAGATTTTTGGTTTTTTATCTCTCTATATTAAAATAATACGATTTTTTCAAATTTTATGATTTTGAGCTTGATAGTAGGTATTTAGCTATAAGTACTCAAAATTTCATGACTGTAAGTTACATAGTTTCTGAGAACCGGCTTTGTGATGGACAGACACCGGAGCGGGAGTAATAGGGTTTCGTGAGATAAATGAAACCCTAGATAAACACCTACCTGAGAAAATAATTGCTTATAACTCAAGATGTATTTCATTTATCTGAAAATGAAACAAACTGTTGCATTACAAATTACTGCAATAATCATGCCTGGAAGTATCATGCTTATATGTTTAAAAATGAGTCATAAAATGTGTCAGAATGTTTCGTGTTATTGAGCGGAGAAAAATATATTTTTGAGAACCACCTTAAGTTTAAATCATTTTCAAGATGCATGAAAATAAATACTCATAGGTCAATCATGAATCAAATCAATAAAATATTCTTGAAAATTAAATAAAATAGAGCAGAGAGAAATAACACCATGACATAAAAATTCGTTTAAAATTTAAATACTAAATTTAATTACTAACTCAAATTAATTGCTTTGATAAATACATTTTGAAGGCTCTAATAAAAATGCATAATTAAATGTACTTTATTCCTAACGTTAATAATTAAGTAAAAAGTCTACATTGCAGGGAAAGAACTAATGTGTTTGAAGTCTTTTTTTTTTTCCCTTCCTCTGACCAATCTTATAACTCTTAAAATTTGTAAATGTCGGAAAGAAATAAAAAGTTTTTAGGATTAAAATGTGTCACATGAATAATTAAATACACTTTATCTAATGGATGTACTTTATTCCTAAAACGAATAATTTAACAAAAAATCTACAAAGCACGGAAAGAGCTAATGTGTTTAATGTCTTTTTTTTCTGATCAACCTTATAAGTCTTAAACATTTTAAAAATTAAATATCAAATCTCAGAAAGAAATAAAAAGTTATTAGCATAAGAATGCGTCACTAACATGAATAATTAAATACACCTTTTTCTAATGGATGCACATTAATTCTTAAAGCAGATAATTTAAAAAAAATTCAAAAGCGCACGGAAAGAGCTAATGTGTTTAATGTCTTTTTTTTTTTTTTTTTTTTTTTTTTTTTTTTGATGAATTTTATAAGTCTTAAACATTTTAAAAATTGTATTCCAAATCTCAGAAAGAAATAAAAAAAATTATTAGCATTAAAATGTGTCACTTACATGAATAATTAAATACACTTTATCTAATGGATGCACATTAATTCTTAAAGCGGATGATTTAATAAAAAGTCTACATTGCAGGGAAAGAACTAATGTGTTTGAAGTCTTTTTTTTTCCCCTTCCTCTGACCAATCTTATAACTCTTAAAATTTGTAAATCTCAGAAAGAAATAAAAAGTTTTTAGGATTAAAATGTGTCACATGAATCATTAAATACACTTTATCTAATGGATGTACTTTATTCCTAAAACGAATAATTTAACAAAAATTCTACAGCAGAAAGAGCTAATGTGTTTGGAGTCTTTATTTTTTCCTCTGACAAACCTTATAAATCTTAAAATTTTAACATTTAATTCCAAATCTCAGAAATAAATAAAAAGTTATTAGCCACAAAATGTGTCAATTACTAATTCAAATTAAATAATTTAATAAGTACATGTTAAAGGCCAAATAAAAATTCATATTTAAATGTACTTTATCTATGCACTCTATTTCTAGAGCAAATATTTTAATCGAAATTCTATAATGAGCGGATAGAGCTAACATGATTGAAGCCCTTTTTTTTACGATCAGCTTTATAACTATTCATTTTAAGAATATGAAATCAGCATGGAACTGATCTTGTTAGATATTCTTTTTTATGTATAACGATTCTTACCCAAGCAAATTATCACAGTAGGACTCAAGTTAAATGAAACATGTTCCAGTGACCTGAGCTTCATTATATTAATTTTACTGTCTTAAAATGAGATACGTTGTTATAAATAAAGGATAATCAGGTGTATTTTAGGTAGCTCTATAAAGAGGTTATTGTTTTTAAAATGTTGAGTTCGTTGTTACACAAGTCATCAGCGACGTTCTTTTTTATTGTTTCGTTTAATTAACTTCGTAAATTACTTTTAAACATAGCGGATAGGATGTTGTTTAACTGACCTTAATTTTAGTTATTAGTACACAAAGTTGTATAATCAAAAAGTTACAAATTTTAGTATAAATCAAAAATAATTTTTAATCAACATTGAGAAAATCGCTTTACTAAAACGAATTTGTAAGATCAAAATATTTTCAACGTAATATTGATTAGAATTTTTATAATCTTTTTGTTATCGTTTGATCTACTAAATGAAATAAAAAAATTGTAAGAATTCTAAGTGGTCAGAAAAATCTATTTTCAGTAGTAAATTTATAAAAATTCTCTTACCTCGTTCGTGGGTTATAAATACCTTTCTTGATCGCTTGTGTAAGTATTATTTTAATTGACTACTGCGTCTATACCAATAATAATAATAATAATAATAATTTTACATACAACTGAACATTAGTCAAAAAAAAAAAAAAAAAAAGTATTTACGGAGAATCAATATTTGCACATTACTACTGTGCGATCACGCTCCTCACTCAAAAGATTACATTGAGAAACTTTTTTTTCTTTTTAAGTTCTTTTCATTTCAGTTCACACATTTTCATTTTCTCGTCTGCACGTCAAGGAATCTGTCACAGAATTTGAAACTACAACACTAATATTTACACTTATTAGGTTTTAAAAAATATAGGAAGTTGGAATAATTGTTTAATACTAATAAGTCGAAACAAACTTCAGATAAACTATTCAATTAATTTCCTTCATTCTGTTTTTTTTTAATTTATAAATAATCAATTTATATCCCATTACCAATCGTACAATATAAAAAAAATTATGAATCACCTGTTCTTGTAATACAATGGATTTACAATCCATAAGGCTATGAAAAAGACCTCTTTCAATGGAGAATGTAAAAGTTTCTTCTAATTTTTGTTCTTCTAATTTTTTTAATTGTTTATTATATATATTCAATGGTGTATAATATTTAAGTTAATATAATATTTTATTATTATTATTATTGCGTTCAAACTAGGCTGTTTTACATTTTTACTATTTTATTTTTAAACATTATACCTTTTAATACCATACAAACGAACTATTTTGATTTTGATACATGTTTATTTTAGGGTATAATGATATCTAAAATATTAAAATAAAATTGGTATCTTAATTTTCCCATACTTGAAAAAGAAAAAAAAAATACTTTTTTGTTTAGAATATAAATAATGTTTATTAAATTTTATTTTTACACATTTTTTGTATATTTGTATATAAAATTATGTTTCTGTAAAATCAATAAATAAATTATATTTCTGTAGTGCCCATAAATAAATTATTTTATTATAGTATCATTTGTATTAAGTAATTTTTAAACCCATTATATATAATATATATAGCATTTTTTTTAGTAATTTTAATTAAATATCGTTAGTTAATAATTGCTCTATAATGTATTTTGAAATTTATATGAATGTGGCAGGAGCAACTTTTATAACCTTCTTTATCCTTGTCATTTAATTGATTTATAGGTTTTGAGTAAAAATAGAAACATCTAAGTAATCTGCTAAAGCTAATCCCTCGAAACGAAATTTAGGTAAACTGTTCCTATAATTTATTCCTTCTTTATACAAGTAAATAATTTACATTAAATTGTCAAGACTAGTTAGACAAGAGAATTAAGTCTTATCTCATCTCTGAATGTAAATTTAAATGATTATAGTTTTTGGTGAGTTTTTAAATAAACATTTAAATTCACTGCGATAACATTTTAATCATATGAATTAAATAAGATGGTGATTATTTTCGTCCTATATCTATAACTGCATAAAGTAGGAATATTTTCCTGTTACATATTTATTAATCGATTTTATATTTCTACAGGGCACTGATTGCCCTCAATCAGCGATCCTGATAATTGTCGGGAAATCAACTAAGTGGTATGTTTACGCTTCGGTTAATTGGGGAAAGAAGCAGTAAAGTGGGATAAAATAGTACGGAATCATTTCCTCGATAAACAGCATTATTAATTACTGCATCATTAATTTTTGCTTTTTTAAAGCTTATGGCTGTTAAGTAATTTTATTACTCTCCAATGTATTATAAGTGAGTTATTTATTGTTAAAATAATGGTTTATATGAAATCAATACCACCAACTTAATTAATCAAAACTAATTATAAATTAGTATAAATTTTAATCCATTCATTCTATTTAAAAACAATATGTAATTAATCTATTAACAGCAAACAGGTAACGTTGTCTTGATCTCTTTTAACGTTTCTCATTTAATTCATTGATAATAAATCCGCGTAATCCCTACAATAATTATTATATGCTTTTATTTTAACTTAAATTGGTTCATGTATGTGAAGAAGAAATTTTGTAATTGATTTTTTGCTCACTTCCTGGTGTGCTAGAATTCTAACATTATATACAGTTGTATTTTGCCAATGGACAATATAATATATTTTTTATCTTTATAAACTTAATTATCAATTAATTGATTGATTTTAATTAAATTTTGATTGTAAGTTGAGAAAACTATTTAGAAATTCTACATAGTTGTAATAATTTTCAAAACTTATTTTTTTTAATCTGTTACCACGTGATTCCTCAATAAATATTCGTTTGTTACAATACAGTAAAGTAACATTTGCAGTAATATAAAAATGCGGTTGTTTCTTTTCTGTTGTCATATTTTAAAAAGAAACTGAGAAATAAAAATAAAAACCAATTGATAACAATAAATTATTTTTAAACCTTTAAAGTATGGTTTTCAAACAGGAATGAGGGATCATACAAAGAAAGCAAATTTTCATTTCTAAAATATGAATTTTAAATTTGGCGTATTTCTACTTTTAAGTACACTAATAAAAATGTGTTTTAAAAAACTATTTTTTTCTTTTTTACTCATTACAAGTAATGACAGCTTTTATTAATATTGATGAAACTCAAAATAGAATCTTATTCCCTGATTATTATATTTTATAGTTTATATCATAATTTTTCCCTTGGAATAAAACTCTTTATTAGTTTTATTTGCTCATTATTATTTTTCTTTTGATACAAATTACGAGATGAAAATTACATTGATGTGAAAATCATAGATCTATAAACCCATTTAATTTCACCCATGCTGTGTTTGAAGGTCCCAAATGGGCTCCAAAAAGCTTAACTGAAAATTTGCGCCTTCTATGTTATTGTTTTACATCATCAAAACATATGCAGTTATATAAAAATGCATCATATTTTCATTTTACACTCTCCAACATTTGTTTACTTTAAATACTGTCATTTTTTTTTCTCAATAACTAGAAAGTTATATGTCTATTGTTTGCTACATTTGCTATCAATCATATTTCTTTTCTTTATTAAATTTAAATTTTTACATTTTTCTTCAGCGAAAATGATTCTTTTTCTTAGATTCAAATTTGTTCATAACTTCTATTTACTGTCTTTTGAAGATTGACAATCACAAAACTTTCGCTTTAACAAAACAGATGTAACCTGCATTATTATTGTTCCTTTTTTACTGAAAATAAATTTTGGAAAAGAATTAAATGGAATAGGCTGTTTATAGTATTTTCAGCCAGGAATACAAGTTTACGTATACGCGTCTCGAGTTTATTTTCATTTTATATTTTTATTTCAATAGCCATAGATTTGTATGCTTGCGCATTATTAATTTATACGTCGAATAATCAAATACTCGTTATTTATAAAAGGAAGCTAGTAGCATTCTCGGCTAAACTTTCCATATTTTCCAAACTTTAAGAAATAAAAAGCTCAGACGAATAAGTACAATGTTAAATATTTCGTGGTAGGTTGAACCAACTTTTGGTGCTGGGATTGATTCAACCGTAAGATGGGGAAATATTACTCCAACATTTGGGAACTCCGGTTGAACCATAGATCCAGATGTTGGAACAAGATTTCACCCTCTTATGGTTGCAGCTACTGCAACACCAAAAGTTGGTTCAACCCATCAGAAAATTTTTAGCAGTATACAACTATTTATTGTGTGTTTGACAGTGTTAATGACATTGAACGTAAATGAATCTAAAAAGAAATTCTTATGTTTAGACCTAAAAACTGCAGAATGAGCTAAAAATCCTTTTATAAGTTATAAGGATGTCACATATACAAATACAAGTCATTTTTCATAGAAAGATGTGGTTGCAACACAATAAAGAGCCACTGGAGGGAGATTTTTGACAGAAATTAAATGAAAAAAATGCTAAGTAAAGTGTATAACACAGGTTTCGTGAGATACAATTTTACAAGATCATTACAATAAGTATTTGCAGTTTCGCGTATAAATTAAAACTTATAATATTTTTCTGTTGCTATTTTTGTTGTTTTTCTTTCTTCTCTCTCGCTCCAAGGCACCTATAAAAATAAGTATCCAAAATATTATCCTATAAATTATATTTACAAGTTATCAACAACAATAACAAAATGTTATGAGCATCCTGAATTTTTACTCCAAGCTTTGGAGCGGTCTATAATTTGGTTACTGCTATTTCCAAACAATAATTTACGTTTTAGATTTCCCTTGCAAATTTTAGAGTAATTCACTTCGTAGTAGATTCTTCTTGCAAATGTTACAGAAGTCTATCACGAAACTTATTGTTTGGAAATAGTGATCACCAGAAAAGAGACCACTAACCTGTCCTGGTGACTTTTTCAGATTGCAATGTAAAACTTATAATAATTTTCTGTTGCTGCCTTTGTTGTTGTTTCTTTCTTCTCTCGCGCACCAAGGCACCTATAACAAATAAGTACCCAAAATATTATCATAAAAATTATATTTTCAAGTTCAGAAGGAATCCTAAAATTAAAATTTCTAATTAAAGATTTTGACATTTTTTTAGTCACTAAAATAGTCCTAAAGTGAAAGTGTTAAGTGGTTAATACATTACGTTCATGAAATTATTTTCAATGTGAAAATGACACTCCTAGTATGGTTGCTACGACTGTAGAGCAAGAAGCAACAAGAGCAGAAACAACCCTCAATTTTTACTGCAGGCTTCGGAGCGGTCTATATTTTGGCTACTGCTATTTCCGAACAATAATTTTCGTTTTAGATTTCTCTCGCAAATTTTGGAGTAATTCACTTCGTGGTAGATTTTTTCTTTCAAATGTTGCAAAGATCTATCGCGAAAATTATTGTTTGGAAATAGTGGCTACCAAAAAAGAGACCACTAAGAGACCTGTTAGGGTGACATTTTCAGATTGTAACGTAAAACTTATCAATGGCATCATCTATTGCAACACAAAAATTTGGTGCAACCAGGGACAACATTTTTAACAGTGTAGACAATTTTATAACAAAACAGTCAAGAGCAGTAATGAATTTCTAATCTGATCCTTACAGTTAGGAAATCATAACTTTGTCTATGTGTTCTACATTACTTCAAACTCAAACGAACTTAAAGTACTTCACTCCTGTTTAGCTGTAACAATATTTTCTTTATACAATTGCAGTAGCACGTGTGTGCTATTTTAATCCCTGTAATAATCTTTGAGTTTCTGCAACGCCTTTAAGATGTGTTTTTTTCTTACCATTATTAAACTTCGAGACAAAAAACTAAATTTGTGTTATCATTAAAAATAAACCATTTTTAATAATAATACAAACACATATAGAACCTAAAAAGGAAATCAACATTTTTGTGCCTTTTGGTGGTATTATAATTCATTTTAAACTAGTCTGAAATTATTTGTAAGCAGCCTCGTAAATAGGTCGCATCTAAGAATTCATGAAAAATAAACATTTTCGTTAGGACTACAATACTTAAATAACTATGTTTGACATATCCTATTGATTTTTTATATCTTAGTCAGACGAAATTTTAAATCATTAAAAATTTTTCGGCTTTAAAATAACGATTTGGAGGTAACAGGGAGCATCGTGACACCTAAATCTGGTTTTAACTTAAAACAAAATTAGTACTATTTCGTTATGCATCTTAAAGGATTTCTTAAAATAATCCAACAAAATACGTTACAGAAATCGTTAGGCCAATTTAGGGCATTGTTAAAAAGTAAATTGGTACTCATTCCTTGCCATGTTAAGAAGTTCTATCCTTTTAAAGTAACTGTGAAAAATTCATTTTCTACACGAGTTTAGAGCGTGGAAAATGTGGAACTATGTTGTTCTCATTATCCTAAGAAATGATATCCACACAGCAAATAGCATGCTTCAGCTAAAATAAGTATATACTATGTACCTTGTTACGCAGCGGCCTGAAAAGCAAAAATCTGAAATATCTTCTGAATTCCTGACTTTAAATGGATGCCTTTTTGTTACAGTTTTAGAAATTTCTTCAAACATATGAGGCGTTGAGGATATTACGGGCGAACTCAGAAACACAGGTTTTGAGAAACAGCAGTTTAAATATATCATAATCTATCATTATCGTTAATCTCTCAGTTTGTTTTATAAAGCATATTTCAGAGTATTAAAGGAAAACTGGTCCTTGTAAAAGATTGCACCAGTTTCTACAGTCTTTCATATTATGTTTGAAAATAAAATCGACCTTTGTCGAGTTCCCCCTTAATATCCGCAACGCCTCATATCATAATACAATATTAAGTCCACTTTTCTTCTATTTATTATCGAATTTGAAAAAAAAAAAAAGATTTTCTCAATAAAAGTATTAAGTCCACATTGATTACTGTATAATTTATTTTTCGTTAATAGATTAAACTTCACCACTTGTCTTCCACTTGTTAAATGTAGGCATTTGTCTTTTCTGTTTTGGAGGGAGGGAAAAGGTTAAGCATAAAGTTTAAAACATATTTTATTACGTTTAATAACTTACGTTGGGCTTAAACACAGGTTTTGAGAAACAGCAGTTGAAATATACCATAATCTATCATTATCGTTAATCTCTCAGTTTGTTTTATAAAGCATATTTCAGAGTATTAAAGGCAAACTGGTCCTTGTAAAAGATTGCACCAGTTTCTACAGTCTTCCATATTATGTTTGAAAATAAAAACGACCTTTGTCGAGTTCCCCCTTAATATCCGCAACGCCTCATATCATAATACCAATGTTTCATTGATGACTGATTATCTTATAAAAGTTCAGTTTATGTTACATTTGTTTCAAAAGATTGCGTTATAAAAAACACAATGCTGCATTATTATTGTTATTACTGTATTATATAAAAATATGTTTTTTAAGCGATCGATTTCTTTTTACGTGGTAAAAGACGTCATTTCTAAAGAAAAAAAACTTTAAAACAATATGTTTCAATCCGATTATATTTCATTTCGAGTGAATTCTTTATGACGTATGAACTATATGAAGTTTTAGATACAAGCACATGCGAAGATAAAAAATTAAAATTATTTGTCATTGTTATTTTTCCCGCAGTCTTTCTTCTTGAATACCATATGAAAGTATTTTGTCACGTCATTATATTACCTTTGATATTCTAAAAGACATTATTTCCAAGAAAGGTTAAAAAAAAATTATTCAAACATATTTCAACTCATGTGATTTATTTATGACGTACGAACTGTCTTACGAAAAAGTGCTCCGATAAAAAGAAACAAAAAGAATCTTATCTCACCTTGTTAATTCCTTTCGCAACAGGTTACGGCGCAATCAGTCCTGTTTACCACCTGAGGACTCTCATTTTCATACAGGTTTTAATTCGTTTTCTAAGAAATACGCATTTAGCCATTTTTCACACAGCGGAAGTTTGTCAGTTTGTGGTTTATGTAAATATAAAATGAATTGTCTTCTTACTAAGATTCTTTTATAGCAAGATGTCCATATAAGGAAGTTTAAAATATTTATCAATGGTTGAGGTTGCTTTAATTTGTAATATACCCTTTTAAGGGTATTCTAAAAAATACTTTTCGCCCGCTCAACAACGCAGATGTCTGTAACATATTCACGAATGCTTTTTACTTTCCTATTTGTCTGGAAATTTCAGATATTCACATTCAGGGGTTTAAGAATCGAACAGTGTGTGACGTTTTCCCGATAAATCATGACATGATACATCCTATAGGAGTTACTGCCGACTGCTTCTCGTCGATACACGTCCAAAAAATTGGCTGAAAACACAAAATTGGACATCATTTTTTCAAAAATTCGTTATTTTTATGGGAAAACAAAAAGCTTTTTTTGTTTTCTTTTTTAATTCTTAGACGCGGAATAACTAAGCCTGCAAATTTTATTCATTTACTCAGAAATAAAAAAGATTTCGTAAATGTGTCAGAAAAAAGAAAATTTAAATTTGAGAACAGGCTTAAGTTATAGTCACTCATCGGATTTCATGAGCAATAACTTCTATACTATGTCAAATACCATCTGTATAGTATGAGGTCCATATAAGGATGCTTAAGATTTTTGTCAATGAAACTCTTAAGTATTTAGTCACATTTCATAGAGCATCGTTTGTCATTTTGTGGTTTATGTGAAGATGAAGTGCCTTTCCTTTGAGTATGTTATTATAGCAAGTCGTCCATATAAGGAAGTTCAAGTTATTTTTCAACTAATTGCCTAAATTTGTAGCATAAACCATTCAGTACTTAGTAACCTTTCGTCATGGCTAAGAAATTTTGTGTTCGGTCAAATCCAATCCTTAAAAAGATCAGTAGTGTAAAATAATTTAACTGTAAATATTTCTAAACGAAATAAATTGTCTTATCGCTGTGTGTGTGTCATTATAACATGACGTCCGTGTAATGAAGTTTAAGATTTTTGTCAATGGAATAAGCTACTTAAGTTTGTACGTACGCATTTACCAATCTGTCGTAGGGCGGCAATTTGTCCGCTTGTAGTTTATCAATGCAATATTATACTGGCCAACCTACCGATTTTTTCCAAGACATAAAAATATAATTAGAATGAGAAAATTATTCAGTGACTAATTTCTTGTTGCTATATGGTTATTTAATAATTTTTTTAAAAATAAAATTCCTGGTTATATATAATTTTAAAACAAAACCATGTAAGATTGTCAGGTGTACAATATGTTACTTTGAGTTTGTAACATACCCTTTTAAGTCATAGTTGCTCAACGTTCGTTATGAAAAATTTCCATATTGTATCAATTGTAGTTATTGATAAAAAGTCAATTAATGATAAAAAAAAATAATTTAGTTGTAGAAACTTTCTAAACCTTATAAAGTGGATTCTCGCTGAATATGGCATTATAACATCACATTTACCTTAAGAGGTTTAACCCTTTCGGCCCTGGCGGTCACATATGTGTTCCTTACTTTTAAAATGCTTTAAACTATAAATAACGCCTTTTAGATACGTAAAAACCTCATAATCACATATGTGCATTCTATATTTTGACTTTTTAGTGGACAAGTAGCACTTTCTAGCTTTGAAATAGTAAAAAAAAAACAAGAAAAAATTGACAAAGTTTTAATTTTTTTGACTTTAAGAAAAATGTCAGGGCTGAAAATTAAATTAGGGACTGCTTTTCCGAATGAATAATTTGTGATAAACAATAAAAAATACTAGTATGTTTTTATTTCTGTTAAATCCTGTTGTAATACGACATTTTCCAAACGTCTTCAAAAATTCTTCCTTCGACTATTGTCATATGCTAAGAACGCGAAATAACTACATTCGTTAGGTTTCAGAAACTAACATATTCGTTAAATTTCAGTAAAACCTAACTTCTGTGATTTGGTTAGTTACTTTTAATTTTATTAGCGTAAAAGGGATTTTCACCCCAAACTGAAAAAAAATTCAGGGCCGGAAGGGTTAAGATTTTTAGCAATGGAACAAGGTACTTTAATTTATAACCTATCTTTTTTTAAAGAAAATCATTTGAAACAGTTGTAAAACACAATATCATTGAAAGGAACTTCTTAAAAATATCATAAAAAAAGTGAAAGAAACACAACTTATTTCGAAAGAATTTATATTTCTTCTTTAGGTACAAAAAGGTGTGAATGTATAGTAATGCATTTTTATTTAACGTCACGTCACGTCAAAGCTATTAAGCATCCCGTCGTCATAAGCTCGAAAATGGGAAGTAGCAAAATAGCAATCAATTCTGTCTATTTAAATTTACTTTATATAAAATAAATTATATATTTTTCTAGCAATTTCGATAAGGGGTTTCATTCTAAAAACATTTCAATGGTATTCGAAGGAAATAAATTCCGTCTGATGCCCACATATTTTTCGTGGTGTCGCATTTTCTATAGCGTACTTGTAGTGTTGTTTTGATGAAACCAAGAATATCTTACTTATGAGAATTCGTGTAATCATTGTGCTGCAGTGTAGAGTCTTGTACGGTTGGGTTGTACAGAATATGAACCCGAAAAGTATTTGCAGTTAAGGAGACTTTTCATTGTACCTCGCCGATCGTGAAATCCTGTATTAACCTATAGGAAACTTTAAATAGGCGATTCATCATCAAAAAGCAGCCGTTCAGTGCTGACGTAGTACGTTTTTAAAAATCGCTTTCATAAATTAAAAAAATTTCTAATAACATGATAAATTTTGAAAATTACACAGTTTATCGCGCTTTTAAAAATATTAAAAACGCAGTACATCGGCATTGAACGTCTACTTTCTGGTGTGGAAAATGGTATATCGATAATTATATTTGGTAATGAGTAATCACCTGTTGAATTTTCTCCATAACGTTTAACGTGAGGCGAGAGTGAAACTTGTATTAACCCTTTCAGGCGCAGAGTAATTCTGTTCGAAAACTGGTGAAATGAATGACTCACACCACAACTTACAAACGAATTTCTTAGAAAATAAATACTTGCTTTTCTCTCTGTTCCTTTTTAAAAGCAAAATTTTAATAAAATAATTTTGGTGCCAATTAGAAATTTGGAATTAAAATTAAGTGGTCACATTTGTGACCACCGCCCTTGAAAGGGTTAAGAAGCATCCCCTTAATCTGCAATGCGATCTTAAAGTACAAAAATTATTTTCATCAACGTGCAAACCAAGTCATACTTGTAGGACTTAACCAGAGCCCGAGAGTGCATTACCCATATGCGGACCGTAATGAGCAAGAAAATAATACAATTAGTTTATATGAGCAGCATTATCATATCTGCAATTTTAATTTCATTTGTTATGAAGTAAATTGAAAATTTATTATCCTTCAAAACACATTTTAATCTGAAGCCAAATTATTTATTTTAGTAAAACGAAAAAACTTGTTTCCAAATATGTGGCATAATATATCAAACGCTATGATGAAGATTATTGTTGGGCTGAAATATTTTAATGCATAGCGCATGAATTGAGATAGTTTTTGGGCCGTTCGTTCGTACCATTTGCGTTGTAAACAATTACTCAAAGGTTCTACATCCAGGAAGGCAGACATGAAATATCCAATGAACGAAGACATCTCAGCTGAAAGTTTTTTATTGATATATAGCAAGTATAAGATGGTAAGAATGGGGTGGTCTCGGATGTTAGAGGCTTAGAACAGTTGTTGACAGACCAAGAGCTAGGAGTGATCTGCCTTTTGGGCAGTAGATTGTCTCGCCACGATTCGATAATACATTGAGCCAACAAACCGCAAACGCGCAGAAGAATTTATGTACGTTAAGGATAATTAATATAAATGTTTTGGGAGGATGTAATGAAAAGGCTACCACATTTGGCGAAACCGTAACTTTTGTGAATTTTAGAGGCACATGCGGGCAACCCGGTGGGAAAGGAATTTTAGTCAAAGGAAAGAGTTACTTTGTATCTGGGAAATTACATTACTTGCACAATTTGTTTATGAACAGAAAAAGGTTGGGCGCCCAAGCAGCTGTCAATGAATGTCCAGAACACATAACATTACATCTGTTATAACCGCATTGGAATTAAAATAGATTTATAATGTACGTGCTGCATTCGTTCATTGGATATTTCATGTCTGCCTTCCTGGATGTAGAACCTTTGGGTAATTGTTTACAACGCAAATGGTACGAACGAACGGCCCAAAAACCATCTCAATTCATGCGTTATGCATTAAAATATTTCAGCCCAACAATAATCTTCATCATACACAGTTGGTGCCGTGACCAGGATGCTAGGAGTGATCTGCCTTTTGGGCAGTAGATTGTCTCGCCACGATTCGATAATACATTGAGCCAATAAACCGCAGACGCGCAGAAGAATTTATGTACGTTAAGGATAATTAATATAAATGTTTTGGGAGGATGTAATGAAAAGGCTACCACATTTGGCGAAACCGTAACTTTTGTGAATTTTAGAGGCACATGCGGGCAACCCGGTGGGAAAGGAATTTTGGTCAAAGGAAAGAGTTACTTTGTATCTGGGAAATTACATTACTTGCACAATTTGTTTATGAACAGAAAAAGGTTGGGCGCCCAAGCAGCTGTCAATGAATGTCCAGAACACATAACATTACATCTGTTATAACCGCATTGGAATGAAAATAGATTTATAACGTACATGCTGCATTTAGTAAAGATAGTCTTTCATATGAGAAAAGGAAGTAACATTTGAGGTTTTAGAATAAGAGATATTTTAGCGAAGAGAATATTAATTAATATATTGAAAATTAAGTTAGGAAGATAATAATTTAGAATAAAGATATGTATAAATGATTCTATATCATAAACGCAACCCCACGCGTAACAAAAAATCAGAGTAAATCAGATCCTAACCAGACCGACAAGACTGTTACAGTGCGGGTGAATTTTGCAACCCGCATAGAGTCCTGCACGGGTCGGGTTGTACTAGATTCGAACCCAAAATTTCTGCTTAAAGCCAACTCGAAACCCGAACCGAACCCATCAAAAAATGTCGTCAATCCGAAACCCAACCCGAACCCGAAATAAAAGAAAATTAATTCATATTTTAATACAGTTATAGTAAAATAGTTCACAATTATAGTTCTTAATATTAATTTTACCTTTTTTGTATCAAAATGAACACATATATACTTATTAATATTTAAATATCTTTTTGAAAAATTTGTTCAACCCGAACCACGGGTCACGTTGTGTCGGGTTTGGGTAAAAAGGGGTTACCCGACCCGATGTACGACTCTAGCAGGACTCTAGACCCGCTTTGAAGCTTGAATCAACTTTTAGAGTCCAGCAGCCATCAAAATATATATCTTACTTTCATGCTAAAAGCATATACATCGTGCTTTCGATTTCGTTTTATTCAAGTTACGCAACCTTAAAAATTTTTACTTCATTTTTACCGCAGAATATCGAAAATTTCCAAATGTTATGCTGTAATCGTGAATGAATAACTTCCACAACTTTTTCATTTTATAAAGAATAATTGTGGTTTACCTGTAAACCTTGTTAAAGGCGGAAATCTGCCAGTTTATAATCATTAAAACAGAAAAATGATTCTTGTGCAATTATAACTCGACAATATGTTGCGGAAGTCTGTGGTTTCATCATTAAATATTTACTTATTTGATTTTTACCCCTATTTAAATCGTTATAATATCCGGAAAGACGCATATAAATGTATGCATATTAATCTAATGTTAGCTATTTTAATGCGTAGATATTGACTATTATGAATATTAACGTCATCTAATCTTTTGAAACAACACTTCTATTATATATAGTATATATTCTGTTCGATGTCAATGAAACTGAAAAGGGTATAAATTTTTATCATTAATTTATGCAACATTTTTTGTTTTCTCCAATAAGTTATTATTCTTTTGAAAGAGTTACGTTGATGTAAAGATTGTAGATTTTAAACATTCAATGTGGCAAATAAGTACAGTAAAACTATGATGTTCAGTTAAAAAACTTACATTATAATAAAGGAAATGCATTTAAAAGAACAATTAATAAAATTTTAAAAAAATCAGGAATTTTTTATAGGTATTTTTATAGCACCTTTACTGGCTACATATCCAAAATGGTGCCAAAACATTACGGGCTATTGCAGTGACAAAAATAGAATTTACTGTCAGCATTAAATACATGTTGTACTTTTCTATAGAATATATATTTATGAAAAAATAACTTTAACTTAAATGTATAACAAAATAATCTCGACAAATTTTTGTTCTGGATAATTTTTTATAATGATTGTAACATTTAGAATGGTAACTATGTTGTATACTTCATAAAAGCTACGTGCATAATATTCAAAGCGTTAATCACTGATGAATAACAAACTTAATAACAAAACTATAATTTAATTCTTATTTAAAAAAAATTATATTGATGTACGATAAATGGTCTTTATCATTTGACATTTTCCAATTATTCTTTGTAGAACCAAATCATTTACCTAGAAACTTCAATTGTATGTGTTACATGCAACGAAAGCAATGGCTTTTACACTGCTCACCATTGTATTATAAATGAAATCGGAATAAATATTCCTTTTTAATGCCTACAGGAATTATAGCACAGAACTTATTTTCGGGGTCACTTGAAACCCACGGTTAAAATAATTGACACACGAGACCACACGTAGAGGCCAATTGTTTGTATAGTAGCTGACAATTGCTTAATTTCTCAAACCAAAACACACTGTTGAAGGTGTAAAAATACCAGCCATCAAAAACTTCATTTTTGATGAATATGTCAATACAAACCATTAAAGAAAAAATGCTTATGCTAACAATTGCTCACAGAAGACGTGACAGTTACACTGCTCTTCAAGTCCTATCGCTCTCCAATTAGCTCTTTGAGGAAGTAGTAACAGTGTGAATGAATGTCACTTCCTTAATGTGTTGCTTGACCTTTTCTCGCCAGTGCAAAGAAGCGTAGTGCTCCACCCATTGGACAATGGTATTACCAGCCTATCGATAGGCTTCTGATTACTTATTTCCAATGATTTACTTCGTGACTATGAAATGATGCTAAAACAATTTTTGGATCCTAATTTCGGCATCGTTACTTTGTACAAGATTTGTGATAATAATAATTTGCTTCGGGATTTGCTTTGATTGAAATTTGATTGGGGAATCGAGACATGCTAAACATTAATATCGTTATTTGTTGAATTAGACAAACAATTAAAAGTCCGCCTGATGAGGAAGTATCTCTAAAGTGATTCTGTTGAGAAAATAGAGAGATTAAACATAAAATAAAATATGTATATAATGAGGATGATGCATAATTGAGATATTTAAAAAAAGATCTGATTTCGTTTTCTATTTATACTTCCACATTGTTGCGTCGTTGTTGCATTATATAATTATTAAATAACATGAAACTGTTGGCTCCTAAACATATAATTATAATTAAAATTATAGTAATTAAATAAAATGTTTCTTTGGACAGTTGCATGCACAGCAATTGTGAGGCATAGTAAAGATTACGCTTATGGGCTCATGCCCTTTAAATCTTCCTATATATGCTTATACTTCATACGAAATCGTCCCCATCTCTTCCAGATGAGTGCCTGACAAAATTATTAACCTTGTTTTCTTTCGTGCACGCCTCTGGACATAACAGGTTTTACTCAGTTGCTGGGTAAGTTAACAAATCTTATAATCACTTCAAGCATATTTAAAAGGTAAAAATATTAACAAAAAACGACAATATTGGTGACATCATATAGTTAAATTTGAAATACTTAAAATGAAATATTATTTTTATTGAAAAAAAAGGAATATCACTATGAAACTTTTCAGTACAAAGTAACTGAATAACATTACAAATATTTCCAGAATAACATCAGTGCTTCTGAGATAGCTACAATGTAAAATCGTCAAATAAAAATATCTTGCTAGCAGATAATTTGTGATCAAAAATACACATTAACTCAAAAACTTATCGATTTCTTATTTATTTACCTTTAACAGGGGCCTATATATTTGTTAAATATTCGCCATCAGTATTTTCCGAATATAATCTTCATGGTAGTTGTAGTAAATATATATAAAATACAGGACGCTGTGACCTCTACTTTAAAATAAACCATTAAAAATCAGTAGAACAAGGTAGTTCAGTTAACACCTATACTTAGTGAATAAATATGATATTAAAACCGGTCTCAAGTTGTTCATATGATGTTCATCGTATGTAATTTAAATATTTAACTGATAATTTATTATGTTGATACACACTAAACAGTTAATCAATGTCAACATTATCAAGATCAATATCATTTTATCAAAGTATACACAAATGCGCAAGGTTATTAGTATGTATAGTCATAATACAGTGACCTTTATATAGCTAATACTCACCAATGAAATCGTCTATCACTATAGCATTAAATATACTAGTAATAAATAAAGGACTGACTGAATTACTTTAAATCATGATCGATGCTCCGCCTATTTGTGAAAAAGATAATAGATTACGTTCTCAGCAAGTAATTAACAATATTTTTAATGAGTTCAGCAATTTAGTAATTAAAACTCTGCATAGAAATATTCGGTCGTGGCCTAAAAGGTCATTCTTTATCGAAAGTTAGTAAAAAGGCACAAGAAGTTAAATGCTGGCGACAATTATTCAATGAAATACGAGATATCCAGATAATAAAAGTTTACTGCCTGACTGAAGTACCATTTTCACAGTCTTCATTAATTATCATGATTTTGCTGTCAATAGGTTAATGAGTTTTCAAGTCCATTTTGTGATAGTTTCAATAATCCAGTGATAGTATCATTTTTAACACTTTCCAACATAGTTGAGAAGTGTTTATGAATTCAGTTTCTGTGTCTGTTTGCCGTCTGTCTTTCTGTCCGCGTAAATATAATCTTTTCATGCAATTGTTCTATGTTATTGAAATTTACTATGGCATGTTCCGTATTGAAAATGAAGTGTGCAGCACTTATAGTTCCTTTACAGAGACGCTCAAAATAATCCCCTTGCATTACGGTCTAGGGGAAAAATAATTTGCTGTTTACTTTAATGACGTAACACTATTTCAAACATATTGAAATTTATATATATCCTTGAGGTGCAATACAAGAGGCTTGCTATAGAGTATAGTGTGCATAGCACTTATAGTTCATTTACAGAGACACTTAAAAGAATTCCTTTGCATTACTTTCTATGTGGAAAAATTGTTTGCTGTTTATTTTAGTAAGGTTTCACTATTTCAAACATATATAAATTGATATATATCTCTGAGGTGAATTACAAGAGGCTTACTATACAATATTGTATGTATAACATTCACCGTTCATTTACAAGTACACACAAAAGAATTCGGTTAAAGAAGTGTATGTTAACAATAATTCCTGGAAGTGCGTTTTCAGTTGCGAAGCGCATTTTAAATTTAATTTTTTGCCTTTTACTTGGTGTGTATAAATTCTTTAGCTAATATACAGGACAGCACAAAAGATCTCGAGTACATTTCTGTTCAATTCCAGAAGAGGAATTTTCAACTGTGATATGCGTTTCCTAACTGAACTAAAATTTAGCATTATATGTAGTATATATATACAAATCTATAGATCATATACATGGCTGCACAAAATAATCCGCATATTTTGCCGAATATTATTGGTAATTTCACAAAATTGGGTTTCTTAAGGTGTTATGTGTTTTCCAAATTATTTACTTAGACAGGGCTAGTTGAGGTTAAGCCGAAAGGTAGGCCTCCCCGCCCGGTTTGACCTTGACCTTCTTTACTTAGACATCATATTCGGATTATTAATCGATAAAGATTTGGGGAGATTTGGAAGTGTTGAAAAGTTTTACATAAATCTATGCTTGACGCATGATTTTTCGTTCTTGTTTAATTGATGTAATAAAATAATAGTTATTGTGTTTATCGGAACAATAATAATAAAGCATTACAAGCCGGAATAAATCTGCTAAGGATCTTTAGTTTTAAAATAGAATTGTAAGATGGGTTTCTAAAGTAATATGGAATGGTCTTGCAGGTTTAAACAAATATATTGGAAGATCCGTAGGCGATTTTATCAGAACTACAAAATATTATTATCAGAAATAAGATCTACAATAATAAATATAGTTGAGAGTAATTTTTAAAAAATCCACTGCTGATTTAGTGGGAAAGGAGAGAAAAACGTGATCGACATATAAGTTTTCTTTAAAAAAAACTTCAGTTTTTATACAAAGAAAATAAAAGTGCAAAAGAAAGCATTTAACTTGTGAAAACAAAAGCATTCATATTCAATTTTTTTTGTACTATTTTGTACTTATTTTAGTTAATTAAATAAAATATATAGGGCGAATAAAAGAGGGATTGAAGAAAAGCTAGATACCATTGTAATAGAGTACTTACTTTTGGCGTTCGTCAAATCGACCTTTACAAAACAAAATGTTAGTAGTAACATGGCTGTCATAAAAACATGAAACGGGTTTTTTCTCTTTGTAGAGGAAACATGAAAGATTATTTTTTACATTTTTATGTTATTATTTTGAAATTTTTTATCTTTGTTGAAAAAGTAAAGGACAGTTTTTTTCCAGGTAAGAAATTTTCTTAAAATTACATAACACACTGTTTCTGTAATTCGCTAGGATTTTCTTTTCTTTTTATTTTGATACAATGTTAAATGCCGAAACTCCATTATACAGTAAAATGCTAATTAAACACTTTGTAATTCAGAACATTTAATGATGTGAAACCTTAAAGAATAAGTGCGCAGTTTGCCAGTAAGTTTATTATTATTATTATTATTATTATTATTAATACATAATTACGATTCATGAAAAATATATCCTATACGGAAATTTTCTCAGCTTGATATATTAATCTATCAGTATGACATATTTGATAGCGTTTCTGTTTAATACTAATTTAAGCCTACTAAAGTGGGCGGGAGTAGGCAGATGAGGTGAATTTTTATTCATGAGCAAGTTGCTATATAATTAAAGCGAATTACTTTTACACGAGAAAATTATATGCTTCGTTTATGCGTGCAGAGTGAAACAGTTATATGGCGGCAAGGAAAATTAATTACAGAGTAAACTAGTTAATTTTTAACATCTACATCAGCCTTGCTTAACCTTCATGCCCTTGTAAAACCCTTAAATACTATCTCTATTCTAAGAAACTAACTATGTAATATAAGTGTAAGACTACTAGCTGGCCCGCCCGGCATTGCCCGGGCCCGTGATGATAAATTAAAAAAAAAACATCAAGTTTTAATTATTTTATATCTTTAACCCGATTTTACATGAAATTATGCAGGGTGTTTCTAAATGAATATCGGAGTTTTAACGCTTGGTAGTATTTATTTCATAAAACTTAAAATTATAATTAATACATAAAATGAAAGAGCAACTCAAACAGTTATACGTACAAGCTTACAAGTGTTCAATGTGAACAACTTAATATAGCTTAATATAGAAACACTCCAATAGCTTTCGTCACACGGCACACATCAAGTCGATAGCTCAGTTTTTCCCAAACGTTAATTAGCGTTTGTGGGGTAATTGTTGCAACAGCTGGCTGGGGGATCATATCTGAACTTTATCCGGAACGCACGTTGCACGGTAACTACAGATTTGGTCTTTGCAAACTGCAGAAAACAAAATGCTTTCTGTTCACTAGTCGCCATTTTCGGTACTAGCGCTTTCTAACGGATCACGGAAGAAACATTGCCTACGCATGTTCATGCACATTTACCAACAAACTGTTTGAGTTGCTCTTTCATTTTATGTATTAAGCATAATTTTAAGTTTTATATAATAGATACTGCATAGCGTTAAAACCCCAATATTCATTTAGAAACACCCTGTATTTTAAAATGAAAAATTCGCGAAAATTATTCATGTTTAGTGATAAAAGCGCTCATTTTCTTGTTTTTTTCACGTAGGATCGTTTCATAGTTTTAAAATAAAAAGTTCTTTTGTCCGAACTCATTGAAATCTTTATTGGATATAAATAAAATAGTTTTACAGCCCGTGTAAAAATTTCGTGAAAAAATATTGTTATCTAGTTGTAAAAGAAATGTTTTCTTCTCGCTTTTTGTTTGTTTTCGTGTCGTTTCCTTTAACATAGCAATAATAAAAAAATTAGTTCTCATCTTCCGAACTCTCTGAAATTTCAATCGGTTATAAATATAAGTATATCCAAGCTCTCTTTAAAATTGTCCTAAAAAATATGCATATTTAGTAGTGAAGTTTTTAAAGCTTTCATCGCAATGGCCATATTACGCAATTTTTTTTCAATCCCCCTAGGCTAAACTGGTGAGGTCTAAACACGTTTCCCGTTTCTGAGGGGAGAAGCCTTCAAAAAAAGGTTGAAGCGTGCACAATGAGACGATTTTCGTGTGGTAAAGATAATGTGAATTTGACAGAATGCGTTTTTCGCTTTAAATATATAGATATTGTATGTGTAAGGAACTAGTTTATGTTTGTTTTAATTTAATATAACAGCAGTAACTTCCTTTATAATTTATGGATTTAAATATCATACGGCTATTTTAAAATTACTGATGTTCTTTTACTCGAAATTTTATTTTTGAGTAAATCTTAAATCAATGAAAAAATATTTTTATGAATCAGTTCCTTAAACATTGAGAAATTTTAATTGATATATTGAATTCACTTGTAAAACTGTTTATTATTTAAACACATTTTTGCAGTCATAGTTATATTATGACTCAGCAAAAAGTATTCCATTTTAAGAAAATAATGTTATTTCTGAAACAGAAAATAATCAATAACATTCTGCAAAATATTTAAGCATGTATTATTCCGCATAACATTTTATTGTTATCTTTTTTGAGAATCGTTTAAATTTCTTTTTTTTTTATAGGAAAAAAATCAATAATTGTACCTCTTTAACATGAGCTAAGATATGTAAATTTTAATTATATCCCCATATTTTCAATAATAAAGTTTATTGTATATAAAATGTACATGTAAAAGAACTTTTAACTCTATTACTGATTGTGACACTAAAATTATAATCTTTTTTCTTTACTGTTTTGCAATTGAAACACAAACGTCATAATATACACTTCAATGAATTTTACATAAAATTTTAAATGCAGCTTCTCTCTTTTAGTAAAAACAAAAGCCGTATCTTCACTTTTTTGTTAAGAAAATATTCACGTGAAAAATATTTTAATACTTGAAGTTAATTTGGATAATTAGAAGATAAATTATAGAAAATTTGGCGGCGTAAACCCACATTTACAACTTTTATTTAAAACTTCAAATATTAGTTTCTCTCTCTTTTAATAGTGACATGACTGTCACTAATTTTTATTTTCCGTTTTTAGTTTAAAAAATTCGTAGGAAATTTGGAAAAGTTCATATGAATGAATCTTAACATGTGAAGTTGATTTATGTCATTAGAAGATGAAAATATAAAAACTTTTGATTAAAAAATTGTTTTCGTTTAGTCTATGTCTTCTTTCTTTATAAAATAATTCACTTCGCCAATTGCTCAAAAAAATTATTTATTTCTATAACGTTTTATTTCAAGCACCAATTCTCCAATAAATTCTTGTGCATCCACTTCTTAAATCAATCTTTTTGTGTGTGTGGATGTTAATTCTTGACTACTCAAACCATATAAAACAATTCACCACGGCAATCACTTTTTTGCTTAAGTAAGATTTTTCAAAATATATTCTCGTACATTCACTTTTCAAATCATTCTGTCTATCTTTGTTTTTAGTTTTAAAAAATCATACCAATATCATATCATAAGTATCATAAGAAGTTTAGAAAAGTTCATACGAATGAATCTTAAAATGTGAAGTTAATTTATGTCATTAGAATATAAAATTGTAAAAACTTTTGATTCAAAAATAAAAATTGTTTTCGCTTAGCCTATGTCTTCTTTCTTTATAAAATAATTCACTTCGCCAATTGCTCAAAAAAGTTATTTATTTATATAACGTTTTATTTCAAGCACTAATTTTCAAATAAATTCTTGTACATCCACTTCTTAAATCAATCTTTTTTTTTTTTTTTTTTTTTTTTTTTTTTGTGATTGTTAATTCTTGACTACTCAAACCATATAAAACAATTCACCGCGGCAGTCGCTTTGTTGCTCAAGTAATATTTTACATTGAAGCACCATTTGTCAAAATAGATTCTCGTACATTCACTTTTCAAATCACTCTGTCTATCTGAAGGCTAATTCTTGACCGCTCAAACCAATTAAGGTCGACATATATTTTTCTGCAGCATTTCTCTTTCATCTTCATATGAAGGCGACCTACTTTTCGTAATTTTAAAGACAGAATAATAGGATACACTTGGTCTAAAAAAAATAAAGGATAGGCCTAATGACTCAAGAAATGAGGACCCAAATTTTCATTAACTCTTCTGAACTTTGAACTCGTCTCGACCCATAACGTAGAGTTCACGGAAGATGAAACTTAAATTTTATTTTCTTTGTTCTAGCTTAAGAGTAAAAGTTCTAAAAATATATTGCATTATCAAGCAATTGTTTGGGTGTAGTGTTTAAATAGACAGTTATTTAATGTTATCTGAAGGTTTTAGAGTTTGAGTTTAAATTTTAAATCTTGGTTTTATTCTCAACTAATTTAGATTAAGAACTCCAAGGGAATTTATTTATATATCTAATGAAGCTTGTTTGCTTGATTATATTACGTTCTGTCAATTTAGTTTTATGTTGCTATTTCATTAATTATCCAAATGAAAGATAATATTTAGATCATTATATGAAAATAGGTCCGGTCCGTATGAAATGGCATGTGATATTATTTTTGTTTTCGCTTCATGCTTGGATTTTGAAAAATATTGAAGTTATCCGCGATTGATCTTTCTAAATATTTTAAACAAGAAAATCAGCTGTTAACAAGCATCGTTAATGTAAGCAAATACGTACAATTCTAAAAATAAGGACACAGTGTGCTATTAAAAATATGCGAAAGTATATGTGAATAGCGTATTGAGAAAATGTATTGTACTTTTTGATCTTTGTCACATCAAGATTGTGACAAAAATTGATAAATACGTTTTCACTTATAAGCCTGGTAGCTTAAGGTTTAACGTGTCGTGCTGCCATGCTACAAGTCCAGAGTTCGACTCCGGATTTGGGCAGTGTTCATTCAACTTTTTATACTTTTGGGTTTGATAAAATGAATAACAAGCTTGATTAGGAACTAAACACGGAGAGTCCCGCCTTAGGTTGACCACCTGCCCGGGGAATATGCTGTATAGCACTTCAGGGCCCATGGTCAAGAAAGCAGGACTGGACACTGTATACCAAGATCCTTAATGGGTTGTATCTCCCCAGAGTTTAGTTGTTTTAGTTTTTACTTATAAGTATTTCAAAAAATAATAGACATATATGATATCATATATATTTTTCAAATACGCATTAACACATTATGCATTTCTATTCTGTAAATTTGCGTAATACGGAAATTTCTATTATTAGCTAGATTATCAAAGAAAAAAAAATATGCATGTAAATACACTTGTACAGAATATTTTGAGGTTTAAATAATATTTAAACTTACAAAATGAAAGGATTAAGAAGGAATATAATTCATTTTCTAAAATAAATAAATGTAAATATATACATGAATCCAAATTATATTAATTTATTCAATCTTGATAAGTATTTGAACTATTTCGTAAATACATTTTATTACGAAAAATAATTTGAAATTCCTCTGTGACTTTTTAAAACCGATCTGAATCAAAACTGTTTCCGTCATGTCCGTTCAGGTTAACTCTCACGCTCTAATAATTTTATAAAATGTTTGATAAAGAGTCGGTTGTCGTAAATGAAATATATATGTAATTATACAGTCATACTGAAAATTATTACCCTTTATTCATCCCAGACAAAAACATTTTTGAACTGATGAACCGTTTTAAAGTTATTCGTGTTTTTGTCACAAATAACTTAATGCCCAGTTTATGGGTCTGCTTGTGCTTATCTGGAGAAAATCAAGTGACATTGATGCAAATTTATGAAAATTTTCTAGTCAGTCGCAATCAAGGGCACGGTTACTAAGTGAATTTTAAAGTAGGATTTCCTCATACCTGTCAGTCTTTCACATGTCATTCATGTTATCTATCTTGGACATGATACGTTAAACGTTATATAAACGGCAATATATTTCGATCGGAATTTTTAAAAGGATTAAATATTACTTTTTTAGTGACAATACATTATTTATATAGTATAAATAAGTAGGTGATGGGAGAGTTTGAATGAAATTAGATAAGCTATCCTTTGAAGTTAAATGGAATGACATATCTATTCTCTAAAATAAAAAGTTTGAAATGTTACATTTATTTCAAAATTGGAATATGCCTTTTTTAAATTATGAAAATCTAAAATCAAGGGCATGAATAGTTAGTGTATTTTAAATGTGACATGTATGAGGTTTTCCTCATACCTGTCAATCTTTCAAATGTCATTCATGTTATCTTAGACACGATACGTTCTAGACAGTAATATATTTCCATCGGAATTTTTTAAAAGGAATAAATGTTACTTTTTTAGTGAGTGACAATACATTATTTATATAGTATAAATATGTAGGTGATGGGGGGGGGGGCTTGAATGAAATTAGATAAATTATCCTTTAAAGTTACATGATGTGACATATTTATTCTATACATAAAAATAAAAAGTTTGAAATGTTACACTTATTTAAAATTTTTAATATGCTTTTTTTAAATTATGGAAATCTGAAATCAAGGGCGTGAATAGATTGTAAATTTTAAATGTGACATGAGTGAAGATTTCTCTATACTTGTCAATCTTTCATATGTCATTTATGTCATCTCACACATGTTACGTTACAATACATTTGAATAGGAACATTTTAGTCAAATTAAATATTGTTATTTTATCAATACATTATTCATATAGAGTGTGTTAATAAGTAGGCAATGTGACAATTTGAATGAAATTGAATGAAATATACCTTAAATATGTACAACATTACATATGTACTGATATATATATTCTACATATAAAAATAAAAATTTCCAAATGTTATACTTATTTTAGTATTTAAATATGTCTGTTTAAAAGTATGAAAATACGAGGTCGATAACATTAAGAACGTGGATAATAAGATTTCTTCATATTTGACAGTGTTTCAAGTTAATTCCTTTTGTTTTGTAAATGATACGTTGGAAATGTCAATATAGTTTGATCGGACTATTTTAGAAGGATTAAATATTATTGCCTAGTGTCAATACATTATTCACATACCGTAAATATGTAGGTAATGTCATCGTACGGATGAAATCGGAATGAAAATTTCCTTAAAATTACATACACTGACACATTAGTTCTACATATAAAAATAAAATTATTGAAATGGTATCTTTATTTCACTTCTTGAATATCTATTTTTTAAATTATGAAACTCTTAAGTTAGTAGAAATCAAGGACATGAATAGTCAGTGATCTTTTAAAATAAGATTTCTAAATACTTGTCAATCTTTCACACTTCATGCATGATATTTTGCTTGTGATATGGCGATATAGTTCAATCGAATTTTTTTAGAAAGAAATATTTATACGCAGTGCCAATGCATTAATAAAGTGTTAGCATTAATAATGTTAATACAAGCTTTGGTATTATATAATTATTATTAACTTTACAGTTAATAAATAAACCGTACAACCACTGGTTTTTTGATAAATGCATAATTCATCTGGTCGAATGATAGCATAAATTTTATTTTAAAATTATAAAAAGTTAAATTAAAATATATATTTTAATTAAATACACATTGTATTGTTCTCAGAGTTTATCAAAATTCTGTGGTTTAAAATTATTTTATGAAAACAACGTAAAATACCATACATTACTAAAAAAGACCACTACAGTAAGATGGGCTAAAAAGGTGCTAATATAATTTAAAACGACCGCACTACCTTTAATGTCTACTTTCAAATATAGCAGATAATTGTCATATTGAACATGCCAGGAGACAACAAAATAGCTTGATAATATCTGAAAATGTGATATTACCGACAGCACCAAAGAAATAAAGAAGATGATAACCTTCGCTGTAAAAAAAAGACGTAAAAAAATGTTTCTTAATCTGTGAATATTTAATATAATCATGAACGAAAACATTTATTAATATCGTTAACAATGATTATGAAAAGCGTTCTTTATATTCAAAAACTAATATATTTTTGAGATTTCAAAAATAATTTGATCTTTTCAAAAATAAATCACAAAGTTTATTTTGCTGTCACTGATTTCCGCAAACGTTTCCGAGTAGTTTTATAGTGTTTTAATCATTTTTATCAAAACGGAATATCGATTTTTAGGATGAAATATTTACTATCAATTCTGAACATTTTCATCTGCGCAACTGATATTATACATACAAGAGTATCTTTTTGTAAAACATGTTTATTTAACATGAAAATGTTTACTTGAGAATTGACAGCATCTTAAAAACCTTTGTTCGGGGTTGATAAAACTCTATTTGAGTTGCACGGGCAGATTTAAAAATTTTCATACTTGAAAATTATTTTTAAAAAAAACATAAAAAATTACTAAATTGAGATACAGTTTTCAAACAAATTGTATTTGAAAGTACACATTTTTTTTCTATTCGACGGTGAAAACATTGAAATTGTGCGACATTTAGAAGTTACAAAAACTGTAGTAAAAGCGAAATGTATAGCCATGTCGTTGCCACCTTCGATATGCCGTCAGTGTTACTCACGGACATATTTTTGCTTTATAATATAGATTGAAAAGGGCATATATTCCTTTCATAGGTTTAAATTATCATAAGTTTAGTGTGCCGCGGAAGTTTAAGCATGGCTTCGAGTGTGCCGCGTGATAAAAAATATTGAGAAACACTGAGGCATTCTATCATAGAGTAAAGCTATATTTCTAAGATTCTAATTAGTCTTGAAGATATAAGACTTTCTTTTTTAACAGTTAATATTTTCAAATTTAGTAGTTTAAATAATAATTATAATTTTTAATACTTAATGATTAAATGTTAATAAGTTTTACTGAGAGTTTAGTACCACCAGCATTAACATTTTAATCATGTCATACGATAAAATAAATAATAAAAAAAAATTAAAAGAAACAGCATTTCACTTCATTTTCAGGAAATTTAATTTTCGTTACATAACATATTTTTTCACTCATATCTTGAAATTATTTAAAATTTGCCATTAAAATATTAGTTCATATGTATTACAATTTTTATTATTACAACTTTTTACAAAAAAATTACGATAAAGATACCATTTGTAATCGACATCTATGCACACTCTCAAAAAAAAAAAAAAAAAGAAAGAAAAAAAAAAAAAGAAAAAAAAGGTGAATTAAAGAATTTTTTGTAACCTTTTTTTTTTCTCTCTTTTCTTCTTTTCTTTCTTTTTTTTCTTGTTTGGTTAAAACAAGACTTCCGCTTCTTTTCCATTTTCCCTCAAAATACTGAATACCTCAAATACCTCAAAATTATCACCAATCTATCGTAAAAAATACCTGGAATACCCAATAAGCTGTCTTTTCGTGAAATCCGGCATTTCGTGATACGGCAACTGTGCAATGTCTTACTTTTTCGTTGTTGCAGTTTCTAACTCTTTCGCAGACTCTTTGGCGCGCAGACGATAAATCCGTGAATTTCGAAAGCTTGCATCTTCAATTGGAATAATTATTGCTCATTAACAAGATCATCCATTTAAAAGTGTTTTCGAAACTCACGAATTAAGATAAGAGAATTTTATGACAGTTACTGAGTTAAGTAAAGTGATATAGAGATACATTATATTTCTATTTTAGTCGAACGGAATATTTAAGTATGTCCTTTTTCCCTCGAAACAAAGAAAAAAAAAATCGCGAACTCAAGCTTAAAATTTTCTGAAAACTTCCAGTCAAATGACGGAAATTTTTTCAAATAACAGAAAACTCTCTTCCAATCACAAGATGTTCCGGTAACTTACTGCCTCTGCTTTTTATGTTTTTTTGACGATTTTTTTTTTTTTCCTTTAGAGTTTAAAGTTACTTAAAAATTGTGATAAAGTTAGATATTTTTATACTATTTTATTTAACAGGGTTTGTCTATGTGAAGATGGAATTTTGTAATCGATTTATCACTCACTTCCTGATATGCCAGAATTATAAAAATTATGTAGACAGGTGTGTTTCCGATGACAGTACAAGATTTTAATATTTTTAGAACTTAATCATAAATTAATAAATTACTTTTAAGGCATTTTTACTTTCGTAGGCCGCAGGTGATGAAACATCATATAATCTTTATGGTTACAACTGTAAGCGTGTATGGGTTACAATGGAGTTAATTATGCGCCAAATGGATGTGAAACTGCAACAAAGAAATATTTTAAACATTAATATGAAGAAAATATAAATAAAAAAATAAAGAGTATAATATTTTGAATACTTAAAAAAAAAAAATTATTTTTAAATTATTATTGTTTTCTGGTAGATAAGAAATAAGAGCGATATAATGCCTACATCACTACAAGCAACAGGATAAAACATTTCTATCTAATTCTAAAAGTTTCCCAAAAATAATTCAATATGAAAGATGAATGCGTAATCTATTGAATGATTTCCCCAGCGGATATTTTATACTACGCTTTAGTCATCGTTTACTATCCTTAACATTACGTTTTCCATTGTTTACTCAGCTATGTAAAAACTCAGATTTTGAAAAAACTTCCCTTTTGTGAAAGAACAGAACGGAAACTTTATAACCTGTCTCTCGAGTAACGGAAATGTTTAACTCATTCTGTATTTTCAATAACAAGAGTTTGTGTAACTTTTTTTTCCATTTATATTTATAACATATCCTAAGATGTGGCATCATTCTATGACCTTTATTTTTTTTTTTCTAATATTTGTTAAGTTTAGCTGTTCAAGGTCAAATACGTGAAAATCAATGGACATAATTTGCGTTTCCAGGTACAGTACGTTGCTGTACGGAGGAAAAAGAAAAAGATGATCAGAAGAAAAGCTGAGTGGTTATGCTATTATTATTTTCAAATTGTAACAATGTAGCGAATGTTTTCGGATTTATTATTTTTTTTTTTAATGAAAATAGACAGATTTTTTTTTTCTCGATAATTACTCGTTTCATATTTTTTATCTGCAAGCAGAGACATAATTGCAATAATTCAAAAAGCATAAATTTTGTTTTAATTCTTAAGAATACAAGTAAGTTATTGCAAAATAATTAATTAAATGTGTCATACTTACTGATAATTTTGTATAATTACCGGCAGGCATGATATGTTTGATAACTGAGCCAGATTCGATAAATACAAAATAATTTAAATTGAAAGAACGAAAAACGAAAAAATACATAAAATAATAATTGTATTATTATTCAAAATAAGTGAAAATCGAATATTAAGGGTTAAGAAAAATTTAAAAATAGATGTATTCAGCCTGCGTGTACCGTGTTGGTTACCGACACCTGGCGTCTAGTTCCAGAACAACTCCGTTTTAATATCTTCCGTTAACACATTTGCATCACTAGCGCATATATAGGGCTGCCACTGGCGACAATTATTATATTCTAATCGTACCGCTATTTCCAAAATATAAATTTTGTAGTAAATTTTTCTTGCATATGTTGTCAAAATTTATCACAAAAAACTTTGTTTGGAGAAAATTGTATAATTGCCAGTGGCAGCCTTGTATATATGCGCGCATTTAAGGGCTTTATTTTTTATTCAAAAATTTCGAATTCTTATCAGACGTTCTAAGTAGTATTTTTTTGTTTTATTTAATGACAGACGTTTCGTGATTACATAAAGTAAAAATTCTTTTTTTCGACATCTCCGGTATGGATTCGAAATTTCTGAATAGAAAATAAATTCTTGAAATTCACGCATATATGTGCTAATGATGCAAATGACTTACTGTGTGGCTGAGATAAGAAAGACTCTGGAACCGGTATCGGAGTGGTTCTGTTGCCAGGGTAACTGATCAGCCGACTTTATCTTAGGGAAGTCCGACATTCTCTTTTCTTGCCAATTTTCTCCCGTTCAATCGGCCATTCTAAAGAATTAGCAAAATATTCTGTCCTTCCGCTCCTACGAACGAAGTTCTCTCCCTACAAATTTTGAATTGGAAAACAGGAAACCTACTCAGGCTTCTTCTAATCTGAGCCACACAGTATCTTGCAGCAGAAGTTTGTTGCTATACTTTTAAACATAACTGATTTATTGTTTCCTTATTCAGCTCCAATATAGCATATAAACGCCTTTGAGATAGAGGCAAATTATTTATAATTCCCTTTATCAAATATAAACCCATCCCCCCTCTCTCATTGCGTAATAATGAAATTAGTTATAAGATTATTACTTTGTAAACTACACTAGTAAAAAAAGATTATTGGTTATAATTGTTATTTTAGAGCCCAACATTGCCTTCTTTAGAAATTCTTCCGATGGAATGCTAACATTTGTTACATATTGAAAATATTTGGAACGAATTGCCACTATTACAGAAACATTGTGTTTAAATTTGAAAACATTTGAAATGAAACATCATTATTTCAGCAATATTGGCAATTAGAAGACGAAATAGATCTTGGCAATTTTGGCGAATGAAAACACCTTAAATCTGAAGAAATAACTTTTTTTTTATACCGCTAACCAGGCCCCTACCTGCCCAGCCTGAATGCCTAGCTTAACGGGTTAGTACCTGGGTGCGGGGCGGAAATCGCCTGATCACAGCATGGCTGTGATCCACCTGACTATAGATTTGTTCACATCGCTGCTGTGCTTGATCTCTTGTGATTTGCTACCGTTATCTTTGTTTGCCGGTTCAAGGTTTCTGTTTAACTTTGTTGAATTGACAGATTTAATAGGTCTCGTAATTTAGAACCTTGATCAGGTGACGAGACCCTCACCTGACTAGGCACCCCCAGAGGTATTATTCACAGGTGTGTATTCACAGGAAATAATTTATGCCAATATTGGCGAATAAATAGCTTGCAAGCAATATTTCCCCAATATGGTTGCGCAACTATTGTGTAATTTTATATTCTCTTTTCTGGAGTTTCGAGAATTTCTAGTGCAAGCTCATGATACAGGTTAAGTGTTCGTGTTTTTTAATTTTTTTAACCAACTGTTTAAATAATATGAATATATATATATATATATATATATATTAATTTCAGTTTACGATTGTCGCCTGTAATAAATGATTTTCGCTCAAAATTACAATAATGGACAAAAGGTGAATATCAGTTTCTTACTCCATTAATGCGATGTTTTATCATTGTAACAAATCACTATCTCATAAAATATTTCAAACAAAAAACTTCGAATAAATTTAACATATTTTCCTAAATCTCTAATAACAAGCTTTTTTTTTCACCTATGAACATTTTTGTGTGCAAAATAAAGTATAATAAATTTCACGTTATTTTTTTAATTATAATTTGAAGCCATTTTACCCAGTATAATAAACTAAAAGAAAAACTGCTATTTATTAAATCATAATCAATTTATTGGAGTCGGACGCGTCGCAATCACAATCCAATATTGTGCACCTCTAAAAAAGACAAATGTTTCTTAATCTACAAAAATATAATGTTAAATACAAAAATATAATAAACTTATCACTACGAACGAAAATATACAATAACCTCTTCCGAGTTACACATTATTCCGAAAAGGGTTCTTTATCATTAGAAACCTCAGAAACCAATATATTTTCGAAATTAAATGAATCATTTATAAAAACAGAATTTCGTTAGCGGCCACTGATTAGTGTATTAATCGGTTTTCTTAAATCGAAATACCGGATTATAGAATGCTATCAATTCTGAATTAAACATTTTTAGCTGTGTTATGTTATTGAATTTATACAGGTGAAAGAAACTTTGTTTTTATAACTGCTTCTTTAAATATCGAAAATATGCTGATTTCTGACGTTTTTAAAGTTTAAAAGAACGATTTTCTAAATCGTGGGCAACTCGGTAAAGGTTATTGTATTTTCATTCGTGATTATATTATACAGGGTGTCCGAAAAGTCTGGAAATCGTCGAATAACTTGAGAAATATAGATCGGATTGAAAAACGGAAAACATGTGTTCAATATTTTTGAAAAATCTATTTAGGGATATCAAATTTTCCCACTCTTCACATCTCCCCCCTCTGGGGTAACGGGGCAACATTGAAATCTTAAATGATAACAACCCCCCCCCCCCCATCTTTTTATTGCAGATTTGGATTCTATTGGGAAAAATACGTAACTTTTGTATTTAACATTTTCTTCGGAAAATCGTAGATGGCGCTGTAATCGAGTAAAATGCAGTGAGGATCGTTTACATTGAAAAGGCTGGAAACGGTCGAATTGCTCGAGAAATATGCCTCGGATTGAAAAACGGGAAAATACATGTTCAATATTTTAGGAAAATGGCTACTTTGATATCCGTAAATAGATTTTTTTTAAATATTGAACACGTGTTTTTCCGTTTTTCAATCCGATTCATTGTCACCTCATGTCTGATCCTTAAGAGCCTACATCAGTCATGCGAAAAAACGCTCAAGTGTATGAAAAGGTTCTACCACGATTTCTCGCTCGCATTTTAATATTTTTAAATACTTTTTTTGCATAGGATAGCTGAGGTCAATTTCCAACGCTGATAGTTTTTACTTTTTCAATTTTGGTTCCAGTTATTTTATATAAGGGTACTTTCACTTTCAGAACTAGCTCCAAAATTGAAAATGCCCGCTTATAAACAAACTGCAACAAAAATCGAAAAAGTAAAAACTAACAACGTTGGAGATTGTCCTCAGCTATTCTATGTAAAAAAAAGCATTTAAAAATATTAAAATGCGAGCGAGAAATCGCGCTAGACCCTTCCCATAGACTTAACATTAGCTTGAGCGTTTTTTCGCATGACTGATGTAGGCTCTTATAGATAAAATGATGGCAAATGAAAATAAATAAATAACATATTTGTGAATACTTAGCTTATGGCTAATGCGTCGATATGAATGTAAAATGCATATTTTCTCCCGTTTACTTAAATCCAAAATCTTTTTTTCGTGTTTTCTTCATTCGTTATCCAGTTTATCAAAACCATGTTCATCCAATGTAAAATAACTTAACTGACAAATTACAACAGCAAATGTAATTTGCAAATTTTTATAACAAATAACGATCAGCAACCATGTAAATCATGCAATAAAACTGAATTGTAGGCCAATGGGTTTTTTGACTTAACTCGAAAAACGTATAACGGGTCATTTTCGATTCTTCTCGTAATAACTTATTCTAGAAAAACATATCAGTTATAAAATAATAATAATAATATTACTTTTTTTTATTATTGAAAATGGCATAGTTTTGAAAAAAGAAAATCAACAATTTGAGAAGCTTTGAGTTTTCCTAAATCATCTTTAAGTATTTTTTGAGTGAAAGTATAAAAGATAATCGGTCAAAAATTACTTTTTCCTTGGATTCAAAAGATTAGATCTAATGTGGGTAGTTGTTCCGTTAAATTGAGTTAGATCTTGTTAGTTGTTACAGATGTACAGTGACGTAAAAGTTTAAAATTATGGGAAGGGCTCAAGCAGTTATTTTCAAATAAATTGAACATATAGAATAATCAATAATTTAATAAAATGTTTATGACAATACTTAATCGTTCAAAATATTTATAAATGTCATTATCACAAAATCAATATTTATACTATTTTACATAGAATATTGAAGATATTGAGGTCTAGCGAGTTATGATTGAGAAACTGAAACAAGAGGCGGTTTCAGGGGGACAGAGCCCCTTGATATAATAAAAGATATTCACAGAAGATAAACAGGCTTTTTTTATATCAGTGAATGTAATCGTACTTCGCGTTTCAATTCGAAAGAGATCTAAATCTACTGAAGCTGCTTATGAAAATTAATATGAATAAAAGTAATGAAACTGTGGATTGAAAATTTCAAATATATATATAATTGGGTTGTCTGTCTTAGATTTTCAAAAAACACCTGTTTCTAAGTTCATTCGATTATTTAGATGACGTATAGTGAAAAATAACATTTAAAAAATGTCTGTTAAAAAAGTGGAATAGGTACAAAAACGGCTACATAACAAACACTAAACTTATCAGAGGCAGATAAAAAATGGTTCTGGTTGCAGTCTGAAGTTTGTCGCATTCGGATGTATAAAGTAGTTTTTGAGAAAACAGGGAAAAATCGGGAGAATCAATCAATCAATCAACCAATCTTTCGATACTCATAAACTTGGGAACTAATAGATCAATTTTAAGGAATTTTTATGGTGATTGAAAGGTATAATTACGATTCATAAATGATAATTCTGGCGACAATCTGTAGCTTGTCGCATTCAAAAAACTAAAATAGTTTTTAAGAAAACAGGGAAGCACCCGGATAATCAATCAATCAATCAATCAGTCAAAGCTTAAAAACTCGAGAATCAATTGAACAATTGAACAATTGTGAATCAATTTTTAAGGAATCTTACGGCGATTGATAGGTCAGTTAAGATTAATGAATGATAGTGATAACATTTTTAGCTTATGACTTATGCATTTCAATTTCAAAACTGGATTGTTAAGTATTCTCCCCCAAAACACCCGAAAGACCTTATAAAATACAAATGCAACACAAAGGGTTGTTACGCAAGCTGATGTTGAGGGTCCATGATCTGCAGATATACAATTTATAAATGTAATCATATATTGTGCTAAAAAAAAAACCTTTTTTTGAATTTATCTCTATATAAAGTCTAATAAAGAATACAAAAAAAAAAAAAAAATTAAACATAGCTATATTTTCACAGCTTGTTCTGACTAAGATTTTAATGCTGAGCATTTTTCATTCTATCAATATGTTACAAAATGGCAGCTTATTAAGCAAGAATTTGAAAAAAAACCACTTTTTCCCGAAAATAACCCATGTTACCTAAAAAAACCCACATGTAAAAACCCTTGGAAATAAAATTATTTGACAATAAAATACACTTTTTTTTTCATTATTTATTTATTTTTAAACCACAATTATGCAAATAAATGGTTAATATTTTATTATTTTTGTAAATTGAAAGAATTTCAAATGCAAAATAAACATATAATTGTTTGTAAATTCACTCCAGACTTGTCACATTTCTTTGCATAAATCTTCAGTAAATTTAAGAAGAAAATCATTATTTAGAGTTTGTAAAATCTTCGAGTATTTATTAATGAAGAAGCATCAGTAATAGCTATCACATTTTGGTTATCAAGTTCAAACTTGAGTACTCTTTTAATTTTTGTTGGCTATAAACACTTTATTCGGGGGGCGACCATTATTTACTTCTTCAGCAGTAATATCACAAAACTTTAAATCATCTTATTTTACAATCACCCACTGGCCACATTGTAACTTCTCAGCTTCTGGAACTAAACAGAATAAATAATTGCCTTCATTATTGGTAAAATCACTTGTGGCTTCTCCTGTATCATGCAGATCTGCATCTGATAAATTGGCGTCAAGAAGATTCATTACTTTCCTCATGGCCCTCTTCACTAGTACTTCCATTCTCGATGCTTGTTTTTTAATATATTTTATGCAGTGAAGAGTGGTTGCAATGCTTTGAAGTGCTTGGAGATTCATGTGATTTTAACCCTTCGTCTATTTCTTTTTGTGTAACAACTTAAGCATTCATCTTTATTTTTTTCCTTACATCTTGTATGAGCTGTAGTTTGTGTTTTATTAAATCAACCAGCATCAATCTAGAAAAAAAGTTACCTATTTGATATTAAAAAATACTGAGTACTTAAGTAGAAAAAAGGGAACAGATTGGTGCTGTTTCAGGACCATCCGCCAACTTTGGCACACGAAATCTTATTTGACCAATCACAGTTCTTCAACATTTTTGCATGTGCAGATTTTAATGTTTTAATTTTCTACTATTGAGATACAGTAATCCTAGAGACATCAAGTATCAAGTCATACTATCATATCTGAACCTTTAGCCCATATTTGGCACCAAATAAATTTCTATTCTCTTTAATATCTAATTACGAAAAATTTTTTGGTGCAATTTGAGTTAAAGTCCTCGCTTTATCCAGGTTGTATTGGTTTAACCAGGGGTGGTTTTAACCATGGAAAAAAAACAGTTTTACTTTCCTGGTCAAAATATGTTTTGATCATCAGTAGTTATCCATTTTGACTTGAAAAAAAGATTAAAATTTATTTTGTTAAAATAAATTTAGTTACTTATTAAGTAACAACTTTTACTGTATTAAGGCTAAGATGATTCATAGTTTATTCTGGATCAGACCAAACTTGGAAAACATATTTATTGCTGAAGAGTTTGCACAACAATTCACTAGGGGCATTATGAAATCCAAAAATTTCAAAAGTTTTTTAATACAGTTTCAACTACTTTTGAGTGGTTGAAGCAATTTTGACCACTTTTAGCTGGTTAAAACCAGTTTTGACTACAGTCCTGGTTAAAATGAGCTTCGACTAATCAAAACTATAACCCTGACTTTAGCTTCTCAGATGTTAAAGCAAAGGTAATGGAGATCATTGGTGACATAGAAAGGGTGCACGTTTGTTCCTGAAAGAAGATTTGCTGATTAAATTGCTGCCGCTTCCTTCTTGAATTGTATTGCGCTTTTCTTCTATGGCATATTTTAAATTACGCTCTTTTCCATTAAAAAAAAGGGGGGGGGGGGTTGGAGAATACATCAGATTTTAAGTTTTATCTTTTATGTGATGGATAAAATGATATTTTACAATTCATTACTATTTTTTGCACTAAACTTTACAATCTTACGGTTCATCTGTATGCTTAGAACAGAAATCTCACAAGTCAGCAGTTATGCATCGTATATTGGTTATTCCTGCCTTAAGTAAAAAGTTTTGCATTAAAAAATTAAGAGTGAATAAAATAAAATAAAAAAAAAGTTTGTAAACATCAAAACAATGTGTAAAATACAAGTGAAGGGTATATGTGTGTAAAAAAGATAGATGAGTTTTATTTTTGTAAGCGTGGATTTTTTTTTATGACATACTAGAAAAAAATTCTTAGAAGTTTTTAAATTAATTTCACAATTTAATTATGTTTCTTAAGAATAAATATCTTTTTAAGAAAATTTGTATATTTTATCATTTATTTTAAAAAAGGGGGAGGGGGCGGGGTTTAATTCCAACATGGTTTTTTTTAGCTCCATTTTCAAAGGTCACCAGCTGAGCCATACATAATATAATGTACGAAAATGTAACATTTTATTCACACATTAATGGTTTAACATAAAAACATTTCAAAATTGATGTACATCATTCTAACATAATGTATTATAAGAAAGAAAATCTGTGAAAATGAAGCTTGTGTTTTTTCAAAATTCTGCATTATTAGCTTAAATTATTTTTAAACTAAATAAACACTCCTTAGGTATTATCAAATGTTTTTACTATTGTAAATGGTGTATAGAAACAGTACGAAACCAAACACTGACTTCAGTAAAATATTTGAAGAAGTACCAGGGTGGGTTTTTTTTAGGAAACATTTCACACTGGGTTTTTTTAGAGGACAGCACAATATTTTATACATTCATTTTATATATTTCATTATTTTATATATTTCCTTATTTTATATATTTTAAATAATTAATTATTAATTTGAAAGATAATAATAATCATAAGCAGACTTCGCCCGCTACACTGGTCGGTTTCTCCAAACGAACCTTGAATCAAAGGAATTATATCGATGAATTTGACCTTGTGTTTTAAAACAATATGGATCTTTACCTGGAATGTCCTTCAGCATTTTGCTGTGGACCATACATTCTCCATTGCGCTATATTTCCTAATGTGTCAGACGAAATTTGGGCTGTTAAGACCAAATCTTTTAATTGATCATTTAAAATAGGATTTTGGTAATGAACGATAGAACGATATGCAATATACTAAAGCCATCTCTGAAAAATTATCCAACACACAATGCGAGTCTCATCAAAATCCGTTCAGTAGAACATTTTTAAAAAGGCTAATATTTCATAATCGGGTTCACCTGATTATAGAACTTTCTTCCATTATTCTATAACTAAGAAATGTAGAACGATATACAATATACTAAATCCCTCCCTGAAACATTATTTAACTAACAGTGCAAATCCCATCAAAATCCATTCAGCAGAATTTTTTAAATGGCTAACTTTCATAATCGGGTTCACCTGATTATAGAACTTTCCTCCATATTTCTACAACTAAGCAGTGTAGAAAGAAATTTTTATATGACACAGAATAACATTTGGAACATTTTTTAATTGGAAAATATGTCTCTGAAACAAACAGTTTAGGAATTACTAATGGTCAACTATAAGAAGAGACATCTATGGACACAATAATAAGTTTTCGAAATGGAATCAATGAAAAAATGACCAGAAAAAAAAGAGAAAAATGTTATCTTCCCAGTTTGCCATGTTATAAAATATATCAAGGAATTAATGTGAAAGGTTTTTGTTCACATTTAATATGTGTACCTAGCACCTGGATTGAATTACAACTACTTCTTAAGATATCTTACCAATAAATTGTGCCATGCAGAAATTTTTGTGTGTTGTTTTCTTTGAGATGTTGCATTAGAGGAAAAAAACTAATTTATTACATACTAGCAAAACCAGCGGCTTTGCACGGATGGTTGTTGAAAACTGGCAAATGGTATTTATGTGCTTATTTACATTAGGAGAAATTATACTGCTACGAATAATTTTAATATTAGTAATTAAGTCACATTTTGAGGCATTTTTGTACTGCATTAGGTGAACATGAGATTTGAATTAATGAGAAGATCTTCCCTGCAACCCATATCCAGCCATCACTTTCCAAAAAACAGATACAATGTGGACTGCTTGGTAACTCTGTTTCTGTTTATCTGCTATCGTACAGTGAAATAATTTTTTTAATCGGTTCAGTAGTTTCCGAGTCTATTTCCTACAAAGAAACAATTGTTTCATTTTTACAATATTAGTATAACCTAAATCAGCATAAAAATGAAAATGCTGTTAAGTAATAAGTTAAAAAACATTGGTTTAGTACATTTAATAATCATTTTTCTGAGTCGAAAGGCTAATATGAAGCACATCCTTATCAAGTTGGCAATAATATTTCTTTATTAGTGTCATTTTAATTAATTATAAAAGTTTCTAGTGTTGAGTTTTATCGTATTGCTGAGAAAAGTTGTATCTGAAACTGGAATGATTTTTTTTTTTTTTTTTTTTTTAATTAAAAAACACATTGTTCGTGTGTATTTGTGTCTTAGAAGTTAACCTTATGCCAAATTAAAAAAAATTTTGCTGACAGTTTCAGAGAAATTACAGTGAAAATAAAACTGTAGAACGTTTTCCTCCCGTTCCACCCACTGGAAATTTGAATTTGTTTTTCACCTTTTCTTTGGAGGAATCGCATTCAAATAAAAACCTGCATGTCATATTAAAATTTTCTAGCCTGATTGTTTTCGAGTAATTATGATTATAGAGTGTTTTCTAAGCATTTCATCTTTTAAATATCGGGGTTACTTTTAAGATGTAAATCATCTTAAAACCCCGCCATATCAATTTTTTTAATCTCAACAGAATCAAAGAAATCCGAATTTTAGAATGCTTTTCTCTTTTGCACCCGCTTTGAGGATAGTTCGTAAACAGATAAAATGCAGCTTTTTTTTTTTTTTTTTTTTTTTTTTTTTTTTAAGCAGAAATGATTATTATCCTGAGGGACTATTTATTACGGGTTCAGTAATTCTAAAGTTATCGTTATTTTAGTACGACTTCCGCTCATTGCATCCTTTTAAATTTTGAAATTTTAGAAATTGTTTTGAGAAACTGTTTAAAAACTGTACGTCTTAGAAGTAACGACGAAGCCAAATTTCACGTTTTTAGCCCTAACAAATCCAATAAAATAGTAATTTGGAACGTTTTTAAAATATCTTTGGTTCATTATACACTTGCAAATTTCGATTATTTTAGAAGAGCTCTTAGTGAGCATTTACATCTTACAGGTAACCACCAAGTCAAATATTCCATGCTTCGAGCCTTAACATATTCAAAGAATCGTAATTATAAAACGTTGTTCACTCTTCAACCCCTTTAACGACAGTTGCATACAGATAAATGTAGCCCAATTGTAAGCAGAGACTGTCACCAGAATTATGTGAAAATAATTTTTGAAATCGAGTCAGAGGTGATAAGGTAAACGGGATTTTAGAACATTTTCCACTCATTTCAACGTTTTAAATTACAATTTTTTTATAGAAACTATTATGTGCGAGCATTTACTTCTAAAAGTAACAACCATTTCAAATTTCTAGCCCTAACATTTCCAAATAAATTGTAATTTCGAACGATTTCCGCTCATTTCCCCATTTTAAATTTCGAATTTTTTAGAAACCGTTCTTATCGAGCATTTACATTTTAAAAGTTCAATAGAAAGAATATAGAATGATGCCATACAAAATTTCAAGTTTGTAGCAGTAGCAATATCACAGAAATTGCAATTTTAGAAGGTTTTTTGTTCCTCACCCTTTTAAATTAAATTTTTTTTTAACTGTTCTGTGCAAGAATTTACAGATTAAAAATAAATAACATCTATGTCAAATTCTAGTTTCAATTCCTAAAATTTCCAAATAAATCGTAATTTAGAACATTTTCCGCTAATATCATCCCTTTAAATTTCGAATTTTTTAGGGATCGTTCATGACGAGCATTTACATCTTAAAAAAAAGCAACCGCCACGACAAATCTCATGTTTCCTTCTCTAACACAGAAATCGAATTTTAGTTCGTTTTTTGTTCTTGCACCTTTTTAAATTCCGAATTTTTAAAAAACGTTTCTATGAAATATTTACATTTTAAAGTAACAGCCATGTCAAATATCAAGTTTATAGACCCAAAAATGCCAAATAAATCGTAATTTAGAACTTTTCCGATCATTTTGCCTTTTTAAACTTTTTTTTTTTTTTTTTTAATGTCTTAAAAATAATTGCCATGTCAAATTTCAAGTTTATAGCCGTAGCATTTCCAAATAAATCGTAATTTGAACGTCTTTAGAACGTTTTTCGTTCATTTCGACCTTATACATTTGGATTTTTCTTTTTAGAAAACGTTCTTAGCAAGCATTTACATCTTAAAAGTAATCATCATGTCAAATTCCATGCTTTTATACCGCCTGTATCACATTATTTACAATTTTAGACCTTTTTTTGCTCCTGCATACTTTCAAATTTCGAATTTTTTAAAAACTGTTCTGTACAAGCATTTACGTCTCTAAAGCCATGCCAAATTTCATATTTTTAATCCCAGCAGTTTTCGAGTAATCGCAATTTTAGAACATTTTTGCTCCTGCACCTCTTTTGGGTGTAGTGGTACCGGCATAAAATATAGCCTATGTTGGAGCAGAAACTGTTAAGATCATTTTGCCATCATTAGTTTTGAAATCGGCTCGGAAGTTTAAGAGATAAACAATTAAACAAACAAACAAACAAGCAAACAAACAAACAAATGTTTCTGCTTTATAATATTAGTATAGATTATGAATTTACGTCACTGTGTTTCTTACATGAATTTCAGCGAATAATAAACTATCTACTGAAGTACTTTTAAATAGAACGAGGAAAGATATTAATAGCATAAATAGTTTATTTGAAGATGACAGCGAATGATGGATTAACTTATAAAAAGCAACATTATTATCAAAAGATGGAAATTTTCAAGAAAGAAAATACGTGAGAATTAAATGTCCTTCAGACAGACAGCGATATAAACATAACAGAGTTAAGAAGATCCTGATTATATTAGGTTCAAAATATTTCCTTTCTGGAAATTTTCGACCTGATTTTTTTCCCTCTTCTAAACAGGTTCTGAAAACATTTTTCTATTTTTTTTTAATTTAACATATACATTTTTATTTTTATCTTAATAGCTGTTGCAACGAATTGAAGGATAAGCATTCATTGGGTATGAAAATACGTATTGCCGTTTGAAAAACTGGGAAAGAGTGGAAATGTTATGAAAATACAAAAACAATTTTTGGATATGGAACCCGTCTATAAGAGAACACAGTCTTAAACTGGAAAATTTCATGGAAATAAAATAAATAAGGTATACCCATCTAAAGCGGAATTTTTCTTTCGGCACCTAGCGATTCCGTTTTCTAAAGTTTCCCTGTATAGCATTATCAAATTAATAGAAAAGTTGCAATCAGTTGGTAACAGCATAGCAAACTTTGTATATGTCCTCCATGGTTCTATCAGCTGATTAGATGGCGCCAATTGCAGCTATCCTATTTGTTTATAATCTTGTCGAGAAGTTGCAATTAGCCGATGATAACAGAATAGCAACCATTTGTCCCTGGCACTGAGCTTCATAATAGATTGGAGCGCTAACTCCGTATTCCGTGTTACATTGAATGTCCATGAATACAATGCCATACAATTTTGGAAGAAAAAATATGGCAAAACAAATTTCTTCCCATAAAGTTGTGTGGAATGAATATTTTTATTCAATTTTCTTTTTAAAATATGATGAAACTGACACAATTTTTACTGGATTATATATATACTTTTTTATTTAACTACCTATTTTATTTAATTTCATGACAAATATTTAATTTTATTATACATAAAAATAAAATACAAGAAACATGAAAAAATTGCTGAGTATTACTCACAAAAATATAAAAAAGATGTAAAAATAACCCAAAGTGATTAAAAGTATGGCTAAAAGTTTGAAAAGATTCCTTTAATATTTAAAAAAATGTGCATTTTTTTAACATTAAAAGTGTAATGCGGTTGCGGCAGAAAGTGAACAGGTGAGTTAGTGCTTCGTTCTGTTATCTAGCTCAGTGATCTCCGGCAGCTGATTTCATGGCATCCTTCGCGACTGTCCTATTAAAATGTAGCCAAAATTTCTTTATATTAATGGTGCAGTTCTCGTTTCAAGTTAAAGAATATAAATATCATGTTTTAGATATGTTGATCAACTTCGTTAGTAAATCTTTGATTTATACTTTTGTGAACTTTTTGAAAGTTAAAACGAAATTAGTAATACTGAACTGTCTGACATCGTAAAAAATAATTTCGTACATTAATAGTACAATACAAATATTAAGTGTTAAAAAATGGGTGTAGTTTGACATAGAAACTGTGCTAGAGATACGTTTTCAAAGAATACATCTTTTTGAAAGCAAATTTTAATCTGTATAATTACACCAAATTATAAAAAAAACTATTTCTAGAAATACTAGTAAAGTAAATTGGAAAAAAAAATTAAATAACACTAAAAATTAAACGAAAGGGAAAGTTCATTGACAAAGGGAAAATGCAATTCCACACTTATATGACTACTAAGAAAAAATACTTCAATAATGCTGCAAATTAATTTTACTAAGTGCTTGACTTTAAAGTCTATGCGAAATTACTCTTCAACACCTTCAACTAATAATGTAAAATTATATGTTTATAAACACACAAATATGGATAGAATTTGTTCTTCTTTTGATAGGTAAACAAACATGCCTATTCACCTTTTTAAAACACCATCATTGCTAACAAAATGAAACTATAAAAGAATAAATGTAAACAATTTGCATATACACCATCATTGCTAACAAAATGAAACTATAAAACAATAAATGTAAACAATTTGCATGTACACCATCATTGCTAACAAAATGAAACTATAAAACAATAAATGTAAACAATTTGCATATACACCATCATTGCTAACAAAATGAAACTATAAAACAATAAATGTAAACAATTTGCATGTACACCATCATTGCTGACAAAATGAAACTATAAAACAATAAATGTAAACAATTTGCATACATACCATCATTGCTAACAAAATGAAACTATAAAACAATAAATGTAAACAATTTGCATGTACACCATCATTGCTAACAAAATGAAACTATAAAACAATAAATGTAAACAATTTGCATACATACCATCATTGCTAACAAAATGAAACTATAAAACAATAAATGTAAACAATTCGCATATACACCATCATTGCTAACAAAATGAAACTATAAAACAATAAATGTAAACAATTTGCATATCAATTTTTATAGTTTACATGATGCCCTTTGAACTCCATAAGTTAAACTATTAAAAAATAGATCTTCTTAGACATAAATTTAAAATTGCATTAATATTAAGATTGATAAAACAAATTGAAAAACCTCCATTTAAATAAGCAATTCTAAGAAAATTTATCAAACTGTCAAGACTTTTTGTAAAAGGTAGAATGGATTCATTCGTGATCTGTAGTTACCACTAAAGTATTTCAGTTGTGTAAAAAAGTAAACTTTTAATGTATTTTATTTCTAAGCCAATCTGGAACTACCATGTTTTCTAAAGAAATCAAATTGCTTTCTGTTATTCTGAAATGACATAAATTGATCATCTACTAATAATGCGGAACTGTTTGTTTCTGAAGATACCACAAGGCTTAAATGATATAATTTATTCTTCTTCTGATATGCCTTTAGGTAAATATTAATTCATACCACACTATTCAAAATACCATCATTGTTAACAAGATGCCACTATAAAACGATAAATGGAAACGACACAAACGCTTTAATAAGTTATGAGTCTTTCCTTATTGTAAATTTTATAGTATTTTTCAATAGAGTTTTTAAAGAGCTTCTTCGCAGAAACAGATGAAAAGTGCTTATCATTTTCCAAATAGAAAACCTCATCAATCAAATCACTGAACCATAATAAGATTTGATATATTACGAAGTGTATTTTAATCTTTTTTATGAGTATACCTTTATTTTCAAGAAAATATATTACCATTTTTTCTCATAAAAGTCAAGCACTTTAATCAGGCTTAGGATGTCAAAAGTTAAAAATTTAATGAGTCAAATATTAACTGTTGTCTTATAATTTCTATAAATCATATTAATCACATCAATGCATAGAAATATTTAAAGATTTTATATTTGAGATTTCAAATCATATATATATATATATATATATATATAATAATAATAATATTACATGCAACCTTTAAATTAGAGATTCGGTACAAGATCCCAAGTTGTTTATTAAATTATACATATAATGTATTTGGAAATGTCCCCCCCCCTTTCATTTTAAAATGCTTTTCTTCTACCTAACAAAGAATCTTTTATACAAGATATCCCGTGTTATTGATATCCAACAGCATATTCTTAAACCGTTAATTTTAGAGACATCTTTCCAAATTCAAGATTATTTCAAATAAACATATTAAACGCAATTTAATTCAAAATAATAATTTCTGTAAAAGTTATGAAATTTAAAGTTTTTTACTGTCCTTGGTTCCCATAAGCTATATTTAGAAAAACAAACACATTGCTCTAACAAGTGAAACAAACAAAAAAATCTCATTATTTTACGGCTAAATACTTGCCGACATTTTATGAATTTTAAGCCTTTTCCAGTATTAAATATACGTCCGTTTGTTAAATTTTAAATTTAGTAATTTTTATAAAGATAGCATTATTGAGGTATATGATAGTGAACAATATTTTGAACATTTCTGTAATTGGATGTATACGTCTAAAAATAAAGGTTTAGGAATTAGCTTTATAAAATATTAATATATATCTAAATATTTCTATATATAATTCATGTACATTGTAAAAAAAAAAAAAAAAAAAGATATAAGTCTCTTTATCTAGGAAAATATAACATAACCACGAATGAAAATATACAATAACTTCTTCCGAGTTAGTCGTGATTCCGAAAAGAATACTTTATCTTATATCAGAAACCAATATATTTTCAAAATTTGAAGAAGCATTTATAAAATCCTGCCGCAGATTTTCAGAAACGTTTCCGAGTAGTTTTATAGTGTATTAATTCGTTTTCTCAAATTAGAATATCGGTTTTAGGATGCTATCAATTCTCGAGTAAACATTTTCATGTTCATAATATATGTTACAGACAAACAAGATAAATTAACAGCATTAACATTAACATTAACACTAAATTTGATATTACTTTGTTACTCTTGCATGTATAAATTCAATTACGCAGCTCAAAAGGTTTAATTTGAATTGATAACATCCTAAAAATCAATATTTACGGATTGATAAAAATGATTAACACACTATAAAAACTACTGAAAAATGTTTCCGAAAACCATTGGTGACAAAAGAAACTTTATTTTTTATGAATGATTCTTTAAATCTCGAAATCATATAGGTTTTTGAAGCTTCTAAAGATAAATATTGCTTTACGGAATCATGGGTAACTCGGTAAAGATTATTGTATATTTTCGTTAGTCGTTGTATTATATATTTGTAGATTAAAAAGCATTTGTGTTTTTTTACAGTGTAGAGTATTATTTAGATCTTTTACAGCATATTCGAAGTTTACACATTTTTAACATCACATATTTAAAAATGTGTCGTTCAATAAAATGTTTTTAAAATCTGTTTTAAATAAATTACAGTTAAAACAACTGTTGATCTTTTTCTATAATTTTCCGTTAATACTTTTTATATGAAAAAAATTACAGAACATCAACAAGAAAAAACATAAAAATGGAAATTATTATACTAATATATTCTATGATATGTCTCCATTTTTTATTAATATAAATCAGTATAGTTTGTAAGATATCATCGAAATATCTTTTAAATGGGTAGATAATAGATTGCAAAAATAGATTTACAATTTGTATTCATGATTTTTAAAAATATAAAGGCTTTGAACAATTGAATAAATTATTTTGATATTTCAATGGTACCGTTAATTTTTGTAACGCATGATTGCTCAAGCATACATAAAAGGTCTGACTTTTTTATGCATTTCTGACATATGTGTATATATACATGCCTTACTCCTTAACATTTTGAAGTACTTCGTGTATTTTTCTCAAACGATCAGTCATCTACATAATAATCATGGCCGAAGCTAAGGGGGCGCAGAGGGGGCATTTGCCCCGGGCGCCAGCCAAAAGGGGCGCCAAATGAAGATTTCGTTTGTCGATTAATACAAAAATGTATATATATCTGTGGAATTTGGATAAAATGTCTCGTAGCCGGAAAATTAAAAAAAAAAACTGAACTAAATCCATTAAAACTGACAAATAGATAAAAAGATTTGTCTAAACTACTAGATAGCAAATTAATAAGAAGAAAGATCTGTTCTCTTAATCTATTTTTTTATATGAGGACACTTCCAATTTCAGAACCGTTTCCAACCAGTTTCACAAAAGTGAAAGTGTCCGAATAAAAAAAAAAAATGTCCAAAAAAGTACAAACGCACAACATTAGATATCGACCGCAAGTATCCCATGAAAAAAAAATCAAAAAGTATTAAGAACGCTCCCCCAGATTTAACATTAGCTTCCCAATATCTTCGCGTGATTAGTGTAAACTATTAAGTCAATGTGATTCATATCACTGGACTTTAAACGCCTCATTTGTAATGATACACATACCGTAAAATCTGTGAAAATGAAATCTGTCTATAACGGAATACAGTTTTAAAATTTAAAATTATATGTTGTCAACAGAAGGAATACCAACAATTATACTTGCTAAGACGAAAACCTGCATAAAATGGAATATTTTCCTGTTCCTTTCTATTCCGTTTTGAAGGTTTTGTTGAATCAATATTTGATAAAGAAGATTACGTATTTTCTGATAACATATTTTAAATTTAAAAGAAGTCGAGTCGGCTATTAGAAACTTGGTAAAATTCTCTTTTCCGGGTGGGGGGCGCCAAAATCCATGTTTGCCCCGGGCGCAAGAAAGGCTAGTTTCGGCGCTGCAGTGAATCATCTATTTATATTCGATTGATTGTGACTGACATATTTCTATCAAATCAAATACTCCCTTTGATCAGTGATATGCTATAGTATTATCCCACATGTCATGAAAGAACAAATTAAATTCCACGAATACAAAAACATAATGTTAATACACTCTGTTATCTAAGTAATAAAAGAATGGTTGTTAAATTCCTTAAAAAGTATAACTCAATCTGATAAGCTGCTTTTTAAATTCAAATTCCAGAAAAAATTAGGAATGTGCATGCGGTTCCTGCACATAATTGAGCTGAGCGAGTTATTTGTTAACATTCATAAGTAAAAAGGACCATTTTTGGAACATTGCATGCTATCTGGAAACGACTGAGAGTTTTGGGCATCAAGTTTGGTGCCTGGCACAGGAATTCAAGGTGTAAAATTAAAATGTTGATCTCAAAGTCCAACTTATGGCTGTTAATTGAGCTGAGTGACGTTCTTATGTGTGCATGCGGTTCCTGCACAAAATTGAGCTGAGCAAATTATTTGTTAGCATTCATAAGTAAAAAGGACCATTTTTGGAACATTTCATGCTATCTGGAAATGACTGAGAGTTTGGGGCATCAAGTTTGGTCCCTGGCACAGGAATTAAGGGTATAAAATTAAAACGTTGATCTCAAAGTCCACCTTATGACTGTTAATTGAGCTGAGCGACGTTCCTATGTGTGTATACAGTTCCTGCGCAAAATTGAGCTGAGCGACGTTCTTATGTGTGCATACGGTTCCTGCACAAAATTGAGCTGAGCGAGTTATTTGTTAACATTCACAAGCAAAAAGAACCATTATTGGAACATTGCATGCTATCTGGAAACAACTGAGAGTTTTGGGCATCAAGTTTGGTGCCTGGCACAGGAATTCAAGGTGTAAAATTAAAACGTTGATCCAACTTATGACTGTTAATTGAGCTGAGCGACGTTCTTATGTGTGCATTCTAATGGTAACTTTGTAACGCTTACCCTCCTAAACTGTTCGGCCGATGACCAAATAATTCAGCACAGTGATAGATGTCATGATAGCTGTGTGTAAAAAAAATAGTGTAAAAAAAATCTGACAGAAATCGTTTCCCTGCGGAATAATTATAGATCATAATTTGCTGAAATGGCTGCAGTCATTAGTAGGTCTTTCCGATAAAAGTTTTAATTTTACATTTAGAATTCCCATATCCGACACCAAACTTGATGTTTAGAATTCTCGATCGTTCCCAGATAGCATAGAAGCTTCCGAAAATGGTCATTTTTGCTTATATATGTTTGCAAATTAACTCGCTCAGCTAAATTTTGTGCTGGCCCCGCATATGCTTCCCTAGTTTATAATACGGGGTAAAGCTATATCTAGTTCCTGTTCCTATCAGTAAGACAAACAAAACCCATAGAACAGTTGAAAATTCGTCTTCGTGAATTTCCGTTAATAAACCGAAACGTACTCGAAATCTTTAGTGCTGCCCTTTAATCTATAGTCTGTCAATCTATAAAATTTATACGCACCAAGTAATAGGCAAAAAAATAGTTAAATTTAAAAACGCGTTCTGCAACAGAAAACGCACTTCCAGCAATTATTATTAACAGGCAGTACTTTAACCAAATTCTTTTGTGTGTCCCCGTAATTTAACAATGAATGCTATGTACACAATATTCTATAGTAAGTCTCTTGTAGTTGCTTGTAGTGATATATATCTATCATTTAAATATGTTTGAAACAGTGTAACATCATTAAAATAATCCGCAAATGATTTTTCCCCATACACCATAATGTAACGGAATTCTTTTGAGTGTCCCTGTAAAGAAACTATAAGTTCTACACTTCAATACCGAACATGCCATCGTAAACATGATTATCATATATCAATTGCATGATTATCCGAATATATTTACGCGAGTTAGACCCCGGACTGGCAGACAGACAGACACACCAAATTCATGACCACTTTTCAAAGTGTTAAAAAGAGTTATGTTTTCCATAAGACCTGGAATCAACCGTATATCTATGTGCATGTGTGTATGATATAGAGATATGCATTGGTAGGAAATAGCGCAATATAAGTAGAGAAACTACAATAGTCGCTACTTTTTCTAGTAGTTTGTAGTGTAACACGCTACATTTTGAAAAATGTAATGTAGCGAGTAGCGCGATATAAAAAATCAGTAGTTTGTAGCGAGCACAAATGATATTTTTAACGCTACTTCAGGGAGGATGTGCCATTCTTCAAATCAGGTTATCGTAACTTACCTCTTTTGTGCAAAATGTCTTCTGGGCAACAATTTGCGAATGTCGGCGGCAAATTACTGTAAGGATAGTAAATAAATTTTGAACAGTGTATCGTTAAGCATAAATACGTCATGTACAACATAGCACTTGTTCAGATATATAGCTCAATTTTCGAATATACAAAAAAAAAAAAAAAAAAAAAAAAAGTAGTTAAACCGCATTTTTATGTAATTATATTTATTATATTACATATATCTCTTAATTTCACAAAGAAAATTGTAATATGTGCATAAACGTACATTTTGGAGATTAACATAAAACATTTTCTTGTATGTTACCTTTTTAAATTTTTTATTATAACGCACTGAATGCGCAATGAATGTTTTTATTATAACGCACCAACAGATGCGGTATAACGAGGGCCCAATGTATCACTTAATCCATGTTCTCAATTTTGAGTGTAAAACAATAGTAACTGTAAATAAAAACTCTAATTTGTCAGGCTTCATTATGCCCATGGGGCGCAATATATTCGAAAATTGAGCAATATATCTGAACACGCGCTATAACGAGAGGCTAATGTTGTACACGATCATTTTTACACCATTTTTACACGCGATCATTTTAAACACGACCAATGTTTATGCTTAACGATACACTGCACAAATTTTATTTACTATTCTTACACTAAGTCCTTTGATAAAACCTTAAAATAGCAAACTAGTGACTACTTTTCAAAAATAGTTTTTAGCCGCTACTATTTAAAACAAGTAGTTGTAGTTGTAGTTAACAACATTTTCGATAATGTATAGTTGTAGTTGTACTTCGCTACAAAATAAAAGTAATTTTCTAACCACTGGAGGTATGCGAACATTCATGCATTTATCCTTATAAATTAGTTCGTGTTTTTTTTCTCAAACGATCTGCCAACTAAACAATATCAGTGAAGTATCTATTAAGATTCGATTTATTATGTCTGACATGTTTATCAAATCAAATACTCCCTTTCATCATTGAAATGCTGATGCTGTCCCGCATAACATGATAGAACAAATTAAATTACTTGAATACTAAAACATAATGTTATCTAAATAACAAAAGAATGGCCGTTAAATTCCTTGAAAAGTATGACTCAATCTGTTGAACTACTTTTCAAATTTAAAAGCTAGAAAAAATAAAGTATATGGAAAGAATATTAAAACTTAGGGGGTCAAAGTTGAATGCTAATAATTTCGAATGAAAACAATTTTTAGCTACATTTCAAAAGAAACCATATCTTTAACACCTTAGGCAAAATTGCTACTACTTGATTACATCAACATCTGAAGTAGGAATTTTTTCATTACCGAGACGTTGGTGATATGTATCAGTTAATTATATTTGCTCTAAACAGAATTTCGAACTGCTTAGAAATGTAACAAGGTAATCGTGAAAATGTATTTTTTTCCTTCCTTTTTTAAAATTACTACATCAAGTTTAGTTCAATTGTAATTATATGTTTCTCAAGTTAACTTTTGAAAATGCATCAAATGTACTTAAGCAAGTTATGTCATAATTTTGCTGCTTCTGTATTTGTAATCACGATTTGGCGTAAATAGATAAACATGCGTGTATGAAAATTGGTGAACTAGTTCTTAATGGACTATGGAAATAAAGTTTGAATATATTTTTCTTTTTCGGGTTGGGTTTCGGATCGGCAAAAACTACTTTCCTAGTTCGAATCGGGTTTCGGGGTAACAAAAATAATTTTTTGAACGTTGGGTGGTTTGAGTTTCGGATTGACTTCAAATGGAATTATTGTGTTTGGGCGGGTATAACCCGACTTGTGCCGGACTTTACCCGATTAGCTACAAATAAATGGAGAAAATGAAAAGAAATTAATTTTGAAACAAAATTCTACTTTAAAAAACTACAAACAAAATCATTCTTATTATCGAATACTATATTATTTCTGTTCTCAACATCCCTTTTTTTCAACTAATATGTAGCATACAACGATGAATGGCGTATCATTGGGTAGGATTTTAATTTTTTTACATCTAACATTGCATACTGAATTTAACCAATATGTAGCGAACAACGATGAATGAAGTATCATTGGATAGGACATTTTGTCTACATCTGACATTGCATACTGAATTTTCGTTAACCCTTTCAGGGGCAAAGTACTTTAAGTACTAAAATGTTGAAATAAATGACTGGCACCGGAATTTACGAAAAAAATTATTTGGAAATAAGAAAAAGGCTGTATTTCACATACATATTAAATGGAAAATATTTTAGCAAAATTCTGGTGCCATTGTGGCGTTTGGGAATTAAAATTAAGTGGTTTCATAAACATACCACTGCCCCTGAAAGGGTTAAACGACTTTGTTTGTTTGAAATTTCACTTAAATTAAAAATCATATATATTATTCCTGTTTTCTACATCCCTTTTTCTATGCATTTACAAAACTCAGAACGATGAATGAGGTATAATTTGAAAGGTTTTTGAACTTGCTTCTGGCTATCTTCGATCATTTTTTGCTGCAAATTTGATGGAATAAATTGAATGATATTCTGGTTTGACTAATGTTGTTTTCAGATATTTTAATCCTTAATTTTTCTTTAAAAGTTTAAACTTGCATCTAAAAAATTGCTACAAAATATTAGACTGAAGTGCGACGTTCTCGAACGGGTTCACTGACATATGTTTTATTTCCAATGTCAACATCCAACTTTTCTATGCACATACAAAACGCACGATGAATGAGTTATCATACGACAAGTGTTTCAAAAGTCTTTTGACATAATACACTCAAATTTCGTTATAATACGTTGCTTTATGTTTAAAAAAAACTGCTGTTAATTAAAAATTAATGAAAAAATTATCAGCCAAAAATTGCAAAGATTGCACTGAGAAACTCTCGCACGGGTACGCTATTTAATTTCAACTTGGTCCCCTGAATTTCGATATACCGCATATGTAAAAGAAATAAAAATCTTGAATTATATCTTGTGTTCCCATAGTACTTCTCGGAACACTAACTCTTCCGTAACCATCTCAATTGTGATGTCATTTGCGCAGAACATCATACTTCATCTTTAGAAGTGACAACAATCTGGACATGTTTTTTTCGTTTAGTTTATGCTATTGTCTCAGATTTTTCATCAAAAATAAACAAATAAATAACTCTGTACTGAAAAATAAATAAATATAGTCCTGGACTAAACACATTGTAGAAGGCGAAAGTTAAAGACCCGAAAGTATTATCTGATGACCCGTTGCACGACACAAAACTTGACTGAATATTAAACGGTCCAAGAGACAATGAAGTGTCATGGTAGCCAATGCATCTTCACTAGATAAAGAAAAATGAAAGTGCTGATGAAATCAGACAAGTTGGATGCTGAAGACTCACGTGTCGGTGATGCTAAGTTGGCTTCTCAAGTGATCCAGTAGAAAAAGTAATTTTGGGAAGTCATTTTCGTCACGATATGTCAATGAATACAAATGTTTCTGTATATGTCATTATTATTATTATTATTATTCACGCAAAAATTAAAGATGGGTTGCATAAAATGTATAATAAATGGAACGAACAATGTATGTTTCATTCTACTCTATCTACATACTCGAGTTTTAAAAGGAGTTTTGCAGAAAGTATATTTATTATTAATGAAGATTTCACGTTTATACACATATAAAGAATTATGAGAAACTAAGAGATTATATATATATGTTATTAACTAATTCAATATATATTATTTGCGGATGCGAAAATGATTTAAATTTTTAATAGTAATTTTCTTCTTTCATAATTTTGATTTTATAAACTTTTTTACCCGTTGTTGTAACAACTACAATCCTTTAAAAAATCTGAATTTATAGTCCCTTTTTTAAGGAAATCCTCTTTAAAAAAAAATTGCAAAATGTGTTTTTAGTAGATACAATTTTTGTCATATTTATCCTAAATTTTGCCATACAAAATTTAATCACAATTCCTTGGAGGAAATATGTTTTGAAAAATAAAGTGCTTTTCAAAAATCTTCCTAAATCACGAAAAATTAATGTGCCGATGAAATCAGACAAGTTGAATGCTCAACACTCACGTGTCGGTGATGCTAGGTTTATTTTACTCGCGGTACAATGAAAAAAGTGATTTTGGGAAGACATTTTCATCAAGATATGTCAATGAATACAAATGTTTATTTATACGTCATTATTATTATTCACTCAAAAATTAAAGATAGGTTGCATAAAAAGTATAATAAAAGAAACGAACAATGTATGTTTTAGTCTACTCTATCTATATATTCATGTTTAAAAAAACTATTTGCAGAAAGTTTATTCATTATTTAATAAAGATTTTACATTTTTACACAATTAAAGATGTATCATAAATTAAGAGAGTTTAAATATTTTATTAATTTATTCATTATATTCTTTGAGGATGTGAAAATCCCTTTCATTTTTAACAGTAATTTCGTCTTTTCAAAATTTTGATTTTATATACTTTTTTACTCTTGTTATAACAACTATAATCATTTTTAAAAATATGAATTGATAGTCCCTTTTTTAAACAAATCTTCTTTATTGCAAAATGTGATTTTAGTAGACATAGTTACAATTTTTGTCATATTTATCCCAAATTTCGCCATTCTAAATTCAAAATGCGTCATGCCGTAGATGAAATATTTTTAAAAAAATAAAGTACTCTTCAAAAATCTTCATAAATCACGAAAAAAGAATGTGCCGATGAAATCAGTCAAGTTGGATTCTCAATACTCACGTGTCGGTGATGCTAGACTGATTTTACTAGTGGTCTACTGAAAAAGTTATTTTAGAAAGACATTTTCATCACGATATGTCAATGAATACAAATGTGCATTTATACGTCATTATTATTATTATTCACGCAAAAATTAAAGATGGGTTGCATAAAAAGTATAATAAATGAAACGAACAATGTATGTTTTAGATTACTCTATCTATACATTCATGTTTAAAAAAAGAATATTCATTATTTAATGAAGATTTTGCATTTTTACTCAATTAAAGAAGTATCAGAAATTAAGATAGTTTATATATTTTATTAACTAATTCAATATATATCCTTTGCGGGTCATAAAATGATTTAGTAATTTTGTCCTTTCAAAATTTTGATTTTATATGTTTTTTTATATGTTGTTATAACAACTACAATCATTTTAAAAAATCTGAATTAATTATCCCTTTTTTAAACAAATCTTCTTTACTGCAAAATGTGTTTTTAGTAGACATAGTTACAATTTTTGTCATATTTATCCTAAATTTTGCCATTCTAAATTCAAAATTCGTCATGCCTTAGATGAAATATTTTTTGAAAATAAAGTACTCTTCAAAAATCTTCATAAATCATGAAAAAAGAATGTGCCGATGAAATCAGACAAGTTGGATTCTCAATACTCACGTGTCGGTGATGCTAGATTGATTTTACTAGTGGTCCACTGAAAAAAGTGATTTTGGAAAGACATTTTCGTCAAGATATGTCACTGAATACAAATTTTTCTGTGTATATCATTATTATTATTATTATACACGCAAAAATTAAATATGGATTGCATACAAATAATAATAAATCGATGACACAAGGCAAGAAATCCACTATATCTATGTATTTAGAAAGAAGTTTTTTTACAGAAAACATATTAATTACTCAATAAATGTTTCATATTTTTATACCCTTAAAAATTATGTGAAATTAAAATATCTTATAAAGTATTTTTAACAAATAGAATATATTCTTGCGGGATGCAAAAATAGTTTTCAGTTTTCATAGTAAAAATCTTGTCATGATTTTGATACTATATAATTTTTACACACTGTGGTAATAACTGCAATCAATTTTAAACGTTCTGAATACATAATGCCTTTTTAGAGCAATCATTTTTATAAAACAAATGTACTATTTTTTATCCAATTAACATTTTCGACATATTTATGCTAAATTTGGCCATATTTTGATAGTTGAACGTGCATTTCTATAATATTTCAATGTGTATTTCTGTGACATTTCAATGTGTATTTCAGTGTGCATTTCTATGACATTTCAATGTGCATTTCTGTGACATTTCTGTGTGCATTACTGAGACAGTTCAACATACTTTATACGTTGTATGAAATACTTTCTTTCAAAATAATCTTCAAAAACTTTCACTTAATAAATAAAAATGAAAATGCTGATAAAATTATTGAATTAGATGCTGAAGATGTACTTTTCGGTGATGCTAAGTCGATTTCTGAAGTGGTCCAATAGCAAAATTTATTTGAGGAAATCATTTTCGTCACGATGAATGTAGAAAATGTTTCTCTATATGTCGTTATTATTGTAAATGCAAAAATTAAAAATGCGTTGAATAAAAAGAGTAATAAATTCTATCAAATAATATGTGGTTGAAATGAAGTCATTTGAATTTTGATAAACTAATGTAATGCTTTACGATGATTAGTGGTATAATTAAAAAGAAATATTCTTTTCAAAATTTTAAAGACATATATTTATTTTATGCTTTGCATCAATGATTTCCATGCATCTGTATTAAAAATAGTACTTCTTTTGTTATAATGAGATGATCGTTCAAGATATTTCTTCTAGATCTTTTCTATATGTTTAATAATGACGTGAGCCGCACCCCTTTTGTTAAACTTTTGTTAAACAGTCAAAAAGGTAATATAATGGATATAAAAAACACATGTAATTGTATTATATTTTTATTTAATTACTTATATTTTGTCATGACAATTGAAATAACATAAAAAGTATCATAGTAATGTAATAAAACTGCAAATTTTGACACATATTTTCTATTGTGTCTTTAGGAAAAATAATATAATGTATCTGTAAAATCTATGTAATTATGATGATTACTTAAATTATTACTTTGCAAACAAAAACATAAATTATATTAACAATATAACAATGTTTGTGTGTGTGTGTGAGGGAGGTAGGGTGTAAATAGATAACATTTATCTTTAGGAACTAAACAACGAAACAGGGTCATCAAAAAAGGTTGGACAAAAAATCGTAACCCCGAATAATCTTCAAATAACTCCAAAATAGTTGAGGAAACGCAAACTCGGCAATTTTCTGAGTTTTGTTAAATGTAACTGTTGCACAGGCGTGACTTTCAGACGATGTGCGGTGAAGGAGGCCTTCGTAATGTCGAATATTTTTTAGTGACCCTGTATAGTGTGACGCAACTTTCATAATATACATATGAAGTGAGAGAGGTGCCAACACGCACTAAAAGAAAAATTCATATAAAAAGTAACAGAAGACATGAACTAAAAATTACACATACGCGCAGAAAGACAGTTACTAAATATGTACCGAAGTAATACAGGATGTCCCAATGGATACGCAGCATCAGACTTTTGCAGATTCAAATACAGGTCTTAGAGCATTTAGTAGCATTTCGCAGCACTTAGTAGTATTTAAAAAATCTGTTCTGTTAAACATTTTTCTGGCTGTTTAATAAAGATGTTTAAAATAACAGGTCTCCAAAATGTTCGACTCTAAGTTCTCTATTAAATGGTAGTCTTTATTGGAATCTGGGGGAATCTAACGCTCTGTAACCATTGGAATACACCAAAACATCAAAAGAGAAAGACTTCAAACCCTGTCACTGACATGCCCGTGTTAATACGTTCACTAAGATCCAGGTTTCACTGTAATACAAGCTTTAATTAAATTAATATAATTCATCCGATATAATGCTACTTTAATACATTGAGTAATGATTAATACTCTTAAGCATTACATTTATATATATATAATTAAGTTTTTCATATTATGTTTGAATAATCATCATTTTTTAACATGTAAAATAAAATACAGAAAAAAAAACATTGCAATTTTGCCTTTTTGCTGGACAGTTACAGGTTTAAAAAATACAAATAAATTGAGGCAGAGAAATACATAAAGAAACATGCATATTTGCAGAAAGAAATATACACACAGAGAATTACACATCCACAGGGAAACACGCTTGAAGAAATGTGCACGTAAAAATAAGTTATAAATTAATTTATTTCGTTTTCCTTCATTGAAAATAATATATTACTTTTTTTCGTTTCAGGTGAGTACTTATATGATATATCAAGATATTTTATTTGCTCTTTCTCTCATAGGTAAGTCTTTTTTTTTTTAAAGCTTGTGTTTAAACACTTTGTAAATGAGAATTATCGTTGCAACCTCGGCAAAATCTGAAAAAAATATGTTAGCCGAGTTATGTTGCTTGTACATATAACAGCAAGAAAGAATTGTAAGAAAAAAATGCTGTTGTATGACTCTTTTTAATATCCAAAACAACAGTCTAATTCCTTTCAAGCACGCTCTACCGTATCTATATAAATTTTGCAATTTCAACGGTGACTATTGCCTTTGAATCAAGTAAAATTCTATGTATTGCTGTTACATTCACAAACAACAAAACTTAGCTATCATATATCTTTTAGATTTTATTGAGTTGTAAAGATAATTCTCATTTACCCTGAACTTATTTAATTACAGACACGGATGGGTTCAAACAAACATTTACAATGTTTTTGAAAAGTGACTTTTGTAAACATGCTAAGTTAGCGATGATATTAACTTTTGCAAGAAAGTCAACATTCTGTCACATATTATTTATTAGAAATCTTAACCCATTTGTTCCGAGAATAATTTCTTGAAATCTTTGCCCTGTAGACGCACAGTTATTTCCTTTGTCATCTATTTTCAATGCCTGATTATGCAAATGGCATTTATCGTTGAATGATTAGTAGCTTCAGACTGGAAGGAAAACCTGATAGCGAGAAATAGAACAGTCAAAAGAAGTGAAATGACCATGGGACAACACCAAATTTAGTAATTAGACTTTATGCAGAAAATAAACAACTAAGTATAGATTCTAATGAATATATTACTAATAAATGAAAAAAATGAATTACTGTTGCTTTTACATTCTATGCATCTGACACAGGTGTTTATAAGTAAGTTGGTAGAAAAATCTTCGAAGGGTATTGATGTAATAAATCTGAAGTTTACTAATGCTAGTGATAAATATATCTCCGCTAGATTCTATATTATTTGGATAAAGAATTCGGGGTGAAAAATAGAAGCTTTATTTCTGTAAATTATGTATCTACGTATTAGAATAATTATTTTATCTGTTATGTTAAAGAAACAATTTTGATAACAGAGAAATTATATAATCTCTTTGCTGAGATCTGCGATGAACATTTTCTTTTTTTTCAAAATATAACCTTAATAAGACTTTTTTTTTTTTTTTTTTTTTTTTTTTTCAAAATATGGTCCATATATTTATTCATGATTTTTAATAAAATATATTAATTAGTCAATGAAGATTTTCTATTTTTACATCACTAAAGAATTGTGAGAAATTAAAAGATATAAAAATATTATTAATGAATTTAATATATTCTTTTAGGATACGAAAGTATTCACCAACTTTAATAATATTCTCAGAATTTTGTTTTTGTATAACTTTTTACATGTTATTGTAATACTAAAATCAAATTAAAACAATCTGAATATATTTTTTAAAAACAATCTTCATTAACAAAACGTGTTTTGAAGTCAAATTACAACTTTCTTCATATTTTTACTAAATTATGATACACAAAATTCCGCGGGCAACACAGCTGTGTTTGCTTCAAAAATTAAGTTTAGTTCAGTGTTTTAGATGTGTACAGTACAACTTCTTGCATTTCATAAGCCTTTGTATTCAAACTAGTGAACTTTAAGGAAACAGCTAATAATGATTAAAGAAATACCGACTAATGATTAAAGAAATGCCGAATAACGATTAAAGAAATACCAACACATAGTATTTGTTTTTCAATTATCGTAGCCTCATATTTATGAGAATAGTTGAGATGTATTATTAAACGTGCGACACACTTTAAAAATTCATGTACTTTTTGCTACTCTAAACTAAAGCAATTTTCCAAATATTTTATGTACGTAAATTATCGTATTCAAAAATCTTTTGATTCGAACTAAATACAAGTAATGGATTAAAGAAGTAGTATTGACAAACATGATTTTAGATGCGATTATCGTTGATTTCCTTTTTACACAAAATCCTGACATAATGCAATTCTTTTTTATACGAAATATGAAATCATAACATAAAATAATTTTGTTTTACAAAAATTAAGGCAATATGCAATTTTTTTACAAATGCAAATTGCCATCTCTCTTTATGAAGTCTTATATTTTGAACTAGATATCGACAAATGGTGAAAGAACGAAAGAAGCACTTATAAATTTGTTTTAAGCCTTTATTTCAATTAGGCTAAAATGTAACTCACATTTTTTAAGTGCGACACGGTTTCGATATGGTACGGATAAACTCTTTGCTTCAGAAAAATAAGACAACTCTCAAGCTATTTAGCGTACGTAAATTTTCCTCTTTAAAAAGGTCTTACGATTAGTGCTAAATCTTGACTAATGATTCAAGAAGCATTAATAGACTTGAACAATTGGAAAATAACCTTATTATCTATTTCATAATTTCCTACATTTAAAATAATTACCTAAATACTTTTGGGATTTCTATAGGATATTATTAATATAAAAGACCGCTTTTGCATTACCAAAGCTTTTTTTTATCATGCCTTGTTCACCTTTGGATTTGTCAATCGCATCAAACCATATGTTTTAACGATTTACCAATCTAAATTGAACTGATGCATAGTCATTGTTCTTTCGAAATAGTATTACTAGTGGATAATCTCTTTGTTTTTCTTGCGGTTCTTGCACTTTGTTATGAGAGTATGTACTATTTTTTTCATTTCTATTACAGTAACGATTTGCTTTAGGTCTTCTTAGAAGAAGATCCGTTATTATCCAATATGTAAAGTAAAATTACCGTCGTTTGCTACAATTTGAACTAGATAATGGATTTAGATTTTGTCGAACTCGTTCCTAAAGTCTAATTACCACAGACGAATCATCATTTGAAATCATTTGTAATATTTTTCTTTTAGTTGAAATAACATAAAATTAGCTTTTAACATCTGTTATAAAGTAACTGTGACAGGGTATTTGGAAGAAATGGAGTAACATTTCAAAAAACAAGTGTTATGTTAGTGATTTTACGCATGAAAGCGCTTCTGTGCTTTTGGATATTCTTTTTATCCTTTGCAACACCAGCTTAAAATTTAGTACACGTTCTCGCTTACCATGTTGTTACATTATGTCAAGAATTGTATTTTTGTTATAACGGAATAACAGTTTTTGATTTTGTTGTTGTTGTTATAACTGTCTACTCTAAAGTTAGTCTCTTTTTTACGTAAAACACAATATTTACAAACAAATCTTTTTATTTTATTTATTTATTTATTTATTTATTTATTTTGAAACTGCAATACCAGCTTAAAATTTAGTACAAATTCTGGCTTACTACGTTTTTACATTATGTCAAGAATTGTATTTTTGTTATAACGGAATAACAGTTTTTGATTTTGTTGTTGTTGTTATAACTGTCTACTCTAAAGTTAGTCCCTTTTTTACGTAAAACACAATATTTACAAACAAATCTTTTTATTTATTTTATTTATTTATTTATTTATTTGTTTTGACACTGCAATACTAGCTTAAAATTTAGTACAAATTCTGGCTTACTACGTTTTTACATTATGTCAAGAAATGTATTTTTGTTATAGTCGAACATTAGTTTTTGATGTTATAACTATCTGCTATATAGTTAGCCTTTTAATTTTTACGTAAAACAAAATATGTACAAGCATTTTTTTTTTACAAATATACTTGAAAATGACACAAATTTAGATACAAAAGGATTTTATAACATACGAATATTTCAAAAAAGAAAGGGAAGTGGCTTTCAAAACTAAGTATTTTTACGAAATTCCAAAAACACATTCCATTCTTTCAAATTCTGACCTTTACGTCCCATTACAAATTAACAAATCAACTAAAATTCCAATCGGAGTTATCTTAAGTCAATGAATTTCTGGCGAATTAAACATTTCGATATTCTCAGGCAATAAATGTCTATAAAATCTTAAATCTATAAATGTTTATATATTGCAGCTGGCATTTTCCCATAGCTTTGTCATGTTATGTAATTGCTTCATTGAACGGATTGCAGAGAGGGAAAAACAGGATGAATTCGTTTCTTACTAAGTATGATTTCAATGTATATATATATACTTTAATTAAATAGATACAAAAAAACTTACTCATAAAAATATTCCAATAGAAATAGCAATCATTAACTAATAATCATCAGTATGTGTGATATATTTTTCTATTATCCAAAAAGGTTTAATTAAAAAGATAAGCAAAAACTCATGCATAAGAATGCCCCAATAGAAATAATAATCATCACTTTGTACGATATATTTCGATTATCTAACAAAAAATTAAGTAAATAGATAAGAAAAAAACTCAATCATAAAAATACTCCAAAAAAATGACAATCGTCAATACCATCATCTCCATTTTCTAACCAATATAAAAATAAGTACACTATTTAATTAATTTATGAAATTTTACCCCATTAATGACGTTTAGTAAGAAATGAAACATTTCTTGACATGATGTACTTTCATTTGCATAAATATTTTATATTACTTCAGTGACTTTAAATGATTTCATTTATTTAAAAAACACTTTATCATTTACTAAAATCCTTTGCTAAAAATATTGATCATCACACAATCTTCAATTTCAGTCAATATAGAAAAAAGTCGTGACTACACCTTTAATTTATTCGTGGAGTTTCCTCGAAGTATGAAAGTCAAGAGAAATTATTTTATTATATAGGAGGATGGATTTCACTTTGTAGACATATTTTGCATTACGATACCGTCAAAATGATGTTTAGAAACTTTATTACTAGGTCCAATATTTTTCTTGGAAACCTTATTTCAATCCTCCATTATTGCCGTTAGTTCAGTTCACATTGAAGCATTTACTGAAATTCCCCGATAAAAGCGTTGATTATCGCTCAGTCTCAAGTTTCAGTCCAATGTAGTAAGAATCACTACAGACATATTAAATTTATTCATGCAGGAAAAATGACATGGATGAAAGTCGGGAGGAAAAGATATCAAGATGCTCTCAGTGAAAACCGCTGAAACATTAGAACACATGCACAAAAAGAAAGTGGGAAATGAATAATTTAATTTTAGAGATTATGAATTTAGAGTTGTATCAATATTTTATATTATTTTATTCACTATATATGATATCTTTTCATTTATTATTAAAATAAATATATTTGAAAAGGCCCCTATAAAGGATTGATCATCGCAAGATCTCCAGTTTCAGTCAAATGTAGTGAGAATCACTACCACAATATTTATTCGATTCATGCAGAGAAAATTATATGGATGAAAGTATGGAGGAAAAGATACCAAGCTGCTCCAAAATACAACGATACGATTGACACTTTAGAACATCTGCACAGGAAGATAAAGGAATAATTTAATTCTAGGGATAATAAATTTAAATTTGCATAAATATTTCAAATTATTTCATTGGCAATATATGATATATTTTCATCTGTTACAAACAAACTAATAACTAAATGAATGATTTTTTTAATAAAAAAATTAAAAATAATGCATTAAAAGCATTGATTATAGCACAGCCTCCAGTTTTTGTCAAACATTGAGAATTACTGCCAGTCGGGTAATAAAAATTGCTACAAAAAAAAAAAAAAAAAAAAAAAAAAGATTAATGTGGAAAAAATGACATGAATCTAGAGGAAGATAAAATCACCGAAACGTTATAACACTTACACAGGAGGACAAAGGGAATGGATAATTTAATTCCAGAGGGGATACATTTCAATTTATACAAATATTTTTACAATATTTTATTGACTATATATAATAGAGTTGTATCAATGTTCCTTTATTGAAAAAAAAAGAAAGAAAAGAAAAGAAAAGAAAAAGAAAAAGAAAAGAAAGAACAAAAAGAAGGAAAGAAAAGAAAAAGAAAGAAAAAAATCGAGAATGCTCCTATAAAAGAAATGATCATCGCATAATCTCCAGTTTTTGACAAATGTTGTGAGAATCACTACCAACTTATTCAATTGATACATGCAGAGATAATGCCAGGAATTGATGAAAGTCTGAAGAAAAAGATACCAAGATGCTGAAAGAGAAAACCGGTGAGACTTTAGAACACCTGCACAAGAGGAGAAAAGAAATAATTTAATTCTGTAGATGATGAATTTTGATTAGCAAACATTTCACATTAATTTATTGACTATTTATAATATTTTCTATTCGTTACAAAAGAAACAAAAAGTTTTGATAAAAGCATTGATCATCGCACAATCTCCAGTTTTAGTGAAATGTAGTGAGAAACACTACCCCAATATTTAATTGATCAATGCAAGAAAAATGACATGAATGAAAGTCTGGAGGAAAATATACCAAGATGCTCTAAGAGAAAACTGTGGAGACTTCAGAACGCCCCGCCCCCACAGGGATACAATGGGACTAATTTAATTCTAGAGATAATAAATTTCGATTTTCATAAATATTTCATTGGCTATGTAAGATATCATTTCTTCTATTTAAACAGAAATCTAAAAATTCCGCAATAAAACTCTTGATTGTCGCACAATCTTCAGTTTCAGTCAAATGTAGTAAAAATCACTTCAACAATATCTAATTGATTCATGCAGAAAAATTACACGAATGACAGTCTAGAGGAAAACATACCAAGATGCTATAAGAGAAAACCACAGTGACTTTAGAGCCCCACCACAGGAATACATGAAGATTAATTTAATTCTGGAGATGAAGAATTTCCATTTGCATAAATATTTTACATTATTATTTCATTGACATTGTGCTGTCCTCTAAAAAACCCCAGTTTTTGAAATTTTCTCTATATAAAGTCTAATAAAGAATTTAAAAAATCAAATATGGCTAAATGTTTACAGCTTGTTCTGTCTAAGATTTTAATGTTGGACAATTTTCATTTTATCACTTTATTACAAAATGGAATTTGGAAAAAAACCACTTTTCCAAAAATTAACCGATGTTACCTGAAAAAGCCACACCTGACATAATCAGTTGAAAATTAAGCATTTTATTACATATTAATGGTTCGACATAAAAAAAAATAATAATTTATGTAGATCATTCTAAAATTCTATTATAACAAGAAAATCTGTAAAAATAAAGCTCATGTTTTGCCAGAATTCTGCAATTGCTAATTTAAATTATTTTAAAAGTAAATAAGCACTCCTTATCTATTATTTAATATTTTTATTATTCTAAATGGTGCAGAAAAACAGAACAAAACAAAAAAATTGACTTTAGTGATATATTTGATGTAGTACAAGGGTAGGTTTTTTTTAGGAAACATTTCACTGTGGGTTTTTTTTAGAGGACAGCACAGTATATCGTTCCATCTATTTAAAATATCTAAAAATTCTTCGATAAAACTACTGATCATCGCACAATCTGCAGTTTCAGTCAAATGTAGTAAGAATCACTACCACAATATTTAATTGATTCATGCAGGAAAAATGACTTGAATGAAAGTCTAGAGGAAAAGATACCAAGATGCTCTAAGAGAAAACCACCGAGACTTTAGAACACCTGCACAGGAAGGAAGTAAAAAATGTTTTTATTAATAAAAGGCGGTCTGACATACTTTGCCAGTTTTTCAAAAGCTTGTTTCGACACACTTGCTACTCTTCCTTTTGATCTCTCTTATTGAAAAAAATAAATGTTGTTTTCAGATTCTTTTCATTGTATCTGAAAGTGAACTGACGTTTACAAACACTGAGTAATTAAGTGGGTTAATTCATACTAATGTAATAAAACTTTATTTTTTTAAGTTTGAATCAAATTATAGTATTTTGAAGCAGAAAAGAGTTAAAATGTTTTGAACTCCACTTATAAGATGCGGACTGTTGATACCTCGATCATAAGTAAAACGACTAATACCAGAAAAATTACAAAGAAAATTTGAATAAGATTAACCGATACATCGATATCAACAACAACAAAATGCTCTTTTCAGAAGTTTATTTTCATTGTATCTGAAAGTGAAGTGACGTTTACAAACACTGAGTAATCAAGTGGATTAGTTCATACTAATCCTAATATAATACAAAATTTAAAATTTTAAGTTTGAATTATATTATATTTTGAAGGAGAAAAGAATTGAAATGTTTTTAGAAATGTTTTCAATTCCACTTATATAATATAGAAACTGCTGATACCTCGATCATAGGCAAAACGACTAATACCTGAAAAATTAGAAAGAGAATTTGCATAAGATTAATCGATACATGGATATTTGCAATAGGTAAAAACAATATATTCGTATATATTTTGTATATATATACCCATTTCAAAACTAATTTGTTTCCAGAAAGAACAGCAAATTTTCGCACGTGTATAACGTTTCCAGAAATTAATAATTTTATCAAAATAACACAAACAATTTGAATTCAGACATTTTTCTCCGGGAGGCTAATTTTGTGGCTCTGGTGATGGTGGCGGATGAGGAAGTTACTCCTCCCTTCATCGGATCATCCCCCTGAATTTATCACTGGTGCGAAAGCGAAAAGTAAATATTGAACTTTATTAGAAATTCATGGTATATCTAAAAAGTTTTAAAAACATAATTGCAAAGAAATACTTTTATTAAATTATCTGTTTCATTAATTAGAAGAACTGAAAAATTCAAAAACCTAAATTGGAAACGTAATCAATTGCATTAGTTTTCAAGTGACTTCGTATTAATGATTGCTTAACAATAGTGAAAATGAGGTGCAAAGACACTGCGTCATCCAAGGATTTCTTTTGTAGATACAGCATATAATTCTTTTTATTTTAAAATTTATAAATTAATAGTCTGAAAACAAGAATTTCTCTTGTGTTATTTTACCTTCTAATTGAGAATAATTTCTATATTTTCTGTGAAGAATTATTAAAAAAAAAAAAAAAATGCAACGTGTTTAGACAAATTGTGTGTAGATGAATGTTAAATACACAAAAGTTTTTTTTCTTCCAAAATATTCTGTGTCTATCACTGCTTTTGTTATACAATTATGCTACAAGTGTCTGAATAACTTATAAAATAGTTCAGCAGTTACACGAGGCACTAATCTAAAACATTCGGGTGATTCTAGCTGACAATATATTAATTTCAGAATTTTTATTTGTTTTCCTTATTTGTGATTAATTCAAAAATAAAGAAAAAATTTGCATCCAAATCTTACAATAATAATTTTATATGTAAAATAAATACAAAAATTTCAGTACGTTCAATTTTGCAACGTTCCCTATCGGAATTATATTTTTTTAATAAAAGACTTTTTGTCATAAGTAAAAAGATACTTTACTCTGAAAAATTTTATTACAAAAAAATTAAAAATCCTTTTACAATGAAAATTTCCTTTTTTTCTCAAACAAACCGCGTTCGTTCTTTTTTGTTTTGTTTTGTTTTATATATATATATATTATTTTTTTAACTACATTGAACATTAATAACTATTTTATATAACTGTTCTAGATATGGAAGAATAATTTATAAAATGTTTCAGGCGAGAATTGAATTAAGTGTTAGATAAATTTTACTATAAAAAATCTCTGTAAAGTAATAAAAAAAAAATCTTTACTCTTTCAAACAAAACGCGTACGTTTTCTAAAACTAGTTTCATTCATTTTTCTGTCCTTTTAATCGAAAATACTCTGAGAACTTTACTAATTACGATGTAGTCCTGAAAATGTCGTTGCTTCCTATAGTAAAAAATAAACTTTACTAAAATAAATAAATAAATAAATAAATTCGTAATATAATTAAAAAAATATTTTAAATTAAAGCTATTTATTGTATTCTTTCTCAAACAGGACCATACTCGTTTTCAGGAAACTATCCCCATATCATTTTTTCTAATATTTCCGATTCAAAATACTTTCCGAACATCATTAATTACGTTATGTAACTGTGCTGCGTATAGCAGAATAATTTATAAAACATTTCAGGGGATACGTGAAACACTAGTCAGGGAAATGCCGTTGCTTCTGGCAACCGATATGACCTTTAAAATTTTCCTTTTGACTACTGATTTCAAACACGCTACATTCATTTCTGTAGTTGTGTCCAAATGTTATATATAGCATGACTTTTAACAGATTTTCAGTTCATTATACTGTTACTTTTTCAGATTTTGTGTTTCTGACATAAAAAATAATTTCTTTATTACAGCGAGGAAGATGTTCAAATTGATTTCATATTATCTCCTGTAAAAATGTATTTTTTTTTTATTATTTATTTAAGAGAAAGAAAGAAAAATTGATGATCAATGTTACAATATAAATTCGAAAAAGTAAATTTATTTCATGAAAAGCGATTATTAATTTTTTTTAAAGAGAAATAAAAAATAGTTTTTATATAAACGGTAAAACTTTTTAGGTTTATAAGAGAGAAAAAAAAAGAGCATTATACTAAAGTGAATTATTTACATTTTTTAAAAAATAAACAGAAACAAAGTAAAAAATGTATACATACTAAAAAAAGTATTATATTTTGCAGTCACTTTTGTATTCTTAAATTATTTAAAATTGATTTGAATTAAAATGATTAAATTTAAATTATTACATAACGCAGAATTCGCGAAGCGCGGCGTTTCGCGTGATACTCCTTTGCTACGTCCCTTTTATACCGAGACACTTACGGAAGCCAGGTAGAAAGGAAAAATAAATTCTGAAAATTGAATCAGGACAAATTTAAAAGGAAAAATGAACAAATTTAACACTTCGAAATGCGGAAAGGGTTGGGCCCGGGACTCTGAAGCTATCGACCAACACCTGCGGCTTCAAGCTCTATGTTCGTCTGTAGTTGGATATATATCTATACTAATAAAATAAAGTTTCGCTCTGTGTGTGTGTCTGTGTGTCTGTTGGCGATGGCTAGGAAAATCTAGCCCACCTAATAGGCTACTAATTTAGATTTAGGTAGTCCAAATCCTCTCTTGGTGCACCTGCCCCTCAGAATTATAATATTTTGATAATTAGCCTAGATATTAATTAGATTCTCATTAACCATCGCTTCTAAAATGACATCTTTTAAATCAAAATGGCGAAAGAAACGAACCGGCGCGGCGCATTGGATTTGCAAGCGGAAATGAACGAATTCGAAATTATTTTACTAATTACCGAATTTTAAGAAAACTAATTGAGATATCAATTTGAAAATTTCTGAGCATATGTAAAAAAATATTCTGCATCTGACTATGTGATTTTTGAAAAATTCGGTCGGTAATTTGTTTTTAATTTATGCAAAAACCTGCGAAAAATCTGCCGATGCCATTGAAAACAATCCGAGGAACTTTCAGACAGGGATCTGCTTTCATTAAAAACTAAAAACTGAACTACAAAGAGATCTGTTTCTCTGGTCGATCCCTCCATTTAGTTTGCGAAAATGAAAGGAAATAATTGCCAATTTTTATTAATGAATAAAAATTTAGGTAACTAATTAAGATATAGATTTGAAATTGAGGTCGGGAAGGGGTGCCATCTGCCGACTATTTTAGCGTAGCGTCTTCGTTATGTTCTAAATATCAGAAAAGTGTAAATCTTTTTTTAATGATCGCGTTAATGTAGATGACGGTGGTTCTCTTGAACAAATTATTCATTATATTTGCGGGTATGGAGAGGGAGGGGGTTAACGCCTTTCTCTGAAATTGTAATTATCTCGGGCCCGGGCAACGCCGGGCGGGTTAGCTAGTAGTATATATTATATAATAGTATTCGGATACGCATCCAAATTCAGAGAAATTCAAAGCACAGATTAATTTTTTAAAGAATTATAATATTTTTAAGTAAAAAATCTGGAGTGACTCTACTCGACTTTTTGAACACTGATGTAAATGTCCAGAAAGTAAAAAAACAGAGTAGGTGTGAGGGACGGGGGGGGGGGGGGATTTTAATAACTTTCTGACACAGTGCAATCAACTGGATTCGAATGCTGGACCTTCCATTTTGAAACTAGAGACGTTAGCTCTAAGCAACTAATGCTTGATTACATGACAGCAATATTTATACTCTGCCATATTTCCTTGGTGATTTTCCCTATAAATCGTTGCAAAATGGTTTGAAAATGGTTTAAACACCTTATTCGTTTTCCGCTTTGTATGAAAATGTATACAGTTGTTGCAAGAATTGTTTGTTTATTACATATTCCTCAAACGGAAGCTCAATCGGAAGTACGGTTTAAGAGTTATCGTATTCACTCACTCACTCACTCACACACGCACACATACATACATACAAATCGTGATTACAATACTATCCTCATACTATGGATTCTTGTAATTAAAAATCATTATCTATCTTTATATAGTTTTCTAATATTTTCAATTTAAAATACTTTATGAAAATTACTAATGTAATTATGTTATATACAGGGTGACAATTATTGAACTATGTGAAATAAAACGTAAATTATTTAAAAACTACTGAGTGCACAAATTTTATTCAGCATGTAAACGTCACTATAGATATTCGGATTTAGGTTATAACATGTTCGATTCGGCTGCCATCATTGGCTATAATGTGGCGCAGACGAATAGCAAAATTCTGCATGACCCGCTGAAGTGTCGGAACATCGATGCTGTCGATTACCTCCTGAATGGTGGTTTTCAGCTCAGAAACGTTTTGGGGTTATTTCTGTACACATTGTCTATAATGTAGACCCACAAAAATGTGTCACGTGTTTAGATCCGGAGAATATGGCGGCCAAGCGAGTCCCATTCCAGTGGCCTCTGGGTACCCCAGAGCCAGAATGCGGTCCCCAAAGTGATCCTACAGACATCAAACACTTTCTTGGTTCGATGGGGTCGAACCGACATTGCCAACACTATCATGACAAACATTACCAGTTCTCTCAAACTTGCGAATCAAATTCTTGATGGTTAGAACACTTGAACCGGTTGTCTTCAGCTTGTACTCGGTCGCAAACTGCCTTTCAGCCGCAATCGGGCTGTTATTGCTCGCATAGTAGACCTTCACAAGCGATATACGCCCAGGCACGCTGTACCGCGACATTTTCACTTGCAAATGGCCGACAACAACAAGTTGCGTGCGCATGCGCATACAAATTCCCATTACGCCCTGTGGCCAACCACGAAGTTTGAACTTCATCACGCAAACCGTTCAGAAGTTATGATGGTTTAATTTCATATAGTTCAATAATTGTCACCCTGTAGCTGCGCTGTGTTTAGGAAAATGATTTATAAAACTTTACATGAGATACGCGAAAGACTTGTTTGGGAAATGATGTTATATCTGGCAACCGATGCGACCTTTACAAATTTCCTTTTGAAACCCATGATTTCAAACACGCTGGTACATTCGTTTTAGTAATTGTCTCCAAATGTTCTATCCTATAGTATAGTATGATGTTTAAGACATTTTTCTGATCAGTCCGTTCATTTTTTAATTCTGCGGTTTGGACATGAAATCAATTACCTTATTGGAAGATATCCAAGAAAGATGTTGATTCCAAATCATATTTTCTATTAAAAAAACATTTAAAAAAAATCTGATATTAATGTTTATGCAAAATAAACGAATGCATAAATTTATTAAAAGTCTATTATTTTTAAATAAACCTGTAAGACTAAACGAATTAAAAAATATATAATTCTTCTATAAAAATTAAATTAGCCTTCCTTCTCCAATTCATTTTTTTTAATTCTTTTTTAAATATTTTTTACACTTTTACTTAAAAGTTTCTTCTTAATAATAAAAAAAATAATAATGAATAATAATAATATTTTTTCTCGTATAAAAGAAAAAAATACTTTAGATTATAATTTTTTTCTATTATTTTTCCTTATTGAAAATCAAAACATTTTCTTTTATAAGAGAAAATAATTTTATTTTTCCTTCTTTAATTTATAAAAAGAAAAAAATAAATCAGAAAACAGAAACAAATTAAAAATCATACAAAATAAGAAAGTAAAACTGTTAAAAGGAAATTTAAAAAATATATATGTACATACATATATAAATATATTGAACAATTATATTTTTTGACAGTAAATTTGTTTTAAAATGAATCTAATTTACCTTTAAAAAAATTTAAATGATTTTTTTTTTTTGTTTACAACGGTATGAAAAAAAAATTCATCGACAAATTTTTTTTAATAGGATTTCTAAAATTTATTTTTCTTTTTTAAAACCTAAAATTTTTGCACATTGAATAGGTGATACAGCTGTTTTTAAAGATTTTTTTCTCTTAAATGCTTCACATTGTTTAGTACTTTATATCAAAACATTTTTTTTTCTTTCCTTCTCCTAAATTTATTATATTATTATTTGATTATTTTCATTAATTATATATTCTAAACTAAACGCGTGTAACAAGGTTTAGTTGAGATCTGGTGACTTGATATGGACGATATTTATATTCAGAGGCGTTCTTCGTGGACATGTAAAATAAGCAATATTCATTTATCATAGGTATAAATTAGATGTACAAGGCGGCTATGTGAAGATCACACGATGGTTACAAATATTTAAGGAAACATTGACCCGAAGTAAATCACAAGCGGTTCAATCGCAGGCAGGAACTAGATTGCCTTTTAAAACTCACTACCAACACGCAAAATTACATACATCCAGCTATGCAAATATCTAGATGAAAAACCTACTAATATTAAAAACATTTTTAATTAAAGATAAAATAAGTATCTATCAATGTGATACCTGTGGGCGTGGCAGTCGGCTGATATTTGATTCAACGAAATAATCGTAACTTTGAAATTACTTTGATTATTTTCATTGCGTTCGAGGTGTGAGAAGTTACATCATTGGCTTCAGAAAATATATATTGCTCTATTATTATAAATTATATAAAAAGAATGCTATGCAAATTACATCGAAAGTTATATTTGTACTTTGATACTATCTTTATCGTATCTCATTATTATCTCCTCAAATATATCATGAGATAGATGTTTTCTTAGCTAATATTGAGAAGAAATTCACTGCTCTTGTAAATAACTTCTTCTCTAACTTAATATCAAATATTTACCTCTATTGCAAAAGTCCTTCCTGACGTGTTTTTATAAAAATGCATTGTTTTTAATTGAGTTTTTAACTCTGATATACATAGACAAAATATTATTGATCCAACACAATTCCTATTGAATCATATCTAAAATTTCTTTAAACAAATAAATTTTTGTTGGGCCAACAATATTTTTATTCGCTTATTATTGATTCAACAAACATTTTTTTGACTCAAAAAAAAAAAAAAATCTGTTTAAATATAACAATATTAAAATAATAAAGCAAAATAATAAGAAACATACTTTTTTTTAATAAAAATAAAATAAATAAGTATCAAAAAATATTTCTGGGAGTAGTAATTGCCCGATTTCTGATAAAAAAAAAATAATAATCATAACTTTGACATTATTTTGATGATTTCTTTTGGTTTGAGGTGTGAGCAATTATAGTCTTCAGAAAATATATATTACTTATTTATTATAAATTATACAAAAGAAATTAAATGCAAATTACCTAGAAAGTTCTATTTCAAACGTTGATTCAATCGCTGTGATATCAAATTATCGGATACCTTTTCAAATAGCAGCTGTATTTGATAAGACACCTGTTTAGTTAATTCTAAGGATAAGAAATTGACTGAGTTGTAAGTAGATTCATCTCTAAATTGACACCAAAGATTTATTTTTATCTCAAACCACTGATCCACTCTGCCTGACATGTTTTTAACTCTGATATATCATCATAAATTGAAGACGAGTTTGATTTAAGAATGTAATAAATAAAATGCAATAATTATGGCTCGTAAAAATTTGAGGCTTCGATAAACTTTTTTAGTAAATCAAAATTAAAACTTCTTATCACTATTTCTAAATCAAAATATTTTTCTCGTAGCAAATAATATTTAAGAAATAAAGTTTTTATTGTCTATATCTTGGCCAATATTTGTAATAAGGCGCCAATAATGGCAAGAAATATTTAGCAATTTTATTGACAGTGTTTCCAATGTAAAGCCAATATTTCTGTAATAGTGGTATTTCATTGCAAATATTTCTAATGTATTGCAATATGAGGGATTCAAGGCAAATATATCCAATCTAAAACGATTAATTTTCTAATAGTAGTATTTCATTGCAAGTATTTCTAATGTAAAGCCAATATTTGATATCGGTATTTAAATGGAACTATTTCCAATTAGTGAAATATTGGCCCCAAATGTAACAAATATTGGTTTGCTATTAGGATTTTATCACTATGATACAAAAATTTAACAAAAATCTTGAGTCATAATCTGTACACGAAAAAGAATACCGCTCGTGCATTAAAAGTGACGCAATAATAGAAAGCATGCATTATATGTAATTATATATTGTTGATTTATTATAAATTATCTAATGCAAATTTGTCTAGAAAGTTATTTTCATACTTTTATTTCTATCTGCATTGTATCTAATTATCGAATTTCTTCTGAAATATCAGCAGTATATGATAAGACACCTGTTTACTTAATAATAAAGAGAGAAAATTCACTGCTCTTGTAAGTAACTTGTCAAACCACAGTCATACATCAGAGATTTTTATGCCTTGTCAAGATTACAAAGCATAAAGATAGCGTTTAACAGATAACTAAAATGAATGCATACAATTTTGTGATAGTCTCGTGGTTGAGGTATTTCCTGCTTAAAAAACGCATGCATTAAATTCGTTTTATGTCCAGTTTATTTATAATACACATTTAGATAGAGAACATGGAATAAATTTCTGATTCAATGGAAAAAGTTTTGTTGTACATAATTATTCTTTGCATTTTATGTACATTGTTGTAATTCTAGAATGGTTTCACATAAATAAAATGCATGGCTGTAGAAATATTAGGTGTATATGCAGAGAATTAATTGTAGGAAAATGATAATTTAAAACTACAGCTATAAAATTGTATATTAACACTGTAACGATATAGTAAAAAATAGAGTTCGATTTTTTGATAAAATGTAATTACTATCTGTACTTATCTGTACTACTTTATAAAAATGCATGTTTATTGTCTTATATTTCCGTGGTAAAAATAATAAAAAGATGAGGATGATTAATATAGTAGCAATAGTAGTAAAAATGCGTCACTCATTTATATACGTATTTTTTTTTACGTTATTGTTAATAAATATTGTGAAATACATTTATTAATTTTTAAATATTAAATTACATTATTGTTAAAAAGTGCATGCGATACGAATAAAATAAAAAAAAATTCTAATGTAAAATTCTATACTAATTAACATTTGTAACAATATATTACAAAAACAGTGCATAATTTTGTTTGAATACCAGATGAAATATCTATACTATTTTGTAAAAACTCATGTCTGTCATCTTATCTTGAAGGTGTGTGATTAATAATAGTACCCATGATGATAATGAGGATGATGCACTAGTAGTATTTTAACGTTATTTCACTAAAAATGTTTTTCTTCTGTTTCTTTTTTCTTAGCAAGTTAGAAATATCCAAAAAATGAATAATTAAATATTAAGAAAATAATTTGAGGTACGCAGTTTCTTTCTTTTCTTTTTGTCGATCCTTAATTTGTTATTTTTTATTTATTTTACTTTCTTTATTCATTTCTTTATTTATTTGGAATCATTTATTTCCCCTCATTTATCCGAGACTTAAATTTCCATGCACCATGCGATCTTTATGGCGCAAAATGAAAAGAACGTATGTTTTATTCCACGTTTAAAGTTGATTTCATCATCAAATAATTCATTCTTTATGAAAGGCATTTCAAAATCGAAGATTTTTTTTTGCCTGCGAAAATTAATGAAAGTTAAATAACTCACTTCAAAATTGTATGTATACTATTTAAAATTTGTTAACAACAGATTAGAAAAAAATGTACATTTTTGTTTGAATATCATATGAGATTTCTGTACTATATTTCAAAAACTTATGCTTGTCATCCTATTTTATGCTTATGCTAATAATAATAGCAATAATTATGATGCATAAGATGGTCTTAGGAGTAATGCTTCGTCATTCACTAGAAATGTGGATTTGTTTTACATTATTGTTAGTAAGTTAAAAAATACTCAGCCAATACATAATTAATTGTCAATGATTTAAATTTTTTGCAATATACTTTACATTTGTTATTTATTTATTTATTGTCAGTCCATATATTTGCTCTTTTTAAATTTATTTTACTTTTTTTTTAATTCATTTATTTATTTATTTGGCAATTAACATTTTTTTTCCTTTTATTAACTCGATTTTATCTCAGTAATTATTGCAAATGCTTAGTTAGAAACTTTGGCATTCTTTACGAAAAACATTTCGAAACAGACATTCTTTGTCTGTACTCTTATAGGTCAAGAGTAATTAAAATGAAATGATTCAATTCATATGTCCTACAGCTATTCTTAATTAATATTCCATTCAGGATTTTTATTAAAAGGAATTAAAATGCATTTAATGTTATTATCATGCTGTAAGTAAGAAAATTTTCTGGTACTGAAAGATCCGAAGCTAGGCTATTTTAAAAGCACGTTATCAGCAGTAACAACAATAGATTAATAATATTAATAACATCGAAACGAATTATTAATTCATCTAGTAATATGAAGATACATAAAAACAATTTCATTAAATTATTTATAGGCGTCTAATTAAATTTAAATTCATCAATATAAGAAATTAATTGATGACATGACCTATTAACATATTACTTAATAAATTTGCACGCATCAAGCAAAGGCAGTATTAAAAAGAATAAAACACAAGAGATAATTAATGCTGTTTAATTTTTTTTGTTTGTTATCGAAAAATCCCAAATGGGTTTTTTCTGTGATGCAAACTTAATTAGCACAGATTGATGACCCATCGGTGGAAGTTGGTGGAAAACCGTTGGGAAATGATAGAGTTGATGTATCAAAAATAAAGCAAACAAACAAACAGAAACCCTCTAATTTGGTGCATATCTTAGCAGCTTATGGTTAGACCACTGTTGGGCCTTTGTTGGCAAATGGTTCGTTAGCTAATGGTATGGTAGGAGAGAATTTCTTATTGTGGTCCATCCAAGTAGCCAAAGTGGTTGAACCAACGTTGGCTAAATGTCGTTCCACGTTGGCCCACAGTAAGAAATGTCCGTTTGCCAACAAAGGCCCAACAGTGGTTCAACCGTTCACAACTCAAAATTCTGCTCAGATGCATTCTAAATTAGAAGAATCTTTGCACCTACCAATTCTCAACCATTTCCAACCGTAACATAACCAATTCTACTATTTCCCAACGGTTTCCACAAACTGCCAACGATGTGCCAACAAACAACGCTATTTGGGCAACATCGGGCAACAAAACACTAGCCCAACCATTTTGTGCTACTTGGGAAGAAACGAACGAAAATGTATGACAGACTTTAGATGAAAATCCGAATTCTAAAGCTTACACAATATCATGTTATTTCGTAATTTGTTTTATGTGCCAATCTATATTAGTACAGCACAAGGAGCCTATAAATCTTCTGTTGATAGTAATAATAAAAAAAAAAAAAAATTTATCTGTGGAAGAATAAATTTCAAAGATAAACCCTATTACAATGCCTTTTTTTTCGTTTTAAATATTTATTATTCTCTTATTAATAAATCTATTGTTTTTACTTAATAAAAATAATTATAATAATAATAAAGTGAAAATTAAACACAATGAATGCAATAATTTCAATGTATCTTTCGGTTCTGTGTAGGAGTGTTTTAATGTTAACGAAACTTTACATATTTATAATATACTCTGATGATTTAAACTGAACAGATTTTATATTTAAAAGATCTCATGCATATCAAAATATGTTACTGTGGGCCACCCAAGTAGCCAAAGTGGTTGAACCAACGTTGGCTAAAAGTCGTTCCACGTTGGCCCACAGTAAGAAATGTCCGTTTGCCAACAGAGGCCCAACAGTGGTTCAACCGTTTGCAGCCCAAAATTCTGCTCAGATACACTTGCACACATAATGCTTTTAAAATTCTGTCACATGTGTCCGGAATTATTGATTTCTTAATAAGTTCTTCTACACTCAAAATGCCGATTTTTTTAAGGATTCAGAATTCGAGTTAACAAATCTTGCATAATAGTTACATTTAACAAAATTGTATAATTTTAAATACTTAACGAAACTTAACGCCCGTAATATTACAAGCTTATGACTAAACTGTACAAATTTCACATTTTAAAGATATTTTCATACATATCTACTCTTTAAAAAAAAAAAAATTATATGCTCGCATGTGTTGGGTATTATTGATCTCTAAATAAATTGCGTCACTATAAGTGCGCCTACTCGCTTTAAGGATTAACAATTTGCATTTAACAACGCAGTTTGATATAATCATTTAGACATGTTTGATTAGATAAACTTTACATAGAAATATTACGCAATGGTAAATTAAAACTATGAAAAAAAAAGAGATATTTTCATTTCTGATAAAAAAGCTTATTACATTTATCGAAACTTTACTTATTAGCTCTATACGCCCGTAAAGGAAAAGTGTAATAAGACGATGACTCTTCATCTGTGTACAGAAATTTTTTATACTTGACGAAACTTTACATGCTAATATCATACATTTGTGACTCAAACTGCACAAATATGGCATTGCAAAGAACTTCTCACGCGCATCTGATTTTTACAAAAACTTTAGGCGTAACGAAAATTAAAATATTACTAGATGGAACCCGTCAAAACTTGACGAAAACAAAATACTATAACAATATCAGTAAAATAAGCTTCTTTATTACTTAAGAAGGGGTGCGTATGAAAAAGTCTTTCAAATATTATATTTTAAAAGTTTTCCCCAGTCAAATACCAGTCGATATTTCCGATGCAAACTCCAAACAAACAATCCGTAATAAACTGTGTAATGTAAATCAGTTTGACATTATCGCCATATTCCCCACGGCAAGAAAAAAATTTCATGTACCTATGAAGTATCATACAAATAGTGTATTCCTATGCTCATCTCATATTAAGTAAATAAAATAACATAGTAAATAAAGCACACATCCCCCCCCCCCTGTGATAATGCAACCGAATGAGCTCCTATGCGCATGTGCATTGCATCTGCCCAAAAGCACCGTAGTTTTAAAATGTTTAAATTAAAAGTTTTAAAATGTCCTCTTTAATCATTGCTCGTTACAAATCCATTTCTTCTAAAAGGCATCCATTATTTTATGTAAAAATGAAGAACTTTTTTACAGTAATAAATCAATCTGCAGATGAGGGAGATTTTTAATGTTTTCAAGTGTAATTTATTTGTATGGTTTCTTCGGTTCCTTTACATAATCAGGAAGATTATCCCTTTTCCATCACAATCGGGGATATTTTCCCTCTTATACAGTTGACAAATGGATCGTTAAAACAATATAAAAAATGCAATTCCTAGCATATTTTGATATCTGCTGAAACATATACATCAACGAATTCAACATATCAATTTTATGTTCAACATAAACTGAAAATAGTTTTTTTTTTTTTTTTTTTTTTTTTGACAGATTTTTGTTTAGCGCCAAAATGCTCTATCTTATGGATAATCTGATATTATGATTTATCACTGTTTATATTACTATTATTATTATTATTCACTTTTTATGATGGTTAGGGAAATCTATTTTCAATTGTGGCAACTTTCCCAGCGGCTATTTTTATTATTGAAGCAAACTGGTGGTTATTGATAAGATAGAATTAAAAAACTTTTCATGCTTGAAAATTATTTAAAAAGTCATTAAATTAAGCGACAGTTTTCAAATAAATTTGAATCGAAAGCTAATTTTATTTTCTAATTGATGATGTAAGAATTACGATTGTAATATGTAGTAAAAAATTGAAATTTGTAGTATTTAGAAGTAATGTAAAGCGCGATGAAAGCTAAAGCGATAGCACCGTTTGTTGTCACAACCGTTATACATTTCTAAAAACTACCACTGTGTTTTTGCTGGAGTCCAAAAGTAGACTACCTTTTTTTCACATCGAAAGAGAAATTCACAGTGAAAGAGATAGGACTTTGCGCTAATAAAGAACTGTTAAATGAACTCATAATAAACCTACCAAAATAATTCCTAAGAAATATTAGTCCTACATTGTTTATTCTAGCTAAAAATAGAATAATTATTTCAAGTATTTTTTTTCTACCATAACACTATTTTTAATAATTTTTAATTTCCTGAAATCCTTTACTTTTGTGTTTTTTTTTATTAAAAAAGGGAATTTTCTAACCTATAATTTTAAAAAAAAGTAATTGGTAACATGTAATCAAGGTATGCAATCAAGATGAAGTAATCAATGGCGGCTCCAATTCTAATCTTTATTATTAAGAATGGAAAAATCAGTTAAAATTACGTCATGTTGACACAATCATATACATTTTTCTCTTTAGTTTTATCAATGTTAAAATGCATTTCAAGCTACGCATAACGTCATTTTCACCGGCGCAAGCTTATCACACGTACTTCATATACGTTACTTTAATGCTTAAACACCATGTATACAAAAAAAAATATTTTGTATTTAATTGTAATGAAAAATGGCATCAACAAAGTTATAATGCATAATGATACAATAAACCCAATGGAAAATATTCCCTTGACGTCACAATAAATATGATTTTTTTTCGCTTATTAAACACGCGGATAAATATTTTTACCGAAATTTAACTTGCAAATTAAAAAAATTCAGCCTAAAAGCCACGTGCTTTTAACATTTATTATTTCTCTTTCATCCTCGTAACCACGAAGTTCAGAGAATAATCTCTATGCAACGCAACAGTGGGCGTTATCCGATTATGACGTCATTAGCAGAAGTAAAAGTTTAATTGAAAAATAGGCTAATTAATTAAATTTTCGAACAAACGAATGCACGATAACAAATCTGTGTCCAAATATCTTTCATTTAAAAAAAGAATGATGTAATTTGATGCAGTAGTTTGTTCTCACGAATTGTCGAAAGAAAAAGCTTAGCGTTTTAAATATATAGATTATTATACATCCATGACTATACATGACCACTCAAAAGTGTACAAACTGTACAAGATTGTACAGACTGTTAACATTATAACTCGAACTGCATAAAGACTGTACAGACTGTAGACATTATGACTCAAACTGCAAATATTAATATTATACACTCATGACTATGCATAACCACTCAAGATTATACAGATTTCACATTTCAAAAATATCATGCATTTCTGATTTGCGATTTTTTATACTTGACTAAAAATCACACATTCTATTATTTCTATGACTCTACAGATTTGACATTTCAAATATCTTCTCATGCATACATGGTTTTTATAGTTTTTTTTAACCTAATAAAAATTTACACATTAATATTATATGTTGATAACTCATTGTTTGGTATTTAAAACAACTTCTCATGCATACTTGCTCTTTAAACTTTTTACCTCTTCGCATATGTTTGGAATTATTGATCTTTTAATAAATTACAGAAGCACACTAGAAAAGAGCCCATTTGCTTTACAGATTCAGAATTTGAACCAGTGAAGCCTACTTAATAATTACATTTAACAAATATTTCTAACTTTTTATACTTAAACAAAATTTACATTAATATTATATGCTGATAACTCAAACATCACAGATTTGATAGGTTATTTTTACACATTTCCTCTTGCATACCTGCTCTCTTTAAAGTTTTCACCTCCTTTCATGTGTTCGGAATTACTGATCTCTTAATAAATTATAATGAACTAGAAGTGTCGATTTACTTCACAAATTAACATTTTGAGTTAAGAATAGTCACTTAAAACTTATATTTAACGAATTTTTTATGTATTTTTATATTTAAAGAGATTTTACATATTAATATTTTATGCCGATGACTCACAGACGTTACAGATTTGACATTCCAAAGATCCGTTCGTAGATACCTATTCTTTAAACTTTAAATTTTTAAGGCGGTTCTTAAAAAATACCCCCCCCCCCCCGCTCAACACACTAAGTTTTCTGACACATTTTCTGACTCATTATTAAACATAAAAGCATGATTCTTGTAGGCATGATTATTGAAATGATTTTTAATCGAAGAGTTTTATTCATTTTTCGATAAATGAAGTACATCTTGAGTTGTAAGCGATTGTTGACTCAGAACGACAGTTTCTTTCTTTTAGTGCACTGTCGTGTTCAGAAATTCTGTTCAAAACGCCAACAGTTTTTAAAAAATCTTTACAAAAAAAAAAAAAAAAAAAAAAAAAGTTCGATTACATAGTTTCTTAATAAGAACACCTGGCAATTTGATAAATATTGGAAGAAACAAAAATGAATTAAATATGGTGTTAGAAAGTAGCCATTTTTGATTTGAGAAAAGTTTTAACCTCCTCGTATGTATTTGGAATTATTGATCTTTTTGTAAATTACTGTGCACTGGCAATGTCTATTTGCTTTAAAGATTCACAATTTGGGTTAACAAAGATTACAGTAATCATTTAGGCGTGTTTGGGATTTAATTTGATACATAGATGTTCACAAGTTGTGGAAGCTTGTAAGCTTAGGAAGGCTGTCATGAATTGTCAGCAAACTTATGTAACATCTTTATCTCGCTTTTACATCATGTATGCTGCTGAATGAATAAACGTTTCTATCCACGCAAACAATCTATTCTATATTTGGGATTGAACTTTAATAATTCTAATTTAATCGAATAATTAAGGAAGTTAATTAAGGTCAAAAAGAAATACGTAGTATGCATACATATCTCTTTTATTCACATATTATACATAAATTAAAAGCCTTTCCAACTGTAACATCCATGTAAAAAAAATCTGTATGTTATTTTTTAAAGTTACCGAATAAATGTAATTCAGTTTGATAATTATATTTTAAATAACATATTTTAATTGAATTTGAAGTATGTATGAATCAAATCTTCTTTAAAAAATACATATGAGTTGCAATTTGCTCGATAATCGAAATTAATTAATAATTTCAATTTAATCGAATGTCTAGTGAAGGTAATTAAAGCGGAAAAGAAATGTGTAGCATGCATAATTTTTGTTTTTAATTTTACATTGGAATTAAAAAAATTTCAACTGTTATATCCATGGAAAAATAATTCTACGTTCCTTATTAAACTCACCGAATAATTCAGTTGTAATTTGATAATTAATCACAGTAATTATACATTAAAAAATGCAATAATTATATTATTTTAATATTACATTTGAATTACAACTTTTTTAAGACTCACATTTTATTCCCTATATCAGTCCATAAATAGTAAACACTAAAATAAAGTTCTTATAGTTTCAAATTACTAAATTTAAACAAAAATAATAATAATGGTCAGCAAAGGATGAAGGATTTTGAAATTTCAGTACAAGGTCAACGCTTATCATTTAGATAATAGTGTTATTTTTTTTTTTTTAAATTTAGAATTTCTATAAATAATATACCGAAATTTTGTTGATTAATAAAAACACTTAAAATGAACAATAACATAAATTATATCATTAAATTCAATAGTCAATTAAATCGGAAAATTAATTATATTTATTATAAGAAGAATTACATATGTTTAAGAATTACATATCTTTTGAAATTTTACATATGAATTTCAATGAATTTTACAGCATACGTATTATATTCTGTGTTAGATGATTTTAATGATAAAAAGCAATAATTTCCTTAAAAACAGTTCGGAATAATTAAATTGGAACAATATATTATAGTTTATTATACAATTTAAAATTTCATTTTAGAGAAGCTCATGTCTTTAAGGTAATGGCGCTCATTGTTTATTTAAAACTAGGGTGTAAAAAAAATTAAAATAAACGGATTTTTTTTAATTATTAAAATCAGATTTTTTTAAATTTAAATCGGGTTTTTATTATCCCCCCCCCCCCCGTATTAAAATACAGAATAGCTACCAAGAATTTCAGCTTTCCAAAACAATTACCCTCTTATTAGTAAATTTATCTACGTTTTTATTCTTCAATTAATAAAATTATAATTATTTGTTAGTAATTACAAAAATGATAAAAACTGCAAATTTATAATTTAATTAATTAGTAGCATACAGTAATATTATGCAAATTAATACTTTGTAACAATGTAAAACTATATTAAATATTATTGATATTTATTAAAATTATTAATAACTGCTTCAATATTAAATTGTTGACACTGCTTAAAATTAATAATTATTAAATAATTAACTCTCTTATTAAGAAAATAATTTTTATCTTTTAATTACTAAAATGATACTTAATAATTTAGTATTCATTCTAGAAAGAAAAAGGGGCATGGTGCTGCACTAGTTCAGTAAAAAAGAGGATTATTTCATGAGGAAATATCTTAGTAATGTGTTTAGTAACGATATAAGGCAAAAAAGTATATAATTTTTTGATATTTTAAATTAAGTGACGTTAATTTTTAATGAATTTTATGAATTGCAAATTAAAAAATATAATTAAATTACAACATGATTTAATAACTTCCTGTATTTTGTAAATAAATAAAGTTCAATATTTTTGAAAGGTTTTGGGTACACGGATTTAGAAATACTGCGGTATTGAGAAGTTTTTTACAAGAAATCTCTGGGTACAACTAAAGATGAATTTCACTATTTTTTTTTTTTTTTTTTTTTAAGCAGAATGCATTTTGTCACTTTAATAAAGGGTAGGGTGCTGCACCTTAAAAAAAAAAAAAAAAAGGCTTAGAGGAGATAGTAAGTAATTACAAAATTAATAAAAACTGCAAATAAGTAATTTCATTAGTTAGTAGCACAAATAACAAAGCGAACAAATATTATTTGAAACTTGTTTTGCATTTGTAATTGCCTAAATCTAAACTCACACACATATATGAGTATGAGGAAAAACTTATGAAACTAAGTTATTCATTCATGCCACACATATAGATACAGAGTAAATATAAGAATAGTCAGTTATATCTGAAATTTTCAAAATATTAAATAGCAGAATTGTTACTACTCAATGGAGATTATTAACATTCAGCATTTCAAAAAAATAAAAAAAATAAAAAAAAAAAAAAAAAAAAAAAGGATTGCATCCTTTTAAATCCCTAATTAATTTTATTTGATGTATATAAAAGTTTAAAAGTGAAAAAAAAAAAAAAATTATTCAACCTTTGCTGAAGAAGCTGTTGTTGTGCTTAACATTTTTATACCAATTAGATATTTTTCTTTCATACATTATTTTACAATGTCCATTCAGCAGATGTTATTCTTTCATTCTTCTTTAGTTCTAATTTGCTCTAAATTTATTTCTGCAAAAATAAGGTGCTGGCTATTTATTCTTTTACTAGTAGAAATGTATTATATTTGATATTCTTATTTTACGTAAAAGAAGGAAAAATTTGATTATTTAAAAAAAGTTCTGCTATTGCAAATTATTAGATTTGAATATTATTTTTAAATATTTATGCTTTTAATGCCTAGTAAAAACTTGCTTTTACAAACTTACTGTACTTAGTTTTTTTTACAAGCCTAAGGAATTAAGCTTAGAAACAATTATTCAAAGCTTTTTTTTTGTTGTTGTTGTTTATTCATAAGGTAAAATATACACAGAAACTTTCCAAATTATGCTCATTTTAGATTTTATTATTTTTTATGTCATTTTAAACATTTACAAAATTTACAATTTAAAAAAAATCAATTGATTTAAATCAATGATTTTTTTAAATATCAGTTGATTTAAATCATGATTTAAGCACAGATTTAAATCATCTCATGAAAAGCGTTGACACCCTATTAAAACAATGTAGAATATTTTAGAATAATATATTAAAATTGCGTTATTAAAAAAAAATGATAACATTATTAAAGTGCAAACTTATATATATATATATATATATATATATATATATATATATATATATATATATATATATATATATATATATATATATATATATATATAATAAAAAATCTATCTCTACTGTCATATATGAAACAAAATATAGCAGCGAGCAACAACTATAACAACAAATATAATAATAATAATAATTTATTTCAAATACCGTTTTAAAAAGATTTTTTTTTCAGGTAACAAAGAAAATTTCTTAAATGTACTTAAATAAAGGCTGGGCTAAAATTTATTTTTACATTTTTTAATATTTTGTGTTAAAACACGGCTAAGTTTTCTTATTTTTTTGGAATTTTCAGCAATCCTTTAGTTATGCATAATAAAAGAGGTAGTATAATCTTTACACATAAAGATATATAAAATGTACAGTGCACATAATAAAGAAGCATTCTTTCAATGATGAATTGATTAAATTTCTAACAATAATGCAATAAATCAATTAAATATTATTTTGACGTTGTTATTCACGTTCACATTAGGCTTGTCATCTTATCATTTTCTCCATGCATTCCTTAGAGAAACAATCGCGTTTTTCTAACTTGGGCATAATTTTTTTACTTTCTTCATGTTTGCCCAAATGATTAAGCACAGAAAAACGTTCATAATTTATTTCCAGAACTTCACATAGAATCACACAATGCAAACATTTCAAAATCTTAGGTGTTTCAAAGCGTGAGATTTACACAAGGTTTTACATTCACTTTAAGGCAACTAACTTCATGTTCAAAATAGGTTAAGTACACACTGAGCAAATAAGGTTCTCCAAAGTCCTGTATGACTTGACTGCCCTTTGAGCTTCTCAAATTCACAAGCAAGGGCATTTAACTTTCCCCTATGCCCATTTGACAAATCTTGAGTTAAATTCCTTAGAAAATGAAAACCTTTAACTTACTAACTCTGTCTCTCAACACACTTTCTTATTTCTCAATTTCCTGTAACGTCATCGAGGTTAATGATATAAGCATGATGCAATGTATTAAAAATTTATTAAGCTTAATAAAAATGTTTCTATTCACAAAAAGGACATACTTTGTAGCTTAAAAACTTATTTATCAAAATAAAATTCACTTAATACCTATTAAGAAAATGGGATATTCATTTTGTAGCTATCATTCATTCAGATATCCTATTTCATGCATGACATAATCGCTGGCTTCTACTTTATTTAAGCCTACCGTATAAATTATTTGATAGCAGTAATACATTTACGAATCCTTTTGCTGTGACGAATTTCATATATTTTTAACACTTTCCAACCCAGTTGAAAAGTGTTTATGACTTCGGTTTGTCTGGCCGTCTGCCGTCTGGTCGTGCTCTAACTCGCGTAAATATACTCGGATCGCCCTGCAATTTTTGTATGTTATTGTCGTTTACTATAGCATGCTCCCTATTTCACCTGTTTTTTGTTTTTTTGTTTTTTTTTTACCGGGACAGTCAAAAGTATTCCGTTACATTACAGTCAATGGGAAATAACCGTTTCAACTGCATTTTGATGATGATACATCATTTAAAACATGATGAAATTGATATATAATTATGAAGCGCATTAAAACATGCTTTTTTGTAGAATATGGGTGCAAAGCATTAATTATTCATTTACAGGATCAAACAAAATAATTATGTTACACATTGTTCAATGTGGAAAAATCGTTTGCAGTGTAATTTCATGATATTTCATTATTTCAAACATAATGAAAATTATATGCATTACTGAGGTTCACTATAAATTACTCTCTTGAAAGTGTCGTGTGCATTCGTTTATTTACAGGGACACACAAAAGACATGCTACAGTACATGTGCGATATTTACAGTCTATGTGTGGTAAGTGCGTTTTCAACTTTGGTTTGCGTTTTTAAGTTTAACTAAATTTTTTCGTTGTACGTGTGTGCTTATATAAACTCGGTTGTTCATATACAGGGCTACACAAGGGAATCCGTAAGTATTACAGACTATGGGACTGAATTACTTAAGGGTAGTTTTTAATTGTGTTACGGATTTTCTTGCTGAACTATAATATATTTAATATACGAATATAAGTTTGTGGAATATAAATAAATTCATATACTGGGCTACGCAAACAAAAAGATATATTGTCGACTACGGTTGGTAATTGCTGCGAGGGAGTTTTAAGTTGCCTTTTAGCTTAATATTAGGTGTGTACAAAAGTCTTCAGATAATATACAGAGCTGTACAAAGGATTTCGAGCGCATTTCCATCGATCGGAGAAAATTGCTAAATGTGATTATTCTAACTGAACTAAATTTTATCATGCTATATATCCACATTTATTGATCATATCCCTCTGAGCGTTTTGAAAAAGGGTAAAATTGTAATGTTGTTTTCTCTGTATTTATTTTTAAATGCTAAAAAAATATGATTATTTCAGCATTATAAATAAAACTTAATTACAAATATGAATGTAACCCTTGAAAGTATTAATCATTCTTCCATGTTTTGAAAATTCATTAAATCTATAGAATTATATTATCTTAAACATTGCATATATTGCAGTGAAACCTGGAGCTTAGTGAACGGAATATTACGTTCCACACGCTTAGAGGGATATACAGGACTGCACAAAATTATTCGACTCCTTTTTTGACACTGGAAAGTAATTTCGAAAACTGTATTTTTCAATGTGTTATATGTTTTCTAAACTGCTGACTTACATGTCTTCTTTCATCTTATTTAACGGTGAAGTTTCGTTACAGTTTTCTGGCTGTGTTGGAAAATGTTTCATAATCAATGCTTGACGCATGATTTTTCGTTCTTATTTATTTTATATGACAGTGAATCCCAAAGTTGATTACAAAAGGTCTAATAAGTTCTTACAAGCGCTGCAATTTTGCCTGAAGGCGTTCTTTAAAACTTAAATATTACAATGATTTCATAACTGTTTCCTATCTATTATGTAATGTAGATAAACTGGAGAATAAAAACTAAATAAAATTAAAATCTTTATTTGACATCATAAAGAAAAGAAAAAAAACGAAGAGAAAGAAAAAATAGAATGAAGAAAAAGAAAAAATAGAATGAAGAAAAAGAAAAAATAGAATGAAGAAAAGGAAAAAATAGAAGAAAAAAAATGTTAACTTATAATATTTATTAAATTGTTTTATCAAAATATTTCAATTCAAAAAATGTGCAAAATTTGTTGTTTAAAATACAATTCATTTAATATCTATTAAGAAAATGGGATATTTATTTTCTAGCTATCATTCATTCATATCTCCTATTTTCTGCGTGACATAATCGTTGTTTTCTGTTTTACTTAAGCCTTGTTTATAAATTATTTGATAGCAATAATACATTTAATAAAGCTTTTGCTGTAACGAATTTCATTTCCTTTTAACTTTCAATGGACGTGCATTATAGAGTTGACTAACAGTAGGTCAAAGAATTTTAAGTGAAAGTGATTGAAACACTTGAAACAATTTTAATTGAGACAATTTGTACAAAAGTATAAAAAATTATTTTTGTTATTTATTTATTTATACATTGCATTCTCTATTTATCGTTATTATATAAAAATTTCTTCGCTTTAATTTTCGTTCATTTTCAGATTTTATAAGTTTTTTTTCTGTTTTTTTTTTCTTTTTTTTTTTTTTTTTTCTGTAGATGTTGTTTTCGACCAATTTAACAATTCTTGTAAATTTACTTTCAATGAATTTCTGCTTTGCAAAAATTCAGGAATATTTCTGTTTTATTATTTTATTTATTTTAATACTATCATTAAAAAAATAATAATGAATGAGCTTTTTCGTACTCTTTTTATACGTTTGTAGATTGTAGAGGAATAAAACCATGCTTTTCGCAATCTTTTATATTTTAATTTTTAAAAAAAGACATTAATAATATAGTATTATTATTATGATTTATCAAACTAATCATTTTATGTAATCATATAGTAAGCTATCATTCATAAAGATTCCATATGGAATATTAAAGAAAAGTGTTTTTTTCCCCTTTCAAAACAAGAATATCAACTACGATTGAATATTCAAGTATATAATTAAAATATAAAAAAAACTTCTGACAAAATAAAGTTTAAAACTCTAATGATGAAAAAAAAAAGTTTGTTTTTGAATGTAATCTATAATTATTGATTTGTCTAACTATCCCTCCGTCTATTCTTGACAAATACTCCTAATAAATCATCATCAATATTTTAAAGACGCCAATTTATTTTTTAAAATACAGCCTATAATAATGGATGCATATTTTAATGAAGATAATAACAAATGCAGATCTTTAAATATATATATATATATTCATTTTCCATTTCATATGGTTAGAGAAGTATTGGTAAGTGAAGATTTTCTATTGTTTTTCTTACGTTGCATTTCCTTTTTAATGATTTTTTTTTCCATTCACTATGAGAATATATTGTTATGAATTTTCTTATATGAAATTCAGGATTGATCGATACTTAACTTTACATCATTTTCATATGTTGGCAATTGGTCTGGCAATTTGGATATAGAAATTTCTGCTTTATAGCTTTCTGTAGCCAATCAGAAATCATTTGCGACTTCCTTATATTGTGGAATATCGCCCTTGATAAAGAGTTTCACAATATAGGTTTTCATTTTCTTATTGTAATGTTCTTACCTTCTGTTTTTGAATGTTTTTCTCCTCTTTTTTTTTTAATCAGTGCATTTACCAATAATATATATATTTAAAATGAAACCACATGTGTGAAAATCAAAAAGCGAAAAATATTGTAAAAAATAAAATGTAAATTGGAAAATGAAAAACTATGCATATCTTATGGATTCGTCAGATGAGCTTCGTAAGAATAATTTATAGTAAAAATATGTTATTTCGTCGAATATTACAGCATTAAGCCTAAATTGACAATATTAAGCTACTTATAACACAAAAAAAAGAGTGAAAAAATAAGAGATCCAAAAAATAAATTATGATTCAACTATAATAGATAAAAGTCTAAATAACAATAGACACAACTCACCAGTAAAATAAAGAGTGAAAATGATTAGCGAAGATTTAAAAATATATTCCGTATGCTAGTCCATAGCTCATCACTAGGAAATTATGAAAAATATTGTAAATAATAAAATGCAAATTCAAAAATGAAAAACTATGAATATCTTATGGATTCGTCAGATGAGCTTCATAAGAATAATTTATAGTAAAAATGTGTTATTTCGTCGAATATTACAGCATTAAGCCTAAATTGACAATATTAAGCTACTTATAACATATAAAAAAAAACCAAAAGTGAAAGAATAAGAGATCCAAGAAATAAATTATGATTCAAATATAATAGATAAAAGTCTAAATAACAATAGACACAACTCACCAGTAAAATAAAGAGTGAAAATGATTAACGAAGATTTAAAAATATTATCCGTGTGCTAGTCCATAGCTCATCACTAGGAAATTATGAATAATTGGCAAAATAAAAAAGAGTAATAATAAAAAATGAAGTGTCTGGTGCTGTCATCTAGCATTGAAAAAAAAAAGGAAATGTTGGAACTGCAAACTATTTTTTTTTAAAGAGGAGATTTTTGATTAAGATAAATTACAGACAATGTAGTAATTAATGTAAATTAACACTTTGCATCCGCATGTCTCGTAAAAATACTTCTATTCCTAAAATGTTGAAATGATTGATTGACACCAGAATTTAGAAACAAATTTATTCGAAAATAAGTAAAATCTTTTCTTCATGCACTTAATGAAAGGGAATTTTTCATTCCAAAATTCTGGTGCCAATGCAGCATTTAAAGATTAAAATTAAGTTACTTTATGTACGACACCACTGTGGTGTCGCCAGACCGCAAAGTGTTAAGATATAAATAGATACGAAGATTAAAGAAGAATATAATATTTATAGTAAACAATATTTAAAATTAGAAAGTATGTATTTAATAGCATTTAAAAATATGGTAAGATAAATGTTGGTAATAGCATAAAATTGAATAGATTCAGAAGATAATATTAATTAAAAATATATATAACTATAAAATAAAGAAAGAAAATAATAAAAAGATGAATGTATGTATATATATATATATATACACTGCTCAAAACAATTAAAGGATATTTGAAGTTTTATATAAAATAAAGATATAAACGAATTTTTTTTTGCCGAAAATAGAAGAAGAGAATCACAAATGCAAATTTTTCTGGTTTTCAAACTGTGGAGTATGCAAATTTTGAGTTCGACGTCAAAAACGTCGCTTCAGCGGCAGCGAATGAAATTTGACTTTCAACTGGATAAAAGAGAATGAAGACAAGGATGATCGGCATTCAGTGATTGCTTTGTTTCGATGAGTACGATCCCAGCAAACACAGAGCTGACAGATTGATACAAGAAAGATACCTATCATCAAATACTAGAGGTGCTATACCGATAACAGCAAATCTTAACAGAACTGTTTCGATTTTGTCAACTTTTCTGGTATCTTTAGCGATACGTGGACTGGTTATCGATTTGCCGCCAAAAATCTGACACAACGACGGCCACCGACGATATATCCGATACGTATTCGATACAAATATGCTTGAATTCAGATTTGACCGACACAAGAACGTAAACAAAATGACACTAATTTGGTATTGCTTATATCTAATTGTTATCATTTTGCCTTTTATTTTCGACGTATATGCGATGAATATCGTTCTTGTGCCTTATATTCGACGTATATTTATGATCAATATCGATTTTGTGACAATCTATCGACATTTATACGCATGTCGGCGAATATTTTTGATTTAATTAATATTGAACAGTAAAGAATTGAATTTCATAGTATTGAAAACTAAAAAAAATTTCTTAGCTTATGAAAGCAAGTTTATTTATAGTAGCTTATTCTCCTCTACTGTTATGTAAAGAAAGGAACAAATGGAAAATACGCAAGTTAATTTATCCTAGTTCTATAAATAAAAATAATTAAACTTTTATTGTCAAAAGCTAACTGAAGATTTTTTTTTCTTTTCATATTTTGCAGTTAACTGAACAGGTGTGTGGAAAAAGAATAACATTCTAAAAACAAAAAATGAAATGAAATAGTTTCATTGATAAATAAAATGAATCAGTTTTTTACTTTGAAATGCACGTTTTTTTTTTTTTTTTTTTTTTTGCGTTTCCTTAACATTTACATCAGCTCTAATGTTATGCTTTTTCCACTCACATGCTCAATTTATCATTTTATGGTGTTGTACTTAACTTCAATTCTTTAACTAAATACAGATACCAAGTTTTGTTTTTTCGATTTCTTTAAATCTTTTATATAAATGTCTATTCATTTAAAAAATTTTTCATTGCCACATTCTTTTGTTCTTGGTCAGTGCAATGAACTAGAAATTTGAAAAATGTCAAAATTTGCCACTTTTAGCAAAAGTACCAATTTTAAATTAAAAAAAAATCTATTTTTCAATATAAATGATTCAAAATTAAAAATTTACGACAGATACTTCCACTTTCATAGCACAACTACATTATGTGCAAATCAATGTAAAAAAACATTTCTTAAGAATATCTGTAAAATTTCCAAGTAACCTAATTTACCGCATACTAAAATTAGTGAAATCAAAGTTCTTCTAAAAATACATTTAAAGTTTTCAGACACCCCCCCCCCCCCAAAAAAAAAAAAAAAAAAAAAATTCCGTTATTGTCATTCATCACTCCTAGTTGACATACATAAGATTTTTTTTTTTTAAGGCAAATCAAATTTCAAGCTATTCAGAAAAAATATTTAATGCTTTGATTTTTTTTAATATTATTATTATATATTTTGCTGTCATCTAAAAAAAAAAAAAAAAAAAAAAACTTAAAATTCTTTCTGTATAAAATCTAATAAAGAATTAAAAAAATATATATATAATCCTTGTTACCTGAAAAAACACACACATAATCAGCGGAATATGGAGCATTTTATTACATATTAATGGTTTAACGTAAAAAAAAAAAAAAAATATGTAGATCATTCTAAAATTCTATTACAAGAAAATCTAAGTTCATGCTTTGCCAGAATTCTGAAATTGTTAATTTAAATTATTTTAAAACTAAATAAGACTCCTTACGTATTTTTATTATTATAAATGGTGCAGAAAAAGAGAAAAAATAAAATAAAAAAATTGACTTTAGTGAAATATTTGATGTAGTACGGGTGGGTTTTTATTAAGAAACATTTAAGAGGACAACACAATAAATGATACAACTCCCTTTTACCTTTCTAGCCGGTCTTTTCTATTTACAAGTTTACTGTAAAAAATTGACTTATATTTCTCACATCACTAGTATTAAATGAACATACCACCATTTTTTTTAAAAGAAAAATTTCTACATTAAGTTTAGTTATACTTTTAAAATACAATAAAAAAGTTAAATTAAACATTTTATTTATCTTTGATAAAAGTTGATATTTTGAACAAACTATGCAAAATGTGATGTTTGCTTAATTAGCCACTAGACACTAAATTTTTCTAAAATTATAATGGCAGACTTCCTAACATGTTTATTCAGAAAACTTTACAATTTTCCCAATGTACTACACTTTATATAGTTGATCTGGCTTTACCCAACAATTGAGAGGGTCAGGGCAAGAAAGTCCCAAGCCACATTTTTAGTGAAATAAATCTAGTACTGTAATCTGTTGCTCAATATTGTAAATTATAATATAAAACATATAATTTGTTTCTAATGTCACTTGAAGGCAGCCTATGTGACAAGTTTAGTTTTTTACCCCAATAAAGATAGCTAATTTACAAAAAACGTAATATTAATATCATTAAAGTAATGCCATATTGTGACTCAGAATATCTCAAATGTTACTAAGACATTGGCGAAAAAACTTTAGGTTATATATCTTGATTTGAGTTTTTGATATAACTTTCAAATTGAAATTCATCAGAAATTCAAAAATGTGGCTTGGCACTCTCTTGCTCCGACTCCCTCAATTACATCTCTAATATCAATTTTAACATTTTTGTATAAAAATGAACATGTATACATTGATTAATCAGAAGTTTACAAATGTGGCTCATCTCTTTCTTGCTCTGACCACCTCAATTATCTTCAGTAAACAGTTTTTTTTTTCAATATTTTTATTCAAAAGATTATGAAATGATTTATAAAAGTAATAAACTATTTCTTTTTCAGTTACTTACATCTTGTCATAACAATGTTCAACTGTATCTTGCATCTTGTTGGCTAGTGAAGTAAATCATTGTCTGATAAAATTTTCTGTTAATTCTCCCACACCTGCCTGTGTATGTTATTTATATTTTATTTATGTCTCACATGAATAACTTGATCACATTCATCATAAAATGTACTATAGTCATCACTATAGTAACATCTCTGTTGCTTCACATTTCGACCTTAAGAACACTGAAAAGCTGCTCCAAAACAAAATGCAGAGTATCAAATTAGTAATAATTGAAGATTTGAAAATATTTATGCCAAAAATAAAATTTGTTTCTCAAAAATGGCATTGTTTACATACTTAACAATACTTTAAAAGTTTAAATCTGTCCTCAAACTGCAATAATATTGGTTGTACTTTGATTTTTATGTTTTAGATTAGCTTCACTAATAAACTACCTTACAATTTATTTTTAATTAAACAGGAAAAGCTATTGTCAAGTCAAGGCTATTTATAAAAACTGACTTTTTTTGTTTGTGCAGATAATTTAAAACTGTTGATATACTTAAAAGAAACATAAGATAAATTTTATAAAGTATTTTACATTTTTGGCTAAAGTATAATAAACTTTGAAAGATCCTTTTTTGACTTCATCCTCTGCAATGATAAAAAAAAAAAAAAAAAAAAAAAAAAAGAAAAATCCAACTTTGGAACAAATTTTATTTAACTCCATACAAATATTGATATTTCAAAACCTTTGAAATTGTATGTAATAAAAATTTTGATATTAAGATTTGGAAAAAAAAAAAGAAATGACAATACAAATACATGGTAATTTATTTATTTATTTATTTATTAAAATCAAAATTTTCTGATACATTAGGTTTTTTTTTTTTCGACAGCCCAACTCTCTATCTGTTGCATATCGCAGCCACTTGGCTATCCAGCTTTGAATGTCACTAACAGCAGCATCTTCAAACAGTTGGTCGTGTCTCACTGAAGCTAGAAAATATTTAAGAATACAATATTAGTACATTATTTGCATATAAATTAACAAGACAAATTAGTTGTGGTAAGATAGGGTTTAAATAAAAAAAAATTTCGGAAAGCTACAGAAAGAAATCTGAGATTTTTGTTTTACCGTGACTGACTGCCAAAAAGTACTATTTTTATTGACAAAAATGATTGACAAATTTCGTAATATATTTCGATGACCGACTGACAAAATAAGATTTTTTTCCACCATTGCCGAAATATGCATTTTTTAATAACGAACAATCGACACATTTTCCTGATTCATTTCAATGACCAACTAACGAAATCAGCGATATTTTTAAGCCATAAGTGACTGAAAAATAAGATTTTAATCAATGAACAATAAACACATTTGATGATATATTTCAATGACAGATTGACAAAATCAGTAATATTTGCAGAGACTGATTGAAGAAATTCATGATATTTCACCACGACTAACTGAAGGAATTTGTGATTTTTTGCTTGACTGACGAAATTGAAGACACAGAAGAAATTCGCAATTATATGTTATGGCTTACTGGCAAAATCAAAATATTTTTTTTCACAGCGAGTGACTGCTGAAATTTCGAGATTTTTTTTATCAACCAATGGTCGACAAATTTTGAGATTCATTTCAGGGATTGATTGATGAGACTGAAGAAATTAGATTTTTTTTTTCTTACACAGATGAATGACAAAAAACGATATTTCGAAAAGTGAATGCCGAAATTTACGATTTTTATCAACTGATCGACAAATTTCCAGATATATTACAATGACTGATTGACAAAATCAACAATTTTTTAATGCAATTGACTGGAGAATTTTTCTTTCTTTTTTTAACCACTTCATAGACTAAGATCACGTTTTTTTATCAGCCATCGATTAACAAAATTGGCAACTTTTTCAATGACCGATAGACGAAATTCATATTGTTTTTCTTCTGAGATACATTGACGAAAATCACGATTTATTTTCAATCTATGGATGAAATTCACAATTATTTTTCGCAATCAAATGATGAAATTTCCAATATTGCCACAGACTTAACAAATTTACTTTTTTTTCAGATGCAACAGCTTTTTGGGCATGCCTGCCAATAAACTTGCTCAGCTAGAAATTCTCAAATGATTTACTAATTTTTCAATTTCATATCCCACAAACCCGGAAAATTCCAACTATCGAAATCTAAAGAAGAAAAGAAAACAGAAATTTTACTATTTCGGATTTGTGGACTTGAAAAGGGGAAAGTAGAGTAATAAGGTTCCCCAGAGCAGAAAAATTTTTGATGGAAAGGAAAAATAAAATAAAGATTAAAATTTTATTGGAAATAACTACAGTTTTCATCTACAATGTACACCAGGCAGCATATTGAGAATTGGTTTAATTTCACTTCAAACTGTCTAACAAACAAACAAAAAAAAAACAGCCGGAGTCTGAGTCGGCTTCTTTTGAGAAATTTCGCAATATTTTTCAGTGATGGAACAGTGAATTTTGCAACTCCCCTCCACCTCCCCCATATAACTTATATTCAAAGTTTCATCGATATCTGTCAACCAGGTCTAAGCAGGGTAACTTTAGTTATAACAAAACTGTATATAACATTTATGCACAATCATACAGTGCATAAATATTTACTATTATTGCAGCAGCTATTCCGTTCGGATATAAATTAATATCAAACAGTATTTACCAATAGATTTGTTTCTAAATCCTTCAATAGCACACTCTCAATATTTAATTGTATTGAGTTTTGTTAAGAGTTAATTACATTGAGTTGTCTAATTTCATAACGTAGAAAATTACAGAAAAACCACTCTAAATAATAAATCTATACAAGGCTTGAATTTCAGGGTCGGATGATGGGATTCATGCCCAAAATTTTGAAATCCCACCCAAAAGAATGTTGAGGACGGAAGGCTCCGGCCCAAAAAAGAATTACCATTTTCCGAAGAAATTTGTTTTTTGAAGCGAAGATCAAGTCCCGCAACCAACTGACAAATATTTTCTCATGCCGATCAAAAAATTTTGTGGGGATTGACACGATAGGATCCCACGACAGATTGACAAAATTTGCAATTTTTTCCCACAACATATCAACAAATTTTGCAATATTTTTTCATGAGCAATTGACAAATTTTGCGATATTTTCCGTGAGTGATCGGTGATTTGCATGCTTTTTTTTTCCAACATGCTTTATAAATTTTATGATTTTTTTTTCCAGTGTTCAACTGAAAATATTTGTAATTTTTTCCTCCTCAAGCGACTGATTGACAATTTTGCGATGTTTTCCAGCAACCAACCGACAACATTTATGATTTTTTCCTTGAGATAGATTGAAGAAATTCACGATTTTCCCCCCACGACAGATTGGTGAATTTCATGGTTTTTTCTGACCGATAAATTGACAAAATGAACACTTTTTTTTCTCTGCGTCTGAATGAAAATTTTTGGGATTTTTCTTCACAATCTGCTCACGAATTTAGAAATATTTTTATGCATCCAATTGACAAATTTGCGATTTTTTTCCCGTGATAGATGGGCAATTTTTGTGATATTTTGCTCGACTGATTGCACGGTTTCTTCTTGCGAGAGTGACAAGATTCGCGATTTTCCTTGCGTTAGACTGAAAATTTTTGTGATTTATCATCCCTCTCCCGCAACTGATCGAAAATTTTCACAACTTTCTTCCCGAGACCAATTGACAAACTTTGCGATATTTTTCAGTGACAAACCAGTGAATTTTACAACCCACCCCCTCCACCCCGACAGATCAACAAATTTCACGATATTTTTCCCGTGGCCAATTGACGAATTTACTGATATTTTCCCTTGACCGATTATCGAATGGTGTGGTTTTTTCTCACAACAGAGGCAAGTAGTTAAAAACTTTTCCTGCAACAGATCGGAGAAATACATAATCTTTTCCATGAAACCAATCAACAAATTTTGTGTTTTTTCCCCCCCACAACTGATCAAGAAATTTTGCAATTTTTTTCCTTGACCTATTGACATTCCGATGACTGACAGATGTATTTCAAGATTTTTTTTTTGCTACCAAAATAGGAAGAACCAAAAGGACAGTAAGGTCCACCATGTGCTGCGCCCCACCAAATTCGCCTAGTCAGCACTAAGCAGAAATGAGATTAGAACTGTGCAGAACTTGTAGTGCACATGGAATTTTATTTTTCCTGAACTCCAAGGAAACATTTGGAAACAAACTAGTTGATCCTTGCAATTTACAGAAATTAGGACTTGACAATTTAAAGTAATTCTCAAATTCCCTGCTCAACAACGCTAAATTTTCTTACTCATTTTTAAACATAAAAAGGTACCCAATTGGCAGGCATGACTATTAAAGCAATTTGGAATCAAATAGTGTTTTTTGATAAATAAATTACTTAACTTGTCAGCGAATCTTGTTACGTGAGAATATGTTTTTTCCTTTCTTGTGCATCAGAATTAGGTTCAAAATGCTGACTTTGACTGTTTTTTCTGAAAAAACTTCTGCCTTTACCAAAAAAAAAAGAGGGAAAATGTCTTTTGGAATACATAGTTTCTGAATAAGAACACCTGGCAATTTCATGTATTTGCGAAGAAAAATGAATTTAGAAGTCAGAAAGTAGTTCTTTTGGATTTCAGAAGAGCTTTAAAGTCAACAAACATTTCTCATCTAACAGAAAAAATGAATTGACTGTTTCCCTTTCAAACTTTGGACATCAGTTTAAAATTTCAATGCACATAGAACCTAAGAAAATACCAGGAATTCAAGTTTTACCTATATTTCATTAAGGATATAATAAAACAATTTTATTCAGAAATGGATATTGATGCCATCATCCCAAATATGTATTTTTCATGCAAGTAGTTAAAAATAAAGACATCAGATTTTGTAAAGGTTCTGAAACTCATCTCCAGTGCACAAAATTGAAAAAAAAATCAGAAATTCATTTAGCAACCCAATTGTTAAAGGTCCATAACATTGGTGAAAGTTGAAATATGTAGAGATGTTGTGTATATATAGAGCTCAATTTTCTTCCTTTTTTAAAAATAAACACTTTGTATATAATCATTCTGAGTTCTCGGTTCTCGATTTAAATTTTTTTCAAACTTTTTGTCATGTCTGTATTAATGTAATTCTTCAAATATCATATAAAATAGTGGGATAGATTATTTTTCTCCCTTCCAAACAGTTCAACTCCCCCCTCCATTTATAAATGTTGGGAGGGAGACTCCCCTCCTAGGAAAATTTGAATTTCAAACCCTGTCTATAGATAAAGCAATTCCAAATAAAAAAACCTGTCGTTAAAATATGAAGACATAATGAGTAAATAGACAAATGTTACCAGAAACCAAATTAAATCCTTTGGTGAATTCGTACTCTATTTGAGCAGCAAGTGTCAATGGGGAAAAAAAAAATATACGACTTTTGACCATATAGAGAATACACTGTAGCTGAGGTTTGTTGTTAAGATTTGCAAATCACACAGCAGAGCAAATTTTGCACCAAACAAGAAAGTTACTGCCACAAGATTTACAGAATGGCACATCCCCCCCCCTCTCTAGGCATCGATTCCACTACAAAACTTATTAAAAATTAATGCTTATTTCAAAAAGTTTTAGGCAGGTAGACTTGCCATGTTCTGAACCCAAAAATCAGATTTTATTTCAGAAAGCTAAAAGCTTTTTTTGGTAGAAAACATTTTTCAAAAATGCAAGCATGTTTAGTAGAAGTTTAATTTAAAATTATGCTTGGCTGTTTTTTAAGATTAAATATCCTTTTTACTCAAGAAAAAAATATATACTACTTCTTAAATGTAGAAAAATTCAAGCATTTTATATTTAGATAAACTACAAACTGAGGAAATTTTTCTTTCTACATAATCCCATACAAAACAAAAGTGAAGATTTAAATTTTTATTTGAGGCAATTTTTGATAGTAAAAATAACAGACTTGGAAAAATGTAAGAAAATCAGAAGAAATATGTCAAAAATCAGGAATGCAGGAAAATGTGTGAAAATCAGGAGACATGGCAAGTCTGGGTAGGCAGACAAACCTGCAACAAGCCCGATGACATGCTTGTATTCCTGGAATGAACGCTTTACAAAACTTCCGATCCAATTGTACTTTATTGCTAAGATTAAGATACTGCCTGTAGCAGAAAGTTTGAGACGGGTGACATATGTCACAGATTTTTTTCCCCTCTTCTGCAGATTTCTTTCCATGGAATTTTCTTCGGCTCAGATTTTTTTACTTCATCAGCGGGTGCAGTGCCGCAGCCGCACTTTCGCTTCGCATCTGGAGGAGTGCTATGATCTTCTGCGCATCTCCTTATTTTTTGCAAGCTAAATATAATTTTTTTTTTCTCTGACATCCCTGCTCAATGGAACAACAGCGTTTGCTCATATACTGTGTTTGCATCTTGCCAGAAAGTTCAAAAGAGAAAATCTGTGAAAAGCAGGCCCTGTCTCTTCTTTTATAGCTGCAAATGTGCTCTGCCTGTTTTTTTTTTTTTTTTTTTTTTTTTTTTTTAAAGCTGCATAGCGTTTTGGGTTTGCAAAAAAAAATTCCATCTGAATATTTCAACCTGCGAATTTCACTAATAGGTCACGGAAAAAAACCCGAAAATTTGTCAATCGGGCACAGAAAAATTTCGCAAAGTTCGTTAAACGGTCACGTGAAAATATTGCGAAATTTGTTAATTGATTGCGTGAAGAAAAAAAATCTCAAAATTTGACAGTCAGTGTGGGAAAAATTGCGTAATTCACCAGTCGACCACAGGTAGCAAAATTCATCTACAATAGTGTGAAACCCCCCCCCCCCCCCAAGTTTTGCCAGCAAGAAGTATTAAAAAATCCGTTAAATCGTCAATCAGTTGCAGGAAAATATCACGAGTTTCGTCAATCGATTGTGGGAAAACTATCTAGAAATTCATCTGTCGGTTACAGGAAAAAATCGTGAATGTCTTCAGTCAGTCGCAGAAACCCCCCCCCCCCAAAAAAAAAAAAAAAAAAAAAAAATTCTGCCATCTGCTGCAGAAGAATATCGCAAAATTCATCTATAGATAGCGGGAAAATATTAGCGGTGCACCGGATGTGAATTTTTGCTGAATACCGGATACCAAATATCCGGTACAAAATTTTACCAAATAGCCAGTATCCGGCTGAATACTTTTTCGTTTTTAATTTCAATAGTAATATTTCTATTTATTGCTTGCTTAAAGAAGAAAAACTTTAAATTATTATAATTTTATGTCATTCAAATGTTAACAATAGATTTAAACTCATTTATTAAGTTAAAGTTGCTTAAAAACAAATACTTTTTAGTAATTAAGTATAGAAATTTAATCATGTTTTGTCTATTCTAATACACATATCTGTAGTTTTTTTTTTTTTTTTTTTTTTTTTATTCAGGGTTATTCAACATAAAAAGATTAACAATTAAGTAATTTCTTTGTTTTTCATACTTATAAATCTTTGTTATATTTAAATATTAAACATCCTATTGAAGAAGATTTTTCTTTTCCTACATACATACGCATACATATTATTACTTACTTTTCCTATAACAAATGTTTTCTAACAGAATTTAAATAGAGAAGTTCCTCACTGCAAGTATCTTCTTTTGTAGTAGAAAGAAGACAGCGAACTATTCAAGAAAGTGACACATTTCTTTTCATGATCAGAATTATTTTATCAGGTTTTCCATCCATAGACAAAATAGTGACAAAAGATTCAATAAAATCATTTTTAATTTAGAATTGTTGAAAACACAAGAAAAAGAGACAACCAGAGGAGTGAACACTTATTCTCAGAAGGAGGAAAATACACTGGCGAGAAAAATTAAAGGAACAACCATAAAAACTCATCGAACTTGAATAAATTTGCAGATAACATACAACTTGCACAAGATCTTTATTTTGTCATGCCTGACATATATTCAGAATGCAGAACTGCCTATTTCTGCAAAAAATAAATTTACATAAAAACATAGGACTGTGCGATATAAGAGAAGATAAGGAAATTTTACTGTTACAATATGTTAGAAACACACAGGAAAAATCAATAAGGTGTGTGGTCACTCCTGACCGAAATGGAAGTTTTACAGCGATTTTCCATACTGTGGATTAGATTAACCAGAAGTGCTTGCGGTAAGGATATGTACTCAAGATGATTAGTTCTCCGAAGCTCCTGGAGAGTACTAGTTGGGGGTTGCCGAGATGCAAGTCGGTGTACTGGTGCATCCAAACCATGTTCTATCGGATTTAAATCCAGAGAATATGCAGGCCTTTAAATTCGCTGGATTCCTTCGCCCTCAAGATAATTAGTCACTAGTGCAGCACGATAAGGTTGCGCATTATTATCCATTAATACGAAGTTATTACCGATTGCACCCCTAAACTTGACATGAGAATCAAGAACCTCATTTCTGTATATTTCAGCATTTACAGTTGCACTGTTTAAAATGTGTAGGTCAGTGCGGCTATTCAAAATGATGTCAGCCCATACCCTGATTCCAGGAACTTTGTATCGATGCCTTTCACGGATGTTTGCAACCTTATTGCATGTGATTTTTTCCCTCTATATTGTAACACGTGTGAAATCACTCTCCAAACAAAATCTGAATTCATCGGTACAGAGAATTCGGCTCCAGTCCGTGATATTCCAATGACGATGATTTCTGCGCCACTTTACCCGGGCGCATTTCGCTGCCGGAGTTAGTGGAATACAAATCATGAGTTTCCTTGCATACAGCCCTCTTTTATGCAGCCTGTTCTTCACTGTCAATCTGGATAATCGAGTTCCTGTTTCTGCTGTGAACTCCCTTGCAATCTGAACTGACGTCAGTTGCCTGTTTCTTTTAGCAATCGTTGCCAAATAGCGGTCCTGACAGTCTGTTGTGGCATATTTTTGACCTTGACCTTGTTGTCTCTGCACATTACCAGTGTTTTTAAATACTTACTAGCTTCTTGACATAGCGCATTTAGCTATTTTTAAGTCTTTACAGACCCCTGTGTTCTTTCTTTCCTGCTTCCATTCTCTCTATCGCATGCCATTTCTCACAATCGGTCAAATGTCTTCTGGATGACATATTCCACCTGCTACAAGCGAAAATTTTATGCAACTACACGTAAAATTCTTGAAATTAGACTTCAAATCAGCCACATGTACTCCTTTTCAAACGAACCAAAAGAACAGGATAAAAAATTTGCATATTTTTCTGTAGCAAAGGTTAATCTCATTGGACTACATGATGACTTTAACATTGAGTTACCAAACAATCAAATTTCATTGAAGTTCCCGCAATAGAATTCACATAAAGTACCTTTTTATGGTTGTTCCTTTAATTTTTCTCGCCAGTGTATTTGTGATAAAGTAACAGAGCCTGAAAATGCTGAGCACCATAACTTGCATTTAATTATAAATAATTAGTTGTCATATTTTAAATATTATATTTTCATTTATATCCAAGTCCTATAATTTCATTTTTGTGAAAATATGAATATTTATTTCTACTGACATTGTTTTAACGGGATAATATTGGTAAGAAGCAAATTTATTTCGTACTAATTTTTTCTGAAAATGTTAAAAAACATGAATTTAAAAAAATCAGTCGCTATTCGGCAACCGGATACTGAAGTATTCGGCCAAACCAGATATCCGGTGCATCGAGAAATCAAGTTAAAAAATTGCATTAACAGTAATACTTTACTAGATATTAATTGATATACAGTAAACGACTTATTTATTATGTATAATGTTTTACTGTTTCATATAATATAAGTTAAGTACTATTTAATGTAAAATTTTACATATCAATGTAGTATTGGAGGTTTTTGACATAGCAGTTTAAACTCTCAAAAACGGACACATGTCAAAGACCTGCCAATCCTGAATTGTAACATAGTTTACCTGCAGATTATTTTCTGACGCTGAAATATCCGTCGCAGACACTTGGAGAATTATCTGCTTCTGCGAAGATATTAGGACCTCATTTTCCTGGTTGCACTATGTGCATCTTTGCCACCATAGGCTGAAAAAAGGAGAATCTGAAAAAAAAAAAAGTTACAAATGCATTTTTATCAAAAACCAGAAGAAAGTTTTTACTATTTCAGATACAAACTAGTGTAAATAATTTAAGTTTAAATTGCAATAGCTGTAATTAAATTTAATTTTGAATTTAAAATTATACGCCCTTATTAAGAAATGTGATTTACGTTACCAGCATACAGGTAAACATTTATCTATTTTTTTCAAGGGTCGATCCAGGAAAAATTTGGGGACCCTTCACAAAAATGTATTTAATAAAATGGGTCCCTTCACAAAATTCTATTCCATAAAAAATTACTATTTATTATCTATTTATTATTTTATGATGTTTTAAAATGTGTAATTTGTAAACAAAAAGTTCACCAGAGAGGAAAACTTCAGCAAAAAGATTTTAAAATGTTTTTGTTTATAAATGCTTGGTTCAAATTTTATTAACTGGATTTCAACTTTTGTTAAAAAATATTTTTCACAAAAATATAATAAATTTCACAAAAATAACCTTTAATTTTTACAAAATGGGCCCCAAGAAAAAAAACCTGCATCGACCCCTGCTTTCTGTAGTCCATGTGCAAACTGAATAAATTTCTGCATCAGTCAACCCTTCACCGTTATGGTTGAGATGCAAAATCAAACAAAAAATATTCAAAGTTTCATGATTTGATCCATTCTTATTATGCACATTTTCAATATGGGAAGTGAACTTTTTTTCTGAAGACTTGATCAAACATGACATGCATTAGCAATTGTAGCAGTATCTCGTTTAAGAATATCTAATGCAATGAAACACCTATGGGTTTTAACTGAAGAATAAGATATTTGCACTGCATAAATTAAAATCATTAACTAGTTGGGAAATTCTAATATTCCTTGCATCCTCCTTATGCTCTTCCATAATTTTCTGAAATATTAGAATTCCATAAAATGTTTCAGGGCTCCATAAAATGTTCAGTTGACTATTCCAGCAGGTATCACTTGGCAGCTGGGATTCTATGATTCTTTACACTCTTTAAGCCATGCTGCAGGAAGATGATGATATTGTTTTAAATTACGGGCACATTTAAGATATTTTAAGTAAGGGAAAAAATGTGCAGCTCATGTGAGCAGTTTCAATTACTTAAAAACAATTTTACCCAGTTAAAAAATTACACTTAACAATAACACTTCACTAGATATTAATTATTGATTTACAGTAATAGTAACATTTTAAACATTACATCTAATGTTGTATATATATGACATTTAATGTGAAATTTTACATATCAATGTAGTATTTGAGGTTTCTGATTAGGTTTTTGAAGTGACAGTTTAAACTGTCAGAAACCTGCCAACCCTGGTTTGAGTAAGTTTTGATGATTGTAGTTATAATTTCCTTTTAACACTTTTAGATGAAATTCTGCATCAGATTGCATAATCTGTTGTTAACAATGATTGGATTTTCTTTTTTTTTAAATAAGACACCATAGTTTTATTTGATTATTTCCCTGGAATTAATGCACATAAAATAGAATACTGCACTGGATCAAGACAGTTGCAATCAGCCCCGCAAAACCCATATGTGACCACAATGAACTAAGCCAGACAACAAACCAACCTGAAAATAAGCCTGCTAAACATTATATTAAGTAAACCTACAACTCTAACTGAACCAGACAAAAAAAAAATTAACTTAAAAATCATCAACCTGAATCGGACAAACATTTTCATTAAAACAAAACCTGGCGCACATCAACCCTAATAAATAAAAGAAAACTAGATGAAACCCACCAAAATTTGACGGCAAACAACTTGATAGTACCATTAAAATAAAAAGAAAAGCGTCCAGTTAAACTGATTGATGGCATTGAGCTCAAAGGCTATTACTATATTAAGGGGGAGGGATTAGCCCCTCGTTCCCCCTTTGTAACCAATGAACTAAAGGTGAAAATAAGGAATTTCGTTTAGTAGCCACTGGCCGGTAGGTTGATTTGTTTTAGTAGCCAGTTACTGGCTAATGAGAATAATTTCTTTAGTAGCCAGTAAGTACAGGTATGTCACTGAATATTTATTTTTTTTTAAATACAATGACTTTACAGTAAAAAAGTAATTTATGTACTAAATAAAAATGTTTTAATTTATATTGTTTTGAATAAACTTCAGATAATTTCCAATCTATTTTAAAATAAGTTAACAGTAAAGTTCTACACAACATGCTTATGTAGCTAACTACATAAGTCACACTAGCTTAGGTACTTTTTAACTAACTACATAAGTACTTTTCAAAAAAAATTATTTGTATAGAATGAAGGTCTGACAATAATTAATAGGTATGTTTATGTACTAAATAACCCACAACATGATATGAATCATGAATGCATTACACATGCACAACTTGTAGCCAGCAGGCCAAAATCTCCACAAATTCAGGAATAGTGTGTATTTCGGCAATTAGTTTCAGAAAAAATTGCAAATTTAGTCATTCAAGAGCGTAAAAATCATGAATTTCGTCGATATCGCATGTAAAATCATGAATTTTGTCGATCAAGCGCATAAAAATCATGAATTTTGTCGATAGTGTGCATAAAAATAATGAATTTAGTCTTTCGGACGATGAAAAATCTTAAATTTCGTCGATCAGCTACGTAAAAATAATAAATGTCATCATTCAACGTAAAAATCATGAATTTCGTAGATCGGGTGCAGAAAAATCTTCAATTTCGTCGATCGGGTGCAGAAAAATCTTCAATTTCGTCGATCGGGTGCAGAAAAATCTTCAATTTCGTCGAATGGGTGCAGAAAAATCTTCAATTTCGTCGATCGGGTGCAGAAAAATCTTCAATTTCGTCGATCGGGTGCAGAAAAATCTCCAATTTCGTCGATCGGGTGCAGAAAAATCTTCAATTTCGTCGATCGGGTGCAGAAAAACCTTCAATTTCGTCGATCGGGTGCAGAAAAATCTTCAATTTCGTCGATCGGGTGCAGAAAAATCTTCAATTTCGTCGATCGGGTGCAGAAAAATCTTCAATTTCGTCGATCGGGTGCAGAAAAATCTTCAATTTCGTCGATCGGGTGCAGAAAAATCTTCAATTTCGTCGATCGGGTGCAGAAAAATCTTCAATTTCGTCGATCGGGTGCAGAAAAATCTTCAATTTCGTCGATCGGGTGCAGAAAAATCTTCAATTTCGTCGATCAGGTGCAGAAAAATCTTCAATTTCGTCGATCGGGTGCAGAAAAATCTTCAATTTCGTCGATCGGGTGCAGAAAAATCTTCAATTTCGTCGATCAGGTGCAGGAAAATATTCAATTTCGTCGATCGGCTACGTAAATATCTTGAATTTCGTCGATCGGCTACATAAATATCTTTAATTTCGTCGATCGCCTACGTATAAATCTTAAATTTCATCGAACAGCTAAATACAAATCTTGATTTTTGTCATTCGGGAGCGTAAAAATCTTGAATTTCATCTATCGAACGTGTAAAAGTCATGAATTTTATCAACTGGGCATGTAAAAATCAAGAATTCCCTCGATTATGTGCATAAAAATCATGAATTTTGTCGATTGCACTCCTAAAAAATCATGAATTTTATCAATCGGACGCGTAAAGATCATGAATTTCGTCGATTATGTACAGAAAATCATAAATTTCTTCCAACGGGGCGTACAAATTACGTCGAACGGACGCGGAAAAATCGTAAAATTTAGGGGAAAATGGTAATCAGGAATCCTGCATTTGGCTGGATCTTTCCATATTTTTAATGGCCAGTTTTTAAAGTTTAATCGACGAGTGGCAACTGCTTATTTTCACCTTTACAATGTACCCCCAAAACTAATCAGTGTAGCACCTTATAACAATGAACCTCTATACAAACTCTGGAGCAAATCTGATAATTCTGCATGAAAAACCAATTTATCTAAATTAAGGGGAGGGAGGGGGGTTAGCCTTTGTTCCCCTTTAAACTTTTCCAATGAACCCCCAAAACTAATCAGGGAAGCTCCGTACCACAATGAGTCTATATACAAAATTTGGAAGAAATCTGATAATTCTGCATGAAAAATCCATTTATCTAACCCAGAGCGCCACACTTTGGATTCACTAGTGCACATTATCAAGGTAAGCTGAAATCGTGCTGTACTTTTAAGAATCTCATAATAATCTGATTAAAATAACTTCACTTTTTGAATGTTCCACTTATAGAAACGTGCCGTTCTGGGATGATTTTGAAATGGAAAATGCATATTGCAACTATGCAGTTGATGCATCAGTTTTTTTTTTACATTTATTTAGAACTCACAACACATAAGTCAATCAGAACAACAGAACTTCTGTTTTCAAAAGTCCATTTTATGGGAGGAAAGTGTGTGGGAGAGGGGGAGCGACTGGAGAGGAAAAAGCTAAATATTTTGAGAAAAAAAAAAAAGGAGGATCATGCAAAAGAAAATTTGCGCCCTGTGCAAAGTTTCAGTCCCCCCCCCCTCCCACACACACATTCCTAAAATTTATCAAGTGCAGAAACAGAAATAAATTCCCTTGAATAAATATTTTGCATTTTTGGAACAACTGAACAGAAAATAAGAAAAAATTGCACTTATTCATTAGAAAATTCATGATTTTTACGCGATTGTAAAATTAGCAATTTTTTTCTCATTCGTTTAATGGATTTCATGATTTTTTCTGCGATCGTTTGATTATTTTCGCGATTTTCCCCCGAAATCACTTGATGGATTTTGTGATTTTTTTACTGAAATCATCTGACTAATTTCCTGATTTTTCCCAGAGTTTATTTGACAGATTTCGCAATTTTTCCCACGATCATTTGACTAATTTCTCGATTTTTTTTGCGATACTTTGATGAAATTCATTTTATTAATTCATATATATTCATAATTAGGATTTTCATTTTTGTTATTGCCATTTATTTGAGCCCACAGTATTCTGTGAAGTGTTTGGAAAGTTATGCGATTTTCGTCGATCGATCGCGGAAAAAAACGCAAAGTTCGTCGACCGATCGCGGAAAAAACGCAAATTTCGTCGGTTGATCGTGAAAAAGAAAACACTAATTTTGTCGATAGACACAGGAAAAACACAAATTTCGCTGATCGATCTCGGAAAAAACGCAAAGTTCGGCGATCTGTCAAAGTTCGTCGATCTGTCATGGAAAAAACACAAAGTTAGTCTATCTGTCGCGGAAAAAACACAAAGTTCGTCGATCAGTAGCGGGAAAAAAAGCAAATTTCGCCAATCGATCGTGGAAAAAACACAAAGTTCATTGATCTGTCGCTTAAAAAACGCAAAGTTCGTCAATCAGTCGCTTAAAAAACTAAAAGTTCGTGGATCTGTTGTGGGAAAAACGCCAGGTTCGTCAATCTAGAGAAACCACAAAGTTCGCCGATCTGTCACGGAAAAAACAGCAAAGTTCATCGATCTGTCGCGAAAGAAACGCAAAGTTCGGCGATCGGTTGCAGGGAAAAAAAAAAAAATCACGAAATTTATCGTTCGGTTGCAGGTAAATAAAATAATGCAATTTTTTCCGAAAATTTTGAAATTTTTTGGGCGGGATTTCAAAATTTTCACCGCGAATCCGCCCTGCTTATAATTTAAGCACATAACACAATACTTATCAAATAAATAAACAAAAATTAACTTACTTTTATTTCTCCCATTTTGTCCACACTAGTAGACTGCTTATGAAGATATATACTTTGACCAGTGATAGCCATATTTTAAAATTTTAATCTTGCCAATAATTCAACATGCGCTAGAAACAAATAGCCAATATTTTAACATTGCAATATAGTATCTTTAAAAACTTACATGTAAAAATAAACATATCAATAATAAAAAAAAAATATTGCATGTAATTGGGTCTATTAAAAATTAGACTTAAGCCCATTATAAAAATGGTAAGATATAACAGTACTTTTCGGTTAGCCAAGGGGGGGGGGGGGGCAGTGAAATATATATACACATATATATGGGTGTGTGTATATATTTCATTGGCACCCAGCTAACTGAAAAGTACCGATATAATAAACTAGAAAATTTTATTTTATACTGAAGGCATTTTATCTTATATACACAAAAATCAGGATTCGTAAATATGATTTAAAAAATGTACAATTTTTTTTATATACTATATCCCATATTTTCAAAATAGTTAACTTATTGATGATTATAAATATTTTTAAAGTTAATATAAATTAGACATTAAAACATATATGTCATTTAGCATGAAAACTTATATAAAACAATATTCTAAATGTCTTTTTCTATTTTTTTTTTTTTTTTACTTAGCAAAATTTAAGATCAACTAATTGAAAACAGACAATTTGCTTTTTACACTCACAAAAAACAAACTATTAAGATTTAGTAAACAAGTTTTGAGAAAATTTTATGTTTTACACAACAAAATAATTTGTTTTTATTAAAAAATTTTAACATAAATATAGTAAGCTTGGTCTTCTTAAGTAAACGAAAACGAGAAAAAAATTATCTCTAATGAAGTTGCAAGTTTATCTAAATGAGATATTTTATCTTTCAGTAGCTTTTCTAAGTAAATATTGTCTGACATAATTATTGATTCTAGATTTAGAAATTCAGCTTCAAATATAAAACTTAGTAAATTTTTTTTTAAGGGTACTTTTCTGTTATACAGACACCATTGTCACCAAGCATACATATACATACATACATTATGCATTAGCATACATTTTGGCATGGTGTCTGTATAACAGAAAAGTACCTTTTTATTTTATTTTATTTATTTATTTAGTTTTTTTTTTTTTTTTTTTTTGGGGGGGTGGGGTTCAATGCTAAGAAAACATGAAATTTCAAACATCATATAAAAAACTTTATACATAGATTATAAAATATGCAAGTCACGGTTTTCTTAAAACTTTTCATTTCATTGCATGATAAAAATTTTGGGTGCTTTTCGATTAGCCGGGTGCCAGTGATATATGTACATATATATATATGTATATCAGAGTTTCCCCCAGAAGACGGTTTCAGAAGGGTGCTGAACCCTGCCTGCCCTTTGGTTTACAAAATAGCATCCTTCTTGCCCTTCACAAAAATAATTAGCACACTTCTTGCTCCTCAGTAGAAAAAGTGTCCTTTTTGCATTAAAAAATTTCCTTCCAGAGTAAAAACTGACTCAATGTCGTTTTCTATTTTTATTTTTTACTTAACAAAATTTAAGATCAACTAATTGAAAACAGACACAATTTGCTTTTTACACTCACAAAAAACAAACTATTAAGATTCAGTAAACAAGTTTCAAGAAAATTTTATGTTTTACACAACAAAATAATTTGTTTTTATTAAAAGAAATTTAACATAAATATAGTAAGCTTGATCTTCTTAACTGAACAAAACGAAAACGAGAAAAAAATATTTCTAATGAAGCTGCAAGCTGCAAGTTTATCTTTCAATAGCTTTTCTAAGTAAATATTGTCCAACATAATTATTGATTCTACATTTAAAAATTCAGCTTCAAATATAAAACTTGGGAAAGTTTTTTTTAATGGTACTTCTTTGTTATACAGGCGCCATTGTCGCCAAGCATACATTCAGGGTTAGAAATTGGGAATTCTAAGTAAGGCGTCAAATAACACCTGCAATTTTTTTTCATAGGTGTCAAACTGCATTTCATGTTATATCATATTTTTTCATTTCTTTTCGAACCCAGGTTAACAATAATATTGTAATTACCTTTATGTGTTAAAGGCAAGGGGGCTGTACATATTAAACATTTTATCCCTGCGTTAATCACTAAAACAAAATAAAAATTGGCTTTCGATAAAATTTTAAAACAGCATTAAACTACAATATTTGGATTCTAGAAAAATGTTTAAATAATTCTTTTTATAAAGCTAATATGCATACAAAACAGATTATCAAGCAATTATATCCATAGAAAGAAAATTTGAACTTTTAGATACAAGCAGGTATTAATTTAAAAAAAAAAAAATCTTATGACTGAAAGTACATCAGAAAATGAAAAAAGAAACAAATAAATGAACTTTTGGATACCAATTAATGTATATTTGTATGGCATTTAAAAATATTGATTTCTATATAAATACTTTTTTTTTTTTTTTTTTTTTTTTTTTGAGGAAAAACACTGAAATTTTCATACATTCTTTATACAGTATCTTAAAACAGGTGTTTCAAGTGCAGGCAGCGGAAGGGGGGTGGGTGCAAACTTATACTAAAGTAGGAATAAAAACATTTGTGTAAAAAAAAAAAAAGCTAGGTGTTAAATTTGACGATTAGGTATAATTTTGTGGTCGTCAAATGCAATAATTTAGTTGCATTTGGCAACTAACGACTGCTAATTTCTAACCCTGATACATACACATACATTATGCATTAGCTTACATTTTGGCACGGTGTCCGTATAACGAAAATGCTAAAGATACATGAAATTTCAAACATGATGTAAAAAAACTTTAAATACAGATTATAAAATATGCAAGTCACCGTTTTTAAGAAACTTTAATTTCATTGCATGATAAAAATTTTAGGTACTGTTTTGTTTTCAAAATTTAATGCAAACGCTAAACACGTGTAACCCTAAGTATTTGTTTATAAACACTAGTACATAATTTAAGGTGCATAAGAAGAATTAAATACTTAATTCATTAAAAAAAAAAAAAAGAAAACTTAGATAAAATTTGAAACATAAACAGACAATATATTAGAAAAATAACTTACTTTAGCTGAGATGTTCTTCAGAACTTTTATCGCCGCGGAAAGCTCGCAGACACAACACAGCGGCCATTGAATTGAAGGTCAAGTGTGTTGCCACTCCGGTAAAGATAAATGCCAAAAAATTATCATATCCATGGTGTCAAATGGAAACCGTGCAGTCGACAATGCAGTGGCACAACGAAATGTTGTCCTTTGTAAGTATAGCTAATGGATACCTAGTATTTGATACGGGTTTTGTGCTGCGTAAGATTATCGCCATTCTTTTACAGTACGGACACCACTTATATGATAAAACTGTATTTTGCCATGAAAAATATATCGGACTGTTACATGAAAATCGATGTACCTGACAATAATGATATTTCTTATATCAATTCGTGACGTTTCTGACAATTCTGTGTTTGCTGGGATGTCTCAGCGAAGTCATTTGACAGATTCAGAAGCTTGGAGAATTGTTGGTAGGTTAGAAGGGGGCCAAACTCAAGCCGAAGTAGCGCAAGCCATTGGAGTGTCACAAAGTGTCATTTCCAGGATCTGGAACCGTTTTTTGGAGAATGGATGTGCAGGCCGAAGACCAGGGCAAGGTCGTAGACGAGCAACAACGCCCAATGAAGATCGGTATTTAGCGTTAACAGCTCGGAGACACAGAAACATGAACGCTACTCTTCTCCAACAACACCTTCGCTCGGCTACAGGCACCACGATTTCAACTCAGACTGTCCGAAACTGGCTCCATGCTGTAGGTCTGTATGCTCGCCGACCGATGGTATGTGTTAGATTAACATCAAGGCATCGTCGCGACCGCAGGGAGTGGGCAACCGAGCATGTCAACTGAGGAGAAATGAATGGAGCAATATTCAGTTTTCTGACGAGTCCCGTTTTTCTGTGCATCCGGATAATAGGCGTATTTTCATCTGGAGGGACCGTGGCAGTAGGAATAATCCTGCGTTCGTGCACGAAAGTGTTAGATTTGGCGGTGGAGGAGTGTTGGTGTATGGTGTCATCTCCATTGACGGGCGCACTGACCTCTACATCATTCGAGATGGAGCTCTGACTGGTCGCCGATATAGGGATGAGATCCTCAGACCTATCGTAGTCCCTTACGCTGCAGCAATCGGAGATAGCTTCATTTTAATGGACGATAACTGCAGGCCACATCCTGCAAACCTGGTGGAGGATTTCCTTTTCGAGGAAGGAATCGTTCGAATGGAATGGCCAGCGTGTTCTCCAGACATGAATCCAATCGAGCACGTTTGGGACGCTCTAGGAAGACGAGTTTCTGGCCGCCAACAACCCCCACAAACTCTCCAAGAACTGGAAAGAGCTCTTCTGGAAGAGTGGGGCAGAATACCCCAACTCGTCATTAATAGCCTCATTGAGTCCATGCCTCAAAGGTGTTCAACGTTGCTGGCCGCCCGTGGAAACCATACCCCCTACTGAAAATGATTTTCTTTGAAGAAAACACCTTTTCTTATTCTTTTTTTCTCATATGCACAAATTGTGTTTTTTTCCTTTTGTACACAAATGCGCAATAAAATGCATTTTTTTCTGCCAAACATGTGTAATTTATTCTCATATAACCTACTATGTCTGTCGACCATGTATCAATCAGCTAAAAAGTTTCCCAGATACAAAATCCACCTAAAACTGCAATATCCTTTAATTGTTTTGAGCAGTATATATATATATACTTATATTATATATATATATATTAATATATATATATATTATATATATATATATATTATATATATATATATATATATATATATCATCATCATCATCATCATCAACCGTTTTCAATCCACTGCTGGATGTAGGTCTCCCCCAGATTTTTCCATTGTTGCCTGTCTAGTGCTTTAGTCATCCAATTAACACCGGCCACTTTTCTGATTTCGTCACTCCATCTTACTTGAGGTCGTCTTCTTGGTCGTTTTACATCTCTGGGATACCACTGTAGGGTGTTTGTGCTCCATCTATTGTCTTGTCTTCTTGCAATGTGCCCAGCCCATTTCCATTTTAGCCATTTAATTCTCTCGATAATGTCAAAAACTTTCGTCTGACTTCTTATCCACGTTATTCTCTTTCGGTCTCTTCTGGTTATGCCTAGCATACATCTTTCCATACTTCGCTGTGTTGTTTGTAATCTTTGTACCATCCGTTTTGTTAGTGTCCAAGTTTCTGCTCCATAAGTTAGTGCAGGCAAAACACATTGGTTAAACACCTTTCTTTTCAAACAAAGAGGCATGTTACTTTTCAGAATAATATTGTTCTTCCCAAAAGCACTCCATCCATTTCTTATTCTTCTATTGATTTCATTCATGATACTGTTGTCTGAAGATATTTCTTGTCCAAGGTACACATAACTTTCAACATCTTTAATCTCAGTGTTGTTGTAGACGATTTTCTTTTTTGATGCAAATGAATTGAACATCACCTTAGTCTTTTCCAAATTTATTTTTAATCCCACATTAATGCTAGCTTCTGCCAAATCTTTTAGCATATTTTGCAATTCTTCAGGGCTATTACTGAAAATTAAAATGTCATCAGCAAACCGGAGATGGCTTAAATATTCCCCATTTATTCTAATCCCTTTGTTTTCCCAATCCAGCTTCTTGAAAATACTCTCTAAGACAGCAGTAAAAAGCTTAGGCGAAATGGTGTCTCCTTGTCTTACTCCTCTTTCAAGCTTGATCTTCGCTTTTCCTTTGTCCAAACGGATGGTGGCTGTTGCTTTCTTGTAGATCTTCTTTATGATATTGATATAAGGTTTGTCTATACCAATGTTCTCCAGAGAAGTAATTACTGCAGATGTGTAGACCGAATCAAATGCTTTTTCATAATCAATAAAGGCAAGACAGAGAGGTAAATTATATTCTTTATGTTTTCCTATAACTTCCCTTACTGTTTGAATATGATCCATTGTGCTAAATCCACTTCGAAATCCTGCTTGTTCTCTAGGTTGAGCTGAGTCCAGAGCTGATTCAAGTCTTGTCGTTAAAACTTTGGTGAAAATTTTATAAATCACTGACAGTAAGCTGATTGGACGGTAGTTTTTAATGTTTTCCTTTTCTCCTTTCTTATAAAGTAACACCATCACAGCATTATTCCAATCTTCTGGTACATCTGATTTCTCGAGACATTTGGAAAACAGTAAGGCTAGCATTTTTGAAAATTCTTCTCCTGCTTCTTTGATAAGATCAATTGTAATTCCATCTTCGCCAGGGCATTTACCTTTTTTCATGCCTCTAATGGCTTGTACAACTTCATCTGTCATCACTGGGATTATCTCTTCAGTTTCTGTTATGTTTACTAGTGGATCACGTAGGTTGATTTCCCTTTGATCTTCACATTTATATAGATCGTTATAGAATTTTTCGACAATGTGTACTATTTCATTATTGATTTTGGTGATTGTTCCATCTGCTGTCTTCAGTGCAAAAATACCTTTTCTTCCAACACACAGTTTGCGCTTAGCTGATTTTAAACTTTTGTTATCTTCTAGAACTTTTTTGACAAGATCACAGTTAAATTTTCTGATATCTTCTGTAACACATTTTCTTACCGTTTTACATAATTCTGCATATTCAACTCTTGATTTAGGATAGTTTTTCTTCATTTTAAATTCTCTGCGTTTCTTCATCAGTCTTCTTGTTTCTTCTGTTATTTTCTTTGTTTGCTTTACTTGTGCTTCACCAGCAATTTCTTGTAGAGTATTTGTTATTTTCTTGTTCACTACTGTAACATCTTGTTCTTCTTCTAAGATTGATTGAAGTACTTGAAAACGATTTTTAAGTTCTAAACTAAATTCTTCTTTATGTTTCTGGAGATTTATAATATCGACTGATTTCTTTGAGCATTGCAAAAGCTTCATTCTTTCCACTTTAGTATTTAAAAGCAGTTTGCATCTAACTAACCTGTGATCGCTTCCTGTATTGAAGTTATTGAGAACGCTGCAATCCTGAATAAGATGCTTCTAGAAAAACGAAACCGTTTAGATTTTTTTTCTTTTTAACTCGTTTAATAAAGGCAGTGATTTAATTAAAAGCTGAATTGTTCATTTTGTGTTATTGTTTACAAACTGTAATAACTTAAAATAGAAATTCACGGCTATTAGCAGTTAAACATTTGTATGTGACAATTACTTTAAAACCTATATTAAAAATATGAAGTGCTCAATACTTTTGGCGAAGTCTGTATTTATAACATTTTGTAAACATCATTACTATTAAAACTACTTAAAAAATAAAATTAAAGTAGTATACAGAATGTTCCAAAAAAATGAAACGCGCTTTAATTTTTTTACTTGTTGGAGATACGTAGGCGATGTAAATTTCAAAAGTGTTTGATATAAGGTAGGATATACAACAATGTCAATGAAATGGTCCTACCAGTGATTTTCAAAAAGTTACACTTTTTAATTTTTTATACGGTCCTTGGGTGTTATAAATTAAATTTAGAAGTATTTTTCCATGCTCTGACAACTACAAACGTAAAAATCACATTCTTGTACGACCAAATCTCGCCCAAGTTTAATATTTTTATGTGATTTCGGAGCTTTTTCGTACTAAAAATTGACAGACAATTTTTTAGTGCCGGGAAGCTCCAAAGTTTCATAAAACAAAAAATATCATAACTTGCTGAAAGCCGGTTGCAGAAGAATGAAATTTTTACGGTTGTAGTTGTCAGAGCATGAATGATTTTTTTATATAAATACAGTAATCACTCACTTATACGTCGGTACAAGGGAGTAACCAAAAACGAAGCATAAATGAAATCAGAGTAAAAATTACATTTAAAATAAATGTTAAGACAAAATTTATCATTAAATGTTAAAATAACATGCAGAATAATAAAAAAAATATGAATTAATTAGATTGTTAAAGATTTACTAATTCAAATCTAAAATACATATATCTCAAAATTTTAATTACATCCTCTATATTTTTAAATAATCTAAAATTGAAGTTTTTTTATAAGCTTGATGTCTGTCTTTAAAAATAGCTTTATCGAATTCATTGAAACATTAATATGTTGAACCAGATATATCAGTTCGTGCATCAATTGATTTCTCATTTACAAGATGATGTAAAAATTCCTTGGAAAGAACATGTGTAGAAAGAAAAAAATGCCAAGGGAAGCTTGAAATTTCTCCGACGCATAAGTGAGAGATACATTCAAGTTGCGACGGATAAGCGAAAAAAAAAGTAACATTACATTGCTATATCTTTATCCGGGACTGCCGAAAATCGACGTATAAGAGAGACGCATAAAATAGGCGACGTTTAAGTGAAAGATTACTGTATAACTTAACATTACACACGGACCGTATAAAAAAATAAACGTGTAACTTTTTGAAAATTACTGGTAGGACTTTTTCGTCGTCACTGTCTTATTTCCAATGCTGTAGTCTTAAAATAACCGGAGAATATGCGCTATAGGCAGAGGATATATCCTAGTGAGCATGCATTATAGCTTTACGCGAGAAACAGAGGATATACGGATTTTCTTTTAAAAAATCCAGAAGTTATATACGGCATGTACCACCGTACACCGTTCACTACATCCCTGCTTATTTCTTGCCATATTTTGAACAGTTTTTAAATTTTGCATTGCCTACGTATCTCTAACTGGTAAAAAATTCAACATTTTAAGACACTCTGTATACTTAAATACATAAAAACATAATGATTTTATTTCAATGCCAAGAAATAATGGATACTTGATAAATGCTTTTTATGCTAAACAAGGAAAACCATACACGTCTATTTTAGGATTTTCTATGGAGCGTTTCAAAATAATCTCATTTTATGAAATATCATCATGTTCATCATCTCCTTTTATTTATTTTGTCGATTCGGGTGATTTTAGAAAATTGTGGTTAACTGACTTGTAAATCTGCAACGGCTTAACTTGATGATCAAATGGATCAATAACCATACACAGACACGTCAAGATAGCGAGCCATTTTTACATTTTTGCTATTCATAAAAAGAAATATCTAATAATCATGGAAGCTTAGTTCAACTAGTAATACCGTTATTGATAGTTATTGAAGATTAGACAAGCAATTTCTAGCATTAAATTCAATAAACATAAAACGGGTTACTGGGCCATATCATTTAAATGATCTGTTGCAACTTTAAGTTTTTTGTAGAACTACAAATAACTTCAGTTTAGTTAAAAGGCCTCACTAACAGAGCTCAAGGGAACAATTAATGTTCCATTAAGTTTCGGTTAACCCTTTGCAGTCGTGTGTCAGACGGTTCCTGACGATTTCGTGTTCTGATCGTAAATCGGTCACCGTCCGACATCTTTTTGCTGATTTCATGCTTTGGAATGTAGATCATTTAGAACTTTTTTCATCGTATTTGTATTAAATAAATATTCCTTTTATTTTTCTTAATCCCATAAATTCAAGCTGTAGGAAAACCTGATTAAAAATTGAATTGATGACATTCAAATTAATTTCAAGAAGAATTTTTTTAAATAAATGCTTGTGTTTCATTTATATAAATAAAAAAAAAAAATAAAGGAAGAATAAAAATTTAAATATTTCTTGAACGCGAAAACTATTTAATCTTATCACCTCCTAATATCTCTTCCTACGTCATTACCAGGTGATATATATATATATATATATATATATATATATAATAAACTCCAATGAAAAAACACATGCAGAACCAATATTACAAAAGCCAACTAAAATCTATGAACCACATGAATACAAAACAAGAAAACAAAACAAACTACTCTATATATGAACATATATCTGACGACATCACCGTCCAATATCTTTTTGCTAATGTCATGCTTTGAAATGTAGATCAGAACTTTTTTCATCATATTTGTGTTAAATAAATATTTCTTTTATTTTTCTTAATCCCTTATATTATATGATATGATTATGTAATATTATATATGATATGATTATATAATATTATATATGATATGATTATATGATATGACACCACCTTATATTATATGATACGAAATATTTCGCCCCTGGTAATTTTGGGAAAACTGAATTGGGCAGCAAACGCGATGTCTTGTAAATGTCATTCAAGAAGTTCATGGAGATCCGTATCCACATGATTTATTAACAATTATACAGGATTTATTAAGAAAAGGAAAGATAGAAATGTAGAAATAAAACTGCACAAATACATATTTGGAGAACAGATTTCTGAATTAAAGATTCAAAAGCTTAAATTTATTATCTGACTTTACAATACTTTACCTACATTTAAAATAATTCCAAAATAGCAGACTGAATTACTGTCAGCATCTTTTTTTTTTTTTAAAAAAAAAGGCACTCACTTTCGTACGAATGTCTTTTTAAACAGACGCTAACAATAAAAAGATGAATCTCTTTGTTGCTTCTAGGAACATTCAATCGCGATGCAGAATACAAAAGTAAAAGTCTTCTTTCTTATTTCCTTGAAAACGATAAGAGAAAAAAATCCCTGAAATTAAGTTTGTTAATCTTTTACTTTTGTATCTCTTTTCACTGTCTTGTGATTCAATGGCAGGATAAAACAGTGATAATCACATATATTTCTTTAATTATTATTTTATTTTGCCTCATGATAACAGCTTTATTATAACGAAAATTTATTTGCTACTTGGGAGGCATTTACTTCCTTTTTTTCCTTGTTTCAATTGTCTGCGTCTCTCTAATCCTTTTTCTTATGAATATGTAAATTTTTTTACAAGTGCAACTTTTGGGTTTTGATGTATTGTTAGCTTCTTTGAGAAACATCCTCTTTATTATTAATGTATTTAAAATATTCAGAAATCCTTTTACGTTTAAACATAACTGCTATTTGTTTTAAGAGAAAATAAGAGGAATCTCAACATTATGACTATTATTCTTGAACATTATTTTTTTCTTATCGTTGCAAACTGTCATTTTGCGTTTCTACCTCTCTATGCATGTTATTGTGTGTGTGCATGTATATGCGTATGAATGTAAAATGAAAATGACTAAACCTTCATGCACGCACACACACACACAGACATAAGAAGCAGAAAGATAAGATGAAGAACTTAGTTTTTTTTTCAGTCCAGTTATCCGTAGCAGCACCTAGTCTGGTGCATCAGAAACCTTTTCTGGAGATTCATGTAACAATTAGCATCAACAATTCACTTTAGAACAATCTGTGAGACGAAGTTCAATTTTCAAGTGTATTGTTGTAATTTTTTTTATTTCACAGTGATAAGCTATTATAATCAGTAGGTAAAATATTCTCAAAATACAACTCAAAACGTAAAAAATCATACGAAATATATACGTTGTGGATATGAAGGATACAATGAAGAATATAAAGGTTTGAAAATACTCCTAATGAAAATGCATTTAATGCAAATTTGAGCTAATACTGGTCCGACAATGTTTTGTTAAGATTGTTTATTTTGAAAACTGAAAATTAGTTCTTACATTAGAAATGGGTGGGGTTAGATTTTGAAAATGAATATTTAAACTTATTCCACTGGTGTCAACAAAACATTCAAAAATTCAGCGGCAGGAATATACGAAAACAACTGATTTGAATAACGAATAAACATATCACTTGCCCTGCTCCAAGCAATGCATATTGCAGACCTATTAGCTAAGAAACAATAAAATTGAAAATGAGCGGTGTTATGTCAACGTTAACAGGAAATATTTTTCAAGGTTGCTTACTCGATTCATCTCTGACACTCTCAATAATATGACGCTCATTTCAAAGTGCACGAAAAACATATTTATTTTAACATCTGTTTGTTTGTTCTTTAAGGTATTAATGCGATTTTTCTATTCATTATGCAACACGACTTTTATCTAATCTTTTATCTCACTAATAACATCAATATAATTCAAGAAAGATTAAAGAATCTATGAAGATTCATGAATATTTTATACTTTTCGCCATTAATTTTTAAATTAATCTAAGTAGCAGTTTCAGCTGTATTAAAATTATCTTTGAATGTTCTGACATAGCTGTACGGACACTTGCTAGCAATGTTCAGATTCTACATTCTGGTATAGCCACCAACTGTTCCATTGTTTGTTTGTTTTTCCAAATGAAATAAACAATTTGAATCCGAAAATGTATTTAACAAAATCTGTCTTGTGTCTAAGGGGCAGTTACATGATGTTGAGTAATATTTCTGATTCAAAATATGTTTATTTGACTTTGGGAAAAAAGGAACCGTTGGCAGCTTTGCGTTTCACTGATCTGTATGTCTTTAATGAGAAATGTTCTATGATACGGTCCAAAGACGGTTACAGTAGGTTATACTTTTCAACATTATTTCTACAGAAACTTAGAGACCGTTCACTTTGTATCTTTTCATGAAGTTTTGGCGTTATATAGACATCTTGTTATAGCAATCGTTTTATAGACAATATTTAATGGTGAATTTTTCACAAAATAGAATCTACCGAGAACGTTTTTTCTACTTTACCTGTTCTAAAACTATATAGAATATGTTCTTTAATTGAATTCCAATTTAATTCCATAAAGTAAAATTTTAAAAACAAATCCCTATTATAGTTTTGGGAGCTTAAAAACAAATCACTATTATAGTTTTGGAGTTACTGAGCATTACAATTTGTCAGGAGAAGCAGATTACAATTATACCAAATGTCGAACCACATAGTCACTTAAAGAATAACTAACAAGTCACTTTACACGGTTGCTGATATACACTGCCGCACGTAGATCCCATAAATCCTAATAAATAATTATTAGTTCAATATAACTCTAATATTATATCCTTTTTATTTAAATTGAAAATGATTTCATTATAATAACAACATTGTGAAAATATTTATATTATCTTGGCAATGTTTAGAATGTAATAACAATATTGGGAAACTAGGAGCATTTTACAACAAACATTAACATATTAATAATAATATTATTATTTTGTAAATAGGGCTATTTTATAGGAAATATTTTTCTATATTGCTACATTAGAATTTAACTAATATTTGGTAAATATTTTTAGATAATATGGCTAAAAATTTAAAAAAAAAATGTAAACATATATATTGGTAAAATGTTATAAAAATTGGTGTAATCATATCATATATTCTAATACGAGCAAATCTTGTGGGTGGTTATATATATATATATATACAAAAATTATCTTAAAAACGGCTCTAACGATTTTGACGAAATTTCGAATCCTACCGTTTTGGGACACCAGAAAACCATTGGGCTAGGTCACATGTTCGAGAAAATTCGATTAGTGGGTCATTTTGGATCATTTTGGGTCATGGTCTAGCTAATTGTATCTAAAAAACGATTCAAACTATTTTGACGAAATTTTGTATCCGACCATTTTCGGGCACGAGAAGTCTATTGGGCTGGGTCACATGTTCGAGAACTTTCGATTAGTGGGTCATTTTTGGGTCAAAGCGGGTCAAATTAATTTTATCTAAAAAACGGCTCTAACGATTTTGATTAAATCTTGTGTCCTACGAGTTTCGAGCACGATAAAAGCATTGGGCTAGGTCGCATGTCCGAGAAAATTCGATTAGTGGGTCATTTCTGGGTCATTGTGGGTCAAGATCTAAAAAGCGGCTCAATTTACACTAAATTTTGCATCCAATGGTTTTCGGGCACGAGGAGACTGTTGGGCTAAGTCACATGTTCGAGAAAATTCAATTAGTGGGCCATTTTGGTCATGGGTCATGATATTTGAACTCAAATATAATTTTGACCGAGCATAGCTCGGTCTTCCCTGCTCGTGTTCAATATAAGGCAAAAACTTCTTAAAACACCACGAAAATAAGAAAATAATGGTGTTCGTTTACCTGAATAATTAAACGAATTTTAAAAACCTAATATATTGCGATTAATTTGAAATGTATACTTCATAAACCATCATAAATTATGTTAAAAGTCTAATCTTTTTAACTCAGATAATTAATGAAACCTAATAAATCTGAATACTTTATAATAAGTTTCTTAATTAATTACGCAAACATATTAGATCAACAAACTGCAGCGCTATGAAAAATACTAAACAACAGCAGATGAAAATAAAGGTCGTTTATAATTAAATGCAAATTACTTAAAGAAGAAGAAGTAATACATAACTTTAATAGCTTATTCATTTACTTTAAAACTTATAATTATTATCTAGGTGAAGTTATTGATGATTCAATTAAATAAAAAAAAATAATATGTAAGTATAATACCATAAATATTATATTTGTTTTAAAAATAATTAATCATTTCTGATACGATCAGTGAATCTATCATAAAATAACCTCGTCATTCACTGGAATTTTCAATTTAAAAATATCATAATAAAAATTATAAAATACTGAAAGCTATGAAAAGTAAATTATTAAACAGAAGCTAAATTTAATTTTAGAACTTAATGCTAAATTTAATTTCTAAGTGAAAAAGGATAGGTAAAATAAGCAAAAGCCAAGATAAGTAAAAACCAAGATTATTTTTTAAAAAAATATGTGTACGAAATATCAAATTATATAAAATATTTGAAATTGCATGCAATGTGAATGACATTAATTCTGATTTCACAAGAGATGAATCTTCGTAAACAAATATTAATGAGAAATGTCTATACAAATTTTAAGTTGATTATACCGATAAAAATAACTTTAAAACATATTTTGTGCGACCAGTATTTGAGTAGAAAATTATATACAGCTAGTCCGAAATAATTGTTTTATTGTGAATTTATAAAGTAAATGTATTGTTTAATTTATATTTTCTTGGCAGTTACAATTATTTATCTTTATTTTTTTAATTCAAATTTATTCTCATTACTATTAAAATGTTAATGTACTAATAAATAAATAAATGACTATCTAATATTCTAATATTCAGTTTCATTTTTAATAAATGCAGTCTAACCTCGACTGAGCAATTACAAAGGGTTACGTAAAGATCATTGGTTGATCATTTCTAAAGAATGTAAACTATAACTATATGAAAATTAATTAAAGAAATTAAAATAATGAAAGAAACTTTTAACAAAGGAATCTTTAAAAAATTGTTACTAATTAATTTTTACACCAGAATTTCGTATGGCATAAAATTTTCGTGGCAAGTTTTTATAACAATTAAGTGATAAAAATTATTTTTTCTGATGAAATTCTCTTACATTAAAATGATTTTCAAGGAGTATTTGATTGCAGGTAATTTATCAACCGATTTTGTGTAAAGGATTATCGATAATTTGTTTAATGGTTACTCAGTTATGTAATTCCTTAAACAAATACGTAATGTTTTATTTGGAAAAACCTACGCCTTTGATGTAATTTTCAAGAAACTTTGTTTCTATATAATTTATCAACTAATTAATAAAGAAACTTTTATGAAAATTTAATTGGGTTCTTAGTTTTGTAAATCACTAAATTAATTTCATTGTTTGTGAATTTATCTATATGGTTAAGTCTATTCCGTTAAAGAGATTTCCAATAGTATCTAGTTGATGATTTGTCAACTTAGTTCTTATAAAGAAACATGTACGTTATGATTTGATACTCAGTTTTGTAGTTTATAAAATAAATTTCAGGATCTTCAGTCCAAGAAAGTTTATATCATTAAAGTGATTTTCTATAGCATTTATGGGTAATAGTAATTTATTTTTCAAGATGATTAAAATCCCTATGTTGTTGTACACCCCCACCACCCATGTTGTTGTAAATATTTAGTCTGTTTTATATTTCATTATAGAATTTGTTTTCGTATTTTTGCTTGGGAAAAGTCAACACTATTGCGGATATTTCAACAGAATATCTTTGGTGATGATTTATCAAAAGATTTTGTATGAATCATGAACATTGGGCAAAGAAAAGAGAAAAAAAAAAAGGCGGAAAAGTCAACAGTTTTGACATGTTCAACTGAAAGTTACTATGATTTATCTGGAATGTGACAATATTAGGTAATGTGGACAAAAATCACCGAAACATAGATAAAAGTTAATGAACGAAATTCTAAGCTATGTTTGTATCTGATAAAGCCGAAAAAAAAACAGGAAAATGATATTTTTTGCCAAATTTCCTGTAAGATAAGAAAATGAGAAATTCAAGAACAAATTACGCTTGAAGTAGAGAGATGTGGTATGTATAGTACTGGGGAACAAATGCAACATACTCTGCTAACTCTGCTGCAGATAATTGTATAAAACTATGACTGATACCAATCGATTACTAATACCGTCTGCGAATTAATGCAATACAAAAATTGTGCTTAAGGGTCGTCTACATATAGTAATTGTAATTTTTTTTTCAATACTAACACCTAGAACACCATACTTGGATTCTTCGGTAAATGTTACCTTCGGATATCAAACAGGAAGTTCATTCGGTGAAATAGTTCAGGAATTACGCAGGTTTAAAATTTGAAACGCCTAAAGTTAAATTCATTTTGTATCGTTGCAAAACAAATTACAATTCGAGTAGTTTTTTAAACATAACTCAAAAACTACTTGAAAGAAAGAATTGTAATTTTTGATTCATATATTTAAAGTTTTTAGAAATCGATTTCTTCTCCGAGTAAATTTGTTATACTCAGTATGTTTAATTTGTTGATAATTATTATTACTATTATTATTTTGTCCATGAATAACTGTTATAAAATTAGTTTTGTTTTTCCTCTCAGTTGCAGTTAATTGTGAAAAATTAATCGAGTATGTCAGAAATACGAAGCGTAAACCAATGTAACTCCCAGTAACGCGACTAATATACTGTTAATTGTCGGAAATCGGAAGCACGTTGTTCGTTCTATGATAATAATGCCAGAAGTGAATTAGGAAATAACACTGTTTCATTCATTACTACATTTATCAAAATTTACTGCAACCATAAACATATGACTTACCGATATGAATCTTACTTTCCCCGAATATGTAAAGCGTTTAGTTGAATTACTACCTGTTAGCAACATTCATATTTTAATATTTTCCTCACTTCGAAGTCCGGTTATAAATGGATGCATAACTTTGCAAAGATAATTTATCACTAAACAAATATATTTCATTGCTTCCATTTTTTTTCTTCTCAATATTTAAACAATAGGCAACTCCGGGTCATTCTCTCTGTACGTGACCACCGGCTACCACATCTTTCTGGGGCCAGTTTTGTCACACGAAGTTGACACTCAAGATATTTGGGGTCGAGAGCCCTGTTGTCAAGACACGTGTAGTGTGTCAGCGACGCATAGTGACTGAGAATGAAGCACACACGGGGTTAATAATTACACGTTGTTAAATTTATGATGTTTATTAACAGGCGAAAAATAGCCTGTAATCGATACTTGTTTATGCAAACAATGAATGCATATTCCAGTTTTTACTGGATTTGTTATTCCTTTTTATGCCATCTTACCACCAGTATAGTCCTAACAGGTGGGTCAACCCAGTCTCACCCCAGTCAACCAGTCTCAACTCTGCTAGGGATCTCAGATTAGGAAAGACATAAACTTTTAATTTTAAAATATAAAGATTAAAATAAAGACAAACATAATGAGCTGGAACAGCTGAAGCTTTTTTTTAATTGCATGGAATTTGTCTCAATATTTTGTTCAATGTCATGATTTTTTATCGCATAATAACAAAAATTTATTGTTTAGTATTTTGCCATATCTCAATAAAATCCATTTGGAATTTGATTTTAAACAGATTCTAATATTTAATCATATAATTGTACACTTTACCGTATCTGTATATTTTTAACAAAATCAACAAATAAATATGTATTCACAATAAACATGTAAGTAGTGTCCAAAAAAAAATACTAAATGGTTTTACAAGTACCATCTTTTAAGTGCCGTATTATTATAGTCTATCACTTTTAGGTGAGACCTTATAAAAAATCTTTTAATATTACACGTCAATAGAATATATTTTACCGTGTACCTTAACCTCTAAATTCGGTAATGAATTTTTAGTCTTTTTCATGCCAGACTTTTTGACTTTAAATTGCCTGTTCAATTGCTCTCAAATTGTACTGTTAATTTAGCATTTTGTTAATCAAACTTTTTGTTAATATAACAGAAAGTATTTTTTTTTAATTCATTCGGCGTTTTGTGCTATTTACATCTTACTACGTAGGGTAAGGTGCGGTATATAGGAAGCTACTACATCTTACAGGCTGGCTTGAAGGGTTAATAACCAATCTTAACTTCGCCGTGATCCAAACATTTGTGAGAAAACTAAATAGAAGACAATCTGACAGAAAACTAGGCTGAAAACCGACGTCATAAAGAAGTTTTCAAACACATTAAAATATGCCCGGTTACTTACTTTTACCAGCATGCATACATAGTTTGAGTAGAAACGCGTGTAGACTGCAAAAACATTTTTGTTGATTTTACAGTATAATACCAGCATCCCAGCTGCCACCATAAAATAAACAGTAATAAACAGTGAAATAAGCTGTACCGCGCAAACGCGGCAGCGTATTACTGCTTATTTTACTGTTTATTACTGTTAATTTTACGGTGGCAGCTGGGATGTCAACATTATACAGTAAAATTAACATTTATTTTTCCAATGTAGGTACCCGTTAAATTAGAATCAAACTATATGTGTTCGACTGTTAAATATCTCTAAAAATTCTTCAAGAAATAGATAACTAATATACATATATATTTCCACTTTATTAAACTGTACTTTCGTTTTTATCACAGTTCAATGGTGATATCGTATGCGAAGAAGAATATTAATGCTGCGATAATATTGACTACAAATAGAATTTAAACTGATTCAGACAGTTCTTTTAAGTTTAATTTTAATAGTAATAGAAAATAACAGGAGGTTAAAAAGAAATCTAAATGTTCTTCCAAATTTTAGCTACGTAAAAAGTTATTTACATAATTAATTACTATTATAAGATTTAATTTCAGGATTTTTAAATGATCATTTGCATTTTTTTATACTTGAATATTTACACGCTTATTTATAACATGATATAAAAATATAACTGAACAAAACAAAAATATTCCAAAAATCACACTTCGTACATCAAAAATTTGTCTGTTATAGTCTTTCGTGAGTGTTTCTTATCAGAATTCGAAAATAAAACCCAAAGGAAAATTCGCAAAATTTCTAATTTTTGATAGAAAATAAACTGTGGGCTAAAACATTAAAAAAAAAAAAAAATGTTTTAAGATGATTTAGGATGAAGTTACAAAATGTGTAGTCCCCTATACCCGAGCCTACTTGGCCTAGAGAGTAACCAGTTCCTGCTGTAACCAAAGCCATGTAATTGCTAAAACAAACATATACGTAACATAACACCATTTTTCTTTAAAATACAGAGAAAACAAGAAGATTATCACAAAAATGTAATATCCTCCTAAATTCGTTACATGTAAACAAGCACTAAAAAAATCGTGAATACTTTTAAAAATAAACTATTTTTCAGTTAATTATCTTTGGAAGGTTAAAATAAATGATCCGAAACTCCATAAAAAAGCTTTAGTTGCTAAGAGTGAAAGTAGATAGATTGTTTTTTCCTTCCCATTCGTAGTTTGTGCGATTTCGCTGGCGCCTCCCCCCTCAATCTCCAGTTTGTTTTGGAGCATTTGAAAATCACTAATTAGCCAAAAAAAGCATTCAGTGTCTAAACCTATATTGTTTTTTCGTGGATACATAGAACAGAATTGTTTATGGTCTTTTCGTGTCACGGATAATTAGGAAAACGTATTTGTTACAATGTTACATTTTTTCCTACCCCAGGACGTTAATAGGTTATGCAACGTTTAAGCGTATTAGCCCCTTTATCATTAATAGACAGACAATAACAGCAGTACTCTTTGTTTTATTACTACTTTCAACTTGAGCGTAAAAGATTAAATACATAATTTAAAAGTTGTTTATATAAATTTGAATATTTATGTTGGCAGACTAAATATTCGTCAAACGCAATTATTAATTACAGTTATGAGAAAACCTGTAAAAACGAAACCTATATAAAACGTAATCCTGCATTAAGTAGAAGCTTCCATTGTCGCGGCGAAAAAAATTCAATTATTACACATCACTTATAAAGACTCACTTATATATTTTATCCCTTTATAAAGACAGAAATCTGTGTAAAACGGAATGTTTTCCAATCTCTTGTGTACATCTTAACAGATTTTGATATATTTAGAAAAGATAAATAAATTTTTTAAATATAATAATCCATTATAAATAGTGATTATTTGTTATTATATTTGATTCACTAAAATATAAAATAAATTTTTATTAATATTTAACTTACAAAATTTGCGGAACGAAAATTTTAATTTAAATTTTACTTAAATATTAATTAAAATACCAATTAAATTTTTATTTAAATTTGCGCTTTAAAGAAAAACGATTATAAATTATTATATGAGACTATTCTATTGAAAAAGAAATAGAAGTGGTACTGTATTGTTTCATTTTAGAAGACTTTCAGATAAATAGTTCGCTTCTTTTTGTTTTGTTTAGTCTGTGTAATTATACTAGTATTTTGTTTTCAAGTGTATTATTTCATATAGTAAACGTTAAATTATTTGTATCCATCATTAATGCTTGTATGCTAAGATATTTACGATTAGTTAAAATAGCTATAAATTATCTCGCATTATTGATTAAACAGCAGTCATAATTTACAGAATTTTATTATTATTGTTATTGAAATAGGGTTTTTTTTTTTAAACAATAGTGAAGGAGGGGAGGGGGGGGGAGGAATGTCAAAGATAAAAAAAAGTGTAGCAGAAATCGCTATAGAATTTTAATCTGAAACGAACATAATGTATCTTACTTAAACCATCTTATCTTTACTTAAAACATCTAACTTTAAAAAATCAAATCAAATCTTATCAATTTTTTGCAGACGGTACATTAAAATTCTACGTAAGGTATGAATAAAATTACTATCACTGTATCAGATAAAAAGGGAGAGTAAATTTGTGTGCGCATTCTTCCGGTTTATGAATTACGCTATTATCTTTATCACTTTCTCACCAAATATACTTTTATTGTAGCTGGAATGTATTCATTTAATTTTAGGAGTTATTCTGAAAACACACCTCAAAACTCTGTTTTAAAGGGAGGTGCTCAAGTTGTCTTGAATGAAAGCCTTTGTTTTGTTGATTAAGTTTCAAGAAATTTTTCGTGAAAACAAATGTGTTTAATTTTTCTGTTATCAGACGTCTTTGTATTTTCAAAAATTTGGTTTCGAAGAAATTGGTTTCAGAACATTATAGAATATATTTTCTTTTTGAAAAATGCTTTACCTCTTTAATATTCATTGTGAAACTGATTGAAATCGAGTAATTTTAAGGATTTTTCTAGTTTCTTTGAAATACTTTTCTTACCGATTTTGTTGGCCTCATTCTTTTTTTTTTCAAAAAGCAATTTTTGACTTCACCTTTTTTTACTTAAAATTTACTCACATAAAAAAAAAAAAAAAAAAAACAGGTTAGGCGAAAAACACAGGTTAAAGTGTGAATCTAAATAGACAGAATTAATACCTATTACAGTTATTCCTCACCAATTTTACCAATTAAGAATTATTGTGAAAACGCACCTCAAAACTCCGTGTTTCAAAGAGAGGTGCTTAGTTTCTCTTGAATGAATGTGTTTATTTTGTTGATTAAGTTTTAAGAAATCTTTCGTGAAACAAATACGTTTCATATTCTGTTATCGAAAATCTTTGTATTTTCAAAAATTTTCTTTCAAAGCAATTGTTTTCAGAACATTGTACAATGTGTCTTCTTTTTGCAATATCGTTCACCTCTTTAATAATCGTTGAGAAACTGATAGAAATCGAGTAATTGTAAGAATTTTTCCCGTTTTTTTTTTTTTTTTTTTTTTTTTTTTTTTTTTTTTTTTTTAAATACTTTTCTTATCTATTTTGTTGTCGGCATTCTTTATTTATTTATTTATTTATTTTATTTATTTATTTATTTTTACATAGGAATTTTTGACTTTATATTTTTGCTTAGAATTTACTCAGATAAAATAAACATACAGACTAAGCTAAAAACACAGCTTGAAACGAGAAACTAAATAGACGGAATTAATACCTGTTAAAGTTACCTGCTTTTCACAACTATACCAAAGGATTAAACAAGGACGCACACCAGTTTTCACAATGATAAATTCTAAGCGAAATCATAGATCTTCGTATAGATTCTCAACTACAGTTTAAAAAAGGAAAACCAACAACCCTATTCTGTAGGGACCGCAACTTAAGAGTAAAAATGGATTTAATTACAACTGAAAAAGTTACTCGAATATCTTAAACCCCCTAAATAAAATATCATTCCTCTAGTTAAACAACATATCTGGTTAAAGTGAATAAGAACGGTAGTTAGAGTAGGCATTAAATCAGTTTTTATCTCCTACCTATAAGGTAAATCCCATAGTAATTTATTTAGGTTTGAATACCCCTTCAAATTTCTCTAGCACAACCGTAAACAGAGGATTAAAAAAAGAACTTACAGTAGTTTTCACAATGAATGATGCATTTTAAACGAAATCGTAGATCTTTATTCAATAGCCCAATTGTAGGTAAAGGATGGTGGATAACAGCCCATGTGTAGGGAACCTCAAATGAAATATTTGTGAAGATAACTTAGACCAAAATTGACTTCTTCACGACTTGTGAAGTATAACCACTACTTTACAACCTTACAAGATTTCTAAATAAAGTATGATTCTTCTTGTTGAAAATCCTAATTGGTAAAAGTGAATAAGAGCGGTAGTTATAGCAGACATTAAATAAATTTTTATCTCTTACCTATAACCCCCATAATAATTTATTCCGCTTTGAATAACCCTTTAAACTTCTGCACAACCGTAACGAAGGATTAAACGAGGACGTACATGAGTTTTTTCACAATGATACATTTTAAACGAAATCATAGATCTTCATTCAAGAGCTCAATTTTAGGTAAAGGATGATGGATAACAGCCCTACTGTGTAAGGGACCGCAACTTAAATATTGGTGAAGGAAACTTAAACCAAAATTGACCTCTTCACGACTTATGAAGAAAACCACATACCTTATAAAAGATCGCTAAATAAACTATAATTCTTCTTGTTGAAAAACCTAATTGGTAGAATTGGATAAGAACGGTAGTTATAGCAGACACTAAATCAATTTTTATCTCCTACCTATAACCTCCCTAATAATTTATTCCGCTTTGAATAACCCTTTAAACTTTTGCACAACCGTAACAAAGGATTAAACGAGGAAGTACATCAGTTTTTCACAATGATACATTTAAACGAAATCATAGATCTTCGTTTACCAGCGCAACTGCAGTTAAAAGAAGGGACACCACAGCCCTACTCTGTGCCCCCCCCCCCCGGTATGTTGGCTACCCTGCAGAGAGGGAGTTGAAAAAACAGATTTATAGGCTGTTTTTGTCCCATTATTGCGCGGTAGTCTTGTATTGTGATATTTATTGAATGAGGTACTTCATTCGTTTTGTTGAATAGGTGAGATAGGAAAGAAAATAAACAAAATTAACGTCTAATATTAGTAAAATTAACATTCACCGCAAACTAACAATTAGTGCACTGTTAAAAATTTCCAGCAACCTGTCCAGTTGTTCGAACTTTTTTTTTCTTTTTTTTTTTTTTCTTTTTTTCTTTTTTTTTTTTTTTTTTTAAAATTAGAAAACGGTTATATAATCGTAATTTAACTCTATTATGACAATTGAAAAAACAGATTTACAGGCTGTTTTTGTCCCATTATTGCGCGGTAGTCTTGCATTGTGATATTTATTGAATGATTTACTTCATTCGTTTCGTTGAATGGGTGAGATAGGAAAGAAAATAAACAAAATTAACGTCTAATATTAGTAAAATTAACATTCACCGCAAACTAACAATTAGTGCACTGTTAAAAATTTCCAGCAACCTGTCCAGTTATTCGAACTTTTTTTTTAATTAGAAAACGGTTATATAATCGTAATTTAACTATATTATGACAATTGAAAAAACAGATTTACAGGCTGTTTTTGTCCCATTATTGCGCGGTAGTCTTGCATTGTGATATTTATTGAATGATTTAACTTCATTCGTTTCGTTGAATGGGTGAGATAGGAAAGAAAATAAACAAAATTAACGTCCAATATTAGTAAAATTAACATTCACCGCAAACTGACAATTAGTGCACTGTTAAAAATTCCCGGCAACGTGTCCAGTTATTTGAACTTTTTTTTCTTTTTTATAGAAAACAGTTACATAATCGTAATTTAACTCTATTATGACAATTGAAAAAACAGATTTGCAGGCTGTTTTTGTCCCATTATTGCGTGGTAGTCTTGCATTGTGATATTTATTGAATGATTTACTTCATTCGTTTCGTTGAATGGGTGAGATACAAAAGAAAAAAAAAATTAACGTCCAATATTAGTAAAATTAACATGCACCTACTATTAACAATTAGTGAACTGTTAAAAATTTACAGCAACCTGTCCAGTTATTCTACCGTTTTTTATAGAATACGGTTAATCGTAAATTAGGAGCATATTATTGCCCGTATTATCTTCAGAATAGATTTAAATTATGATTATGTAATCGTTTTATCAAAAAACGGTCGAATGACGGGACAGTTTACTGCAAATTTGTAACAGTGTGGTTGGCGATAGAAATTTGTGTAATAAATATATAATATATTATAAATATTTCATTAATTGTAATTTTTAGTATTATGTACTGAGCCAGAGAGAGAAAAATGATCAGTAATCAGTTTTCTACAAAAATGCTAATAATAATAATTTTTTTTTAAATCCGTCATCATGTTTTTATGCATCCTAACAGTTCTAGACGTAAAATATCGATTTAGTGGATGATTTTGCCGGCAATTGAATACTATCATAAACTCATATTACAGTCATGAAAATACTATAGATTATAGGGAAAGAAAAAAAATATGAATTTTTAAAAGCTAGTTGAAGATGATAGAAAAGTTTGTTGTAAATGTATATTATGTCTCTTTCATTAAATGCAATTTTTTGTAATAATTATAAAGCCAGAGAAATAAATATTGTCAGTAATCCAGTTTCAATAAAAGTGTTAATAAGAATACCTTTAAAAATTCCATAATGGCATTTCATATTTTTATATGTCTTAGTAATTTTGGAGTTAAAATATTAATTCAGTGTATGATTTTGTCGATTATGAAGCATTAATATTGTTATAATTATGAAAATTACTATGGATCATTTTGAAAAAAAAAAATGTGTTACATAAATGCCAAATAAAATAATGAAAAAAATAGTTTTCTTTTTTAAATGATCAGTATTATTATTAATTAAACCTTGCAATTATGATTGTCGAAACGAACATTCAAATTTATAAGTTTACATTTAAATATTAATGCAATGTTAAAGGAACTTGCATGAATTCTGTAAAAAACTGGATATACTAAAAAATAATCATATTACATATACGAAAATTACAATAGGATGTTGTCAGAAAAACAAATGTCAGTGTAGATGGGAAATTAAAGTAACTGATTTTTTAGTATGTTTTTTAATTAAGTAAGACATGCAATTACCTTTTCAAAATAATCATTGAAATTTAAAATGTTATACGTACAAATCGAAGCTGTTTTAAATGAACTTGTACTAATTTTGCAAAAACTTAAACTATACTGATTATTAGAGGAGAAAATTTACAATTTAGAAAAAGCAACTACTAAAATTACCCTGCATTTTTTGTTGTTGTTATTAATTTGATTTCCCTCTTTTTTTATAATTTCCTTAATAATTTTAGTGCTTTTCCTTTTCTAATTCTAAAGTTCTAAAGTGTATTTAAAATATGATTATGTAAGTATTTTCTTCTTTCTTTGTTTGAGCAATAGGTCATTAAAAAAATTAAAAGAAAAAAAAAGAAGAAAGAAAAGAAAAGAAATAATTTGACTATTTATATATTTTATTCCGTTTTTTCTGCCAAATAAAATAACTTTTTACAGCGATGTTTTCTGTATAGAATAATAAGCAAAATATAAATAGTCAAAATTTCAAAATTGCATACTGTTTATGATAAAAAAGATGATGTTGATGATTGTTGACTATAGACAAAAAATCATACTACAAATACATAAAAAAAATACGAAAAGTACCTGAAAAGCAAACCAGTATTAACTAAAACTTAATGCAATATTGAATCATTTTTATTTATTTATTTATTTATTTATTTTAGAATTTTGTGCCTATCTTTGTGTGTTTATATTTCAAAAATTATATCATCTACATATTTTTATCGAATATAGGACAAATATCCAATTCCAATAACAATATTTCCAACAAAACATCATATTAATGAAATACTTGCATTATATTGTATTTGTAACGCAATGCTGCAACTGTAATTGTAATTATAAAAAGACGGGTCTCAAATGAATGAAAAGGGATTTTTTTTCTTTAAAAAAAGCCCTTTTATTTTTTAGTAACCGCTTTCCGTAAAACATTATTTCCTGTAATAATTGAAAAAGTTACAATTTTTACAGAATTCGTAGAAATTTATTTAAAATTCCATTATTTACATATAAAATTAAAAGTTTCAATGTTTATTTAAAAAATAAAATAAAAAGTTATAATGTTTACACCATTTTTAAATGTTTCCATTATAAAAAGAACAAGTGCAATATCAACGCCATTAAGAAATGGTGGTGTACTACAGTAACATAATATTTGAGAACATAACTTTATTTTTTTTTTTTTTTTCAGTATCAGTATACGTCCGTTGTATTTATTTATTTGTCGGGAACAATAAATGACCCTTTCACCAGTTAGTTATTCACAATTACCTTTCATTCTATATTTATTCTCATTCAATTATTCAATAAAACTCCAACCATTAATAGAAGGGAAATAATTTTGCCCGCTAAGACAATCCGAAAAGTTCAAAAATTGCGCGAGTCTCGAATGAGTCACGCGAAGAAAAGTTTGAATTTCTCTCTTCTCTCCCGACTTGGTCATTCAACAGGTAGCTCACATCCCTCCGTCTTTCAGAAAGTGGAGGATGGAGTACAGGGTTACTGAAATGGCGGGATGAATAAAATGTCGCCAAGCGTTTCGACTTGGCTGAATCAGATGAAATTCAAAAGAGTTTTTCATTCTTTGTAGAGAGCAATCCCGTTTGTGATTCATATCAGTTACATATTTGAAATTTAATTATTGTATCGATTAATCGTATTTACCACAGGATTCTTTTGTTCCTCCAGAGGTACTCGTCCAGCTGGTTATTTACAAATTTATGAATACTGTAGAACTTTTATAACGAATTTGCTTTACGCCAGGTTCTGAATTTCGCAACGAAAATCACATCTTTTTGTTCATTGCACTAAAAAAATATCATTTTTATCGAAAAAAATTAAAAAAAATTTCTGTATGTCACATGCAATAAAAAAAAATATAATAAATAGAGGAAGCACAGAAAGTAAAATGAAATGAAAAAGATCCTCAACTTTTTCGCACGCATTTATTTAAAAGAAACAATTATGATTTATAATTTATTATTTATCAATGATTATAAATTATTAGAGGTGCAATTAATTTATTATTTATCAATGATTATAAATTGTTGGAGGTAAAATTAATTTATTATTTATCAATGATTTGTGCAATTAACTTTTTTATTTAAAAGAAACTAAATATAAATATTGCATCCATAATTCTTTATTCCAAAACATAACATCAAAATATGAAAAATACATGCATATTATGCTAAAAATATAAGAAAATATACCCAACTTGTTTTCAACATAACAATGCATAACTGTTATTATTAATAATGTACTAATTATTATTATTATCAATGTACTAGCGCTTTGAAAGTATTGTTTTAGAACAATTGCGGAAATAAACTTGGTTACGACCTCGTTCATTAGGAAAAATTCATTAGAAAGTGTCATCTACTTCACCTTAATTGCGTTACAATTACTAACATAATAAGTTTCTTTATATATTGTATTTTTAATATTTTCTACAAAATATTTAATGTTTACATACTATATCTTTTACTAATCAAAATCAACTCAGGTGTCAATATTATATACATGTGTTTCCTATATGAACTCAATTTCAAACATAAAATTCTTTAATTAGAAAACATATTTAACAAACGTAACATTCCTTAATTTAAAGGCTGCTCGTCAGCAAACTTCCCGATTCCCCTCGCTAATGTTATTCCTATGGACATAGGATGCATTCGTATTTTTAAAATATCTCCTCGGAAAATTAATATTTTTAACTTCTGTTTTCTTTGTATTGTTCTTGAAGAGTGTCTCTTTTTTTCTTAGTTGTCAATTTTTTTCTAAAATATATACTTAATTTTATATGAAATGTTAAAATCGTATTCAGTTTCGCTAAGATTTTAACACATAAAAATATAAATTAAACACATAGTTTAGAAATATTTTGATAACTGAGAAAAAAAAAGAGACATTCTTTAAGAACAGTACACAGGAAACAGAAGTTAAAAATATTAATTTCCCGAGGAGATACTTTAAAAATACGAATGCATCCTACACCCATTGGATTAACATTAGCGAGGGGAATCGGGAAGTTTACTGACGAGCAGCCTTAATCTTTAAAAGAAAAAAAACATATTTATAGCATTAAGAACAATTAATTCAAGCCACTTCGCTACATAATGTAGAATATATGGTTGACATATTCGGGGGAGATTAAGAGAAATGTATTAGGAATATTTAAGAACAAGAACAAAAATTAAGAAAATGACGAAAAGAAATAATTAAAAAAAAAAAAAAAGAAGGAAAAAATTCTGAAAATTTTATTTAGAATAATTAATAATTTTTCGGCATTGTAATATATATATATATATCTATATTTATTTAAGTGTATATACTTAAATTTCGTAAAATAAATTAAAATGTTCATTAACATTTAAAAAAAAAGCAGAATCAATATTATCTTAATTAAATTGACTTTCAAACATTTTGTTAGTAAAATTTAGTTTACAGCAAAATATATCAGGAAATATCTAAAATAACAAAAAAAAATTATTTGACCATTTTACGAATTCTCCCTCATAAAATTATTTTACAATACATATTTGAATTTATAAAAGAAAAAAAAAATCTACTTTGGAACGTGTATGTTAAAAAGTATGACATAATTAATGCTTAAAGCTCACTACTTTCGGATACATTCTCGAAATCATTTTTATCAGTAAAGGCATAATACTTTCAAATATTGTTATTTAGTTTATAAGGAATAGAGCACTGTTTACATTAATTAATTAATGATTAGTTATTATATTGTCATAAAAGTAACAAATATTCCAGAAAATACCGATAAATTTGGCCTTTCGAATCGATTTTTCAAGACATGACAATGATGAAATGGTAGTTGAATTTATTCAAAATACAAAAGCTGTCTGATTCTTAAGTCCTTTAATCTTAATACCTAAAATTTTCAGACGAATACGAAGTTCGCGAGTGGGTCAGCAAATTCGCGTTGTCAAGCGGGGAAAAAGAAAAATTAGAGAACAGCCTACCACTTTAAAGTACCACTTTTCTATCTTATGATTTTTCCACGATAGATTTTTACAATATATCAGTTACACATTAGCGATTTATTTGTAACTAACAAATGACTTTCACTGTGAAAAATAAAGATGAAGCATCATAAAGAGCATCGGCAGAACCGTGTTACATAAGTAACGCCCGCCCGGGGCGTAAATACCTGAAATCTGCCCTTCCCATTTCGTGATCCGATTGAAATAACTAGCCCGCAATTTATCACAGAGTGATATAGGCACAGATTACAAAAGGAAGCTTTCAATTAATATTGAAAGTAATTACACAAAAACGACAAGCATCGCTTTCTGAGCGTTAATCGTGAATCCATAAGTGATTCCATAGACGTTTTTCATGAGAATTGCACCAGGTGTTGCTTTTAAGTAAGTGAGATACATCATGCAAGAAAAGGTTATGTATATGACATTTTAACAGATATTTAAAACAATTTATCAACGAAATCGTTACAATAATGTTATACTGAATACGAGATAATCAGATAAATTAATTCACCAGACTGAAAATTTTTATACATACATGTAACCAATCCTTTCTCATTCTTTTTGTATTTATTGATTTATGAAGAGGTTTAGATATTTTTCTTTTATTTTTCCTATAAATTTACAACTTAGATTCAGTACCGCCTTAATGGAGAAACCAGCAATGCCCAGGTTTCGTAGCTTGATCTACACCGCGTGACCTAAGGCTAACTGATCTGATATTAAACTTTTATTTAACAGGAATGTTTCAAAAACAGTAACATTTAATCATTTACTTTCAGTTTTTATTAAGATTTAAATTAATAAAAATGTAAAAATTTCCAATAGTTTTTAAAAGCTATAAATAGCTCACGGATTTCTGTTTTTCTGTTAGTGATTATTTGCTTCTCAAAATAAATAAGAAAATAATTTGTAAGGGGACCCTGCGAAAGAAACCCGACCAGTTCCATCAAAACCTATAATCATCATCATCATCTTTAAAAGATATGTTGTATGAAAAATTAAAAGACAAACTGCGATTATATTTACCAAAACTATGAACATTTTGAGGAGAATGAGGAGCATGATAAAGACTATTACACATTTTTTAATAGTATAAGATCGTATGTTTTGAATAAATAGCTATCAGATAGAAAGAGGGTAAAAAAACAATGAAATGTACTGCAACTGCACAAGTTCTTGTTAGCCGTATAATACAGGACGGTGATTTAGAAACTGCTACCCCCTAATTCAAAAACTATACTTGAATCGACGAATCAAAACTTTTGCGGATACTTTCGCAAAAATTAGTAACTCCTTTTAGAAATTTGCTGAACATGGATCTACTTGAAAATTATAAAACAGAGCTCCCTGTTTGTATAAAGAGTGATTTGCTTAGATTAATGAAAAAACAACTGCTGAAGAGTTATTGTTCTGTGCTTAAATATCAACAACTTTAACATACTCTTATTACCTAGCACTTTATTTTTCTTATAAATATATAGAAAGTATTTTTAAGAATTTCGTTATTTTTATGAATTCTAATGTTATTTTCTTTTTCTTTATCTAGGTGAGTACCAATTTCTTTTATGCTTCATTGATGAACTATCGGTAAGTGATTTTATTTTAGAGGATTTTTTTTTTTTTTTTTAACATTCAGCCTTTTTGAGAACAAACAAAGAAAAACTAGCCGATAACATTTAAACTATTTAACAATATGCAAAAAAAAAAAAAAAAAAAAAAAAAAAAAAAAATTGACTAATAATCCAATAATATTATACATAATAATAATAATATATAGATTATTCATCTAATATTCAATCATTTTAAATTCGTACAAATGTTATTAAAAGAAGCAAAAAGCAAACCGTTTTACATTTTTTTTTTCAAGTCACGTTTAACAACTTTTTTTGGGGGGGAGGGGGGATTAATAGTTTCTCCAATCAAAGTTTCTTGTGGTGCATGACAAGTAAGGAGAATTTCTTGCAAAACAAATGAATATGCAACTATAGTTTGCAAAATTTGAAACTTTTTTTAATTGACACTTAAGGATCTTATTTTCAAGAGTTTTGCATTACTTCGACTACATAAAAATACGTCTGCTGAATAGTTTCTGAAAAAGAAAAAAATATTCTTAAGATAAGTGAAATATTTGTAATTTATTTCTTTTTACATACTTTCTTTTAACTTACATTTCTGTATGTAATGTGGCAGTCAAATCTTGTGACTTACTTTTCACCCACTTCCTTCTGACGTAGAGCTTAGAAATTTGGAATATATATGTATTCCTGGGGGTAATACATGAATTAGACATTATTATTTTTTTTTTAATTCTATCCCTAAGGGAGGGGTCAACGTCGGCCCAAAACCTGCATTTTCACCAAAGAAATAATTTCAATTAAACGATTGTTTAATTGAAAAAATAGCTCCATTGTTGCAATATTCATCCATTTTCACGACATTGTTGCCCGCAACATTATGACGTCAACATAGAACGACGCACACATTTGTGCTTTCTAATATAAGTTGCCTTTTTTGTCAATTTTAACGAAAGTATGTTTAAAAAATAATAATAAATTACATTTAATTTATTATTAATTGTTTATCTTTACACGATAAAAATGTTATCTTGTTTGCTTTTTCGTGGAAATAATTAAACTAAGCATTTTAAAGTGTTCGGGGGAAAAATAAAAATTTTGTTTTATCTGTATAAAACCATTCTGTGTTTTGAATAAGAAATATCTGGCCAATAAAAACCAATATCCTGAAAAATGTCATGAAAAAATCTTAAAGTACATTAAAAAAGAAAGAAAAAAAATGGGAAGGGGGAGGTCAGGAAAAGTTTTTTTTTTTTTTTTTTTTTTTTTTTTTTTTTTTTTTTTTTTTCGGTATTCGGGGGGAAAAAAAATTTTGTTTTATCTGTATAAAACCATTCTGTGTTTTGAATAAGAAATATCTGGACAATAAAAACCAATATCCTGAAAAATGTCATGAAAAAATCTTAAAGTACATTAAAAAAGAAAGAAAAAAAAATGGGGAGGGGGAGGTCAGGAAAAGTTTTTTTTTTAATTTTATTAGTTTTTTTTTTTTTTTTTTTGTTTTTTTTGTTTTTTTTTCGGTATTCGGGGGAAAAAATAAAAAAATTTGTTTTATCTGTATAAAACCATTCTGTGTTTTGAAAAGAAATATCGGGACAATAAAAGACCAATATCCTGAAAAATGTCATGAAAAAATCTTAAAGTACATTAAAAGATAAAGAAAAAAAATGGGGGAGGGGGGGTCAGAAAAAGTTCTTTTTTAAATTTTATTAGTTTTTTTTTTTTTTTTTTCAAGATATTTTTTTCTTTTTTTGACATACCAAAATATTTTTTTTATATTTCCTTTTCATTTTATTTTTCTGTTAATAATTTAAACGCAGTGACATTTTCAAAATTAAATTTTAATATAATTAAAAGCACGTGAATATTACTTTATAAAATTTTCCTTAAACCGTTATTTCATTCAGTGAAATATCTTTCCTCGGCGTCCGAGGAAATTACTATCTTCAGCTAAATGCTTCGTTACCTTCGATAATGTCATTGCCGAAATGAGGTTTCTGGACAAAATTTTCGCCTTTTTACATCTCCATAAAAAAGTTTTTGTTTTTCCTCAAGATATTGCTTCAAAATGTGTCTTCTTGACATTGTAATATATATATATATATATATAATGAAATATAAAATATATTTACAATGTAGTATAAATTAAACATTAATTATTTAATAACAAGTCTAATATATATTTAAGTAGTAGTAAAAATAAAACATTAATTATTTAATGATATGTCTATAATATCAGTGGATTAACACAGCTGGCAGCAAAAACAATTTGAATTAAAATAATATCTCTTTTACATAATATATACTTGTTAAGAATATCTGAAATGCTGTGCAAGTTGAATTAATTCTGTGTAGATTTATTCAAATAGTAGTATTATATTTTATTTGAATTTAAAGTAAAACTACAAGTTAGTATTGTTTTTTAAAGTTTATTTATATAATTAAATCTAATGAAGTGAGTATGTAACTAATAAAGTGGATATCTAACTAAATATTAATTATGAATTATTATAATACCAATAGATGGCGACACTTTACCTTTCAGGTAGTTGTTGATAATATTGTTAATATTATATTTAATTTAACTATAGAGGGAGCTATTGATTGTATATTAATTTTACTTTCAGGAATTAAAATTGGATGGAGTAATATATATTCACGGATATAATTTTGTTATAAGTGTATTAAAACCAGAATTATTTTGTGTGTTTTTGAATCATTTTGTGTTTGGGTGTCATCGATGGGGATGTGTTTTAAAAAAAAGTGTGCTCTCAACATGTCTTTCAAATCATTTCTCTCAACTCGACTTAGTCAACATGTATGATGCATTGCCATGTGGATGTGAATATTATGCAGAAGTTGTGACATTTTAAGGATTCTGTATAATTATTGTGAGTAAAATATTTTATCTACACTTTACGCGTTCATATTTCCAATTTTATTATTTCAAAACTGTTATCTCGTGGTAATTTCGTGAGGTGTTAAATACAGTTTTTGGGATAATCGATGTGAGTGAAATATATTGTATATTCTTAATGGTTTTTTATTTCCTATTTAAATATTTCCAAATTATTATTTCCTATTTAAATATTTCCAAATTTTAATATTTCCAATTGTTGTCTGGTAATAATTCAGTGTACCTGGATGATTTTACTGATCTTAGCATTATGCCAGTAGAATTATGAAACACTGAATTATTATTTAAAACACATGTGGGTGCATCCAGGCTGATGAGTACATGTGCATGTGTTTTTTCATATCCAATTCATATTTAATTCTCATGTGATCCAATTTTCCATTGTATATGGTTCATATTTAATTTATTAATCCATTTGTATTTACTTAATTGCAACTCCAATTTATAATTTTTTTTCCCTTTCTCTCTATTTCTTTTTTCTTTTTTCAATATTCTTTAGGTATGAGTAAAATTTGGCCAATTACCATTGAAGCACAAGCTATGGTAATATTATGTTTGCACATGTTAATTATTAGCTATGTGGTATTCTGTATACACAATATCATTAATTATCTCTTTGGAGATTTAAGTAGAATGATAATAGTACTTGATATGTTTTTTGAAAATCATAGATATTATAATTATATATATATATATATATATATATATAGTGCTTAATTAAGTAACTATTTCTATTAGCTGGAAATTGTATTTAAATATAATTGAACACATGCAGATAATCTTTTTTCAAAATTTTCACTAAACAGTCATTTTATCCAATGAAATATTTTTTTTCCTCCTCCTGATTCTTCTTCAACAACCGAGAAAATTCCTATCTTTTGCAAATAGTTCGCTTTCTTCAATTTAATATCGTTACCAAAACACAATTTCTGGTCAAGACTTTCACCTCCTTACATCTCCATAAAATATAAGATTTTTCTTCAGATAAAAGTTTTTTTTTTTTTCGATCTATTATACTTTTTTTTTTTTTTTTTTTTTTTTTTGAAATAGCAAAATATATGTTTTTACTTATCTTATTTCATTTAATTTAATAAATTAAAAGTTGTTACTAGCTTTCAATTACTTAAACAAAATCGAACGCACGTAGCTACCACTTTATAAATTGTTCACTAAAACGTCTTTTTATTCGGAGAATTATTTTTCTTCTTTCCGATCCTTTCTCATCATCCAAAGAAAATTCCTCTTCTTCAAAATATACATCGTTTTACTTAGAATGAATGTCATTGTTAAAACGCGATTTCTGGCCAAAATTATGTCTTCTTACATTACCATGAAAAAAAAAACGAGATTTTGTCAGATAAATGAAGATTTTTTTTTTTTTAAATATTATATATATATATATATATATATATATATATATATTTAAGGGTACTTGGTACCCTTTGTATCCTCAAAAAGGACTAAAATATCGATTTATTTATTTTTTGCTAAAAAAAGTTTGGCACCTTTTGTTAATTTGAGCGAAGTTTTGAAACAATCTGACAATTATAAGTGTAGTAAAACCACTTTTTTTTGTTATTTTTCAAACACTTTAAATGCCACGTTATACATATACTATAATTAGAATAAAATATCCATCAGTACAACTGTAACATCCGTAACTTAGAGGTATATAAGCGGCAAAGGTAAAGAGTATTAATATTAAGAAAAATGGTTTTTACTAATTTTTTCTCAGCATAAAAACTTTAAATTGAATTTTCGCAGTTAGCCCGTTTCTGAAACTTGCTGTATTTAAAATACTAAAACTCCAACAATTACTTTTTCAATTGCTTTTATTATATATTTTTTACGGTTCCGTACTTTAAAAGTAAAAACGGAACCATTATAAGATCACTCCTGTGTCTGTTTGTCCGTCTGTCAGAGCCCTTTTTCTCGTAAACTATGGGACGTGGAAAGTTCAAACTTGGGAAAGTTATAAAGCGTTTTTACCAAGAAATTTTCCGATTATTAGCCATTCACAAATATGTTTAGGGAAAATTTAGGGGACTAATTAAGTTACTTGAAAAAAAAAATCTTTTTGTACATCGTGTGGGTTATCATGTGAAAGATTTCGTAATGTCAAACTCAAAAATATATTTGTTTTAATTTTAGGTATTATATTTTCAGAGATATCTTCGAAAATGCACTGCAAAAATGTCCCCACCCCTTCTATTTCCGAATCTACTGAAACTAAAATTATGAAAAAATTAGGGGTAGGTTTATTTAACCTTGCAGGAAAAATATAGAGATTTTTCCCGGTAACGTAGTTTTTGAGAAAAATGCATTTTTTCGTTACACACAAACTTTACTTTTCGGGCGATCAGCGGGGGAGTTGTCAGGCACTCAAGATAGCTATCGACGCAGAATCATCCAAGGATATTTGATAATGATTTTCGAGAACAATTGTCGGTAATTAACCGAATATTAATTAAGTTACTTGAAAAAAAAAATTCATGTCTCATGTAGGATATCGTTCGAAAGATCTCGTAACATTGAACTCAAAAATATATATTTTTTAATTTTAGGTATTATATTTTCAGAGATATCGTCGAATGTATTGGAAAAATATATGCACCCCCAACCCCTCCTATTTCCGAATCTACTGAAACTAAAATTATGAAAAAATTAGGGGTAGTAGAAGTTTATTAATTAATAAATATTAATAAATTCAATGTACGGAACCTTTTGAACGCGACTTATACTCGCACTTGACCGATTTATTTATTCATTATCAATTATCATCTACTTAATAAAAATAGGGATGGATTTTGCAATATAATGAAAAGGAAAAAAATAAAAATAAAAATCCGTGTTTTCCAGCAACTTTTCCTAGTTATATCGTTTTATTTTTTTTTTCCTCAAAAATTAATTAATCAGTTGCAAAATTTATCCTTAAAATTATAGAAACTCTTATAAACATAATAATAATAAAATAAAAACAGTGTTTATTATTATACATTGAAGAAGAAGAAATGATTTTAAAATCATCGAATGTTATTAAAAAATAATAATAAATTTTAAATTTTACCAACAAAATTATATTTTTGCAAATTAAAATGGGTTTATCTAATAATAACTTCTAATAATATGCATAAGAGGCAAGTGAAAATGCTTTAGTAAAAAAAAAAAAATTCAATGGGTACTGCGTTCCCTTGACATCACAAGTATATTTTGCATATTTCTTTTAATATTTTTATCGTTTAATAACTTAAACCTCACAATTATACCTAATTTAATTGAACGCACGCCGATGCTACTTTGTAAAATTTTCATTTAACGATCATTTCATTCAGTGAACTATCTTTCCTCCCTCTGATTTTTCTCAGCATCCGAGGAAATTTCTCCTTCAACATGCTTACTTACCTTTGTTAATGTCATTGCCAAAACGCGATTTCTGGACAAAAAATATGTCTTATAACACAAAGAAAGAACGAGATTTTGACAAATGAATGAAGTTTAGTTTTTAATATTAATTTTTGTCTTTTTAACATCACAAATATGTTTTTCTTTTAATATTTTTATCTTCTAGCAACTTAAACGCTGTGATTAGCTCAAAATTATACGTAACATAATTGAACGCACGACGCTATGCTACTTTGTAAAATCTTCATTAAACGGTCATTTCATTCACTGAACTATCTTTCCTCCCTCTGATCCTTCTCAGCATCCGAGGAAAGTTCTCCTTCAACATGCATACTTAGCTTACATTTGTTAATGTCATTGCCAAAATGCGATTTCTGGACAAAACATATACCTTCTTATAACACCGTGAAAAAACGAGGTTGTCTCAAATGAATTAAGTTTATTTTTTAATATTAATTTTTGTCTTTTTAACATCATAAATATGTTTTTCTTTCAATATTTTTATCTTTTAGTAAATTAAACGCTGTGTTTATCTCAAAATTATACGTAATATAATTGAACGCACGACGATGCTACTTAGTAAAATCTTCATTAAACGGTCATTTCATTCACTGAACTATCTTTCCTCCCTCTGATCCTTCTCAGCATCCAAGGAAATTTCTCCTCCAACATGCATACTTACCTTACATTTGTTAATGTCATTGCCAAAACGCGATTTCTTGCCAAAACTTTCGCCAAACTCGCTTTTTTCTTTTACAAAACGTCTATCGCCGTTTACTACTATAGTGAGCCAATGGGATCCTCTGACGACGCGATACGTCATCGGAACCAGCGAAGTGGAAGCGGGAAAGAAACATCATCAAAACATCAATAAAATAAAAAGAAAACATCAAAAAAGCGGCAGGGGGATAGAAACCGAACTTTCGAAGCCGTCTGTCTACCTTTTCATATTTTGAAGTTGGTATTTGTCGGCGCTAGTCGTTCGTATCGCTAGCTGCCGTGCCGAATCGAAGTACAGGTAAAACAAGCGGCACAATTTTTCTGGTTTTATCTACTGTTATTGCGTGGTGGTTTGCGTTAATTGTGGTGGTTTACGAAGAATTAAAAGTCGTGTGTTCATTTTATTTTGTTCAGATTGTGCTTTCTTGGTGACTGATGGTTAAAACTAATTGACACGATTCACTTGTTTTGTGATTGTTTTGATTTGGACTTTCGTGGTTTTGTGTATTTTATTTTGTGCGTGTTCGTATAGAAAAACTGTTTTATATATATATATTTTTTTCTGACTTTCATATTGATTGGACTATGTGATGGCCGGATATAAACACAAATCATGTAAGTAATTTGATTTAATATACTGATTAAATATGGGAAAAATTTGTAAGTAAAATAAATAAAATTTCCATGCACCAATTTAATTTGTTGCTAATGGGAATAATAAATTCCGCTTATTAAAAATGAATGTTTTTTTTTTGTATACAACTAAATACAACAACCAAGAAGATTTTTGTGAATAAATAAAAAAAATTGTATAGTATGCATCGTTAAAAATGCGGTATTAAAATTACCTAATGATTAACTTGACAATTTTTTCCGAAATAAATATATGGAAAATGTTTAAAATTTATGTTTTTACAAAAGTATTTTTAAATAAAATTTTGCTTTTTGCATTTTTTTTATTTTTTTTTTATATTTTGAAATTTTATGTTACACATTACTTCAAAAGCTTAATCATTTTAAACGTAAATACAAATAAAATCATAAAATATATTTTAAATATATCTATAGTTATTTGATTGCTAAAAACTTATAGTGGAATATATTTTTAACAAAATCCAAAATAGTAAATGTTTTAACTTGAAATTTTTTTATTAAATAATTTAAATAACTTAATTCATAAAATTGCCTAAATATATTAATAAATTTTATAAAAAAGTTGCATATAAAATAGGGAAAACATAAGTTTATTTAATTAATTTATTTGTAATTACATGTATAGGTTGAAAAATCTAAAACGTCATTAAAAATTTAATTATTACTTAATTTTTTTTAACATAGTTAATATTAAAAGCATATAATAATTTTTATGTTTTAGAAATTAAATATATATGTTGAAAAATCCAAAGCGTTAATAAAAATTTAATAAACTGGTTAAAAAAAAAAGGCATACTATAAGTTAAAAGCATGCAATAAATTTGTATTTTTGTAATAAGCATACATATGTTGAAAAATCCAAAATGCTTTTAAGAATTTACCAGACATGTTAAAGCACTGTTTCGTATTTTGAAAATTTTGACGTTTACATCATTTTTGAAAATACATTATTTTTTATCTTTTGCATTAATTTATTGTTGCAACCAAAATAGAGTAAGTCCATGTTAAGTCTTTGATTAGATGATAGTGAATTTTAACCACATTCAAAATTAAAAAATTAAAAAAATTGTCCAGTGGCAAAGCATCTAAGCTAATCTAATGATTGCTGAAAAATAATTAACATACTAAATGTTACAAACATATAATAAACATATATTTTTGCATAGGTGGAAAACTACAAAACGCCTTTAAAAAAGTTAAGGCATTTTACTGCACTTCAACTGCTTCGTAATTTAGAAATTCTGAATGTTCGCATCATTCTTAAAAATACATTCTATTTTATTTTCTGCATTAATTTATTGTTACAATCATAATAGGATAAGTTCATGTTAAGTCTTAGATCAGGTGATAGTGACCCCTGATAACTCTCCCCTACCTACATTAGGCCAAAGAAAACAAGTTTGTTTACCTGGATCGCGGATTGGGAGGGGTGGATGTAACAGTTCGTTTCAACAACAGTCTCTGTTGATGAGTAATAACATGTAAGGTTGAGGGGAGAAACATGCCTCATGTCCTTTTCTATTTTAAGAACTTTATTTGTAGAAAGGTTTAATCGAGATCGGACGTTACAATTCAATTTCGTTTGTTATTCAGCTAATACCGTAACAAGGGTTTTTTTTTTTTTTTTTTTTTTTTTTTTTTTTTTTTTTTCCGGGTGGGACGCATCTCATAAATTTTAAATTACAATGGCTTTCCTTTAAATGAAAGTATATGTTTCTGATCCTTTGCCATTTATTTTGGTTGATTTTATTTTCATCAGTGTTAAATTCAAACGTTTTTTGGACGGATTTCTAAAGGGTTTTTTATTTATTTTATTTATTTTATTTTATTTTATTTATTTTATTTTATTTTTTATTTTTATTTTATTTACTTAATTTTTTTTTTTTTTTTTTTTTTGGGGGGGGGGGGGGGTTACATTTTCGTACCTACCACCTTGTATTTAGCACTTGTTTTTTCGTCATAAGAACTCATTTTTTAAAATGTTTCATCAGTGTTGAGTTCAAATTTTTATCAACATTTTAAAAACCATATTAGAAAATTTCGTATGTATTTTTACTGTAAAGTACTTTTTACCAAGATTAAGTATTAGAATTCAGTTTCCGTTTCTCGTTTTTGTATTCTGTGAAATAATATATGCATAATTCTCACCGGAAATTAAAAACAATAAATGTGTATTTAAATATTTTTCTCATGTACTACAAAAAAAAAAAAAAAAATTGTCTAAAATTCATTAGAAATTTAAGAATCAGAAATGATTGCAGATACCTCCATAATACCACCATCAAACATGATTTAAATATTTGCTCCTTTATTCAACGGGTCAAAAAAATTTCAATTATTTTTTTAATAAAAATATCTAATAATTTTCCCAATGAGATTATTGATGAACTGCCGGACTACGATGTCTCTGACCCCAGCAATAGGAAAAGACCACGTTATTCAACATTGATTGAAGATAATACCTGATTTTTTTCTTCTTTTCTTTAACATACATTTGATTTAAACTTTTTATATATAGTATATATTATAAAATAAAATAAAAATTGACTAGTGCAATATTTGCTCCTTTATTCAATAGGTCAAAAACTTTTTTTTTTTTTTTTTTAATAAAAATATCTAATAATATTTCAAATGAGATTATTGATGAACTGCCGGATTACGATGTCTGACACCTGCAATAGGAAAAGACCACGTTATTCAACATTGATTCAAGATAATACCTGATTTTCTTTCGGTGTTTTTTTTATTTTTTCTTTATTTTTATTTTATTTTCTTAACATACATTTAATTTAAACTTCTTATATATATAGTATATATTATAAAATAAATAAATATATAAATAAATTATTATACTTTTCACTTTTTTATTTATACTGTTACTATTAACATGAAAAAAAAAATGTATGGCTATCATTGAAAAGTGCCCTATTTGGCTTTTTATCCGTTTGTCTTAAACAATTGAACATTTATGTTTTTACTTTTTCACTTATTAATTATTATTATGCTTACGTTTATGTACTTTAAGTACATAAACGTGAGTACTTAGTACATAGTAGAAAATAGTACAGTGAGACTTCTTCTCTCTTATGGTTCCCTAAGTTTTAAAAATACTCCTAGAGAGGGCATAAAGTAAAAGTCAACTAGGAAGCCCAAGAAGTACCTAAACTGTTCAGCTACAAAATAAAAATTGACTAGTGAAGAGTAATAACATTTCAAGCTGAGGGGAGAAATGTTGTTGTCTCACTGGAAAAAACTTTTATTTGTAGAAAGTCTTCATTGAGATCGATTCAACTTTACAGTTCAATTTCCGTTTGTTATTTAGCATCAATTCTTCCTGTAGCGAAAACTCTTTTATTATTTTTTATTTTTTTTCTCAAAATGTTTTATCAAGACCGGCATCATAGTTCAATTTTTGTTATTTATTTTCCTTTTTTGCGAAATCGTATTCTTTACATTCTTGCAGTGTCGTACTGTATGTTTTAAACAAACGAGAGAATTCAAAATATTGCGCCCTCCTTTGCGGCTATTACAGTTTTTCATGCCACATTTTACTAATTTCTAGCATTCCTAAATATCTTTGGTGATCGCCATTCTGGAGTTCCTACGATACGTTCCTACGATTCTTGCGTATTTTTACTGTTAGCAGGGTGGCTATAGACAGTTGCGATGTTTTGCATGATTTCAATTTCCTTCTCATAGATTTGATTTATAAAAAAAAAAATTATTAGGTCATCCATTGATTCATAGGATGGAGTCATTTTCTTTTGAATGTACGAATTTAAAGAATAACATAATTTGTATTTTCTAGGTTCTAATATGTGACTACAATATTATTATTAATTTCGTTTTGCCTCAATAATGTGATTCTAGATATAGATTCGGTTAACCAATGATTCATGTAAGAGGCCCCCACACTACAAGGTAGAAGTTTAAAAAGTATACAAAGTATACTATTAAAGCGGTTGGTTGTAAATATGTTGCTAAAACAAGATTATTAATTTCGCTTTGTTTCAATAATTTGATTCATTAAAGTACTTAGTTAACCATTAATTCAAGTAAAGGTCAGCTGCAGTACTTTAGGAAGAAATATAAAAAGTATATAAGTATACTATTAAAACGGTTGATTGTAACATGTCACTAAAGTAAGATTAGTTAATTTCGTCTCAAAATTTTATTCATAAAAGCGACTGATTCGGTTAACCAATGATTCATGTAAGAGGCAGCCACAATATATTTTGAGGTAGAAATTAAAAATATATACAAATTATGCTATTAAAGCGGTTGGTTGTAATATGTTACTAAAATAAGATTATTAATTTCGTCTCAATAATTTTATTCATAAAAGCAACTGATTCGGTTAACCAATGATTCGTGTAAGAGACAGCCACAATATATTTTGAGGTCAAAATTTTATTCATAAAAGCGACTGATTCGGTTAGCCAATGATTCGTGTAGGAGGCAGCCACAATATATTTTGAGGTAGAAATTAAAAATATATACAAATTATGCTATTAAAGCGGTTGGTTGTAATATGTTACTAAAATAAGATTATTAATTTTGGTTTTGTCTCAATAAGTTGATTTATAAAACCAACTGATTCGGTGAACCAATGATTCATATAAGAGGGAAAGTAGATGAAAGCGTTGATCTGAAAGCATAATTTACATTTAATGAAACTTTTCAAACCTGTTTAAGTTTATTATATGCGATTCTTATAATTCTCTTAGAAATAGTTATATTTCTTAAACTTTTCACTATATTTCTTAATTCATATAATTTGAAAAGTATGTAAACTTTAATATCGGCATCCTTTGAGAAACCAGTCGGACTTGAAAGTAAATCAAAAATCTGTTCTTTGTTTTTTTTTTCAACTACTCATCGCGTTGAAAAACAACCCAATTTAACATTCAGAGAAAATTAAACTGAAAAAAATAATAATGAGGTAAAATAAACAAACCAAGGTTTGGATGAGCTATTTTTTTCCCAATTATATCCAGTATTAGAAAACATAATTGAAAAAAAAAAAAGTTTTATTTATAGTTTTTTAAAAAATTTATTAAATAAAATTTGTCGTGTTTCTAGGTGGTACTTATTTTCTTTCATTTATTATAAAAAAAATTCCAGTTCAAAATACATTTATTAGATTTGAAAAATAAAACAGAAAATTTGTTAGTATAATGTTAATATGAATTTCTAGTACCATTGAACTTTTCAGTAATGAGTAATCGCGATTTAGACTGCGAGATTTATATCCTTTCGTCTGTTCTAAGAAAATTAAATTTAATCAAGTTGGAAATTGTACGTCAAACGGGGCAAATGAGGTGCTTCGTACTTTAGCTAGTTATATAAATATTCAGATCTTGAGGATTTTTAATTCTGTAAAATGAATTATATCGTCTGCAGATTAATTTCTGTAATAAATCAAGTATATCGGTTGCTTGACGTTTAAACTTCGGAAGCTCCTATAACAAGAAAGCCCCGATTTCTTTTTAAAAAATTCAAATTTTTTAATAAATATTTTTATTAATATCTCCTAAAGTTTTGATTCGATTTTCATAAAATTTGAAATGTCTCGACAAAATTCTGCAAAGATAATATATCTTAAATTTTAAACCATTCGGTTGGGTAGTTTTTGCGTTGTTATATGCGGACGGACGGACGGATGGAGACAGACGGACGGACCAGACGACGACAATAGGCGCTACGTATTTATATAATTACGAACGCACCTAAAAAGAATGTGTTATTGGGGGTTTAACAATATAATAATGAAAAATAATGCGATAAAATAAATAACCACAAGCTAGGACAGGGCTCCCAAATAGTTCGCCAACCGAATACCAATATTTTTTAACAGAAAATTTCATGGTAGGTTTCTTCAACATTTCCGCAACCATTTACCTCCGAAGGTGGTTCCTGCAAAATTTGCTAGAAAAATCTAAAATTAAAATTTTCCAAAAGAAAACCGGTATTTAAAAAGCTGACCATTTGGGAGCCCTGTTAGGATGATTGGATGGTTGGTTGATTTTAAGACGGCCGATTATCTACACGAAGGATATAGGCCCTAGTTGGGCAGTGCTCTTCGTGGGGGTCTCTCTAAGATATCCTAACCCGTATTTACGGTAAGGTTCCGAGAAAACCACGGAAAACTCCGAACGGTTAGGTCGACGAGCGCGACAGGGGTTTGAACTCAACTTTTGTCTACCAGCTTTGAGAGCAGAACCTCTTAGCTATTGGTGGAGCCCCTGTTAAGATGAACTAATCTTTTGGGTTAAGCCCAACGTAAAGGAATTTGAATCAAACTTCTCATATGTATATATTTTACCTATCTTAAAAAAACTAAATTTTAAAAAGAATGTGTTATTGGGGTTTAACAATATATTGCAAAACAATAAGGTAAAAGAAATATTCAAACTAATATTTTGATTTTTGTTTAACATAAAGGAATTTGAATAACACTTCTCATATCATTTTACCTGCCCTAAGAAAACTAAATTTAGAAAAGAATGTGTTATTGTGGTTTAAAAATAAATCGAAAAATAATGATGTAAAAAAATATACAAAAGTGAGGATGAGCTAATCTTTTGAATTATGCCCAACATAAAAGAATTTAAATTAAATTTGTAATCTTAATGAAATTTTTTATGTTACGAAATTGTAACTTTGATGGCAAAATTTAGCTTCTTCTAACTTTTTTAAGAAAACTAAAGTGTTATTGAGGTTTTTAAAAAATAAGTTGATTATGATATATTCTTATTTTCATTTTTTGTTTTTTAAATATTTATTAACTACGCTGATAAAGTTTTAAGAATTTAAATGAATACCAGTAGACCCATGCTTCGAACTGCAATTGGATATTATTTGCTAATAGTTTTTTCTTTAATATTTAATTAAGTACATTTTTTTTTTTTTTTTTTTTTATCGAACAAAGTGTTTTAACAAAATGGGAATGTACTATGTCAAAAACCTTTTCAAAAACCTTTCGAATGATATATCATTCAACGTTCGGTGTTTTGTATGTACATCAGAGATGAGTTCGGGCTCTTTTTTCGGACCCTGAGCCCAAAAATTTTTGTATAATGAGAGCCCGAGGTCGAGCGAGCCTGATACCGATAGTACGCAGAAGAAAATTGTTAATAACATGTTAAAAATTGTTTCAAGATTAATTTTCTCATTTAAAAATCTCTTCTCACATAGAAATAAGTATTATTCCTAAATATTACTCCTGACCGTTTCGTGATTTCCATGTCCCTGAAAATAAGTTTAAAATAACAAATTTGTTATTTATACCCAGCCACTAAAATAAATAGTACAGCTGCAAAAGTCATAATTGTTATTTTAAAATATCATCATTGTACAACTATGGCAGAGGGACATGAGTTCTAGTAATGTTGGAAAAGAAATTAAAACAGAAAGCGAGGATAGACAAGGGATATCCATGACTTCTTAATGTTAATTAAGCACAAGCAAAGACTTCAGAAATAGAATATTTCCTTTAAATCCCATTAATAACAATTCCCTTTCAAATTGATTTTAAAGGATTGTAAAACACTTTTAAAAATTTAGACTACATTCTTGTTTCTCAATTAGCAAGTTTTTTTTTTTTTTCAATTTTTGAATAAATAAAAAATAAACTTTGAGGCCGAGAACTGGTATAATAATGAAGCCCGGGCCCGTCTCATGTGCATAGAAAAGGATGTAGATGATTTTAGCTATGCTATGTTAACTATTAAGCAATTGAAATATATTTTTAATCTTAATATATTTTTCTATAATGCCAGTTTTAATGATATAGAATATTAAAGAGTTGATTTGATTATTATTATTATTATTATTTTGTACCTGATTTGATGAATTTATCAATGATGCAGAAAGTTTGTATTTGCAACAGTATGAAATTGAATTAAATTTTTGTCCTTCATATATTTTCTTTATATTACCAGTTGTATCTGGTAACAAATATTTATTATATCTAATATATAAAAGAATTGCTTTATGTTATAAAAAAAAAAAATAAATAAGTAAATAAGCATTTCGATATCGCTCATTGTACGTGGTGCAGAAATTTTCACCTATGCTTAATATTAAAGAATTATTTAGGATAAGATTTTAAAGATCTTATCAAAATGTTTGATGTTACTTACCTAACTTATTAGCCGAATACAAACATTTTACATTCAATATAGAGAATCCATTTAAATTTTATTTCCGATCTACTATTCAAATTATTAGTTGCCTTGATTTAAAAATATATATATATGTTTCTATTCAAATATTTTACGTTTATAAGTTATCCAATGATATTAAATTACATATAAAGAAGTAAAATTATAAAACCGCAGAAAATTTTATTTTCTTTTTTTTCCCTCAACGAAATACGAAGTTCCCAAGTTTATGTAACTAGCTCAAAGTTCCACATAGCACAGAATGCCTTGGAGCTAGGCCTTCTTGTTCGTATTCGCATCGCATGCGATAGCAGCATCTACCCATATTTGAATGTACCAGATTCTGAATCGTATTAGAACATTCAGCAGTTTAACTTAGCACATAACAGCACTTTTTTAGATTTTAGGGATTTTTTTAAAGTAATATTAAAGAACCATATTTGTTCACGTAACAATTTTTTTTTCTATCCTTAATTAATTATATGCATCATAAAATGTTAAATTTACGAGTTATTATTAAAAAATACACTATATATTTTCGATTTATGCTGTTATTAGATATGTTCTGTTATATTATTTTTTCAACTTACAGTAAAAGTTTCAAAGACGGAATCGTGAGGAATCAAGGAACAGAGTTAAGTAAATTTGTAATTACAATTATCTACAATGTAATTGCAATTTAATTTTATCTAATTATGTATAGTTACAACTGCATGCCGTAAAAAATTCTTGCAGCCCTGTAGCCAGAACCGCTCCCGATCCCATTATTTGAGCAAATTTCTGTGCTTGAATGTGTGTAACTATAATGAATTACATGTAATTAAATTAAAATTACATTGCACTTACAAATTTTCTGAACTCGGCCGGGGAACAATTCCGTTTTAGTCTTAAAATAAGGTAAAAATAAGTAGGTATTCTGTCTATTGTAATTGTGTTGGGGTTTTTTTGCCCCGACCAAGAAATTTTCCATTTCCCCCCTTTCAAGGGTGGTGGTATATTATATGTACCGCTTTATTTTAACCCCCCAATGGTACCCAGAAATTTTTAATAAAATTTTGTTTTTATAATGTACGTGAAGAAAAGAGTTTATTTTTAAATCAAATTGTTCGTAAATTCTGGTGTCATTCAATCATTTAGCATTCTAGCAACCGAATTGCTTTGTTTCTGAAAAGGTTAAGGGTAGGATTCTATTATAGGTAGGTTCCGTTTTCGCTGTGTTTACTGTATTTATATATCACAATGCCATATAATTCTCTTTAATTCTTATCATGTAAAAGGGCTATTGATTTTTGTTACTCAAATATTTTCATCTTAATCTCTTTCATTTGGATAACTTTCACAATTTTCTTGTAAAAGAGCTTCGGAAAATCTTCCTCCCACCGAAAAAAAAAAAAAAAAAACTTTAGTTACGTCCATGGTTTTTTAAAAATAATAAAAACATTAACCCCAAATTTTGACCACTATTCGGATAATCATATTGTAGCGGTACCCCTCTGAAACCTCAAATTTCTGCCATTACAACGGTCAAGGCTAATTCTGCTCACTCTACCATGTATCCGGTTCTAATATAGGCGTTTAATATTTTCAATACCGCACTTTCCCAAGCAAAACGTCGATGTTTTTACAGTCAGTCGAAATCCGTAGTTGAAAAACTGTTACCTTTGGATGTCAGTACAAAACGGTTTTGAAGCTGTTTGCGAAATAATCAATAACATATGCGTAAATAAGCTAATTTTGTTATATTGTTGTAAACGGAATATAATTTAAAACAGTCAATGGTTGGAGTATCATCAATGGTTGACTATAATTACCTAGTTGAATATACTTCCCTCTGTTCATTATGACATAATTTAAAACATTATTATTTTTTTTAGTTAATTTATACCTGTTAGTATATTAGGCATGCTTTTAAAAGTTTTAACAGTTACTTCTAAAGTTCAATCTGTAACCAATAAAAGTACAAATTTATCATTTTTGACCGTTTTCTATTTTTGATGCTCTGCTAAAAACCACTGATAAAACTCTGCAAACGGATGAATTATTTTTATTTTTTCAATAAAAATTGTCAATATAATTCTGAGCTAAAACCAGATACTTTATTTTTAGATGTCTCTTTTGATGCTCGTGTTTTTTAGGTAGGTAAATGTTCGGTACTTATAGTGTTAAGATAAGAACTATCTATCTTTATAAATCAAAGACTTTTAAGGTATTTAAAACACATTTAAAAATTCCAATTACAATTCATTAGGAATCTTGAACGAGAATTTAATAATTTTAAAACAGCAAGCATAAAATACTTTGCATTTTTCCATATAGAAGCACATTTCAAAAATTCTAGTTTCTAACTTTTATGCTGTTCCTTGAAGCAACAATTATTCTAATTTAGATTACGAACGTTCTTCTTACTATTTATCACTACATTACAAGCAATTTTCTTATTTTTACAAGAAAAAATTCTTATTAATTCTAATTCTCATTGTAATTATTATATTTATTATAATTTTTTACTATAGATTATTTTTTCTTCTAACTTCTCAAGTCTTCTTCTTAGCCCTGTTTAACCGTTAGAATTGATTATCTGCATTTTAGCAGGTAACTTTCCTCCTTTAATTTTCTGAAACAATTTAACCTCTCTGCCGGATGCCTGTCAGCGTTATAATTAAACAGAAAGTAAAAACCACATAAAAAGGTTTGCCGTTTGAATTATGTGGTTCATTTGGTGGGCTGAAATTCTTGCTCCAAATTGCGTTCGAAAAAACGCAATACTCATTTTTGTTATTTGTTTGTTCGTTAATATTTCCTTTCAATAATTCTTCACATCGTCAAATTGGCGATTCTTTGTGCCTAACTAAGCGAGTCGCCAAGGGCGATAATGGCAGTGGCTATCTTTAAAATCTCTTTCAGCCATGGGAATGTTTAATGAATGGATCTTCACCGTCTGGAAAGGTTGTTCGGCAAAAAACGAAGAAATGAATTAGAGAACACAAGTTCCATTATTTTTTGTCTCTTATCATTTGATTGACTTGCGGAAACATTAGAATGGTTGGTTGATGATTGTACAGTAAACTGTGGCTAGCCTGAGTCACGTACAACTAGTGGTTACTAACTCTTTGAAAGTCAGTCTCAAAATAATCTTCGAAAGATAAACTTGGATGTTAATTTATCTATTTTTATTACAACCTTCTTCAGCATTAATTGCATTGTTACAACATTTTATTTCAAATAATAGTTTTGTTACTAATTTAATTCCAAATATGTTCTTTCGTATATTATTTACTATCATTACTTATTTTTTTATTATTGGGACAAAATTCAGGGGATAAATTCAGGTAGTGGCGGGAAGAGGGCTTTCCTCCCCGCTCGGAAGATTTAAGATTTTGTATTGGGAATTGATCTAAAATTTGAAAATCCCCACACCCCCCCCTTTCCTGGGCTCCAAATTTCCTTCAAAGAGAAAATGTATTTTTTAACACAGGACAACTGACAAGTTTTTTATTCAAAACCTTTAAAACATTCTTCTAAGTATATTCTTTGTTTCTACGATTCCGATCATTTTTATTACGGACACTTTTTAGACCATTACCCAATACAAAATCTCAAATTTTCCGGGGGAGAGGGAAGCCCTCTTCCGGACATTCCCTGAACTTATCACTGGTTATCCCAATAATAAAATATAAGTAATGATAGTAAATAATATACAAAAAAACATATTGGGAATTAAATTAGTAACAAAACTACTCATTGAAATAAAATGTGGTAACAACGCAATTTATGCCCAAGAAGATTGTAATAAAAATAGAGAAAGGTAGCTACTTCAGGTAGCTACTTTTTGTTGCAAATTTTGAATTCCAGGAAAAGTGACAATCAACACAAAATATGTAACGTTTGTTAAAAAATATTTGCCACAAACTATATCTAATTATGTAATCATAAATAATACTTCATTTATTAGGACTATGTTTTATAATTTGTAATTTGACAGTGCTATATGGTGTAATAATCTCATTGCATATGGTCAGTTGCTTTTGTTTCAATGGTTAATTTTTACAATAAGTTTATATATATATATATATATATATAGGATTAATTGTACAGAAAGCTTTTATATATATAAACTTTCTATAACTTAACAAATTATAAGTTAGTAATTATAATAATTATAACGATGTATACGTTTAAAAATATATATATATTTAAACAAATTCATAAAGTAAATAAATACAGCAAGCCAGGGATTTGAAATATGGCAGAATTTAACCAAATTTTGTAATAAAGATATTAATTACATAGCATAAACCACTGAGTCGCATTTGTACCATTAGTGTATTTTTACCCATATATAAAGATTTAAATTATTCATGCAACGTGATAATGGTGTTCCTATGAAAATTTTACGAGATAGGCATAACGCGATTTGTACGTTCGTTTACGTCACAGGGTTTAAAGGCCACTAACATTCGCAGTCGTTTCTATTAAAAGTTTTATTATTATTAAACCTTATTAGTCTACGATATGCTATGTACATCTCAATTTGTTAGGAGTAAACAAGGCAATCGTGTGATTACTCTTTTAATTAAAGTATTTCAATATAGTATATTCATAGCCATAGTATGAAAGTTCTTTTTGCATTCGCTTTTGAAATGAAAGCATTGAGAAGTGAAATACTGAAAACAATTAAATGTGAAATAGTAGGTTTATTAGAATATATATATATATATATATGTGTGTGTGTGTGTGTGTGTGTCGAACTAGAAAATTTTTAGCAATTTATATGTTGACTCCTTCATTAGATTCTTCGCTACATTTCTTGCTTTTTGACAGTCTGCAGAACTCAGAAGGAAAATAGATAAATTATATTTCAGATAAAATTTGTTCAAATACAAAGCTCTTATCTGCTTAAGAATGTTGTAATCTTGACCACTGCAGAGTTTTATCTCCTGAACTACCTGCTGCACTTTCCCTTGCATTGTTTTAAAACACCGTGAAATCTATTATACGCCGAGCTTCAAAACACTTCCTGAATCTTTCGTAGATGAAAAAGTAAACATCTTGCTTTAAAGGCAGATCTGAAATTAGAAAAATGTCATGCTGAAATCTGTACCAGTCTTACATTTCGGTTTGGGGTATTTTAGACATTTGGTTGTTGAAGTTTCATGATGAATTTGGATTTTCTATCAGAAATAAGTAATGCATGTTTCACCATTTTTTTATTATTATTATTAAAACTCCCTTGACCCCTAAAACACTCCCTAACCCCCTCTGAATTAATTGTAAATTTCCCTCAGTTTTGAAGTAATTTTATTACTTATTTCAATAAAATGAATTACTGACTACAACTATCAAATTCGTTAATTTATTATTAGGGATTTTATTAATTCCATTTTGGTAACTTTTGTTATAAATAAAGTGCTTTACTTTTAATAGGAAATTTAATAAAATTAATATTATAAATCTTTTCTAAATACAGAATAATTAGATTTCTTTTTAACCTACTTCCAATGAAAGAAGTTATATAATTCATTTGTATCGTCTTTTTTTTTTCTTTGTATGTCCTCGCATAACTTTTGAACAGATGGCCTATTTTCAACCTTTTTATTTTTGAAGAAATCTTCATCTGAATATGGAATTTTCTTAATATCATTAGGATCTATAAAGGGTATGTTTGTTTGTTTTCATGTCTTTTTTGACTTATATGTTTAACTTTCGTCAGAATTGACCAATCGTCACGAAATATTTGTGTTAAGGTATACATTAGTGTTTTACATTTTTAAAATACCTGTCGTATCGTGTATAGTTTCAAACTTTCTGTTCTGTTACAAGGATATCTCAAAATTTTAATACATCATCGTCTACTGTACGTCAACATAAGCGATAACAATGAAATTTTTAAAGAATGCTGATTACAGTTCTGCATCAGGTCGGGTAACTCGAATTTGCCCTGGGGTCGGGTCAGGTTGTCAATAATTTATTATGTTCTGGGTTGGGTTGACTCTATTTTTTCGGGCTCGAGTCTGTTTCGTTTTTTTCGGGTCGGGTTTGGTAACCCGTTTTTTCAAAAGAATGTCCACAATATTGTTTAAGATGGAAAGACTATTTATTTGAACATAACTAAGTGTGTGTGTGTGTATATATGTATATAGAAGTGTGTGTGTGTGTGAGTTTATGTGTATGTGTATGTTTATTTTTCTACATAAAAGACTTGTACATAAAGTTTTTTACATAAAAGATAAAATTGATATTAGATATATAATTACAGAGTAGGTTTCCATAATTGCATTAAAATTTCGGATTTCGAATTGATTTCAAACGAAAATTTAGAGTTCTGGACAGTATAATAGGACCTGTAATGGATTCTTAAGTGTGGAAAACAATACAGAATTGCCACAAAAACACGATGGGAAAACAATCCCTTGAAGTTTGTTTTATTTTTTGTTAAAAATTACTTGTTTACATCAAATTTGAAAGTCTCATGCAAAATGAAAAACGTGTTGAATGTCTAACATAATTGCTAAATTATTGCTCACGAATTGACTCCTCTTTGGAAAGCAGTTATGGTGTTTTAAACGGTTATTGTTGAGATATTTTTGCTTTAGCCACTTGATTGTTGTATAGATGGGATTTACGGCAAGCATAGGGAATTTTTTTTTTTTTTGTGACTTATTGTTTACTGTTGGAATAAATTAAATGATTTCATTTAGTAAAATAAATTTGCTCAAAAAGGGTTTTAGATACTACTACACAGACAATTGAATCTGATAGGTAATTGCTTCTGATTATGTAAAATCAAGAGGTAATCATGTAACTAAACTTATAAGTTATTTTCAATTATAATTAAGAAATGTTATTAAATTGTAATGGCTATTTATTCGAGAATTTAAACATCATAAAATTTGGGGAGGTTTTTCATATTGTTTTAAAATTGGAAACTATCTCAACTAAGAAGTTCACAAAAGTCTAGTAATTTCCTATAGTCATCTTCTTTATCTTCATTTTCCGATTCAATTTCTCAATATGATTAAATTTTCAGCGGTATTTAATGTAGGGCAAAAAAAAAAAAGGCACGAAATTTTAAAACCTTTATGGTACCCATCAGATCCTTAAATACTAAGTCTCAAATCTTAATAAAAATTTAAAGCCTCATCGCTTCCTTCTTCTTTGGTGAGACATTGATTATCCCATGTTAAAAAAAAAATAATAATAACATTGTCGATCTATTTTGATTAATATTTCTATATCCACTGCACTTAAGAGACTACATTCGTTAGCATATGACATTCACAAGCTAATTTTAAAACAATTGAAGCGTTCTCTACGAATTTCTCATGTGCATTTCAATATTTTAAAATTATTCGTTTCCCATAATATATTTTATGTCGAAGTCTAACGTAATAATTGTGTACTTTGTCAATTTCTTTTCAAATTTAATTCTGAGTACACTTTCAATTTCTTTTGAAGTTTAATTCTGAGTACACTTTCAATTTCTTTTGAAGTTTAATTCTGAATACACTTTCACTTTCTTTTGAAGTTTAATTCAGAGTAGCAACATTTTCAATATCGGAATCTGTTAAGATTAGAGGCTCAGAAAGAAACTGCGACAGAAATTGAAATACGTTAATCTTCGACCTCACATATCCAATTCAAAAGAATGATTTTAAAATACTGAAATGCAAACGAGACATTTCTAAAGAATCATTCCATTGGTGTTTAACATTAGTTTTCGAATGTCATAACAGTCTGACTCAGCAACCATTACGTTTTTTAAACAGTCTCGTTTTTTTGTTTGAACCATATCTTTATTTTCAGGTTCTACGTCTCTATTCGATATCATAATTCTTAGTGAGAAAAGTGAATTGCAAAAAAATACACGGCATTTTAAAACTTTAAGAGGCACAGAACAGTTCAGGATTGAGCCTCAAATGTCTCTGGTATTTTAAGGAGTTTCAGAAACTCAGTGCGTTTTTGCTCTTCGGTTAGACATTTATTATATCTGGTTGTTTTCTAAAATACAGCCCCAATCAACAAAGTTATCCATAAGTCCATTAGTCTGTATATATTTTTAGTTCTGGAAAGCTATGAATCTGAAGTGAATTGAGCATAAGAGACGAGACATGTTAGCTGAGAAAGTTGCACGCGACAATTTATACCAGAGTGCCTGTGTGTATACCATTATTTGCACAACAAAAGATTATGCATCTCCAAGTACATTCTGCACAGCAGTTTGTGAGTAATTGTTGCAAATGCATTCTGAACTTTTAAAATCCGTTTGTTGTGTGGTAACACGTTCTGGTAACTTTCTGTTTGTTTTTCTCACAATGCACACGCCGTAATTAAAGGCGCAATTCTTTGTTATGAAGATGTTGTACACACAAACGCACAGAAATAAATTTCTGCCTCTAGCCTTCTTCGTTAACATGCCTCGCCTTTAATTATCTTTTTTCAGTTCTATAACCTTCTATCGTCGCAATATAATAAGGTCTGATGGACCATTGGCTCACCCTGTATATTCATCTCTTATCTTCTACTCTTAATTAACGAGCTGGTTAAAGAGACATGAAAATTATGATGCAGACCAGTTTTGAAACGTGCAGACGGTACTTGGGGGTGCATAATCCCTTATGAAAATAATTGTTGTAAACACAGACACTCTGGACCTGTAGCATTCTTGGCTAAAATGTCTCATTTCTAGTTATACTGTATTCACTTCAATTCCATAACCTTCCATCGTCTCAATGTACGTATGGGGTGATGCGACCATTGGCTCACCTGGTATAATAATATCTCTTATCTTCTGGTCGTAATTAACAAGCCGTCTGAGAAAACATGAAATTTTTTTAGCAGTCTGGTTTTGAAGTTTGAACCATAACTTCATTTTCCGGTTCTATTTCTCGATTAGGAGTAATAATTCTCAGCGGTGTCCAGTATATGACGAAAGAATACACATTACAGCAGAATTCAGAGAGAGAGAGAGCTTTGCAAAAAAAAGGGAACATAACTCGAGGCTGAAACCTCCTTCCATTGGAGTGCAGTCACCTTAGTTTAACCCAAATTCAACTCAGACGGGTTCGTTTGGACTCATCTTTGATAAACCGGCCTTAGATTTGATACCTACGTAAACTGCGAGCAGTGATATAAAAGCATGTGATATATCATTGAAATGGACTGGTTTATTTAGTCGGGGATCAAGTATCCATTTAGGAATACTTTGATTTATCAGATCATTGCAGGAAACGAGATACGAGTAATTAAGAATTCATGTTACAGAAAATTTGTTTTCTAGTGTCAGATGAGAATATCGATAAGGTAAAATTCGATGAAGTAATTACCAGGAAATTTTAGAGCGTAAAACATTCTACGGTGTCCATTACGAATTGGCACTGAAATCGCCTTGATTATGATATCGTCTGCAAGTAATCTTATTGTAATATTTCTCTTCGGACAAGGTCAATATGAGTTTTGTTTCTGAAATGTCCATTGCAGATGTCTTTTAAGACTTTCAAAAGTTCATTAAAAGTAGTAAGAGTTCGGTTTAGTTTTATCAGTTGGATTTAATCAGGAAACTTTAACTGTAATTTTCACTTTTTTCAAGATGAAATATCTCATTTCGTCAGATAGATCTCTAAATTTTGATGCTTGTGTAACGGGGACAGATTAATGCAAAAACGGTGTAAGTCAGAAATTTAAAAGTTTTGAATGCCGGTCGTTAAAGATGGTGTTTTATAAGATAGAAAGCAAAATATATAAATACAGGAAGAAAGAATAAAGGGGATAGTACAGAATTATTTACACTACTTTTCAATAAAGTAGAGGGGAAATAGCCTTCAGTTTTTGAAATAAATTTATTTTTGATACTGTGAGTAACTCCCAATTTTTTAAAAATTATTATATTTATTGCAGTGATCTATTACGCTTGTGTGATTTATCCCCAAAAAGTCTGTAAAATGATTTCTCAGTTTTAATTATTCTTGATTGACGTGTTAAATATTTTCACTTTATTATAATTTAGATTATTTAGATTAGATTATTATTGCTAAGGCTTATTTTTGAAGCAATGTTCATTTTAAAAGTTTAAACTTTATTTCTCTTTTCTACACCAGTTGTCGCTTTGCTGTACTTGTTATATACTTAATGATGACTTTCAGTCCAAATTAAAAATTACTTTTTGCATTTGTATTCATTGTTTTAAAATATTGTTTGAGAGCATTACTGCATGATAATTATTTAAGAAATATCGATTATAGATTAAGAAATGAACTATATTAATATCGATTAAGAAATATTGCAAGTACGCACCCATTTTTACACTTTTATATTAATATCATAGCATAGCCGTAGAGGTAAGGAATTGAATCTCGAAATATGTAAAATTTTACCATTCTTTTGAAACTGTTAGAAATTTATACCAGTTTAGTATGATAAACAAATATCATACTCTTATCGATATTTAACTTTCACTTCAAATTTAAATTATCTTATGAAAAGTTTGATTAAAAAATATTTACGCAAGTAAATAATATTTTGTTTTGACAGTTCAGCAACATGAAAAATAAATATTGTGAGTAATTTGTTCTTTTTTTCATAATTTTTTATGAAAAAATGTACCGACTTAAAAGCAAAGCTTTCGACGTATATACATACATCAGATAAAATGTTAATTTGTTAGAGATGTAAACTTTTTTTTCCCAGGATAAACCATGTATAAAAATGAGGTGTATTATTCATAAAAGTATTTGATCCGGAAGACTAAGTAGGAACAGTTGGGGATTATGTATCCTGGATTACATTTTCATTGCGTTTACATAAAGCATTGCACGATATCTTTAAAGATATCGAGCAAATGAGAATGGAAGTGGGATAAGTAAGTAGTATTGATATTTAATTGATGAAATTACCTATGTTGATGAGCTTGTCCTTAAATATAGCAATAATATGAAGCAATCATTAAAATATGCAATTGTCTTTAGTAAGAACTTATGTACACGATATCAAAATAATTGCCAGTTGTTCTATAGCACCAGACTCTCGTATTCATTCATTAGTAACGGTTTTCTTTCCGGGTTTTCTAAACGTGATTACTTCGAATTGTTTCTCGTTTCTTCAACTTTGACGTTTCAAAGATAGAAACAATAATTTTCCCCAATTAGCGTTTTGTTCTTAGTGACCTCGTTTATTACATGGGCAGTGTTTTAATGGAAAAAGTGCTGAAATTGAAGTGAACGAAATTAAATTTAGAATATAAACATTATTTAAGAAAAAAAGTCTCTAGTGATGGGAAAAGTAGTCCGCATGGTTTATGACTGTTATAGTTAATAATCTATTGTTCCTGAACAAACATTTCTTCAATCCAAAATCTATTTTTATCGTCAAAATGATTTTTTTGAAACACTTAAAATTATTTAGGGTAAGACTAGATATAAATGTTGCAGATTTAATGCAATTGTGAATAGCGTAAAAATTCTGAGTTCATAACATCTTTCTAGAAATTTTAGTTGTCCAAAGAGTTAAAAATGAGGAAAAGGATACACTTACATAAAATTATTATTATTCATTTTTTCTGTAATGTGTTTTTTTCTTTCATGCCTGAAGCGCATTTTATTGTATGGGTAGTAAAAGGTGCATTTGCCCCACATTTTGGCTTTTATACAGATGAACAATAAAGCTATTTAATCGTTATTTTTAGAAATTTCTTTATTATTCTTAGTAAGGTCTATCAATATATTCTCAATGAATGTCTTTCATTTCATTCGTGTGTTTACTTTAAATCCTATCTTTCTCGGTTTTTAGTTACCACAGTTTGAAAGAATAATGTGTTTTTTGAAAATTGCAAACTTCTTTGATACACATAATAATAATAATAATAGTAATAATAATAGCTTTAAAATTGAGTTCTTTCTATGCAAACATGATTGTTCCTATATCTGTTCAAGAATATAATTGTACATTGTTCATTTACTGTATATTTAGAGTTGTTCAGCCACAGAGTGCTATTAAAAATCTAACTAGTTTTTATATTTCAACTTTCATCACCGTTTGCCACCAGTTCATCGCATTTATATTTCAAAATTTCTTCAAAACGTATGTTGATCAGAAAACATATTTATCTCATTTGGGTGCGGTATATTTAAAGAAAATTATTTATTCTTTCACATTTATTTTTAAATTACAATTATAAAATTTTGAAATTACTGAATAAATAATTAGATAAAGTAAATAACATAAAAGAGGAATATTTAGACTACTTTGCTGGAGCTCAGAAATGGTAGCAACAAATATTTGGGTGGGTCTAAATTTCACAGGAAACGCATCACTTATGAAAGGAAGTATGCCGACAGAAACCCTATATTTTTGACAGAATATTTCCGTAATTAAGGGGTGGATCATAGCCCTCCCCATATTGGTCTTCCAGTAAATAATACGGTACAGCGGATGAAATTTAATTACTGGTTTTCAACTGTCAGTTGATTGACTATACAATTGTATGTTTTTCTTTTTTTTTTTTTTTTTTTTTTTTTTTGCTTTACTTGTTGATTTTTTTTAAACCTCCGTCCTTATATAGGGGGCTTCCTTTTGCCAATTTTTCGCATGTGAGAAGTTTTCTCTCTTTAATTAATGGTGCTACTTTTTTCCCCTGCCAGTCGAATACAATTTGAATGGAAAAGAAAGGACCTTTCCCCCCTTTCTCTTTCTCTCTCTCTTATATATATATATATATATATATATATATATATATATATATATATATATATATATATCTGTGTGTGTAAATGTTTTCATGGCACTATAAATAAAAAGTACGATTGTATATGTTGTATGATTCAAAGTAATTTTATTTTCGAAAGGTTTTATTGTGTATATATATATATAATAAACCAAAAGTCAGATTTACATAGTTATATATATTTTAAGTTAACATTCTTAGACACAAAGCAATATTCAATTGGTTCATTGCAATGGACTATGTGCAATGTATAAACTAAGTTGCACTGTTTACTAATTAATGTACGATTTACAAACGATTGTGGAATTATATGTAGTTGATTTCTTTTTTATGCTACATTGCTTGATAAATTCTTTTTAAAGTCTACCTTTATGCAGGAGGCCTTCGTTTTACTTATTTTACTCATCTGAAAAAGTTTTTTGTTATTATTATTCCTGATTAATGGTACTACTTTTTTTTTTCCTGTCTGTTGAGAATAATTTGAATCTAAATGAAAGAAGAGCCTTCATTTTTCTTCTTAAATTTACTATCTTTTTAACACTGAGGTATTTGTGCAATTAGTTTATTGTATTAAACGATGTGATGTAATAATGTGTTATCTACAGGGATCTCATTTACCAGAAGAAGAAATTTCAACAAAGCCTACTGTATTGATTTCCTTAACATTACGGATCTAGAATACCCCCTAATGTTTCAACAGAGTGCTGGTTTGTAATTCTAAATTACTTTCCATTACGTTTCTAAATCGTAACAATAATTAGTGTTTTAGATTTTAATTGAAGATACTCAATCTATTTCTACTTTCTCTCATGTCTAACATAATTTTTCCTCAATGACAGCATTAAAAATTTATCTTCAAGTTCTACCTTCGAATTCAATCTATTACTATGAGTATATTGTCACTTTTTAAATAACACAATTTTAGTCTAATTGGTGCATTATTACGCTAATTCTATTTTAATTTATAAAAACAGAATGTAAGCAAGCGTTAATTGTGGGATTTTTTAAAAATATTATTCTTAATAGTAATAAATATTCAAAGATAATAAGGAAATTAGTATGAGGAATTTTTGGTTTTTTGCTAATTATATGGGTCTTTTGTCACATATTTCATACTACCTGTGAACTTTACTTTACGTCACTCATGTCACAAACAATAAAATTCAAAATTTTGAGTGAAAATTTTAAATAATATTATTAACCCTGAACGGTCTAAAGGCGACACCACACTTTCACGACGAGCATCAATTAGACTTATTTTAGTTTTTTGGAATCACTTTTTCTGACATACTTTTTTTGCGTTATTTAATTGCTGAAATTTTGAGATTTTCCTAGGCGAACTTTTCTGTGCAAAAATACTGGTGTCCAAATTCAAGGATTTTGCACATTCTATCCGACACGTGTCCCTGCATATCGTTGCGTAAGGGTTAAGAATATTTTTTTCACGTTTTACAAGTTCACGTTTTACGTTCAGGTAGTCTTTTTCCCTAAAAATAGAAAAACACACCCTGTAAAGTGTTAAACTAGAATTAGCTATCCTGGCAGCAACAGGTAATTCAATGGTTTAATTCAGACCTTTTTTTTAACCTCTTCTAATTTATCTTACCTACTGAATCAAGCTGTGCATTCTGATTTTATTGCGTAAGGAATAGGGAACAGAAGCTGTTCCCTTATTAGTAGGGGGTCTGTAAAATTTAATGTAACAAGCTACGCCAAGGTGTGTCTGTTAACGGCTGAATGAGGTTAACGACCTATTCCAATCAGGAAATTGTAGGAAAAGAATCCGTCTAATTAGTAAGGAAAGAGGAATTAGTTTCAGATTGGTGGCTGTTATTTTTTCTTTTTCATTTCAAATTATTTAAATTCCAGATTGAATACAGAAGAGATGTTGGAATGTAATGTAGGGTGTCCACAAAATCTCTTTACAATTAGTTTCTTTACAATTTCAAGCTTTTATTACAAATACAAATAAACATATACATGTATAGAAAGTAGTACAGTATTAGAAGTATATATTGAAGTTTTTGTTAATCCCTTAATAAACCTCCATACGTACACCTTTGGTTGCACGAACCACGTCAAGCCGATAATCGTCGATGTTTTCCTCTGATACTCTTTTTCGTCTTCTCCTTGCTTTTTCCAATACTGAGTCGGTCTTCATGAATTTCTTGTGCCATTCATGAATTGAATTTCACCATAAATTTCGTGAGCACAAGAAATTCATGGAGACTGGATCAGAGTTAGGCCAATTTGTAATTGCAATTACCTTCAATGTAATTACAATTTAATTGTATGCAATTGATTATATAGTTACACAGATTTAAGCACAGAAATTTCGTCAAAAAATGGTATGTGGCGCGGTTTCGGCTACAGTGCTGCAAGAATGTTTTATGACATGTAATTTTAACTATAATTAATTACACACAGTTAAATTATAATTGCATTTCAGATAATTGCAATTACAAATTTGCCCAACTTTTGATTGGATCAATATTGAATAAAACAACAAGAAAAAATTCTATTAGAGGAAAACGCTGACGATTATCGGCTTGACGTGCTTCGCGCAACCAATAGTGTACATATAGAGGTTTATTAATTGATGAAGAAAAAAACTTAAATATATACTCTTAATATTGTACCACTTTCCCTGCATCTATCTGCTCATCTGTATTTGTAATAAAAGCTTGAAGTTGTAAAGAGACTTTGTGGACACCCTATGCATTATCTATATGCATCTCTATACCCCCACTCCCCTCTTTTTTTCTGAAGACCAAAAAACGTGCAAGTATTGTCTTTTATTATTTGATATTAATTCAATTCTGGAAAACGAACAAAGAAAATTTATGTCTATTCAATTTCAATTTCATTAATCAATTTCATTACTACTCCGTCTAATTAGTAAGGGAAGACGAATTAGTTTCAGACTGATGGCTGTTATTTTTTTCTTTTTCATTTTAATTTATTTAAATTCTAGAATGTAAATGCTGAAGTAATGTAGGAATGTATATTATGTATATGCTTCTACCTTCTACCCTAAATTTAGCATTCTATGTAGAACATGTACAAATCTATAGATTATATGCAGGGCTGCACAAAAAAATTCGGATATATTTAAGGATATTGCTGTTAATTCCTGAAATTGCGTTTTAATATGTTATGCGTTTTCCAAATTGTTTACTTAGATATCATCTTTTGTTTTCTACACCACCAGTCGATATTTTAATTTTTAATATGCACAGAAAGAAAAAAATACTTTATAAAAATTTAAAACACCGTAAAAAATTCATAAAATATTAATTTATAAAATAATCTGATAATTACGCAGATTTTGTAGTTGTTGTTGTTTTCTTTAAAATATGAAATGTTTTTTAGATTTCATTTTTGTTTTTTACATTTCTTGCGAAGCTTTGATTCATCATGGATATATTTGTAAAAGCTAAGTTATATAACAACGAAATAAATACTCAGAAAAAAAGAGAAAGACAACGTATATGTTTCTAAAAAATTAAACTTAAATATTCAAATCTATTATAAGGCAAGAAAATACTAAAAAATATATAATATATTTTGTTTATTTACTCATATTTAACAGTATAAAAAAAGATGAACTGATATTACATTAAAAAAAAAAAAAGGATATATCATAACTTTTGAAGAAATTGGAATAATATCAGTCATTTGTTTATTTTTTCCTATTACAAATCAACTGTGGAAAACCGATGTTTCTATCTTCACTCAAGCTGTTAACAAAACAGACTGAAAACTAACAGATTTTTTTTTCCAGAAACGTTGCATTAAAAGCAAAACAAGGATGTGTGAGCTAAGTAGTACTTTGAGTGAAAGAAGAAAACAGAAAAGAAAAAAACTTTATTAACGGACTTCGCAGTGGGTTTTTTTTTTTTTTTTTTTTTTTTTCATAAGATCTTTTCTTTCCTTATTTATTAAAATGCAGTTAGAATAATGTTCAAATTTTATTGAATATTTGTTTCGTTCACAAAAAAAGATATTAGTGGTATCAGCTTTATTTTTCCGAAATTGAAAAAGAACCAATTCAATTACCTTAACCACTTCAATAAGAAAAAAATATTGGCTTCACTGAAATTATTAGAGAAAAAAAGAATATTGGTAGCTTTTTCCTCATAAATGTGCTAAAATAAGATGTGTAAACTAAACAATATTTTGAATGAATGGAAAAACATTTTTATCAGGGAAAAGATTTTCATTAATGAATTTATTTTAATGTTTTCCGTAAGCATTGCGGTCAACTGCTACGATTTTTGGATACCAGTATTTTAAAAATGCAATCTGAGATTATTTTACCGCAGCTTTTTTTCGATTAAATAAGGTAAGGATTTCACTTTGAAAATACTGTTGACTAAAAATCGTAGCAGTTGGCAGACATGCGTAAATTTCTTCTCTTTCCTTATTTGTTAAAAAGTTGTTAACATCACATTTTCTCCTTATTAAAATTTGATTGAATTTTAATCACATTTAAAATTAAGAAAACTTAAAATTTTCGAAAATCGTGTGTATGTTTGGGGGGTGGGGGGTGTTTGTTTGATTGATTGATTGGTGGATCAAGAGATCAAAAAATAATTTTTGTGCATTTAAAATTGAATTTTATCGCAAAGATAATATTGCTTAAAAAATTTGCATTCTATTACTTTTTGGCGGTATTAATACCTCACTTATCTGCATTTTAAATTGTAAGTTATATGGAAAATATTTATTGGCTGCAAGATCTTTTATTAGATTATGTTTCTTATTTTCCAAAGAGGTTTAATTGAATGCAATTAGAATGCAGATTTTTTTTATTTATTTAAGGCTACGTTCGCGGAGATATTAGCTTTTCTGAAGATAATTGATTTTATTTGTTTTGTAGGGAGAAAGTAATTTTTCCTCAATCACACTTCCAAATTATTGTCACAAGTCTTAAAACTCTTTCCAAATTTAAATACTTTTAATATCTTTATATGATTTCCAGCATAAACATTCGACAATACCCATCTCACTTAGCCATTTATTTTTCATGCCCGTGTGAAAATCCATTTTCATCTCTCTTGTGTGTAACTTCTCATTTTTCTTCAAGCATGCCTTTTCATATGAGAACTGCACTTTGGGAATCCTTTTGTTTTCTAATTCTTTCCGCGAGATTAGAATAATGTAATAAGCTCCAAACTGGTATTTAGACGATAGTTCTTCATCGGATCTTCTCTACCTGTCAGCATACTTCTCTGAAGAACAGTTTTCCTTTCCCATTTACTTTAGAAATAGAGACGAAAAAAAGTTTCAACCAGGAAGATTTCGTGTCTTATTCAACACATTTTGCTTTTTTTTTTTTCTTGAGCAGTTTCTTAAACACTCCGAAGATTGTTTTATTTGCATAAGCAGATGGTTAAACTTCATCTTTGAGGATTATATTCTCTATAATTTTCCGATTTATTCAAAGAATCTTATTAAGCGGTAGATTTTCTCTCAGTTATTCAAAGTTATTGTATTTACTCTAAAGCGGTCGCACTCTAAAGTTAATTTACATAAGTAGAGGCTGCATATTGTATGATTTCTGTTTTTTCTGAAATGGTATTAAATAATACTTAACCTTTTGCTGCACTGTATATAATGCTATATATTTCTCCATGTTCATTTCTTCAATGTGACTCTGGTTAGCTAATCAAATGAATTACATGACACTATAATTCAATCTATTTTGTGGCATTATTATGCCAAATATTGTATTCCTTTATTTTATTTATTTATTCTTTTTATTAAAACTTTCTAGCATAGTTGAAAACTGCTTGGCTTCGGTTTTTTGGTCATCTGTGTGTCAGCACTCTAACTCGCGTAAATATACTTGGATTACCATGAGTTTGGTATTTGTTATTGGAGTTTACTGTAGAGCATTCCCTATTGAATATGGAGTGTATAATATTTATAGTTCAGTTACAGAACACACAAAAGGTTATATTATGGCGCATGGAGAAAAAAAAATTGCAGTATATATTTTTTAATAAATTTAACCTCCTTCAAACATAATGAAATTGATTTACATTATTGAGGTGCAATACAACATTCTTCCTGTGGAACATGAAGTACATAACGTTTAATATTAGTTTACAGGGATACACAAAAGAATTCCGTTACATTATGGCCTATGGGGTAAAACGATTAGTACTTTTAAGATGTCGCTATATATATATATATATATATATATATATATATATTACCTTATTAAATAGTGAGTTTTCGTTACGGTATTTTGAAAGTATTGGAAAGTGTTTCATTTTCATAATTTATGCGTGATTTTTCTTTCTTGTTACCTTGTTGTCTTAATAATTACTCAAATATAATAAATAAAGTATTATTAGATAAATAACGGTATTTTACCAATTATAGTGGGCTTGGCATCATGTATATGTGGCACTATTTTAAACAAGTCACCTATACTTTCCATCACTTATGTGATGAAGGTTAAAATTAAAATTGTGACTGAAAACTTGCAATAATATACTTTAAAAAATGTACACTACTCAGACAGTATTAAATGGGTTTTTTCCCCCGCAAATATTGATAAAATTATGCAATAAAATGTTTACTATAATATAGATAACTTCATCTGACGTTAGCAACTTGAGATTCGGGTCACAGTAAAAGATTAAGTATTGTATATAATTATTATCTTCATTTCAGGGTTTAATTCTAATTTATTTCATTTCTGGGTTTAATTCTAATTTATTTCATTTCTAAGTGATACTCTTAAAGCTTAAATTCTTTTCAAAGAACATTCTCTCAACTATCTAATTTTTATTGTTTTAGTACGCATTAGCTATAATAATTTTCAATAAATAGTTATAGGAAATTTACTATTTTATCGAGAAAAATTTCTTTTATATTCTGTAGTTCTATACGTCAACAAAGTTGTGCATTTTTATATAGATTATTTTCTGCGTATTATTTTTATCATTTCAGAAGTAATGCTTACGCATTCTTTGTTTAGCCCCTGTACATGATGTATAGCATTTATACATACCACATAGTATGCAAAAATGAAGTTAAACGCATACCTAACTCAAACCGCACTTCCGGCAATTATCGCTTATAGGTAATACTTCGGATACAGTACTGTACCCGAAATATTTGTTTGTCCCTGTAAATGAACGATATGATGTGCTATGCACATCATATTATAAAACAAGTATCTTGTAGTAAACCTTAGTAATGTATATCAATTTCATTATACTTCAAATAGTGCAACACAAGTAAAATACGCTGCAAACAGTGTTTCCCCGTATACCATTATGTAACTTAATACTTTTGTGTAACCCTGTAAATGAATGATAAATGCTTTACACTCCATATTCTACAGAAAGCATGTTTTATTGCACCTTAGAAAATTATGTCAATTACAATATGTTTGTAATAGTGTAACATGATTAAAATGCACCGCAAACGATTTTACCCATAGACCATAATATAACGAAATTCTTTTGAGTTATCCTGTAAACTAATTATAAGTACTACACGTGCTATATTCGATAGTAAGCATCTTGTAGTGCACTTCAGCGATGTTTATCAATTTCAATATGTTTGAAATAGTGTAACATCATTAAAAGACACAGCAAATGATTTTTCCCCATAGACCACAATGTAACGACATTCTTTTGAACGTCCCTGTACACGAAGTGTAAGTGTTAAATTCTTCATTTTCAATACCGAAGATGCCATAGTAAACCTCAATAACATATATCAATTGCATGGTAATCCGAGTACATTTACTCGAGTTAGAGCACGGACAGACAGACAGACAAACCGAATTCATAAACACTTTTCAACAATGTTGGAAAGTGTTAACAAAAATAAAAGAATAAAAGGAAAACTGCAGGATACAAAGAGCATGGACGGACAGACAGACAGATAAACCGAATTCATAAACACTTTTCAACTATGTTGGAAAGTGTTAAAAAATATAAAAGGAAGAATGCAGGATACAAAGGGTCATTCCATGGTAACTTACGTTACATTTAGAATAATTTTCTTTAGTAATTTTCATAATATAACACCAAAAATTATTGAAAATGTAATGTTGATATGATTTGTTAATTAAACCTATCCAAAGCGAAATTTGGATGAAAATTGCCTACCTTTAGTGCTATTTTTTTTAACACTGGCCATTATATTTATTATGGTAACTTACGTTCTTTTTGTCAGAAACGTAAGTTACCATAGTAAATATAATTTTTAGCGTTCAAGAAATAGTGCTAAATTTCAATAATTTGTATCCAAATTTAGCTTTGTATAAGTTTAATTAACAAATCATATAAACATTACATTTTGAATATTTTTTAGTGTTATATTACTAAAATTACTAAAGTCAATTATTCTAAATGTAACATAAGTTACCATGGAATGACCCCAAAGAGAATTTCGGAAATCACTATAACTCGATATATATTCGATAGTAAGCATCTTGTTGTAGTGCACGTCAGCGTTGTATATCAATCTCAATATGTTTAAAATAGTGTAACAATATTAAAATACACTGCAAATAATTTTTCCCCATAGACCACAATGTAATGACATTCTTTGGAGCGTCCCTGTACACGAAATATAAACGCTAAGTTCTTCATCTCCAATACCGAACATGCCATAGTAAGCCTCAATAACATATATCAATTGCATGGCAATCCGAGTATATTTACGCGAGTTAGACGGACAGACAAACCGAATTCATAAACATTTTTCAGCTATGTTGGAAAGTTAAAAAAATAATAATAACAATAAAAGAAAGAATGCAGAATACAATAAGAATCTCAGAAATCGGCTATACTCCTAACAACATTTTAGGAGACACAATATCTTCTTACTAACGGATCAGCAATTACCTAGTAAAATCAAATGAAAAATTGCTTTCATTGTTATCCCTCTTTCACTCACTCCAGACATCCGAAAGATGACTGTCATCATGACTGGGCCATTATTCTAACGGCATGATGACGAAAACCGGAAAGGAAAAAACACACTTAAGGGGCAGAAATGAGAATGATGATCATTTACTCGCAACCAAAAAAAGAGAGCCGAAAACTACACAACCGGAAAATTCTGAACGAAAAGACAAAATACCCAAAAGAATGCTTCCGGCATATGGATTGTTTACACTTACAGATGCTAGGAAGGTCGTTCTTGAATCTCATTTATAATCCTATTTCCAAAGCTAACTATTAAAGAACAAATGTTGCGTATCATTCACTATCAATCTTCTTGTTTTATGCCTAATAATAAATGTCATCTGGATTATTTAGTGTCAAGATACGCAGATAAGCCTTTTAGGTGAGATCTGAAACCCCTACCGCTTTGTCGTCTTCTTTAAATATTTTATTATTGAAGGAATTCGCAGATTATGCAGTTTCTAAATTATTCACAAATATGACTTATAAGTTTTATGTAGAAATAATAAGATTACTGTCGACAGATTTCACAAAGTAATATGAACAATATTCAAATTTTCATATTACTGTGGGAAATGTATTTATTATATTTCTGAATCATCTGGCAACTGCATAATCTATGCATCCCTTTTCTGATGAATACTATATTTAAATATGAATACAAATACCTCATTTATTTAGTGTCAAATCCGCAAAAAGGTCTAGGCGAAATGTGAAACACGACCGCGTTGTCTTTTTGTTTAAATATTTCATTATGTAAAAAGGTTGCGCATCTTATGCAGTTGGTAAGTGCACAGAAAAAAAATAAAATCCAATTTGGGTCGAAAGATTCTTAGGTATGTGCCTAAATTGGGCCATGCCCGTTTTGGTTACCACCGTGTATCCATTTTGGGCACTGTTAAATAACCATTAAAAAAAAAAAAAAAAAAAAAGTTTTATTTTTTTCTGTGTGATTCGGAAATATTTCTCAATAGTTTTATGTGCAAAAATAAAATTATCTTGAAGTGTTTCTCAAAAGAATATGCAAAATATTAAAATTTATTTTTGAGTGGAAGTATAATTGATGATCGTATTATGTCCTCTTTAAACACTAAAACAATAGCTGTCAATTTAACTCAAGTCATATATAAGCATACTTTACACCAGAATTTTTGTTTAATACTACTTAATTTAATTACTCATTGTATCTGTGTGGTATATATTTTATCTATTTTATTGAGAAGTTTCTGGTTCGAATCTAAATATATTTATTTGGTTACAGTTGAAATGACTGCATTGGGCATTCTAGTGTTATCACTAGTGCCTAATAATATCACTTAAAACATTTTTGATTTTATTTTAAAATTTACTACGTTCTTAAATTGTATAATAAATTAAAATTCACGAGTATTAGAAAACGGTCTTCATAAATATTTTTTCTATAAATATATTTTTCAATATCTTTAACCATTTAAATAATATATATATGCATGACAAATTACAAATACATTTTATTAAATATTTTTGAAAATTATTTAAGAATTCTTTAAAAAAAAAAAACACATTGGTGAACAATTTTTTTTTTGACAAATTTTAATTTGAAGAGTGTATTATTGATAGCTCTGTGTATTAAATGAATCATACATGAAGAAGACATTTAATACAGAATCTTTATCGAATATATCGTTTAAAAGAAAAAGTAAGTAATATAAGCTTTGATTGTTTTGTTCAAAATCCATAAATGCGAAGGAAAATTACAAGCAAAACATTTTACATTTTAAAGTAATGAAAATTTTAAAGAAAAAATAGTTTTAACAAAATTTTAAATTACTGACAAACACATTGTTTTCCTGTTTCACAAATATTGTTAACATAATTAAATTTCATATAATATTTCAGTAGAGTTGTGAATATTTTCTTTTTAAAATGACAGCATTTTATATTCTTATTGAAATTTTTCAATTCGTAAAATAATAACAAATCCAATGACAGGAAGTGGGTAAAAGGTTTTGATCTACATTTAGTTTAAAATTTTAGTTTTAGGAAAATTTAACATTACTGGCAAACACATCGTTTTCCTATTTCACAAAAAATGGTTAGCATAATTAAATTTCGTAAGATATTTCAGTAGAGTCATGATTATTTTTCTTTTAAAATGTTAACATTTTATACTGTTATAAAAGTTTTTCCCCTCGTGAAATAATAACAAACTATGCGACAGGAAGAGGGTAAAAGTTTTTGATCTACATTTAGATTTAAAATGTTCATGGTCTTTTTCATGAATCAGTCTTTTCGTTTTGTCTTTAAAGTATTTTCTTTCCTTTCCGGTTTTCGTCATCATGCTATTAAAATAATGGCGCTGTCTTGATGAGAGTCACATTGTAGATGTCGTCTGAATAAGAAAATGAAAGATAACAAAATAAAGCAATTTTACATTGGATTTTATTTGGTAATTTCTGGTCCGTCATTAACCATTATTCTGTCTTCCGTAAATATGGCGATTTCTGAAATGCTCTTTTTTTTTTTGCATCTTGCACTCTTCCTTTAATTTATTTTTTCTGCAATTTAATTTTTAATTCCTTTTTAAATGTTTGTAGCCTGTAAACTCAGCCAATTTAAATATTAAAATCGTCAATGGAAAATTCAAAAAACTTCCTAACCCTTACTTTTTAAACACTTTTTTATTTGCATCATATTTATTATTTTATTACTTTTTGAGAAAGTACAAATAATAGAATATATATATATCGTAGACAGAATAAAAGTAAGTCTTTTATATTTTGAGAGTTTTCACGCAAACAAAAAAGTTTTTGTAATTTTTTTTGTAATTGTTTTTTTCTCAAATTTGTAATTTTTTAGGTAAATTTGATAATTTTCAGTGTTAGCATTTTAGTAAAATTTTAAACTGTTTGCTATTATGTGTATGATTTTCTATAAATATTTTATTATGATCATGAAGAATATGGTCCTTAAATGTAAAAGCCTCAATTCGCGATCATGTTAACCGACAATTTCGGCGAACGGCGGACAATTTCGACATCTAAAACCGCCGTCGGTTTCATTTTGAAACCACCAATTTATAATCAGGCCAAATGTACACTATAAATTCTAATTAACACGTCATGGTACTTTAATTAAGGTTATATTTTTATTTTTTCACAAAATATTTTTATGTTATTTTTAAAAAAAATCAAATCACATAATAAAAATCTCGACAGTGGGCTTTTTACATAAAATGATTAAAAGTCATAAAATTTGAAGAATATAGGTGAAAAAATTTAATAGAAATAAGGCTAAATTCCGTTTGGTGTCGAAATAATACCAACGGACGTTCTATCGTTAATTCATGATTGTGTTTGAAGTTTTCAACATCAACACTTATGAAAATAGTAACTTTCTTTTTTCCTCATTTATCAAAATCTGACACTTTTCTTTACTATGAAATTGATGTACTAATATTTATTGTAACTATCTGCAACGACATATAGTATGCATAGAAGAAAACAAATTTTAATATTCTGTCAAAATTTAAAATATGTGATATATTTTTTTCTAATTAGTATGATTAATACTTATTCAGATACTTAATAGAAACATCAGTGTTTTTAGCCTTACTGGTGCCTTTCATGTTGTATAAAATGTTCGGCATACGAAGCGAGATAAACTAAGTAAAAAGTTTATTATAAGCTTAAAATTTAAATAATTTATATTTTTTTAAGATATGTAAAGTTTTTTTATAATACTTTTATAAATTTCAGTTAATATTTATTCAACTACATTATGAAATAGAAGCAGCTTAATAATAATTTTACATTTTTACAAATATTTCATTTTTCCATTTCTCCTACAAACTCACATGAAAAATATGCGGAACATAAGAGAAAGTTAGTAATAAATACAGATTATTTCCGTAAAATAAAGTTTTTTTTTTTTAAATCAACAGATTTTATTTATTTTATTTATTTATTATTTATTTTTTTGTTTTTTGTTTTTTGCAAAACACGTATAAAAAATATGTCAAATAAGAGTGTGAAATTCTAAATATTTTGTTCAAATCTTTAAAAATACCATTTTTTTCCCTCAGTCGTATATTTTTATCTAAATACCTCATATTTGCAATTATAAAAAAGGGCAGTAGATAAGAAAGATAATGTTATTTTTATGGGGTTTTTTCCTCTGTAGCATTTTTTTTACTTTCCGTGCTTCGGCGATAGCGTGTTGTGGTTAAAAAAAAATTACAAAAATAGTATGAAAGAAAACTATTTACATAATGAAAAAAGAAAACATTGCTTCTTTTGATGACTCAAAGTGTGCCAAAGCTGTCAAAGAGCGAAGATCTCCGTACCTCCGTAAAACAACAGCCATGTCTGACTTTTTAGACTGCGTTTCCGGGATGTTTAAGACAAATGCCGAATTTTTCAAAGGACAAATGACAAATTGAAAGAAAAAGGCAAGAAAAATTCTCGAGGAAGAGAGAGAATTTACAAGTAGAGCGTGGCCAGCCACATACGCTAGGCTTACGAACGGTGTCAAGTAATTGCAATTGGGTCTGAGTTGGAACTTTCGCACTTTTGGCTTTTGCTCACTTTTATGACCATTTGCTGATGCGGTTGGGGTAACGCAGAAGCTTGACCTTTAATGAACTGGTTCGAAGCCTTACGTTATGAAGAACTTTTTTAGAAATGAGTTATGCGTGGGTTCTAACGAAGCAATCCTTTGATGATATGTGTATTTGCATCGAATGGGGAGGGGGAAACCGATGTGGGTTGAAAATATAATTTAAATACTTCATGTATTCAAATCCAACGCACTTTCGAATGTCGTTTCAAGCTACACTTTTAAAAACTATTCTAAAATGAGAACATGAATTTACTGTTGTTTATTAGTATTAAAATTACAGTTGTATCATAAACACGTCCATGCGATGCAAAAATTTTAGTAAACATGCGTACTTAAAAATAATCTATTATAAAGCAAAAACATACCCATGAGAAACGCCTACGCTATATTGACGGTGGCAACACCTGACCAATAAATTTCACTTTTTGTGCATTTCTTTTAAACATCGCACAATTTCAATTTTTACACAGTCTAACAGAAAACAAAATGTACATTCAAATGCAATTTGTTTGAAAACTGTATCTGAATTTACTTTTTTTTTATGGTTTTAAAAATAATTTTCATGCATGATATTTTAATATATATATATATATATATATATATATATATATATATATATATATATATATATATATATATATATATATATTATCACGTGCAGCCCGATTACAAAAGATTAACCCGTTTGCACTTAAAACAAGGTAAATAGGTCAGCATTTCTTTCCGGCTAGTACTCCATAATGAAATTGAAACTTCATCAATAAATTAATATGAATAAAACACAAATTTACAGACATGCACTGAGAAAAATGACTCTTTCAAATCTGAGTAAATCAATGTTTTCATTTTATTATGAAACTTTTTGTTTCAAATATGACAACTCAATGCTTACAATTCTGAAATACCAGAAATACTTAGAATATTGAACCATGGACATACTCAAAACTGAGCACATAGAGGTCAGTTTTTACTCATTTTTGAAACAAGGACATACTCAAAAATGATTAGGATCAGTTCAAACTCATTTTTGAAACATGGAGATAATCAAAAATGAGCACATAGAAGTCAGTTCATACCCATTTTTTGAAACATGGACATACTCAAATATGAGCACATTATGTTTTATTCTTGAGTGTGTGCATGTTTTCAGAAATGAGTATATACATGTTTCAAACTTGAGTAATTTTGATTCGGAGCCATTTTGACAACGCGACATACTCAGATTTGAGTATTTTTTGGTCAGTTTTGAAAATGCCGTTTTTAGAGTGTGTAATCAAACTACGCGCTTAACACTGAAATTATCAGAAACACAAAAGCTGCTGTAAGTAGCGAAATCTTTGGCAATTTCTTCGGATATTAACTCCTGGCATGCAGATACTATGAAAATATCGCTTGTAATAAATTACAAAACTTTTTTTAAATACATAATTGATATTTTTCATTTTAAAATGTTTTTTGGTGCTGTTAGTTGGCAATCTGAAAAATATATTAAATGTAAAAAAATGTATTAGTTTACAATAAAAAAAAAGGTTTTCACCTATGTTCTGTAACCTGGAAAGTTGGATCGCCTAGTCTTTTTAATAACTATAATCTCGTATTGCTTCATTTTTACATATTGTAAATTTCAGAAGTTGATTAATAAATATGCATTCAGAATTTGGAAATATTTATCCGGATAGTTTGAAAAAAAAAAAGCATATTTCAAACTTGTCGAACTACATGGGTAATGTGACAAAAAACTCGTCCAACAGTAACTGAAAATTGCTAATGATGAAGCTCTGGATTTTATTGCTCTTGAACTAAATTGATTTTATAGGCACGTGTGATAGTTTTATTGTAAAATGTCTTAAAAGCCAAAATGGTTTCTCATAAGATGCATATAGTTTAGCTGCTCATTATTAACTTGTATATTTAGAAAAAACTAACATTTCATCAATATATTCAGTATTAAATTACATTTATTTCTAATTGACTATTAGGATTACTTTTACAGCATTTTGCATCCTTGTCACTAAAATGTCATATTATTAAAAACAAGAACGAAAATTCATGCGTCAAGCATAGATTATGAGGCCCTTTCCAACACATCCAGAATACTGTCACAAAACTTCACAGAATACTAAGAAAACTATTTAGAAAAGGCAGAACACATTTGAAAAATTAATTTCAGCAATTACTAACAATTTTTATTAACAATTTTATTAACAATAGTCAAACAAAATATCCGATTTATTTTGTGCATCCCTGTGTATGAAATGATCTACAGATTTGTATGTGTACTACACAGTATGCAAAAAATTGCTTCAGTTAGGAAATACATAGCACAATTGAAAATTCCCCTTCAATAATTTCCGTCAATAAACGCGAATGTACGTGAGCAGCCCTGATCTATAGAATGTATGTGCACCAATTAATATGCAAAAAATTTGTTACATTTAAAAACGCGTACCACAACTGAAAGAGAGCCACCAGCAATTATAGTAGTTCATAGACAGTACTCTAACCATATCCATTTGAGTGCTCCTATAAATGAACGATACATACCATATCTATGCACACCATATTCTGCAGTAAGCGCCGTTTATGCGCCTCAGTGATTACGTATCAATTTTAATATGTTTAAAATAGTGAAACATCATTAAAATACGGTGCAAACGGTTTTTACCCATAGACCGTACTGTAACCAAATAATTCTGAGTGTCCCTGTAAAATGAACGATACATTCTATGCACACCATATTCTACAATAAGCGCCTTGTAATGCAATTCAGTGACATGTATCAATTTGGATATGTTTAAAATAGTGTAACATCATTAAAATACGCCCCAAACGGTTTTCTCCCATAGACCGTAATGAAACGGAAATCTTTTGAGTGTCCCTGTAAAAAAACATAAAAGCTACACACTTCATCTTCAATACCAAACATGTCATAGTAAACCCCAATAACATATACTAATTTTAAGGCAATTCGAGTATATTTACGTGAGTTAGAGCACAGACAGACGACAGACAGACAAACCGAATTCATAAACACTTTTCAACTATCTTGGAAAGTGTTAAAAAATGTAGATTTTTTTCAGTGAAACACAATATGACGTATTAGTCTATGTTAGATTTAATTTTTATATCAATTGAGTTTGATTTACACATCTATCATTTTGTCGCATCTTTCTTTTTAAAATAAAAGTAATCAAACAAAAATTCGCGTTTATAAACTTTTACTTATAATGTGATTTTTTTTGACAGCGTAATTTACTTTCATATGTTAATTGTTTTAGTATTCTGTAACAATTATCTTTATTTTTATGTGTATGAGTATCCTAATTTTATATCATTTTATTCTATAACATGATCATTTTCCTCTGTATCGTAAGTATTTTTTAAACCAAATCGCCATATGATGATTCTTTTTATCATTTGATGTGTGGTAATAGATTTCCGTTTAACCTACGATGGAGTAAAAAAAATATATATATAAAAAATAAATATATGGCCTCGCATCATCGTTATGAAAGGACATCCGCTATATAAGAGTGTAAGTAATATCGAGGTTAGGTACCGAAAACGGGGCAACCACTTAGAGGTGCGGCCTTTCCTAGTGATTTCTATATGGAAAATATTTAGTTTCAGCGGTGCGGTTTATGATAGTTTTTGGTGTTTTATGTAGGCTAGTAGTATCACATGGCACTTTGGTTCCAACCAAAATTGTTTCTCCAAGAAGAAAATTGTAGAGTTGAGATCATTAAATGCAATGAATATTGCTTTAGGTTAACTTTGCCAACAAATAGTTGAAATGTGAATAGCGTGGCATTTATTGACTTATGTTAAGGAACCGTATTGCTGGCAAAGCGATGGTAAAAAAAAATCGATGTTATACAAAATAGTTTTTTCATGGAGATAAACGTACTTTTTTCAATGGAGGTGGTTTTCTTAACATAATTAATAGTTCACTAAAAACGTTCTTGTGTGTAACCAGCCAATCAACTGCTGGTATTCGGCAAGTAAAATTACAATTAATTTTTCAACGCCCGAATCCATTAAATATCGCCCGAAACCTGTGAATTTTTACATTGCTAAACTGAGCGTAAAACCGACAGAGCCAAGTTGGGTATCGTCCTTGTAGCTCAGTGGTAGAGCCTTGGAGCGTAATTCCAAGGGCCCGGGTTTGATTCCCGGATTGAACATTTTTCACTCTGTAGGTTTTACGCTTAGTTTAGTAATGTAGAAATTCACTGGTTTATTATCCATGCTGGTATTCGTTTGTAAATCAGGTAACAACACATGATAATAGCTAATCTAGCAACTTTGTGTTTCTGGAGAAAAAAAATTAGTACTGGAAAATTGTTACATCATATATCATCACACATAAGTACAAACTCATTATATTCAATCTATACAAAAATGTTTAAATGTTTTTAATACTCGTAGATAAGTAAATAATAAATTATAGGTTTTGCCCTTTGTAAGTAATAAATTATAGTAATAATTTTTATATTTTTCTTGTTATTTTTTTAAATACTCTTCATATACTTAAAATGACTTAATAAGCTAATAATAAATATTTTAATGACATTATTATAGGTTTTTTCCGTGAGGTTTACGCTTTAGTTTTTATACAGACGAAATGAAAATGAAAATCAATCCGATTTAATATTTTTAAAGAATGTATTTAGGTATGTTTTGCTATGTTCAGCATTCATTTCAATGAGGTATAACCTGGAATTAAGTCGTTTTGATAGGAAATTTGAAACGGTTCAAATATCACCCATCAGTGATGCTGTTGAGAAATCACGCAGTGAAGCAAAACGAATACAATTTGTTTAATCTTTTGGGAAAAAATCTAAAAACGATCTTAATGTTTCATATCATTGGCCCAAATTGTTCGGCTTAAATAGATTTTTTTATTTTATCTATTTATTTATTTATTTTTATTTACTTTTTTTTTTTGTATGTTCTTTTAATATTTGATAAGCGACTTTAACAATATTCATATATGTCATGAGTACATTTATTAAAAAAATAAAAAATATTTAATTATGTATTAACCCCCCCCCCCCTCAAAAAAAAATAATAATAATATTAATAATAAATACGAAAACTCTAACTACATTTCCGTTACATTTTCATGATAATAGGAAATTAACCTTTAATTTCCTAACTTCTAAGTTTATTTAGAGAAAGTATTTACACAAGTATATGTGAATGTCGCTTTTTAATTATAATTCTATGTCATCAAAATTTTATAATCGCTATTTTTCCTTTGTCTGTTTATGTTTTTCGCAAAAACAACAGTAAATACTGCATTTGTTTTATGTTTATGAGGGTGATAATACAGTTCTTAATTCTTCAATTATTTATTTTTAAAAAAATTTGAATAAATTTTTTTTCACAATTGCGTAGTAATGTTTATCGACCTAAACATGTTCCATATATTCAAAAATTGTACTGTATTCTTGTTATTTATAAATGTTATGCATATTATTATTATTAATTATTGTTAATATCTACAGATGCATGCTGTCCGTATCGGCACCTTTAAAGGCAGAAATAAAAATAAAATAAAAATTAGTATCATAATTAAAATATCTGAAAAGAAAGGTTCACTTTTCTCTATACGTAGCACACTGATGGTGGATAAGAAATTGAAAGTATATTTAGATTATTCAGACAATTCAGCTTTTTTTTTTTTTTTTTCAAAAATTGCTATCAAGTCCACCAAGTCTCTTGGTTTTATAATATGCATAGAAACTTCGGGTTCTTTTTTTTAAAATAATAATTTCTATTGTAATAAATATTATTAGCAGAAAGACTTGTCTAATTAACGTATTTATCTTTACTACTTGATAAAATTCATTTTAAAAAGTCTGAAAAACATAGTCGTTAGTTGATTGTGGTATTGAATTTATTAGATAAGTGACTTCTAGCTTTCTTTTATATTTGTCTCCCTTCTTTTGCTCCATAATATCTATAACCAATCCCCCTCTCCTTTTACAATTTCTCAATATTTTAATAAACAGTATAATAAAGCATAATTAGGAAACAAATTGTATTGGTCTTATATTAAACATATTTTTGCTCAATGTTAATGCATATTTTTATGGTCTTACGAACATTTGTAAGCTTTTTTTTTAATTCCTACTATTAGCTCACACTCTCTCTATATATATATCTTGTTCAAATTTTCAATCGTTAATAAAATATTTTCTATTCATCCACTCAAGTTCAAATAATTTTTTTTAAACTTTTAGTGGATGACACTTTATGTTAATACAGTTTTTTCAAATATTAATTCATTAATTAAATTTAATTAATTAATTTTAGTTTTAAATGGGAGAAAAAAATTCCTCCCATTGTTTTCATAAATGAAATGAAAGATTTATCGCAAATGAGTGATGCCACAGAAATAAAATACCGCAACGATGATTATAAAATAATGTTCAATAAAGATAACGTGGGACATTAATGCTGCACGGGTTTATTTTATATATTTATGATTAAAAAGTAGGAATTGACTTTAATTTTTTTTTTTTTATATATTACTGGTTTCTCTCTCTCTCTCTCTCTCTCTTCCACGCCCTTTTTTCAAGTATTTCGCGCCTTCTTTACGGATTTCGCCGCAGTATTGATACCTATTAAATCTTTTTCGTTATATGATTATTTTACAAACCAAATAATTATAAAGTAAAGATAATTCTAAGGATAGCTAATTTTTCATTCAAAATAAATTTTGAGGTATTTTAAAACCAAATTTGCAATAGCGCCATAGTGTTTCGTTTATGGGCTTACTCATTTTTTATACAGGTTTGGATTAAAACTATATCATGATTGTTTCTAAGAAGCAACTTATTTTAAAATTAGCTTTAACAAAGACGATGCTCTTAATTTGAAAAAGAAAATTAAATTACACCGTAACTAAATTAAATTAAATAATTTAATTTAATTCATTTAATTATAATCTAATTGAAAATAAACAATAAAATAGCTTTCCATGAACAATGATTTCGCATTTTTAAAAAAACTTCACATTTTATCTTATACTGAATTAAATTTTGGATTGAGCTATGCGGTATTGTTTTATTTATAGGAATTTCTCCTTTTCATGCATTGATGGACAAAAATTACTTCATGATTGTGGTGGAAAGTAAAAAGTTTTTTTTTTTAAACCTTTAATAAAAAACTAATAATTCAGCCTAATAATATTTTATGTGCGAATAGTTTTTTTTCTTTTTTAATTCAAGAGTATTCTATTCTTTGTCCCTTCCAATTTCTCTAACCTTAACCTTGAGTTAGTATTTCCTGGTAGACAAACCAGTTTTCTGGATATAGTATAGAAACAAACACTTTTATTGATCATCCTTTTGGTAAAAATCGCTACTTTTAAGCTGTAAAGCTCACAGTAGCTTATTTGTTTTTTTAACCTATCATATTATTGGGTATCATCTTTAAATTTGCTATCGGTTTTCAAAATATCAAAGAAAACAGTTTTTATCCTTCGAATTTTTTCTTCTCTGGTTTCTCCATTTATATCATCACGTTTGCATCATCATATTTTATATCATCGCATAACTTTTTTTCCGATTTTTAGCTGATTTTGTAAAAAAAGAGGCGATACTCAATTCACTTGTATATGCAGTATTTGTATGTTCACGTGTAATTCCATAACGAGGACACCGTTTTTGATTGTTTTACTTTGTTTAACAATATACATTTCCCCGATCGACAGTTGTAAATTTTAGTAGTATCTGCACATAGCTTATTAATTATTTGCAGTTTATGAAAACATTGCCTATGTATATATATATTTTTTTCCCGACTGATAGCTGTATTTTTATTAGAACCTGAACACAGTTTGATAATTATTACTTGCAATTTATGAAATATTTGCGTAAAAAATATACATTTCCCCGACTGACAGCTATAAACCTTATTAGCATCTGAAGGTAACTTATTAATTGTTTGCAACTTATAAGCAATTTGCCTAAAAAAATTATATTTTCACAATTGACTGCTGTAAATTGTATTAGCATTTGTCTGTACATTACATATTAATGATTAACTGCAGCTTATGAAAAAAATGCCTAAATTTATATATATTTCCCCGATTGACAGCTGTAAATTTTATTAGCATTTGCACATAGCTTAGTTATTATTTGCAGCTTATGAACAATTTGTTTGTTTATACTTGCACTAACTTACACAAAATGTTCAAATTGCTGCTAAATTTGATTATATGGCTCAACTAAAGTACAATATGTTTCGGGGGGGGGGGGGGGGGAGGATTACCTTTTTGTAGACCATGTTATATATAAATGTATAGGTTAGATTATCAATTGTGACCAGTGGGTGTGGAACAATGTGTACGGTATTTGATGACGTAGTCAATCGCAACAGTGTAAACAAATACAGAAAATTTTCTTGATATAGCAGAAACATTTATAAAATTTCGTAGTTACGATTCCAAAAATCTTTCCTTAATTATTTTTAGACGAACCAATCAGAAACCTCAAAAGGTAACAGCTGTCAAAGTTTACGGAAACTAAAAATAAAAGGGTCCGTTTTCTACCCGTAAATTTCGAAAATACGTTTCTTTTAATTTCGTAATATTTTTAGTTTCTGAAGTTTTAGATTTGTTCTTCATCTAAAGGTTTCTGGAGATAAGGCTAAGATTTCCAGAGCTATAGTACTGTGTAGTTACAGTAAAATTTTGTAAACGTTTCTTTTATCAAAAACGCTTAATCTTTCTCCTATTTTTGTTCTTTGAAACTTTTTTTTTTTTTTTGTAAAATCATTGTTAAAATGTTACATATAATTTCCGGTATTATTTTAATTATGATTTAGCGGAATAAATATAAAAAATTGCTTCGTCGTAAGAAAACTGTTTTTAAGAATAACCATTATCTGATTTTTACTACAAAGTATAATAACTGTCCAACTCTTCAGTTCATACTGGTCATCTATAGCGTTCTCTCTTGACCTCATACACCGGTCACCCTTCCATTACTGCGTGGTGAAACCGCATTCTAACCCTTATTAGAGAGTTGACCAGACTGATAATGACAGACACTAGACCGGAACCTCTTTCCTATTGCCTTCTTGTTAAACCTTCTTGTAAAATTTTCAACTCTTCCTAGTAGATTCGTGCTTAGAATATGTTATTTATGTTCTTTGGTCGAGTACTTATTTCTAAACCATAAACTGATGTGGTTGTGGTAAAACCTTAAAACATGTTCTGTAAACGTAGATTGTACTTCAGCTTTTCACGCAAAAGTCTTGCAATTATATAAAATTTTGTATTAATTTAAAAAATATATTTTTTAAAATCTATTAAATGACTTTTTTTTTAATCGGAGGAATTATTTTGTCTTTTCATTAAATCTTTTCTATTACTCCCGTACTACGTTCTTCAAGTTGTAGATTTGAAAATTAAAAGCGAAAAATAAATACAAATGATGAATGTCGTAATTGCTTTTTCTTTTAATTAAATTCGTATATTGTGATTAAATAAGAATAGTTTAAGATGAAATATAAATTAACTTATTTCTGATTTATATCTTTTAAGATATTAACTATATAGTATGATGTTATTAATTATACAATTTATGTCAGATTTAAAAAAAAATGAATGCTCTTTATTGTCACTCAACCTTAATCTTTTTTTGTAAACTAGCATTGATTTTTATTGTCATATTTTATTTCTATACAAATGTAAAAAATATCCATATTTGCAGATATTACATTTATCTAAAGATATTTGGCACTTGGTAAATTTATCATAGATTCTGTACTCTCTTTTTACTGTCGAAATTGCGCACATATTTTTATTTATTTATTTTCTTAAATAAAATAAAATGATTTAAGCTGAATAAATTAATTTCCATGTAAAACTGCGCATAAACAAATACTACAATACGTATAATTGCACATTCAATACTTTGAAAACAAAGGAATTATTTTTATCATTTAGTTGTTTCAGTATAGCAGAGCTTACATCCATGACTCTTTATATTCAGGTTTTTGAACATTTTTTTGTGAAGTGGAATATTTTCTCACGTATTAGTTGATACTGTGTAATTATTGAATTACAGCAGTCACTCGTTATATTATGCTTCGTTAAATCGCTTATTCGAATATATCGCTCTTTTTACGTGTCTCCCATTGAGAAATAATATATATTTGAATGTTCCACATTTACCGCAGTTATTAAATAACTGCATATGTAAATCACAATAAACAGATACAATTCTATATTGTTAATTTATATTTATTACCGAAAATTTTAATATACGCATAAGTTAAGTTTTTCGAGACAAATAGAAAACATTCAGTTATAGATTATAACCTTAATTTTTTTTATGCCCTAGGTTAAATGGAGGATTACGATATATCGCGCTTTTTTCTTCTCTCTCGATAAGCGCCTTATAACGAGGGGCTACTGTATTAGATTCATGGTCATTCAAATACTTCAGTTTCTTTATTGTGTAAAAAAATAAATAAATGTCTAACTAAAAGAAATTTTTAATTTACTATTATATGCAAGTTAAATGAGATTGGCAGAATCTTAATCGCTCGATAAAAGATATGAAGGCATTGTTTTCGATTTTGAAAGAAATCTATAAAATACATTGTAAATATTAAAATATCTTGCGAATAATTTCATCAGTGAGTTATCCAATATATTAAATGTGTTTTATAAATTTTTAAAATCCTGCTATTTTCCAAATTACTAGCTTTCAATTGTAACTTCAGGAACAATTTTTCATTTCTATGACAAAGATGCAAATTTAGCTTCAGGATACATTTTAATGTGTAAGTGATACGTTATCTGTCTGTTGGATAACTGTCAGTCTGGAATATATTTGAAGGATTATGACAACTTGTACTTGCGGTTCCAGGATTTATGATTGCTCTAATTCAGTAAAGTAGCTCAACTGTAGTTTTCAACTGAAGTTATTGATGTCGATGATTGATGAGTGACACGCCTGATGCATGTTTTTATATCAGTTTTTATTTTCCCAAATGCTTTCTAGCTTTTTAGCACACCTGCATTGTTTGCGGCTCATAATTAAGTCTTTTAATCTTAATTTATAAGCTTAGAATTGTCTTATTTTGCTCTGATTAAGAAATATCACTTTAACCCTTCTTTGCGTGAGTTTTCTTTTACAATTGTGTTATTTCTACATATATTAAACATTAGACACCAGAAATTTTAAGATAGATTTTTAACTTTGTTCAGCAACATAGTTCACGGGAAATTTACTGGATTAATATTTCTATATAAATATAGTGGTGGCGAAGAAGTTGATTTATTTATTAAAAGTTAAATAAACAGTGATGGAAATTTACATCACTATGCAATTAAGGGTTAAAGTATTATTTTAAACGTTAATTTCGACCAAAATTTAACTTTTCTGTTTTTTAAATTAATATAAAATTTTCATATTTTTCTCTCTATTTTTGTTTATATTTTGTCTTTATGTTATTTAGGAAAAAAAAAGGGGGGGGGGTAGGTTACAGCTATTTAAAGATTGCACATAGATAAAATTTGAAACCTGAGGAATATAAAATTGTGTTGGAAGAATTGTCATAATTCAAAAATAACAGTTCAATTACAACAAAATTTTTAAATTATGCTTTAAATATATATTCAAAGGAAGTATACTATTCTTATGCTCATTTATTTAAAAGATTGAAAGTTACACAATTTTAAATTATGAATTAATTCAGGAAATTTTCAGCGTTGTTTGTCTTTGTGTACCTATAACTTTTTAAATATCCATGTTATTGTCGCAAAAATAGTATAGTTCCTGTGTAATTTTATTTTTTTATTATGGAAGTCATAAAATCTATTTATATTTTACATTTAAATAATTTTAAGAAATTAGCAATTTTTCGGTTAATTTTATACTATTTTAATTTTTTTGTAAATTTAAATTACTTATTTGTGCGTTTGTCAAATTTTTATGACATTTTTAATAAAAATTAACAATTTTAAACTAAAAATTTATAATACATTTTTGTTCCGAAGGCATACAGACACCTTTAACATGCTCTGAATGTACAATTTACAGCAAATGTGTTCTTTCCTGCGTTGTACTAACTAATAAAAATGAATTAAATCAAATTCAAATTCATAATTTCATTAGTTTAGCCTATTGTAAGTACTAAACAGATAAACATTTTTGGCTATGTAGAAATACTTAAAATAGGAGTAATTTCGTTAATTGTAAAATTTTAAATAGGAGTTATTTTTCACCATTAATTAGTCTTTATTGTATAATGTTTTTCATTAAATTTTAAAAAAGTCGCCCGAAATTCATTTTTTGCTTCCTGAAGAAAAGAAAGAAAATATATTTTGCTTAGTTAGGTTATTGCAAGCACTAAAGCGACAAAACATTTTAGCTATTTAGAAATATTTAAAATAGGAGTAGTTTCGTTGAATGTAATTATTTTTTTTAGCCTTAATTAGTCTTTTTGGATAATTTTTATCGTTAAATTAAATTAAAAAGAACAAGCGACTCAGTCTTTTTTTTTTTTTTTTTTGCTTCCTGATTAAAGGAAGTAAATTTTGCTTATTTAGGCTATTAGAAGCACTAAATAGACAAATATTTTTGGCTATGTAGAAATATTTAAAATGTGAGTAGTTTGGTCAATTGTATAGTTTTGAATCCAAGCTATTTCTTACCGTTAATTAATCTTTATTGGATAATTTTTATTTTTAAATTATCAGTGAAAGCTTAAGAATTATGATCGAAGAAATTTTAACACCAATCAACGAAGGATATAAATTCAAAATTTCCTTTCACCACACATTTTTCTCAGAATTTGGAGGCGAAGTTCTGTTAGGAAAAAACATTAAATGCAATGCATTTTTAACGATGAGAAAAATTCAGACGAATTGAAGTCAAGTGAGTTTGAATTTGTAATTAGATTCAAACTCAAGGGAAAAATGAATTAAGTTCTGTAATATCATGACAGCCGAATGACACAACGATTCTTCTTTTTAAAATTTAAATGCACAGTTTATTAAATGAGAGCTGATATTTACAAGATGATTATTTACATTATGTACACTTTCACTAATATTCATAAAAATTCCACCTAAACCACATTACTTCTTAAACAACCAAAATATACTCGGATGCCTTCCCACATCCTACTTACTCCGAACGAACCACCATTCCTTCTCCTCTTCTCTTCACTTCCGTTTACTTTTTTAAACAAAAAAGGGTTGGAAGGATATGGTTGCATGACACCCCCCCGATAAGATTGTGCTACGCAAAGCGAAGCAAAATCTGACAAATAGCAACCATACAACTATACAGCATAAAATATATATAAAAACACAATTCAAAACAGATGTATAGAAGCCTTGTTATAATAGTTATAATGAATATATAATAAACATATAAAAAACACTAACAATTCACAACAGACGGAAAGACGACTTGATATAATACTGCATACCAAAATTAAACACAAAATAAAGTATCATTTAAATAATCCTTATACAGTAACTAGTCGTGACAGACTATCTGCATTTTTTAATTTTGCACCTGGGCAATGAGAAATATTTATATTATATCTTTGTAGAGATAAGGCCCATCTTTGTAATTTTGCAGACTGAGGTGCAGATTTCTGAAGATATATTAAGGGATTGTGATCAGTTATTAGTTCAATTTCAGCACCAAACACATAAACTTCAAATTTTTTTAATGCCCACACTACCGCATAAGCTTCACGCTCAATAGTCGACCAGTTTTGTTGCACCTTAGTGAGCTTTTGGCTAGCAAAACTAATAGGACACAAATTTTCTTTCTCATCTCTTTGCGATAGACAAGCACCAACTCCATAAGAACTGGCATCACACTGAATAGTGTAGGGCTTTTTAGGATCTGGTGTATACAGCTTAGGAGCTTCACACAATGAACGTTTTAAAGTTTTTAAAGCCTCTTCTTCAACCTCAGACCACGGAATGATTTCTGGGATTTTCTTTTTTGTCAAGTCGGTTAAAGGCTTGGCGATTTCAGCATAATTTCTTATGTAGTCACGATAATAATTAAATAAACCCAATGCACTTCTGAGGGCTGTTTTGGTTTTAGGCGATTCTATTGTCTCAATGGCACGTAACTTCTCCGGATCGGGCTCATGTCTACCTCCTCCTATGACATGACCTAGATACTTGATCTGTGCCTTTGCAAAAACACATTTTTTAACATTAGCTGTGAATTTCAGATCAGTTAATTTAGATAAAACAGCGTCAAGATGTTTCAGATGATTTTCCCAGTCATTTGAAAAAATAGCAATATCATCCAGATATGCTCGACTGTACTTACGATGTTCATCCAGAGCATTGTTGATCGATTTCTGGAATGTGGCAGCCGCGTTGCGCAATCCAAAAGGCATGACTTTCCATCGGTATTGAGCACGATGTGTTTTAAAAGAAGTAAGATCTCGACTCTGTTCTTCTAGAGGAATTTCCCAATACCCTTTTAATACATCTAAACATGTAATTATGTTAGCACTTCCTATTTGATTAATTAATTCAGTTGCATTTTCCATAGGGTAATCAAAAGGTTTTGTCACTGTGTTCAATTGACGAAAATCTATACATAAGCGCATGCTACCGTCCTTCTTTGCGACACATACGACCGGATAAGCTATTTCAGCTTCACTTTTTTCTATAAGTCCTAGATGCTCTAACTCTTCTATTTGTTTATCCACTTCATTTTTTAGCGATTCCGGAATTTTATAAATATATGGTTTCTTTCTTTCCGCACCTGGTAATAAACGAATTTTGTGTGCTCCAACGTTGGCAACTTGAATTTTGCCTGAAAATAATGGTGAATGTTTTTGTAGAAGTTTACTTAACTCTAATTGTTTATCAACCTCCAGATGACTAAGGTCTACTTCTATATTATTTTCATTCGAAGTATTAGCTTTAATTGGTGTTGGGTGAATTTCACCAAATTCTACATCGTCTTCAAAAATGACTCCAACAGTCTGTACTCTTACGTTAAATTTCCTTATTTTATTCGCATGAACATGTCTGACACCCCCATCAGGTTTTTTCACTTTATACGAATGTGGTTTTATTCTTTCAAGTATTTCTCCGGGTCCTGTCCATCTAGCATATAATTTATTGGTAGAATCAGGGATAAGTAAATATACTAAATCACCTTTTTCAAATTCTTTCATTCTACTTCGACGATTGAAATAGCGAGTGTAATTTTCTTGTTTTTCTGCAGCAGTTAGAGAAGCAATGTCAGCGGCTCTTTCCAAATTTATTTTTAATTCTTGTAGTCTACTGCTGAATTACTAAGATTCAATGGTAAGGGGATTTCACCTGACCATGATGACTTTAGTACTGCCAAGGGACCTCTAGCTTCCCGACCATACATGAGCTTAAACGGTGATACTCCAGTTGTGCAATTTGGCACTTCACGGTAGGCAAAAAGTAGAAAAGGAATATGTTTATCCCAATTAACAGGATCCGTACGAATTACATGATGTAGCATTTGTTTAAACACACGATTAAATTTTTCAATTAATCCATTCGAAGCGGGGTATGATGGAGTTGAAAAGCGAGGACATGCCCCTAACCGGTTCTCAAATTCTTTAGTCAATTCAGATTTAAAATTAGTGGCCTGGTCTGAACAGATAACTTCAGGAATTCCGGTGCGCATAAAAATATCTAATAAAGCATCACACGCCGTTTTCGCAGAGAGACTCCGTAATGGTACTACTTCTGGCCATTTAGAATTTTGATCAATTAAGGTAAGACAATATTTATGCTTCCTTCCTGACGGCGGAATAATTTCACCTATACAATCAATATTTACAGTATGAAATGGATATGGTGCGCGGACAACAGGTGTAATCGGAATTTTATCTGTTTGTTTCTCAGGGCTTTTTAACTGACAGTTCTTACATGTCCTACAATAATTTTCAACATCTCTTGAAATATTCGGCCAATAAAAAGATAATTTAATTCTTTCTTTAGTTTTTCTCATCCCTAAGTGGTTTCCAAAAATTGAATCATGAGCTAATTGTAACACTTTATTTCTATAACTTTCCGGTAACACGAGCTGATATATTTTATCACCGCAAATAGTTTCTTTATGATACAACAAATTATCCCGTATCAAAAAATTATTTTTTCCTAATCTAGCGTCCTTGAATGAATTCTTTAAAGTTGCGCAATCTTTTTGTTCTTTACAAAACTTGTTAAACTCTGAAAATTCATCATTTCGATCATTTTGTTTATTCTCTGAAGAAATAAAACAAACATTTAATTCCTCTTTCGCCAGTGGGGCGTCTGAGCTATTTTTAGCTTCGTGACCTTCGAACTCCTGCAGTTGACTATTATTACACAACTCTTCATTTTGAAGTTCAATCAAAGCATTATACACGTCTGGAGTTAATAAACAAGGCACATTTAAGTTTTCAGTGAAAGCAAAAAGCGTATTTAAGGTAACATAAATTCCGCTGTTAGGTAATTTATAATGGATGGGTATAGTAGCCAAATTTGCTTGTACTTTTTCTTTGAAAGCGGATTGTAACAAAATACTACCTTTAGCTTCGATTTTCAGATCGGGAATTAATGACGTATTTAAAATACTAATTTGGGTACCGGAATCATTAATAGCTTCTATTTCTTTACCTTCTACATAAATAGTGATTTTTTTTAAAGGAAAAAGAGTAACTTCGTTTAATTGATCATTCATGTGTAAATGCCTGGAACTAACATTAGTGACTACTGCATTACTATTTTTATTTGGATTCAATTTATTTGTATCTTGTTGCATTTTCGGTTTTCTCTGACCCTGATCATCATTTTGAGTATAAGATTTATCATACTTATTTCTTCTGTTTGGGCACAATTTTGCTAGGTGTAATGGGGAATTACAAATATAACAATCACGTGATTTTGAGAAGTGTCTGTTCTCATACGTAGCTTGATTTTTCCTTAGTTGTGGGGGAACATATTTAGTATTATTATCATTATTCACTTCACGATAAATAGGTCGTTTCTCAAATTTTGTTTCCCCGAAAGACCTCCCTTTTGCAGTAAAATAAATGTCACAGTCTTTCGATAACTGATCGGGCAAAAGCCAACTTTCTCCTTGCTTGACTGCAATGTGAGTAGCTAGCTCATTATCCAAAGTTTCAAAAATTTTATCTGATATTATTAAATTAATAAGTGAATCGAAATCTTTAACGTTTCGAATTCTACAATAATTTAACCAACAGGATCTTAATCGCGAACCGAACTGTTGATGGGTTTCACCAGGTAATCTTTTAGCGTTTCTAAAATTTTGTAAACAAGTAAATGGGGACGGTTCATATTCTTTCAAAATTAAAGATTTAATTTTATCATAATCAGCTAATTCTTCATCATCAATATAAACAAGAACATTTCCTGCTTTTTCACCTACTAATTTTAGCAAAATTTCCGATTTTATATTCCTTAGGAACATTTTTGTGCTTAAACGCTCTTTCTAAAGAATCAAAAAAAAGATTCCATGTTTCATTTTTCTTGGGCACTGGGATTACCAAAACTTGAACTGCTTTAATTAATTTATCTAATGATAATGACGTATTATTTTCCCCTTCGTTATGGGTTAAATTCTCGCTTCTCATTTGTTGTTGTAAACGCAATCTATTTACTTCCTCGCCATTTTTTCTTTCTGACACTGTAGTCGATAAAAATTCAGTTACGAAATCTTTATCTTTTAAGTATTCTTTAGATTTCAATAACAAATCTTTTAATTCGGGTACTCTCTTACTAGCATCAGCTTCTTCACCTATTTCTTCCAGAACAATAAGTAAATCTGCTTTAGTTACGTTTTTAAACATTTTCGAATAAAGTTAACAGTATCTTACTACACAATCAGATAAATAAATAGCTCACCTCTATTTTGTAATCCAAACACTGTGATCCAAAGCACAACTTTTATTATTTTAAATCGTAGAAATAACTCTTGTTCTCGTTATGAGAGCGTGCTGTAATATCATGACAGCCGAATGACACAACGATTCTTCTTTTTAAAATTTAAATGCACAGTTTATTAAATGAGAGCTGATATTTACAAGATGATTATTTACATTATGTACACTTTCACTAATATTCATAAAAATTCCACCTAAACCACATTACTTCTTAAACAACCAAAATATACTCGGATGCCTTCCCACATCCTACTTACTCCGAACGAACCACCATTCCTTCTCCTCTTCTCTTCACTTCCGTTTACTTTTTTAAACAAAAAAGGGTTGGAAGGATATTGGTTGCATGACAAGTTCAATGCATGTTATTATTTTTTTTTAATGAATCAAACAAACTCTATAATTCATTACATTCGAAGTTTGGATTCAATGAGTTAACTCATGCCCAGTACTGGTTCCTTGTAGATTTTTTGTCGTCGAAAGTATGGAGATATATATGCGCCTGAAATTTCAATTTCCTACAGAATGTTTTGAGTTTTAAAAGCAGAATTTCAGTCAGGGACAGTCTATATAAACAAATGGTGTGTTTATAAAAATTCATAATTATTATTTCTGTTATATATATATATATATATATATATATATATATATATATATATATATATAATGCTCTAATATTTACTTTGAAAGTCATTTTGAAATTCTTTCAGAATATCCTTTGTTCTTTTTAAAATACCATATCTTAGAAACAAAATTATTTTTTAAAAAATGTTTCATGCTATAATATATAGTTTCTTTAGCGACACATCTCGTATGTACTCGAGTATCAGTCGAATATAAGAAAGGAATATCGTTTGAATACTGGTATTTTCAAATAGCTATCTTCGCCTTATTCGGAATTCGTAATTACCTTCTACAATTTAAAAAGCAGATGATAATTATTCGGACATTCTGGTATTCAAAGGACATTCCTCGTGAAGTAGGGTCGACTAATACTCGAGTATATGCTTCATATTCTTGTCAATTTATAAAGTAATTGCAGTGCATATATGTTACTATGTACCTGTATATTCTTTCATCTTTCAAAAGCTCATTATATAGCAATTGTAGCCTTGTCTGCAACACTAATTTAATACTTGACTTCATTGATTGTGTAATCCTTGGGTATGAGGAAAAAGAAATCCTTGTTAACCCGTTGACCCATTGTCTGCGAATCTTCATTAAAAAATAAATCTTTACGTTAGCCAAAAGTAAAATACGAAATAAAAAAGCAAAATACAAAAATTAAATCCTCATCTCCGTCCGTTTCATAGTCGTATTATCTTATAACTGGGCGTGATTAATACAAAACAATGTAAATTATTTTGCGATACAAAAGAACAAGCTAATGCCTATTGTTTTTTTCTCATTTTTAGAGGCTGTCGTTAACAATAAAAACGTGCTTTAAAGTGTTTAATTTAGTATTTAGGTTAGAAAATACTAGGTCTTCTTGTACCCTGTGATATCATAGCTTATCTCGTTCTGTTTAATGCTCTTGAAAAATGGATGACCACACCCATTTGGCAATTGCACTCGTAAAAAATGACAAAATTAATGGTTATTAAATAATATGAATTACTGTGTAAATTAATTTTATTGAATGTTCCCAAGTAAAAAAAAAAAAAAAAAAAAACTATTACGATTGAATTAATTGCGGCACTTATGTCTGAAATAGTTATCGTAATTCGCAAGAATCTCACTCATAAAATTACAAAAGTAATAATTATTAAATAACATGTGTAAAGGAATTTTACTGAATGTTCACAAGTAAAAAGAACTGCATTACGATTGAACTAAATTACGAAATGTATGTCTAATACAATTCTTAAATTTTGTTCTGAATATCTGTAATCGTAACTCAGAAGAATCTCTCTCATAAGAATTACAAAAGTAATGATTATTAAATAATATGAATTATTGTGTAAGTTAATTGTATTGAATGTTCACAAGTAAAAAGAACTGCATTATGATTAAACTACATTACGAGACTTATGTCTGAAATAGTTCTTAAATTTCGTTCTGAATATTTGTAATTGTAACTCATAAGAATCTCACACATACGAATTACAAAAGTAATGATTATTAAATAACATTAACTACTATGTAAATGGATTTTATTAAGTATTCACAAATAAAAACAACTGAATTACTTTGTAAAGCATATGACTTTACAGCTATAGAAATAGTATTTATGCTATTCGTGCGGCAATCATTTTGTATATTTTGTAGACGACACATGTGATAAAATGATGCACTTAGAATGGCCATATCAGTTAATTCGATAATGGTCAAATAAACATAATTTATAGATTTTTGTTTTCTCGTCAATAGCAGCTTTTATTTTTACGTTTTTAAATTAGAAAAATTATATCACATTTTGTCACTTTTTAATAATATACAAGCAGAATTAGTAGATGAATTATGAGCTCTGTATCTTCAATTGCTTTTATAAAACTCATTTGTGAAAATATATTATATGCATAAATGAAAAATTGTAATACAGCTTTCGCAAACAATTTTAAAGAAATAAAGCTTTCGAAAAGCCATCAAGTTCTTAATATTTCTTATCCTTATATTATAAAATATTTCTCGTTTACCCATATTAACTGAATTTTAAAAAAAATGATTTGTGAATCAATCCTATGCCAGCAGAATTGTGGAACGTGCTACATCTGGCACCCGTGATTCATTATAATTGTCCCAGAGAGTGCCATAGGTGGAATCTTTAATGCTACATTAATTTTTGAGTGGTTTTCTATAAAAATACTGTGAATGCGGGTCATACTCTTTTAAAAATATAACATCAAATCATGTTTCCTATTAAATATCATATATATATATTTAATTAATTGTCTATTGTTGTACACAGTTGTCATAGCAATTTAAAATCGGATTTGTTGCACGTGAAACGTTCCAGCAAAGTTTTGATCTTCATTTGAAGTTTGTAACGTCTGTTCTAAAATTTAAACAATTCATTCTGAACTAAAATCGAAAAATATTTTTAACATTTCGCATTTATTTTTTATACATGCTGATTCATACACAAATTAAATGAACTGTTAATATTTATTTACTCATATATATATACATATATATAAAACCATTAATGAAACATTACCGAAACACCAACAGAAACTGTGAAAATATGATATAGTAAGTAATAATTTATTGACAGCGAAATTGTAACCCCAACACACTGAATATAGATATCAAATACTTATTTAAAAGAAGAAGAAAATAAATTAAAAATTAAAAATTGAATGAAAGAAATTGAATGAATTAAATTTGTGGAATTTATACAGAATTATCAAGTCCCAAATGCATAAATACCACAAATAAAATGAGTGGTTTCATCATCATATTAGCCATAAAATTGCTAAAGAATAATATATATATGTATATATATATATATTTATTTATTTATTTATTTATTTCATAGGTTTCATCTAAGTTGAAATTTTAACCAATTTTAAGTAAACGAAACTTTCAAAATTATTGTATATAATACAGACCTGCCAAGTCTCCGGCTTTTTGGACACCAGTAATTTAGTACAGAAAATGTTGTTTTGCTTAATCGGAGCATTTTACGATTTAAAAGAACAACATTTTCTCTAAAAAATTACTGGTATGCAAAAAGCCGGAGACTTGGCAACTCTGATAATATATATCGTAAAATAATATTAATAATAACCATTGATTTTAATAACAATAGCATTTTATTACTAATATACTTGGACTAATCATTTGTTTGAAATGGATGTCGATATCTGAATACATAACTTTTGAAACTTTATTTTATGTTATGTTGTAACTTGTAACACAAAAGGTAATCTGTTTGGTTTTGAAGAAACTTCAAGTTAAATTTAAAAACTTAATTTTAGTAAAATGGTAAAAAATGAAGTACTGTAAAGAAAAAAAATACTTCGTACGCAAAGTAACATAAAATTAACTACTAATTTTACATTAACATTTTTTAGTTATTTAGTTATTTAAAAAAAACTTTATTTTTCTCTCCTTTATCTTCCTTGTTTTCTATTTATTCCTGTGGTTTCTTCTTGAATCATCTAGATCTATATGTAGGCATGAGTTAAAGACGTTTGCTCCTTTGTGTGCTACCCCCGCAAAACGAACAGGTTGTTCGGAAATTTAAATAATACTTCTTTTTTTATATTTTTGAACTGAAAGTTCTTGCGGTCGCTTGTTAGCAGTTGCGTAGTTTGTGAAAAAATCCCTAGTTAGAGGGATTTTATGCAACTATACAGCAAATAAATGATTTCAAAATAGTAAAAGTAGATAAATAGTGATTTTGTTATTATATAATAAGAGTTGTTTTGCAGACTCTTGATTTAGAAACTGGTGATTTTCTGCAATATTTAGAAAATGAAATTAAGTTAGAAATTTTTTTTAATGATATCTTAAATTTTAAAATAAATATTTTACTTTATTATAATGTTCCACGTTTTAAATTATTGTAAATTAAATAGTCAGTTATTGTTATTATTATTATTACACTTTCAAAAATACATGGGTATGATTCAGAAAAGAAAATTAAGTTCGTTAAATGCAGAAATTTAACAAATGAAATTAAAAAGCTATTTTTTTATGTATTTTTATTTCCTACTATTCCTAAATTTGAATTCATATTTTATTAATGTTATTAATTAAATTTCTAAGAATAAAAATCTTTGAGATGGTCTTTAATTTTAACATATTCAGCATTTTATATATATGCCTATGAAAACAAAATCTATTTACATTTGTTTGTCTAATGAATCCAGCGCAACAAAAACATCTCGATTTTTAAATGTACTTGTATTTATAAAATATTTTAAGTGTATTTTTTTATTTGATATTTTTAAGATAACATACATGTATTCTTTTCTTATTTAAATTTCTTTGTTACATAGTTCTTACATGCATTCGATAAATCACAAGCCTACAGTGTAATTTTTAATAAATAATGATAATAAAAGAATTTTCATATCTCAATTAGAATCCTACTAAACTTTTCTAAGACTTTGGGCAAATGCATTCTTTGTGACCCCTCCTCTCAACACTATGAAGTTAACTAAAGTAACATATTTTTATATTTAAGAAGAAAATAAATACTAAAATTTAAATATTTAAATAGACTTTGTTCGTTCTTCAGCTAGTTTAACAGACTTCGGAAGTTCTGAGTAAATACCCCGTATGTCCATGCCTTAATCTGACCCTGATTACAAGAATGAAAAACTCCAGGATCACTGTATAACTAGTATGTTGTGGCCGTCACAAAACTTTCTTCTGTATAAATCAAATCCATTAAATGATTTAAATAGTGGAAGAAATTAAATTGATTTAGCAAATAGGTTTCTTTTATATATGGGTTATATATATATACTTTTAATGTGAAAAAAACAAAACAAATTTATTTGCGTGAATTTAAACTGGAGATATAAGAATACATGTAGTGGAGGTTATATGGTGGTATACATACCGTATGCCTTCTGGATAACTTCCTATACCCTTCATAGCTATAGCATATACTCTCTGGTGATACCCTCTGCCTATAGACATAGAGTATTCCCTCTGTTTTGTTTTTTTTCGACTACACCATTGAATATAAGCATCGCATATTTCGAACAAATCACCCAATTTCAGCAGCCCCTCTCAGAAGTCTGTAGTCAAAATTAAATGGCAATTTATTCCCATAATGGGGATTATAAAGATAAAGGATCCCTGAATTTTGTGCATTTAAACTGAAGATATAAATAGCGCATTTTACGAACAAATTATCTAATTTCGGCACCTTCTCTTAGATAACTGTAATCAAAATTTAATGATAATCTATTCCTATCATGAGGATAAAAAAATTGATGTTTCGTTGAGTACCAAAATAAACTGAATACATAAGCATTTCATAAATCGAACAAATCATAGATTTTCGGCAGCCCCTTATTAGGGGATTTTGCCCAAAAACTAATCAGCAGCAGTTCACATAAGGATAGAACTTCCTATGAAATTTCATCCTATTCTACGGAGTAGTTCATGAATTAGAGCACCACCAAAATTTGTGTCACATACATATAGACAGACCCACACTCTCGCGGACAGACATTTTCTAAAAGCAGTTAAATCGTGTTCAGGATCTGAAGTCTAAATATTTTACGAATCCAATACTTTCTTCTGGTATATAGTAGAAAGTAAAAAAGGGACATTTTTCAAATTCAAAAGTGTATCTCTTTTATGTTATGTCAAATTCGGTTGTTTCGTTTTTCATTCATATGCTTTTTAAAAAAACAGAAGAAAACTATCACTACATTAGCGTAAATGGAAATAATATTTAAAACATCTGCCGAAGCAGAAATCATTAAAGCCACTTAAAAAGTGAAAAATCCCTATTAGTTTTTTATCCCTAAAACGTAGGGAAATTTATTAATTTTGAAGGTGCGTAGGTATCAAAAAGCGCAAGCACCTTTGTAGGGGGGAATGCTAAAGGGATAAGCGTGGGCAACGGGACAATGACACACCCTTTGTAGGCCAATCACGACACAGAAATGTTTTACTACTTTATTTTCTCAAACTTTTTTTTAGCTGTGATGAATCATCAGATTGGTTATTTTATTATTATTTGGCAGACTATCCATCAACACTTGTTCTCCACAGCAAGACTGTGTTTTGACATTCTATAATGCATTTAATTAGGAATCCCGAAGAGTTTTTATTATGCATGTAAATTTCCCTCTTTGGATTTATAATGCTTATAATAACTATACGTTTAGTTAAATTTTATTTACTTTAATTTTTCACGTAACTGAAGTACGATTTGCTTCAATTTAGTTTGCTTGTCTATCTATCCAAGTTTTAGCTTTTGTACAAATGCTCAGAATATATATAGATATATATATAATAATAATGGTATAATAATGGGAGAACTCTGTAAATGTTCGTGTTGGCTATGAAATGTTACTTAGTTAACTCTAGATTAACATTTACTTTTAATTACATGATATTCACAAACTATGTGCTAGATTAAAAAGGGGGATTTAGAGCGTATTTGCTTCACATATCAGACGTCGCGCGTCGGTTGTTAGAGTTGTCAGACGCATCTTCGAGCCGTCTGCTCGCAGATGTGTCTTACCTAGCCCAAGTCTCAATAAGCTCTGTCATTTTTGAGAACTGACTTCTCATGCTCAGAGTTATAGAATTTGCACGTCTTTCAATCTGGGGTAGGCTCCTATGTCACAGAATAAAGTACTTACGCTGTTTGTTACCATGCTGTTGACCGTGCGAAAGTGCTGTATCATCTGGGTGTCCGGCGTGAAATTATAACCACATATATGAAGTTTTGTTTTGCAAATTTAATATTTGTTCTTCGACAAAACCATCTTTTGAAGTGTTATTATGAATTTAATTAGGAATTTAGAAGTTTTAATTTTGTAATTAAATGTATTTTATAACGTAGTTTTTCTTTCTTTGGATGCACAGATATTCTTGGTTTCTTACACATGCAATTTTGAAACCTTCCCAACAAAAAAAAATTTCGTCAACCCGAATCCCGACCCAAGCCCAAAATATTCAAAACTGATCGATATTTTAATACAATTATAAAAAAATTGTCTCTAATACCAATTTTATCTTTTTTTTAATATAAAAATGAACACATATACTACAATGATTATATTCAAATATATAGTTTTTTCATTTGAAATATATTCAGGACTTTCTTTTGAAAAATTGAGTCAACCTGAAAACGTCAAATCCGAACCCAAAACAGACCCGGAACGAAAAAAATGAGCGTTAATCCGATCCGATGCTGGACGCTATATGTAACAAACTATAAATTTCGTTTACAGTTTCTTTACTTTCATTTTTAACAAAAATTGATAAACGTATCAGTTTGGTTTGTCATTCTATCTATCCACGCATTAGCTTTTGTAAAAATGTTCAGAATATATTGGAACTCTCGTTTTGGAAATTCAAGCATGTCTATGTTTTAATATCATATTACGCATTTAATATCCATATTTTAAAAGTTCCATATCTATTAATTTCAGTTTTAAAATTTTACCAGGCTAAATCTATGTTAAATGGAGTAGGGGTATTATGTGTATCATATAATAACTCTGATTCCCGTTTGATACTGCTGATATGCTCCTGCATCTGCAGTAATCATATAATGTCATGTGTTGCGAAACTAAAAGATGAAACTTGCAGCAGTTTTTATGTGTTTCTAAATCCTGGTGAAGAAAATATTTTTGTTATATTCTTCGCATCATATCTCATTTTAAAATATCTCTAGATTAAATCAAGAAACGAAATTTTTTAATAGTTGTTTGTTTTGTGAGGACCTTTCTTCACCGGTAGTTTTGCTGTAAAAACATATCTGTGTCTAAACAGGATTTATATTTCTAATGTCGTCAAAATGACGGAACTGTTTCAGGATATGTACTTCAGATATATTTTTTTTTCTTGTGCAAAAGTAAATATAATTTAGTACTTCTTTGTTACAGCGGCTTCCACAATTACGATTATACCAAGGTTGCAGTTACGATTGCGGCAAGTTTATATATACCTCATAGTATACATCACATATACACATATTTATACCCAAACTCACATATATCGCTATATACGTCAATATATACGTAATATTTACATCTTATAAGTCATATGTACATCATATACCCATCATATATATACGCCATATATAACTATAACTAGAACATACACGTCATAAAAAATGCTCTATACAATCCTATATGTCTTATAATTTGGCGTAACATTTTGGTCGCTTGGCGATTCATCCTCGGGGGCTATTAATAACAAAGAAGTATCTAGAATTTTATAATTTTGGATAAAAATGTTTTTAATAATTTTTCCGGTATCTTTATTATTTTCTTTTTCGTTTATTTTGTGTGTGTGTGTGTGTGGAGAGAGGCGGAGGGGGGGGGGGATAACCCTTTAAAAAGAAACGAAACTGTCTACATTCAGAATTTATAATCACTAAGAAACAGCTTCTTATATTCCGCTTTCATCAGCTTAGTAAAAATTTCAATTCTGCATAATATTTTTCTTTTTTGCGCTTTGCATTTTTAGAGAAACGAAAATTAGTCTTTTTTTTTTTTTTTCCTTTGACTCGTAGGTAATGGAAATTCTTATATATTCATTTTCAGCAAAATTAGAAAGTCATTTCCCTTTTGTAACGCGAAGTAGATGGAAATTCTTGCATGTTCATTTTTAACAAAATTAGAAAACTATTTCCTCCTTGTAACATGAAGTAAATGGATATTCTTGATATTTACATTTTTTTTATCTATTCGTGCTTTTGAAAATACCGTAATGGAAAAAGGAAATTTTAATTCTTATTTACGCAAATCAAAGTTAACGAGATTTACATTTTAAGTGGTACTGTATGTTTCACGTAATTATAAGTGTGTAAGACACATTCATAAGACAACTGGAAAAACACTGTTTTCAGTCTATTTGAAAATGTTGTGATTGAAAAGTGAAATCATAATTCCTATTTACGCAAACCAAAGTTAATGATATTTGCATTAGGTATATGTTTATACTTAATAATAAGTGTGTAAGACATGTTCGTTAAAAATACTATAAACAATTTTAGTTGTTTATTTGCAGTTTGAAAAATTTGTGATTGAAAAGTGAAATCTTAATTCCTTTTTACGCAAACCAAGCTTGATGGAATTTATATTTTAAAAAGTACAATATGCTTCTACATACTTATAAGTGTGTAAGACACATTCGTAAGATTATAGTAAAAACACTTTTTGTTGTCTAATTTTACTTTAAATATGTTGTGATTGAAAAGTAAAATCTTAATTCACGTTTACAGAAAGTTAGTGAAATTTATATTCAAAAAGTAATGTAGGTATGATGCTTCTACATAATTACAAGTGTGTACGACACATTCATAAGACTGCTGTAAAAACACGTTTTGTTGTCTATTTGCCCTTTCAGTATGTTGTAATTGAAAAGTGAAATCTTAATTCATATTTACACGAACCAAAGTTAATGAGATTAACGTTTAAAACAAATACTATATGCTTCTAAATATTTATAAGTGTGTAAGACACGTTCATTAGTCAAAATGTAACACTGTTAAATCATTTTTTCCAAAGAACAAATACTGTAACTTAAAAAAGAAATTTAAAAGAACTTATAAAAGTAATTTAAGAAAAATGAAAAAAATATAACAATTCAACCTCGTTTACTTACCGTTCATTATTTAAATAGGCCAATTAAATGCTAGATTTGGTGTCAATTTTTAATGTGTTAGCAAGGCTCTTGTTTGTTGTTTGTTTTCTATTCTCTTTATGTTTATTTAGTTTTTACTTGTTCTTGACCTGGATACACGCGATTCGGGTTACGCAGTGTTAAGAGGAAAGGGATCTCAGAAGATGGTGATGAAGAATAATTGACGAAAATGAAACAAAATACATAATATTTATTGCTTTTCTAATGTGCAATACATATTTTATTCATAGACATTGAACGTTGGAAAGTGTGCCATCGATGACCAAGTTTTTTTTTCAAAACTTCTGTTTTTATTAAGGTTGTCCCGCCCTTGACGCTAGCGTGCCCATATTCAGCGCTACCTTTTTTTCAGCAAACACGGTTAATCACCATTTTAGAGGAAGTAATAACTAATAATTCCGATTGTAGCTGAAAGTGGTTTATGGAACTAATTCGATTTTGTTTGTGGCTGCGATTTTTTCATGGTTCGAGGCTGTATTCATCATGATTTTAGATTCAGGCTTCTGTTTTGGTGGTAGGGTTATTTCTAAAATTAAATTTGGCAAGTAATTCTAGAAATGGGATCGTGTATTTGATGTCGTTGAACTTTCTATTCTGCTTTTAATGTATCCTTAATAGAACTACTATTTCAAACTGTTCATTTTTCTTAGATTGTATCAGCGGTGATAGAGCTGTGGGGGATATTTTGTCTCATGCATTGTTAATCTATTTATTTTATCATCATGTTAATCTATTTATTTTATTATATCAGATGGAAATCGACCGCCTATGTCCATGAATATATCTTGTAATCATACCCATTAGGAAGCCTATGGAATTAAGGTATGGGCTCAACGTTGTCCAACCAATACTTCAGCTTCCGCATTATTTAACCATGTTAATATGTCTCGAATGAAGTGCCAGTAAGCATTGCCCAACTTAAGTACCCAATTTTCCCCAGCTAAAGGATATCCAATGTATTAAGTGTCTTTCGGGAACATTTTCATATCCTTTAGTCTTTATGAGATTGGAGATTATTCAAGAATGCAATATATCTATTAACTTCCATGATTTAGTACAACTTATTGCACGTTTTACATAAATTCTAACACGTACACTTTATTAATATGTACACTTTATTCATGGAATTAAAAATATGAAATCGCCGACCAAGAATTTTAAAATTATTTTCTCTGCTAATATTGGTCCAATTGTGAAATTAATTGAACTTTTATGGAATTTGAGTATATTTTGGCAAATTTTACATATTTACTTTCGTTGCATGAAAATCCTAGACATCAGTGGTGCCAATGTTTATTTGACAAGGTCGGGATTGAAAAAGATGGTAGTTTTGTAATCAACACTTTGTCTAATTCATTTAAACTTATTAACACATATGAAGCCGAAATTATTAGTTTATATATAATGCCTAATAAACAGACAGAAAATAGTTAAAATTGCCACATTCCAATTTTTCTATTGTTTGAAAATAATCTTAAATGATTGCGAAATTTCATGGTTACATGAGAATGGGTTAACCGCAGCGCGACTAATTGCAGAGCCTTAAGGTGTACTGACTCACCGCATAAAAACGTACGGTTGTTTAATTGAAAGGAAAATTCTGTCGCATAAAAGTACAGAAGAAGATGAACTAGCAGAATTGCTAGTCTTCGACAATTTGCCGAACAAAAACGCAGAGAGAAAGATGGCGTTTCTTGTCCAGTTTGTCTAGCTTCAGGGTGAGCTTGTTTTTCTATAGACTTAACCTCGGGCAAGGGTCTACTTCCATTGATAATTGACATTTGTCACATCCCAAGAGAGGAAAAAAAAAAGAAAAAAAAGAGGTAAATAAAAACATCAAAATGGGCGAAGAGAAGGGAAAAAAAGTGATTCTCCCATCTTAATCGTTCCCATGATAAAAATCGCAATTGGAATAATAAAATGCTGCATTATCAAGAAAGAAAAAGGGTTTCGCAGGTTTTATTAGTATGTGTAACGCGTATTTCTGTCTCCCCCCCCTCCCAATGACGTAAAACTATGTAATTAAATAGGTACCCTGCTAGTTGCAAACTATAGTTATGTAAATGGTTTCCCAAGAGAGACAAAATCAACTCACTTTTGGAAGGGGAGGGTTCCTATTTATGACACTGAAACGGACTTCTCACGATTATTCGGTTGGTACTTGTACAAATAAAATAAAAAATTTTTGTTTGTGATTATCCAATTCTTAGACTATGATGATATATATAGGCCAGAAAATTAGACCGCAGTTATACCTCATTACTGATTAGAAATGCATCAGAAATTTTTGCTTATAGTGATCAATTTGAATATCTTACGTGAATGGATGCAAATTGGTTTTCATTTGTTTGTCCACAGTTCAGCCCTTTAATGTAGTCTATGAAGTATAATTACCGGGTAGTTTTGACTGCGATGTGAGACACCGACCTTTATGTAGGGTGTTGCTTTCTTTAATGAGAATGAATGCAATGTGTGTTTTATTTTGAGTGAATGCTTCTTTAAGCAGCCATGTGATTTTAGTTATTATGGTAATCTGAAAAACCATTAAGCAGTGGCGTAACAAGCAACCCGTAGATTCCGCGACTGCGTGAGGGCGCAAGAAGTTAAGGGGCGCACTGGGTGGCAATTTTAAAAGCCGTAATTTCAAAAGAATTTGCGAACTTTTATCTTTTCTTATTTGTTTTCAAAAAAGGTATCTTGTGCTCATATTCCTTATTTTGTCGCTCATTTCTGACTGTGGAATAAAATATCTCAACAAGATGCTTTTAGGCAAATTGGATGACCCCGTTTCTAATAATATTTTTATTGTCCCTGGAGTTGGCGGGCTATTTTTTTCTTCCTTTAATACATTATATTTGCATTTTGAAGGGATGAGTAGCGTTTGCAACCACAGTAAATTAAATTTTAATTATTTTTTTAAAAAGTAGAAAAATATGTGCAAAAATTTAATAAAAGATAAAAAGAGACAGCTCATTATAATCTAATGACAAACTTTAGGAGCTTCGCTGTAACAAAATAAGATTAAGTTGGTGGAAAACATAAAGAAGGTAAAAGTCGTTGGCAGTTGTATCCAAAAAGTGTGATAAGTCAAATATGTTACAGCGTAGATCGTCTGCGCAATATTAGAGTTAAAGGATGCAGCCGAACCTAGTTTACCATTGCCATTAAGTGATGTTGTTTTACATATCTAAGTTCCAACTTTAAATGAAGTTTTTAACACTTTCCAATCTAGTTGAAAAGTGTTTAGGACTTCGGTTTGTCGGCCGTCTGTCCGTGCTCTAACTCGCATAAATATACTTCGATTGGCCTGAAATTTTTGTTTGTTATTCTCGTTTACTACAGTATGTTCCCTATTGAAAATGAAGTGTGAAGCACTTATAATTTTTTTACAGGGACAGTCAAAAGTATTCTGTCAATGGGAAATAATCGTTTCAAGTGCATTTTGATGATGCTACGCCATTTGAAACATGATGAAATTGCTATATAATTAGGAAGCGCATTAAAACATACTTTTTGAAGAATATGGGGTGCAAAGTATTTATTATTCATTTACAAGGTCAAACAAAAGAATTCTGTTACAAATTGTTCTATGGGGAAAATTCGTTTGCAGTGTAATTTAATGATGTTTCACTACTTCAAACAAAATGAAAATTATATGCATTACTGAGGTGCACTATAGATTGCTCGCTTAAAGGTATGGTGTGCATTGCGTTTATCGTTCATTTACAGGGACACACAAAAGATATCGGTTACAATATACATATGATAATTACAGTCTGTGTGCTTAAAAAGTGCGTTTTCAACTTTGATTTGCGTTTTTAAGTTTAACTATTTTTTTTTCATAGTACGTGGTGTGTATAAATTCGGCTGATCATATACAAGGCAACACAAGGGAATTCGTAACTATTACAGACTATGGGAGAGAATTGCTTAAGGGTAGAGTTTTTAATTGTGTTACACATTGTCCTGCTGAACTATATTTAGTACACTAATAGAAGTTTGTGGAATATAAATAAATTCATACACAGCGCTACGCAAAGAACAAGATACATTGTCATATACAGGTTGGTAATTGCTGGAAGCGAGTTTGTTTCCTTATGCTTTTTTACCTGAATGTGTTTTTTACCTTTTGGCTTAATATGTGGTGTGTACAAAAGTCTTAGATAATATACAGAGCTGTACAAAAGATTTCGAGTGCATTTCCATCGATTGGCGAAAAATTTTAAATGTGAATATTCTAACAGAATTAAATTCTATCATACTATATATCCACATCTATTGATCATATACAGGGCTGAACAAAATAATTTGACTACTTTTTTGACAATGGAAGTTAATGTCGAAAACTGTATTTTTCAATGTGTTATGCGTTTTCTAAACTATTTACTTACATATCTTCTTTCACCTTATTTAACGCTGAAGTTTCTTTACAGTTTTCTGGATGTGTTGGAAAGTGTTTAATAATCTATGCTTGACGCATGATTTTTCCTTCTTGTTTATATTATATGAGGGTTGTTGTCTTTTTATTTCCAAAAAAACTTTATCTGCTTTCTTATCCTAAATCAATAGTTGTTCTTGCACCATTTTGCGGACACTTATGGGAAAAATTTTAAAAATTTAAAAAAAAGAATCAACACCTAAAAGCTTTAATCGAAATTTGCCAAAGATGATAATAAGTAGTAAAAATTGGATAACAGCACACGAAATTATAAATAAACAGTTAAAAACTGAACAATCTATAATATTCTATGAGACATTTACAATTTATTCCTATCGGAACTACAGTTGAAAATTAAACAGAAAATACCATAAACTTGTATAGTGGTTCCTCCATATGCTATTCCGCTGCTTGCAAGTAATGGAGTAAGTTTCAATACCGTTAAATACCATATTTTTAAAACGCCGTTATTGCATGAAAAGTTATTTCACGTTTTACATTGTGTCAAGTTGGAGAATTAATTATTATTCAGCTCAAACATAAAATAAAAGTCGGTGCAAAATATGTTTTCTCAAGGTGAAATTTCGATTTCTAACTGTGAAAGGCGCAATTTATTATTTTAGGAAATGATCACGTCCAAAGCATCTTATCCTGCTCAAAAATAAATGTGCACCACTTTACCCTACACGATTTTGACAATTATTAATGGTAGTGTGACCACCCATATTGGCCTTGACACCAGAAGAAGGTATTCCATTGCTCCGAGGGGTTTTTCAAACACACGGATATTCAAATTACGTCTTAACCCCAGCGTCAAATACCGTTTAGACTACGCCACGAAGAGGAAAAACATGAAAATTTCCTTGCGCATTCACATGCACACATTTGAATATACATGCGCACACCCTTAGCCAGTTTCTTGAGCAAGACCGGATGCTCTTTTGGTGAATGGTATAACTCAGAACAATGGTAAATAGGGGTCAGAATGAAAGTGTTTGCCCGTGCTTTCTTCAATGGCACACACTGCTGGCATTTTAATGATGGGCCATATGAGGCTTGAACCAGCACAAAAGGAGTTGGGTAAGAATAAAATAGTTTCACTTTCTTATCAGGTCTGTTATGCAATGAGAATGAAAATATCACGCGACAGTACTTACTTTCATTACAGTTCTACAGCTTTGTGTTCTTTTTATAAGTGCATATGCGTTTAAAGATATGTAAAAAATTTGATACATAAGCTATTTTTCTTTTTAATATATAAGAACTGTTTGTGTTAAATTTAACTGCAATCTAAAGCTCTTACAAAGGAGTATCATTTTCTAAAGTTTAAAGTGAACTAACTGAATGTCTAATAATATTTTTTAACCCTACACTGCACAATTATGCATATATGATTCAATTAAAATTTAACTTTTAATAAATAAATTCAGTTCCAAGAAACCCCTATATTTAAATAAATATATTCACCTTATGTAATCACAGAAGTCTGCTATTAAATAAGTTGGAAAATTTATCTTTAAAATGTCTGGTATCTATCTCTAAAGATCGATATAAAAAACATACTACATCAAAAGAAAAATTCGTGCAGTGTAGAGTTAAGTAATTCAATCAAAGTTTTATAAAACTAAAAAATATTTTATCATTATTTTGGGCAAAATGAGTTTTTTTTTTTACGATCAGTGATGTAGCTTTCTAGTAAGAGTTACATTCTTTGATATTATTCACACCCATTAGGTTTCGCTTAAAATAATGAGCTTTAAAACGAATACGTTTTCGCAACAACTTTGGTAAATATTGAAATTATGAATCTTGCGTGCAATATGGTGTGTCATATTTTTGCTTCTGGTTCTAGGTTCTTTAAGGAATTAGTTATCTACCAAATGTGCCTAAAGCGCTATCTCACTAAAATCTCGTTTACCTGGAGTCGTCTTCGCACCATTTTTATCATCAACAGCCATCAAGGTCTTCTATATTTCATCATCATGCTTATGCGTTTGTAGATGCAAAGTAGAGGTTAAAAAACAGAAGGTGAACAAGGTTAGTCTTGAGGAATGTTGCCTACAAGTTTTCCAGTTTATTAGGCTAGTGGATGTTGCAGGATAAAATTATCTCCGAAGCCTTCTTTCATTTGCTTCTTAATTGCAAGGCACCCCACAGTTCTTCTACAAGAGCGTTAAAAAGATTTCATTTTGTGAGCTGTATTCTCCATGCGGGCCAAGATGGATTGATTATTTGAATGACAGTAAAATAGAATTCGTAGTTATTAATGTGTTAATAACATTTCAGAACACCCACTGTGTATCATTGATGCTTAAAATTCAAGAATCTGAGCAATTTTTATTTGTTTAAAATTTCACCTGAATTTTTCTTTGATTGTTTAAATGATGCATTCACATGTTCTGTTGTATCAAAATATGTTTAATTCTTATTGCATAGTTTTTCTAGAGCGGCAACCGAGACTAATGAGCATGTTTTACTTTATCTAATGTTTTTCTGTACTGCTGTGTGTAATTTTGAGGTTTGAAAATAAATTTTGACGCTTTTTATTTTCATTTTTCAACAGTATCTTTTTGTTAAAATAACTAGTAGAACTAAAAAGAAAAATTCCTTTTTTCGGCTGCTAGTCCGACAAAAATATTCGATAAAGATGCAAAAAAATGACTTCGGCTGAAAATTAAAACTATAATAATAAAAGACATCTGTCTACTTCTGCTTTATATTTACGATCATTATCAGATTATGAGCATTAGGAGCATTATCAGAATCGGTCATGATATCACAATTGATTAGATTATAAATTGAATAATAATTGAAATCATAAAGAACAATAGATTATACTAAAAATACCAAATGATTTTTTTTGTTTATCTATTTATTTATTTTTTATTTGTCATGAAAGTGGTTTGTAAGATCTAAAGTTTGTAAAACTGAAAATAAGCTTAATTGGAATTTTGTTTTAAATACTGTCAATGGCTGAATGTTTTATTTTTCGTCAGGCGTAATAAAAATTTTAACATTGATCGGGTGATCAAATTTTGAGAATAAATAATTCATTTTACAGTGGTGGATAATTAAAGAAACACTTAATTTAGATAAGAGACAGACACTACCCTTAGATATGTAATGGAGGATTGGGAGACTACTGAGAAGTTTGTGGGATTTTCCGAAAAATATTGAACAGCAATAAAAAAAAATGGCTCGGCGATCTTGCGCCCGAAAAAGGATTTGAAAAAGACATGCCGAAAATTTGCATCTCCTTTATAAACGCCCGATTTCAATTTTTAAAAAGTTTGTGTTTAGTGTGTATATATATGGTGTTTTTTGCAAATTTTTTGCGTTTAATAAAAGCAATGGATGGCATTACTCATTGATTCTGTGTGATTACTCACATTTTCAAACAGCAAAATGCGCACCATGTTACAAATTGAATCATAATTGGTAAACTCTTCAGAGTTCTCGGTTTTTATTTTTATTTCTCCTTGTAATGCTTGAGTTTTGTTACCCTTTGCTTCCCACGTTTTGTTAGTTGAGCAATCAATCCACGTTAAGGTTCAACCCACTTGGAAATCTGAAGCGCATCTTTGTTAAAAAGTGCGTGGAAGAAGACGACATAAAACAAAATTCAGAAAACATTTCTTTTTCTTTCTTCAAGAGCGATCGGGACATTGACCGATCTTATTCACTCACCAACCATCGAAGGCGAATTTGGCAAGGGGGTGGTTTTTATACCTTTGTAAAGATATGTCAGATTTGATTGGAACTGCGATATCTTAACGGAAAGGTTTGACCTCTTTGCCGAGTTTGTAAAATGAAAGGGAAAAAATGGCATGAAAGGGTTTTTACATGAGTCATTTCAGGGGTCTTTTTTATTCGCTGAATATTTTTAAGGTATTACTTTGATATTATTACTCATCAATCATCCGTTACAGTGTTCTTTTTTTTTAATTTAGCATAAGTTTTTTATATATATAGTGGGCCTTGATCTCCTTTCACTTGAAATATTTTAGAAGATTTTCAGGTCACATATCTTAAGTTAATGGGGCTTTAACTTTTTTTTCTTTCACGCTGCATCTACTCTTTTTTTTTTTCAGGCTGTAAATTTGCACACTGAAACCTTATATTTCACACTCCTTGGCACCTTTTGTTAAGCAAAAATAGGAAGTATCTTCTTACGTTCATTCTGAAATTCTTTGTTGTTATCTTCAAGAAAATTCCAATCTCGCTAACTTTTTTGCTGATGAAATAAAGATAAGATTGGGGTATTTCTGAATTTAACTAAGATTACGATATGATCTAAACCCTACTGATTTTGCATTAAAGCATTGTTTAAAAGTTCTTATGATAAAGACCAAAAAATATTTTTGAATGTATATGAGAATATCTTATATATTAAAACGAAAAGGGATTTCCGTCAAATTTATTTTTCACACGAATTTGGCCCATTTGCGCATGAGTAAACTTAAATCTAGAACCTAACCAGTTTTAGAGCACACTCAAATGCGAAAACGGTGGTCGAGTGGTGTAAGGCGCGTTTTTTCTCTGTTCGAATTATCGTTCGGATTACCCTGCTGTGGACAGAATGATTTTTCTTATTTTATTCGAATTATTCTTCATAAATTTCAAACTTTTTAAAACCGTTATGAATTTTATTTTTACGGTACTATCAAGTTGTTTGCCGTCAAGTTTTGACGGGTTCCATCTAGTACTTTATTAATATAATAAATATTATTTTCGTAAAACTGACAAAAACGTCGAGCATTTTTATAAAATTTTAATAGTAAGCTTTAAGTTTGTTTTAATGTAACACTATCTTTAAAATGATCTGTTGTTTGCTATAGACCTTCATTTAAAGTAAACATTAAATCGTTTGCTAAGCCACAGCCTATAGTTGAAAATTAAAGAATTCGTTCAATCAATTTCCAGATTAACTTCGGAGATTTTCTTAGGACTTTGTTGACTAGGGATTCTGTATGAAATCTTGATTTTAAAACAGTAGACGCCCCGCCCTCTTCTGAAAGTCTTTCATTAAATGGTTTTCTAGATAGGTTTTTCAAGTTTATGCATGAGTAAATATCATTCAATGTACGGATTCAATATAAAACGTCTTATAATTTAAAAAATATGGACAACATAATATAATTGCATTTTATGTAAGGTAAAAGCCACGCCCTTAATCAATGATGCTTGGTAAAACAAGCACGAGTTAACTCGTGCTTGTGCCCGGCCGTTTACTCGTGCTTGGCCGTTTACTCGTGCTTGTGCAGTGCCCGGTGAACAATATGTTAAAAATGACAAAAAAATTAACTTTCTTGACCTTAAATTTAATACGTTACACTTTTTTGTTACCAGTATTTTTTAATTATAATTTTCGTTTTATTTAATTTAATATTTCTGTGATTAATTAAGGCAAAGATTTTATCATTCAAAATTAGTGGTAAAAAAGTAATCCAAAAGTTGGCAGCTGTGCAAACACGGGTATACTCGTCATTGGTCAACAATGAGTTAATTAACCCCTTTCCTGTGACGCCCGAACCCAGTTCGGGCAATGCAATTGCGCTTGTTTTGGTGTGCCCGACCTGAGTTCGGGTAAGAGAAAAATCTGTGTTTCAATTATGTGAAGCCCGAACTCAGTTTGGGTAACGCAAATGCGCCAATTTTTTAATGCCCGACCTGGGTTCGGGCAAGAGAAAAGTCGGTGTTTCAATTCCTTGAAGCCCGAACTCATTCCGTCCAATGCATAATATGTAATTTTCCATTTCCCTAATAGATGAAGATACTTTCCCGCGAAAAGTTCAGCAGTTTCGCGCCATTTGTCGGATTTTTGTAATTTTAGTAGTTATTTCGTTTATTTTTTTAAATAATCTATTTCTAACATTTTGATGATAATAACGAACAAAATTAAAGAGAAAAAAAATCTATTTGACACTTTTTTTCAAATATATTCCACAGGCAAGGGGTTAATGTATTTTTTTATACCACTTTAAGCAGTGAAAAGGCTTATTGTGCAAAAAATAAAAGCTTTTGGTTACTAAACAAGCTATATTTAACAAGTGAGTTAAAAACTGAAATTTTTAAGATTATCTTTGAGTTGTAATTTGTTTTGAATTCTAGATTTAGATTATTAAAACTGGTTCTGAAGTTACCAGATATATCTTCTTCCTTTTTCAACAAAATATGATATCATATATATTATTATCGCTGCTTTTTAATTATTATTACAAACATTCATTTCATAAATCATTATAAAAATTCCCAAAAATGATCCAGTCTATTTCGCGACCATTCAAAACTCAACAGTAGTTTATTCACTGGCACATCTGCCCTGTTCCTTCTTTTTGTTGCTGTATATAATTAATAGTGAGCCACTCATAAAAATTATCAAGATTCTCGCAGTGACATGAGCTCCAATACATTATTCTGTGACACATTTTCTTCTTAAATTATTTTTTTACTAAAGATATTAATAAAGAGCCAGCCATTAACCTTCAACTAGATCACAAAATAGAAACATGAAAAAAAGTTTTGATGATAAAGAAAGATCAGCAGGAAAAAATATCAGAATGTTAACGAACTTCAGATTGCGTCCTTTAATTATTTACGGACCGCTCGATTTCCTTCCGTTCCAATTAAATAGGCCGCCGACTAGGCTTATCGAATTGCCATCGGAACCGCAGAATTTCTGTTCGTTTTCATTCCTCTTACATTATAGTTAACAAGGATGACTTATATTCTGGCTAAATAAGTTAAAATGAAATTGAAGGGGGTTTCATTAAGGTAAGTTATGTACAAATATCTCTCGCTTTATGCGATTTCAGTTAGTGCAGTAATTTTTTTCTCATATCCTCATACATCGCGCAATTTTTCTTTTGGAAGTATGATTTTAACACTTTCCAACCTAGTTGAAAAGTGTTTATGACTTCGGTTTGTCTGGCCGTCTGCCGTCTGGCCGTCTGTCCGTGCTCTAACTCCCGTAAATATGCTCGGATTGCCCTGCAATTTTTATATGTTATAATCGTTATCTATAGCATGTTCCCTATTTCAACGGAAGTATGTAGCACTTATAGTTTTTTTACAGGGACACTCAAAAGAATTCCGTTACATTGCGGTCTATGGGGAAAAATCATTTGCTGTTCATTTAAATAATGTTTCACTATTTTAAACGCATTAAAATTTATATATATCACTAAGGTGCATTAGAAGAAGCTTAATATGGAATAGGGTGTGCATAGCACTTATACTTACTTTACAGGGACAGTCAAAAGAATTCCGTTACATTACGTCTATGGACAAAAATCGTCTGCGGTTTATTTAAATAATGTTTCCCTATTTTAAACGCATTGAAATTTATATAAGGTTCATTACAAGAGACTTACTTCAGAATATTGTGTGTATAGCAGTCATCGTTCATTTACAGGGACACACAAAAGAATTCTCTACTGTCTGTTAACAATAATTCCTGGAAGTGCGTTTTAAGTTACTAAACGCGATTTTAATTTTAAATCGCTTTTTGTCTATTACGTGGTGTGTATAAATTCTGTAGATCCTATACAGGGAAGCACAAAAGTTCGGGAACACATTTCCGTATTATTTAACTCCAGACGGAGAATTTTTAAACTGTGCTACGTGTTTCCTAACTGAACTAAAATTTAGCATCCTATGTAGTATATATACAAATCTATAGATCCTATACAGGGCTGAATAAAAGTATTTGGATTACTTAGATGTTATCTTTTAGCTTATTAAAGAGTATGATTCGTAAAATTATTTTGGAAGCGTTGGAAAGTGTTACATAATCTATGCTTGACGCATGATTTTTCGTTCTTGTTTTATACTCACATTTCTGAATAAAAACCAGAAAATTTAACGAGAATTTTTTCGCCTTATTTAATAGCAGATTTTCGTGACTATTACATAAGGCGAATATTTTTGGTTGTCAGAAATTGAATTTATTTACTAAAAGATAAATTTTCATTTATTCATATATGCAATGCAGGGAATTCATACAGGAAGAAATTTCGATTTGTGCACAAATCATGGAGCCAGCTATCGCCAGCCAAACACCGCGGATTTGGAATATAAAACCGTGGGAAAATAAAACCAAAATTCGGTGAAAAATCCGATCGAATGGATCAGAGTTCTCTGTTATGCAGAATTAAACTTAAGATCGAGTTTTTAATGTTTCTTTATTCGCACATATTAAATTAGCTCACGCGTAAGTGGACGTTCATGTAAATTAAATTAAATTTATTTAAAATTTTCTCTAGTAATAAAAAATAATATATCAAAACAATATCGTTGCACATTATTATATTGTTTGTTTATGTACAGTAATTTTTTTAGAAAGTTGGCTGTGGAGCTAATGTACTGTTTTTTTCCATTCAACACTGCAAAAAAAACTGTTGATTTTACGGTAATGCGCGGTAGCGTATTTCTGCTTATTTGATACCAGTATTATACCGTAAAATGATTTTTTTGTTGTTTTTTTTTTTTTAAACAGTGATGTATGTTTTGATTAGTGCAATAATATCGAAGGATTAATTAATCGCGCTAATCAAGGAAAACGCGTATTTCATTTCGCAATAAAAGTATGTTTAGTGATAACCGCACAACTATTATGAATTTTAGTCATTTGTGAATTTTATTTTAAAATAATGTAAAACTATTGAAAATTTCCTATATCTTTCCTTTTTATGTTAAAAATCAAGCTTTCTAGTTCAATATTTAATTATGAGACTAAAAATTTAATATAGAACGTTTATAAATTTTAATAAATTACGAATTGTATTTTAAAATACTGTAAAATTATTGAATATTTCTAGTATCTTTTTTTTCTATGCTAAACATTAAAATTTTTACTTCATTTTTTAGTAGTTAAACTAAAAATAGAATTTAAAAAGTTTACGAATGTTATTTCATTGCGAATTTTATTTTAAAATAATGTAAAATTGAATATTTCTGGTATCTTTTCTTTCTATATTAAACATTTAACTTTTAACACCGGAAGTTTGGCAGGTGTGACATGTGACGAATTTAAAAATATTATGAATTATTGCATATTTTGAAATATATTCATTTAAAGCTTTTACAAAATAGTTTAGGAATATATTAAAAAAAAAAAATTCCTTTCAACCAAATGCCATATACATATATATATATAGGAAACTTTCGTGTATCTATCGGATAAAACGTAAGTAATAGGGCATTAAATGTGGGGAAATAAATTTGATGTAGCTGAAAGCAGCAGTTAATAATTACGTTTTGCGAAAAGAAAAGCGAATTTTCAAATAAACATGTAAATAAAATACAAAGACCTAGGTAACTTTATCATACATCAATGTCGAATACTTCACAATTACAACTAAACCTTTCTCAGAAAGATATTGTGTCCTTTTACGTACGAATAAAAGAAAAAAAAAAGTTCCATCTAAGACATGAAAATGAGATATCGGATTTAACCATGGGAGGGAGGGGGGGGGGGTTGTTACCTTATGTCTCGAACTTTTTTACATTGCACAAAAGCAAGTTCTATCCGCTTTTTGTTATTCCCAAAAAATAATAGAATAACACGTAAAGAAGGGGAAAAAAGAAGAACTTAAGCCCTTTTAGTAGGCATACGTCTTTACTAATGCACATCGGATTCGGTTTCGAACCAGTTTCTGTCGCCTGTTTGCGAGGGGGAAAAAATAGAAAGAAATTTCAATTTATTCATTCTTTGACATTCTAGAAGTGGCCTAAGATGGGAAACGTGAAAAGATTTCGTGAAAACCCCAGATAAAATTCCTTCGCGTCCACACTCTGGTGACACCATACGTTTCATGCTACCCTTACGTGTATCAGTCTTCTAAAAAACTAGTAATGTACTATAAAAATGGGATACTTTCAAGCTGAATACAGAATTCATTAAAAGATTGTATTCGAGATTTCAGGGGAAAGGGACTTACAATTTCATTTTGCGCATGTTTTTATACAATGTGTTCAGCGGTGCCACTGGCGACTATTTTTATATTTTATTCGTATCCTTATTTCCAAACAATAATCTTCGTGGTAAATTTCTACAGCATCTACAAGAGAAATCTTCTGCAAAGATTATTGTTTGGAGATAGTGGTACAAATAAAATATATAAAAACAGTCGTCAGTGGCACCTCTGTGTATTCCATAACGAACAAGAGATTTCCTAAAATGAGTACAATTTTTATTTATTATGTTTCCTATGCCGCGTAAAATTCTTTATTTTTTATGTTTAAATGTGTTTTATCTTTAAGAATTTCTGTTGGGAAACTTTATTGTAGTAAATTTCCCCAAAATATCTGAGAAATTTACTGCAATAAACTTTCCCATCAGATTTATTTAAAACAAATTTACATTTTTGTCTGGGTTTTTTTCAATAGTAAAAGTGATCTCTCAAGTGATCTAATAAAAATATCTCTAATTGTTTATATTTGTAGAACGTTGTAGATTAATGCAGTGTCTTTTGTCATAATAAAATTCACAATAAAAGTCAAATGATACGTAAGTCCCGATAACTATTTAACACTGTTTAATGAAGCACAATTAACATTTAATTACACACAACACACACATATTAATATAATTTTCACTTGGCTTTATGCCGCATCGTCGTACATTACTTCGGTCCAAGCTGGAATTCACATTCGTTCTGAAGCTTTTTCCCTCGGAACGGGACTATGGCAGTCAGAAATCCCCAATAGAAAATATATTCCCTCCCTTATAAAATGATTGAGTTGCGACAATTTTGATATGAAAAACACAAACGGTTAGCTATTGGTGATTCAAAACAGCACTTTTATTAATTACATTATTTAAAATAGACATAGATTAGATTATAAATGCTGTAGTCTATTAAAATGGTATGTCATATTAAACTCTCTAATGACCTGAACTTGATTTATTCAAATATTTTATAAAAAATGAAATATTTACATACAATAAATGGCATACAATATAACAGGCATTAATCTAGTTTTCCTCTTAACGCCTAGAATGAAAATCATTTTCAGTGAATAAAAATGAATTGTTCTGATGCTGGGCCTTCGAAAGATGATCCACATTAATCATTAGACCTTGGTTAGAACTCTTTGGCGCATCAAAGTATCACTTGCGCTGTCTACAGTGCTAATTATCTTATGCGTGATATGGAAATAATTAGCATTACGCATTATTAGGCTGAAGCTTGTGTATATTTTCGTTCATACTTTAGTTTATCATGTACCATCTAATGTTGTTGAAACTTTGAAAGCGTAATATTAATGATTCTGTTTACTTGAGTTTTGCATAAATTTAAGTTGAATGCCTATTTAAATACCGGAAAAATGTGTCGGTAAACTGTTTGAAAAGCTTTCGATTGCCAATGGCTAAATGGATATTTTTCTTTATGCAGATAACCTAAAAGCCTGACATGTGCATATGTCGGAGAATTTGAAATGTGGAAGGAAAGGTCCGTTGTATAAGGATATTTTACGATATAGATTTTAAAAGATTTAAACTTTAGCTTTACACTTATTTGACTACCTAAGAGGGGCTGTTCAGACGAGGAAACCAGGTCTATACAGCATAGATGTCCCTTTATTAAAATCTTAATAAAATAAAAAAAAAACTTACAAAATATGGCGACTGGTATATAATGCAACTAAGAGGGAAATATAAATGGGGAAAATAGGGGAAAATACTTAAGATACGGTTTTCGGCATTGACTTTTCAAATCATTCGGAGGAATGGAGAGTGAATGGAGAAAAAATTGCGTTCTGATATATAAACCCAAAATATAGCCGCAGCTGAACCCACCTGAAAACGCGACAAGGGGGTGGGGTGGAAAGAGACATACTATGGTCAAGCTTTCTAAAATTACATATCATGAGTTTTATTACTTATTGTGCATTTTTGCTTTTTAACATCGTATAGACTTTATGTAAGAAGGCTTGCTATCTCTGTTTACAGTCCTCGTCCTTCTTCTTCATAGCCAATATTGACGTGTTCTCTACTGCACAGTCCGAATAGCCACATAAAGTTGTAATTTCTTTTCGTGTAACTAGAATTCCAGTCCTTTTCCAATATCCTTTATAAAGCGCATCCTCAAGCCGTTTCTCATGCAGCAACATGACGAAATTGGTAGATGCTTTTGTTAGAGCTACATCATAAGATGGGGTATAAAAATGGGAAGAATTATTGCAAAATATGTGATTTCATGTGCCGTTGGTCATAAAAAATGAGCTTTTTAAAAGATAACCAATGGTCGAGAGACACTTAGCAGGAAATATGCTTTTTTTAAACTCTTCTGGTAATTGACAAATAAATAAAAGATTTAACAAAGGACGGGAATTATCACTTTACTACACAGTATACAGCCAACAGAGTGAAAAAATGTCCAGACCGGGTACCGAACCCGAATAGCTGGTAATAGCGTACCAAGTGCTTTACCATTTAAGCCACCAGGACGACATTCAGTTTAGCATTTGCTCACTCTTATATGGTAAGGCTACAACTTCTGCAGCACAAGATGGAACGTCAATCATGAGCACAACTTTAGTGGCATGCATTAGACAAATTTAACACAATATCGGTGAATATTTATATGTCTAATTAAATTTTCAGCAGAGATGAAATTACGCTGGAAATTAATGAGTACAGAGGATCTGAATTATCACTCTACTACACAGCGTACAACCAACAGAGTGTCTCCGGTCTGGACATTTTTTCACTCTATTTTCTCATTCTGTTGGTTGTACGCTGTGTACTAAAGTGATAATTCAGATCCTTTGTACTCATTAATTTCCAGAGTAATTTCAGCTCTGCTGAAAATTTAATTAGGTATATAAAATATTTATGTTAGGATAATTAGTGAGCGTGTGTCTTTGTTTTTGCTTAATAATTAGTTTAAAGCAATATCTGAAGTACATACTTAAGTTATCTGAAATCAAATATATCCTTATTCAGTTTAGATACCTTCAAATGTATTGTTAAGAAATGCACACACATGCTTTCTCTATCCCAAGGTTTTAATCAGATTGCTGCTTCAGTCATAAAAAAAAATCGCCCCATTTTTTTTTTCAAAATTTAATTTATTGAGAAGTGTATCAACAGAAAATCAACAGTTTTTGTACCCAGTTAGAAAGAATAAATTTTGTGGTTAATACTATTTATGATATGCATTGAATTACATATCTAAAGTATAATCACAATAGATTAATCTGTTATTCTAAGTAAACTTTGCCCATAAAAGCCGTTGAACAAATAACTTAATATATTACTTATGCGATCGCTATGATTTACCATGAAATTCTTGAATATAAAAATGTCCTCATCTGTCACAGATAATTTTGTTAGACAAAAGAAATAGGTTTAAGAATTACATCACAATCAAAATGGTATTAATAAAAGACAAGAAAAATCATCTTTTAACATGGATAGCAAACTTGAAAAGTCCAACAAAAACAAAATTTCGGCTATTATTTATTCCTTTTTTATTGTTTTATGTAAACTTGAAAGCTATGCTCCAGAGGCTACAAAGGGGGGGGAAAAAGACCTAGACCTAAAATTTCTGAAGATAACTCTTATTTCTTAGAAAAGTTCGATTGTTGCCTTTGCCATTTGAATGACATATATTCTTATCATTTGATATTCAACGGAATACAGCTGAACATCTTCAAGGGCATTGCAAACTATGAATTTTTTTATTGCTCTCTCAAAAGCTTCGGTAGAACATTTATCAGAAACCCAAAATGTTTGATGGCTTTTCTAAAAAAAATTACGAGGAAGAAAAAAAAATATTTTTTCAGCATATTTTAACGTATTTCATTCTTTTACGGAGAGAAAAACTAACTTTACAACAAATTTTTCTTTTGATATTTTAATATTTCTTCATTTTTCGGTATCCAAGATAGTAGAATGAATTTTTAGCTTTTAATTATTTATTTATTTAATTATTTAATTATTTTAATTATTTACGGCTCAACAATAACATCATTTAACGTTTTCACTACTTTATGTTACATTTTTCTCGCTAGTTTATGCTAGTTTTTTCCCTAATTTATTATTTTTCATATTGTTTTCCCCATATTAAAAACAAAAAAAAGATGTCTCTTGACTGTTAAAAATATAGTACATGTCAGTGTATATGTGTACATTTCCGCTGAATTTGCAATCGCCCTAATAACAAACCAATCTTTACTATACTGACTTATATTGTGCCAAAAATTGAATTTTTCGGAAGTACTCCCCATTGAACAACCAATAATAATTTCAGTTATTATTGGCTTAACAGTTATTATTGCTTTATATCAGAAATTTTTGGATGAAATTCTACTATGGCAGAAATATCGGTGTTAAATTAGGTATATTTGCAATGAAACGCTAAAATTTCATAAATGTTGGCAATGAAATTGAGAAATACAGAATGTTTTCGTACATTTTTTAGACGATTTTCATAGTATTTACAGAATTATTTTACATAAAATATTTGTGTTAAAACGTACAGTTTTGCAACCATTATCCTTAACTACCTTCTAAATTCCATGACAATAATATCTTTTGTAGTTTTGAAAGAGATATTTGAGTTCATTCCTTTTGAACAGCTTCCAAAGTCCATGAAGGGTTGTTGCTCAACGTTTGGACTTGGATAACGTGCTTTTCAAAAGTCCAAAAGCGCAAAAATCCATGGGTGATATATCAGGATATTTAGCAAGTATATCAGTAAAGGGGTACCCGTTTCTCGTTCCATTTTTTCCTAGGAAATTAACTGTGGATTGTTATGTGTGGCTGCTTGCTTTATATTGATGCAGTTCAACAGATTGGTGGCAATGGGGGTAAAGAGATAGTATTTCATGTTTGAATATTGGGAGTAAAAATATGTTTAATATGTGGAGTTGATCTAAGCATTTTTATCCACTATCTTTATTTTTAATTTGCCGTTATATGCAAAGCCCGCAACAATCATAAACCCTTTGCTAAAACTTACCTTAGATACATTGAACCATATTTTAAGATTTTTTTAAATAACCGAAAAATCGTTTTATTTTCGTTATTTTGACATACTTTTAAGATACTTTTCATTCATCGTTTTTTTTCGTTATTTATAATTTATCGTTTTTTAATAGCTAAATAAGAAAAATTCTCCTCGGAAAGTGCAGAAATATAGTCTTCCATCCATCAGTTCTTTAAAAGCGTCATTTTGGATGTAAACAAAATTTTCTTTTTCCAGACGAGAATTTATACTTTCAAAAACATATTAGCTGTGAAAAATAATTTATCTATGCAGATGAATTTATTTACATCAAAACAAACTCGTCTAAAAAGTGTGCGAACAGCCTCTAAATTCCAAGCCAATATATTGAAAAAATGTAAACATTTCAAAGTTGTCACAAAATTTATGCCAATCTTGCTATTATTGGCAAAAATATAGGCAATATTGGTCACTATATAGCCAATATAAACAATATTGACCAAATATAATTTTGATACTAGGACAAGTATCTATATTTTAAAGTTTATTACGTGAGTAAAGGAAAAATATACTGTATAGGTTGTAGAACAAACAATACTAACAAAATTATTGCACAAGAATTCAATACGTTATAAAACTCAAAGATTAAATAATAATTCTAGTCATTTCATATTCTCTTTCTTCTGCATGCATCTTCTGTTTGGTTTAAAACGAGAATTATTTTTCTTCTGAAACAATGAATCTTCAAGGGGATGTAATCGCAAGACACAACACTATGATGATATTTCAAGAGCTTTTCAAGGTCTTTATTGAAGGTCTCGAGGTTTTACAATATCAGACAGAATTCGAAAGGATAAAAAAAGAAGGGGGGGGAATGAACCAAAATTTTTTTGGTATTCTTTCGGTTATTTAATCGAAGATAGGACAGGAATTTTTTTTCGTCAAAATCCATAAATAACCCTTTCGATGTTGCCAAAAAAATTCTAACTTACAAGAATTACGATTTTTTATGGAAACGTCAGATAAAAGCCAGAGGGCTTTCACGTGCAAGTTTACCCTATTTATAATATATCTGATGGATTGAGTCTGTTTTCTTTTTCTTTTTCTGAATTATGAATTTGAGCCTATTTCTGTAGGTGTGGTTAAAGACACTCGAAACTTTCGATAGAAAAACATCTTTCACTATTTTTAAGAAAAATATCTGAGACATTTTTATTTTTCTTAAAACACCACCTATTTTTAGATTGTAGACTTTACTGAAGAAAAAAGAAAAGCGAAACCAGTTTAGATTAACTACTGCGATTATTTTTTCAGGATAAGTCATAGCATTCAGATTTTTCGTTTTGTGATTGATAATCCTATTGGTTATCTTACCTATTTGCATATAAAACACGTTTTCGGTAATCATTAATTAGAACTTAGAACATTATCCTTCCAAGTTTGTTTAACTTGTTTTACTTCTTAGTCTAATAATATATATTTTTTTGTAACTTGGGTGACGCTAGGTAACACTTGGTTTGCCCCATCACCCTTGTGTGCTAGACTAATTTAAAACTAGCGGCAAAAACAAGATCGATGCCATTAGTTGCTACTTCTTGTTGCCTGCGAACTTTGGTGTCTCGCATGTTTGCTTTGATGTTTACTAATGAGCTGACAGCTAGTTAGTTACCCATGTCGCTGGAGCCTCAAAATTTTACAACTTTTTAACCATAAAGATGAATGCTCTCAAGCTTAGGGTTCTTTAAAACGTGAAAAAATAAAATGTTAATCCTTGTCATGCCCAGATTTGCGTTCTCCTCCATAAGTATAAAAGGTAAATAAAATAAACACGTATTTTTTTGATTTAATAATTATTACACCTTTCTTATGTATTTGTATTTTATTTTTTTCATTTTAGTGTTTAAAATATTTTATTGTTGCAGTTTCACAGCCAGTTGGCTTATTGTAGCGAGCGTGGTTTGCATATAAAACACGTTTTTGGTAATCACTAATTAGAACACTATCCTTTCAAATTTGTTTAACTTGTTTTTCTTCTTAATCTAACAATATATATATTTTGTAACTTGCGTGAAGCTAGGTAACACTTGGTTTTACCCATCACCCTTGTGTGTTAGACTAATTTAAAACTAGCGGTAAAAACAAGCTCGATGCCATTAGTTGCTACTTCTTGTTGCCTGCAAACATTGGTGTCTCGCTTGTTGTTTGCTTTGGGGTTTAGTAATGAGCTGACAGTTAAAGTGCTATTACACGAGGCGTGAAAGTTGTCGCTATTTTCTGGTGACACAATGTTAACCTGTGGCTTTAAAAGGATTGCTCGAAAAACAAGCAACTTTTTTTTTTATGTTGGAGCAATTTTGTCGCTTATAATGTCTACTTAAGTAAATGTCGAGCACTGTCGCCCGGAATACCCAATCAAATGCTTGGAAAACTGACGCGTCACGGCAATTTTTGTCGCTTTAAATTATCCCGTGTATACTAGCTCTTTTAGCTACCTATGTCGCTGGAGCCTGAAAATTCTGCAAATTTTTAACCATAAAAATGAATGCTCTCAAGCTGAGGGTTCTTCGAAACGCAAAGAAATAAAATGTTAATCATTGTCATGTCCGGATTTATATTCTCTTCCATCAGTCTCAGCAGTATATGAACGGAAAATAAAATAAAATCGTATTTAATCTTTTGTGCTCCGACGGTACTTTTAGTACCATTAAAGAAAATGTAATATAAACTTTACTTAATCCGTATTTTAATATAAGTAGATCTTACTTTTTATACAAATTATTTTGCTGGATCATATTTAGAAAGTGAAAAGTCGAAGCTAAATATCATTTTTAATGTAGTTATTTTCTTAATTATTATTTACTTAGGTGTAGCTTTTCACTTATTAACAAATGTTATATGAAACAAATTGAAACTATAAAAGCCTTTTTATTTACAGATAGGATTTCATTACATTCCATTTATTTATAATTTTTTTTTCGTAATTTGCGAAATGTTCATAACAGTATTTTTTGTTATTTAATTTAAATTTCTTGTAAATATTTTACAAAACTAGCTATAACTACCGATTAGGTAAATCAGTTTTAATAAAAAAAAATATCTAAATTTCATATTATTATATAAATTTTCTAATATCTTCAGATATTAAGGAAGATAATTATTGAGGCGGAGCAATTTCTTAATTTATAATTTGAGGCATAAAGTGTTAAAAAATGTTACTCTTTATTTTATATTTGTAATTTTTTTACTACTTTTTAGGGTTTAAAATATTTTATTGTTGCAGTTTCACAGCCTGATTAAATATTTTAGCAAGCGTGGTTTAGCGCATACGTAATTACCCAATTGTAACCCGTATGCAATTGTAACCATATTGTTTATTTGAAAGAAATTTTTGCAATTTGTCACCTGCTCAATTTGAACTCAAAGCTAATTTTGACCAAGCACAGCTCGGTCTTCCCTGCTCGTTAAGTCCATATTGTTTAACTCGTATACAGTTGTAACCATAAAAAATATTTGGCAATTTATCATCTGCGCCTAACGGGAAAATACCTTAAACTTAAGTTATTAATTTATAATTAAATTCTAAAACTATTAAAATGTTGTGATGTCATCGGAAACTCACCTGTGTACATATTTTTTATAGTTCTAGCTCAACAGGAAGAGAGTGGAAAAATCTATTGCAAAAATACATCTTTACATATAAATAAACCATGTTAAGTTAAATAAAAGAGTTTGAGAAAGCAAATTATCATTCCATTTTATTAAAAATTAATAGCATTTATTAGACATTTTTTACATTTCCTCTCATTTTTGTATAAATTTTAATTTTCGAATTGTTTCGTCTAACTGATAATAAATAATGTGAATTTTACGGTGCCGTTAGCAATTAAACCTAGAACAGTTAGTCTTTCTATAACATAAGGAAAAAGATAAAAATGTCGTCCTTGATTGATGATTGAGTGGGACCGTTACACTATCAAAACATTATTGTATAAAAAATATTGTGTATAGTAAAACACACGTTTTTGCTGAATGGTGTATAAAAATTTTATGTAAAATTATACTTTAAAATTACATAAAATTGACGTTTCGGTCAAAAAGATTATTTAATAAAAGGTGTGTTGCTTCTATGCTGATTATAGAACTTATTTGGTTTCATTTATTAATCCTACACTGCACAGTGATGCATATTATATATGACTCAATTAAAACTGCACCTTTAATAAGTAAATTCAGTTCCAAGCCAGTAAGCTACTTTTTTGATAAAGTAGCATTTGCTTTGTTTAACAGATTAATTAAGACGAAAACAATGCTTATTATAGAATTTCAATTTAAATAAAAAATATTTACCTTATAAAATCGCAGAAGTCTACTTTTAAATAAAGTGTAGAATTTCTCTTTAAACTTTCTGTTATCTAACTCTGAATATGAGTATTAAAAAACACACTTCCAAAAGAATAATTAGTGCAGTAGAGGATTAAGTAAAATCTCTGTTTCAAAATATGTTTGACTTGAGAAAAATTGAAGTTTGGCATCTATGTTATATGGTTATTATCATCTATGTACTAGAACGAAAACTGTGTTTGCACTGCATACCACTGAAACTTAAGGAAAGTTGTACTTCTTTGACCTAAAATTCACCTGATTTTTACGATTTTTTTTTCCATTATAAAGAAAAGATATATAACCTTCGGGCTTTTTGCATTATATTTATTGACATTTCACTTAAATATTAAAATTTTTGCGCATAAAAAAAATTAATAATACGACTTGTAAGACGGGTGTACCTGCAGACGCACGCCGATCGGGAGATGCATTAAAATTTCTCGAGCTTATACCAATGTTTAATTTAATAGGTTGATTTTTGACAAAATGGAGGTCATTTGAACAAAAAATATCCTTTTTTCGCCTTTTTTGTTTTACCTTTTGCGAGCTTGAGAAAATAATTAATAAATGAAAATTATACATTTCGGTAGCATAAGATCCAGAAAAAATAATTAGCTTTCTTTTAAATAAAACATGGAGGAAATGGGTCGAATAGTTCTGGGAAAAAATGGTCGCCCATTTTGAAAAGCATGGTTTTTCCAGATAAACAAGTTTAAATAAAAAGTTAAAATTTCAGTGCAAATTCACCTTGTTTAATAACTAAAATCATAAAGATACAACTAAATGTAAATATATTGCTTGAAGGTGCGTAAAAACATACATAAAACATTTAAAAGCACATTAAAGTCCTTTTAAAAATTCAAAACGTTTTCAACCGAACTACTCGGTCATCATCAGTGAAAAAAGTAATGTGTTTTTCACTGATGATGACCGAGTAGTTCGGTCGAAAACGTTTTGAATTTTTAAAAGGACTTTAATGGGCTTTTAAATGTTTTATGTATGTTTTTACGCACCTTCAAGCAATATATTTACATTTAGTTGTATCTTTACGAACAAGTTTAAAATTTTATACTAGCGTTACGTTCAATGAGCGGTTTACATTCAATGAGCAACAAATATTGTAAAGTATTGGAATATCACAAAACTGCTTTAGGGCAACAATCTACACACTCAAGAGTTGCAAAAAATGTAAAATTAAAAAAATTAAAAATTTTGACCCAAAGAAGTAGAAATTCCCCTTAATTGAATAATTTGATTTTAATTTGATGAAATTTGCCGTTGCAATACCCCTTTTATACTTTCCTTGATCTATCTCCATTGGCCATGCCATGTTCAACGCATTATATTACAAGTTTGTCGCATGCGATGCCTATATCAAAATATCCCTCTAGCTCTATACTGAGCAAAAATGGATTTATTACACTTTTATGATCATTTATGAGCTGCAAGTTTACAGCTGTTCAGTATCATAACCAGATCATAGTGACAAAGGCTATAGAAAAACAAAATTATGCGGCGACAGATAAGCGAGTTGTTGCAGGAAGGACAGCAAGGAATCTTGTTTCAGTAACAGAAAATTAAGGATTTTAACCTCGAAAACTGGGTTTGCACTTGAATACCACGGGAAGAATTTTGCCGGGATTTGAGCTACGTGATGATGTAAGCGCATTGAACAAAACAGTGTCTGCTTAAAAATGAACTTGTATATCGAATTACGTGTTTGACTTTTGAATAAATGCCTAAAAGGTGACTTTCCTAGATATATTTTCAATATGCTCGTAGTAAATAGATATGAATTGTCTCCATTCATGTGTTAAACGTAGCTTTTGTGACATCTTACTAAGGCGATATATTTCTTACAAAGTGACTTCGTAGAGCAATATCTTCCAACATTATAAAATTCTAATAAATCTAAGCTTACTTACAGAAGATTTTTCAAGATTGGTGATTTTCTAATAATGATAATATTGGTTACTATCTAATGATTGTTTAACTTTTTCATCACTGATTATGTTACCCATTTGAGACATATAACCCCACTGAATATGTTACCAAGTCCCTGCAGTGGTGAAAGAGTTAAAATGTGTTTTATAAACGTATACAGGGTTATACTGTGTTTTATAAACGTACTCCCATTACTGCGGGCTTCCAACGGAAGCCATTTTTTGCCCGCATTAAACTATGTAAACATTTGAATCGTGTAAAATAATCCTTTTCGTTCAAGAAATTTAATATTAAATTGAATTCGTTTTTTTACAGAAATTAAATAGGTTACCAACTTGATGGTAAAATAAATTTTTCTTTTAATTTTATAATTTTATTTAAAAAGCAAGTTAGTGGCAATTTGTTAATAGAAAAGAATAAATTACAAAGACATAAACAAAATATGCAAAGAAATTTCCGTACCAGCATAATTAATACCATATTTGCTCACTTTTCTTTGCATTACTTGAACAAATGATATTTATACCACATCATTTTCCAGTTGTGCGACACTCTTGAAAATTTGGTCTTTTGATTGGCAACATCGGCGAACAGCCATTAGCAATTTTTGAACTTCTCGCGCTTTTGGTGGTAAAAAGCTTACTTTTTTTTAATTATTGTCACAGACAATGTCTCGGGTACAGCTGTCGCAGACAGGTTATCTTTTTGGCGTCAAACTGGTGATTTTATGCCTGGCCAACCCGCGATTTTGGCGAGATTTTTCTTTGTATGGCAACCCGGTAGAGCAGATTCCGTGTGTTTTATAATAAAATAATTTGTGTGTGCTTATAATAAAAATTGTGTGTGTTTTATAATAAAATAAACTGTTTCATAATAAAGCAAAACTAACATGCTATTTTAGCAAGCTAAGCCTAACGGGTAACCGAAAATGTTGTTTTCTCGAAAAAATGCCGCAAAAGAAAAACCGTACCAACCTCGATGCGTCTGCGACAGCTGTTCCATTTCTTGATCTCAATAACCAAAGTTACGTCAAATTACATGCTTTGAAAAAATAATGTACAAAAGTAGTTTCGACTCTGTTCAGTTAGTTTATAAAAAAAAATTGTCCACATTATCCGATAAGTAATGCGCTCTAAACAATGTCTTTAACACCAATTTTATTTTAATTTTATTAATTAGAAGTAGGAAATGATGATGTAAACGAAATTATCCTTATTAACTGGAGATACATCTTAAGTGTAGACGCATTAACACGAGTCCACCATATTCGTTATGCTTACAGAAACTATGTATGAAGTGCTTCCATTCTGATGTCAAATATATCTATTAAGAAATCTCGATACATCATTATACACCAAATACTTCATAGAATAATACCTCCAAAATTTTCAGAATTTGAACAAATCTATTATTTATGGTACTACAGAACAACATTTTCATGTTCCTAAATGTTTAACTTCTTCTTACAATTTACGATAAAATGAATGTCTAAATTAATTTTTTCAGTATTTACATTTTCCCTCTATGTACATTTTTCTATTAAATCGGTTTTATTTCCTTATTTTCGCAAAATGCGTAGAAAGAAATTTTACTTTATTGAATTTTAAAGAATATTGCTTTTGTACTATTTACAATGTGGAAAAAAATTCGATTATTTAAAACAATAAATTAATAAATAAAATATATAAAGCTGATTGCTATAATCAAGCGGTAGTTATTGGTAATAAGTTTGCGCAGAGATTTTTTATTTATTTACAATAATTCTGAAAATACTGTCTAATAATTATGTTCTATAAGCATAAAAGAATACTTGTGTAAACAACGGTATACAGACAGGTCCTCGGAAATGGACACCTGGTACTGTTATTCGAAACATAATCTAAGATCCTGCTTACGAGTTAGTTAAGTCTTCAGAAAGAGCTATACTTCGTCGCAACAATCCATTGAAATATCTTTAAATGGATAAGAGTGTAAATTCTTTATAATCTTCATTCGCAATAAAGGATTTATATGGCAGTATTTTGCTATTCTTCAATGGCAGCTTTTAGCGGTTTTTTTTTTTTTTTTTTTTTTTTTATGAGTCATTTTCAGATTTTAAGAATAGCATTTAATGTTTATACGTTTCTTTTCGGATACGGGAAAAACAACTTTTTTTTCTTTTATTTATACTAGGTTTATCTTCATAGATTTCTCATTGTATTCTTTATTTTTATTTATTGACTTTAAGAATGAAGAATATAAACTTGATACAGACTCGTTAGATTTTTTTACCAAGTGTATGCGTATAAAATGCAGAAACGTGTATTAAGTATGTGTACATTCTTTTTAAAATTGATGGATCTTTAAATACATTGTTACCTCCATCGTTAAATAAGTAATAGAAATTTGTAACATTTTCATAAAACTGGAGATGAACATTGGTTAATTTTGAAAAAAAAAAACCTTTCAAAGTTTATTGACCACTTGCTTTTTTTAAAAAAGTCTTATTTTTAAGATATTTTCCTTCCGCTGCTTAGCTTCACCTGGTTTGTGGCCTTTTCTTTTACACTTTTTCACTTTTCCTTTCATCTTCCTTTTTCTTTTTCTGTGATTTTTTTTTTTTTTTTTTTGTTATTATTATTGTAGTAGAAGGAAAGTAATCGTTTGCGCTTCATTTCTATTTATAATTGTTTTTTGTTTGTTTGATTTTTTTTCCCTTTTGTTTAGTGTATCGATGAAAAAAAAAGTTTCCCAAATAAAATCGTGAATTTATTTCTATAAATATGTTCTTTAATATTTTGAAAAATACTTGATGTACATAAAATTGCATTTTCTCAAAAATCTCAACTCTGTAAATAAGGTTGTATATATATTTTTCGCGTATGGTATTTTCTGAAATTTGACAACTTTACAAAAAAATTGAAAAATTTACGAAAAATTATGATTTTTGAAGTATTGGAGAAAACCTCCTACATATATATATATATATATAGTTAAAAAAATTTAAATCCACCTTTTTTTCCCCTTTTTTACGATCTCTAATACAATATTTTTAATTTTCAAGAGAAAACTTATAAATTATACAGGCTTTTCTGTTGGTATTCTATACACTGTTCTAAATTCTTATTTTTATGTTTTAACCTTAGTTTTTCTGATAAATGAATGTAAGATAGGAACCGAAGAACTGAAATTAATTTGAATTGGTTTATTTATTTATGATTTTTCCATTTAATAAGATTTCTCTAATTCTCTTTCATTCTTTGTTTTGTAATCCTCAGTTTTTTAGTAATAAATGAAATTTATAAACGAACTTATTTTTCAATATAAATATAGTTGTTTCGATTCAAAAGATTTCAATTTGTGACAGTAGAAAAACGGCCGGAAACAGGCGTAGGATGTCAGGATTCTGTCTTATCATTTATTTATAAAAATTCATTTCTCATTTTCGTATCTTTTTACTTTTTGCGTGGCTGTAAGAAATATTAATCATTGCTTGTAATTAATAATATATACACATTAATATCAAGTAGGGGGGGGGGGATATCATTAAAATCGTTCTTGTCAAAATTAATTTTCTGGCTTCTTCTTCCTTTACTTATTTAATTTATTTTCTATATGTGTTGTGTGTGTGTGTAAGAGTTAAGGTTTAAACGTGTGGGGAAAAAAATCATTCAATGGAATTTATAAGATGTGCTTTATGTTCCTGCTTACGAAGCGATATTTTAAAATTAGATTTATTGTATATAAATGGTTTTCTCGGCTTTTATTCAAATTTTCTTTTTTACACGCGCGTGCGTATGCGGTGTATACGACAAAAAGAGCATGTGTTCGTCTTTCTTAAAGTGTAAGAGTAAACTTAAATTTTCCAAATCTCAAGTAGATAATCAGTACTACTTTTGAGCGATCACGTTATTTCCTTATGACGAACGGAATAAAAGGCTTATAATCTTAAAATAAGGATAATGCCAGTACATCACCAGCTGTAAACGGGAAAAATATATTGTTAAATAACACAGGGGGGGATATATCGTTTGAGAGTAAAATATACAAACAGAATAAAAGGCTTTTAATCTCAAAATAAAGATACAACTAGTTACATCACCGACTGTAATCGGAGAAAAATATATTGTTAAAACCAAGAGGGGAGAATATATTGTTAAGAATTCTCATTTTGTCCACATCCCTATTTATTTTTGTAGTCGCCGTGATACAAAATTTAGGGAGATTTTATATGACTGCAGTCGTATTACAGGTCTTATTGTAAGTTTTCCAACTAGTCAGTTCCTCTATTCACCTATCCCAATAACGATAATCGAAAAATTAATTGTATCTATTTTAAGTTTTCATCACTGAAAGATATGTTATCTTTAAATAATGATCAGTTGAATTCTTCCTTCTAATAATTTATCTTCAACAAAGAGTGACGCAAAAATGATGGCATTGATATGACATGTTTTTGCCTTATGACAAAAATTTACGGTTGTTTGCTGCAATTGCATGACTTAAATCCGTGTTTGGCTGCAAATTTGTTTTAGCCTAAAATGGAATTCGTTTTTGTAATTACGTAGATTTCCTAAGGTGATAACGTTTTTTATCTTCTTTTTCTTTTTTTTTACTTCATGATTAGATTACTTCAAACTTAGTTATTTCTATGTTAAATCTGATTGTTTCCTTTTAAATTTCCTTACTGAGTCACTTTTATTTTGAGGAAATTGTAGAAATAAAAATTAATGGTTATAAATTTTCTTTCAAGAAAATTACAAAATACACGCGTATTTTTCATGCTTTAGAATTCTCGTGCTGGTCATTACTGTAAGTTTCATAAAAATTTGTTAACATTTTTAATGTATCTTCTACAACTTCCTCCAGATTTTAAAATTTGGAATGGTTAAAAAATTGTAACATTTCGTGACTCAAATGTGCTGAAATCCAAAGAAGCTTTTTCCGACACAATTTTGAATTCATTTTTGTTCGGAAACGGATGAAATTGGCAAGTGTTATTATTCAGAAACAATGTCACCGAAATGAGTTTTCCATTTTTTTTTTTTTTTTGGTAAAGGCAGAACATCTTTCAGAAAATACTGTCAAAGTCAACGTTTTGAAACGAATTCCCTAGGCAGCAGAGCGAGACAGGAGAAAAACGTATCGTCACGTGACACGAATTGCTGATAATTCAAAAAATGTTTATCAAAAAATGGAAAACTCATTTCTATTCCAAATCGCTTCCATAGTCAGGTCTGCCAATTTTATGCATTTGCGTTTAAAAATGAGTCAGGAAATGTGTAAATGTTTCGCGTTGTTGAGTAAGTCATTTGAGAACCATCTTAACATTATAAATGTCTTGTATGTCACTCATTGATCGCCAAGTCACTTGAAAACATGGGTTAGAGACACTCAAAAATTTGAAAAACCTTTTATATAAACTGCCTTAGAACGTTTTACATCAAGGTTGGCAGTTTGACCTCTTCTTTTATTCAAAAGTTCCAAAGCATACCAAAAATTATTAATAGTATTTTTTCCTTTATTTAATAACATTCATTTCGTGATTACATACAGTAAAAATTCTTCTTTCCGAATTTTTGGTAAGAATTCGTAATTTAGGAATAAAAATAAACTGTATATGAGATTTTATCATTTTACTTTTTAATTCTATCGTTTTTAATATTTTTTGATAAGTCTACAATGTAATTTACCTTACTATTTTTTTAAATCAGGAATTATACTTATGTCTGATGCATTAAAACTACTTATGCTAAGTTTTTTTTTTTTTTTTTGTGAGTGAAAATTTTAAATGTTCCTACTTACTACTGATAGTGATTCGTAGTTTTAAAATATTCTAAGTAAACATCTGATAGTTTTAGAGGCACGTTTTCTACTTAAAGAAATTATACTTTCAATGAAAAATGTACATTTTGAAGACAGAGATCTCGTGCCCGATGTTGTAAGCTATGCATCCGACCATGTTGTGGTGAGATTCTCAAATAAAATTAACGACCAATTCCCTCTAAATAATGCACATCTGCAGAAAAGTAGTAAAATATAAATGCCTTCGACACCAGCTCGGAGTAATTCGTCATCGTGGAGTGCTGATTATTAGCTTTACCATGAACTGGAAGGGTGCTGTGTGTGAAAAGTTTTACATTGATTTAGCTTAACATCGACTTCTGTCCAAATCTGACCTCAAGTTCCTGACTATTCGATGACTGTCTGGTTCACAGACCCAGACTCAATAAGCCCTTATTTTGTAAGCTGGTGAATCATTACGACATTGTACTAAAAATTAAAGTAATTATTGCAATTATAAATAATTATCTCCTAAATTTGACTTGCCTACACATTCCTATACTCCGCCTATATGGTAGACCACCTGCACTTCCCTAATAGTCATCAAGCATTATTACTACTACATTTTTTATCGACTTCTAAAATCACAAACATCGTTCAGCATTTCATCATATTTCATCCCAAAAAAGCTTTCAATCTTAATTGTCAGTAGAACGGCCCCGCCTTTTTTTTCTATTAATTTCTTTAAACTTTCTTTTAAAACTTTCGGCTATTTCAGATTTTTTTTTTTCTTCTTTTAAAAAGGAGTGATAATCTGATTGCATTCCATAGGAACTATTCTGGAAAAAAGCGATCCATCATAGCTTACTCATCCATTGTTGACCTCGCTTTCAATGAAGCAATATGTGAGAATCATCAAGACTTAGCGGCGGAGTTATATTATTCATTGCTACTGTTCTTTGCTAAGTATCGTGGGTACTTGTTTCATTCCATTATATATTGTGGATTCAGGAAGCACGGGTTCTTCTATTCCAGAGTAAAGAAGCAGCACTTCGTTAAACATGAAGCACATTTAATTTTATAATCTTAAAAAGAAGCCTTAGGTAACTGTTACTACTGACGAAAAGTAGTATTTCGTTGTGTGTAGAGTACTCAAATCTTTCAAAATTGTATGAGCATATCTTAAATTTATGAATATGAGAAAAAATGTTAAATAGATATAGAAAAAAAGATTCTTGCAGATTCTACAAACATATTATATTTTTATACATAATATTTCACATCATAAACACTACATCTGATCACTTTTTTACTTATACACAATATCACATTTTATCAGATAATTAAATACATTAAACCAACATGAGTGAAAAATTGACCTAGGACAGGACTCGAACCTGGGACCTCAGCGTACCGTGCTGACGCTCTGCCACTAAGCTACCCAGATCGACATTCCCAACATGAATAAAGTGAGAGGTTGCCTGGCTAGGATGTCGATCTGGGTAGCTTAGTGGCAGAGCGTCAGCACGGTACGCTGAGGTCCCAGGTTCGAGTCCTGGCCCAGGTCAATTTTTCACTCATGTTATTTTAATGTATTTAATTATCTGATAAAATGTGATATTGTGTATAAATATTATATTTTCTCGGGCTAATGACATAAGAAAGTATATTCTACACGGAGGTATTCTCGGAAAGTAAATTTCTTCGTGCTTTAAAAATCGCGCAAAAAGTGTACAAATACAGTCATAGTATAGTACAATGTAGTACATAATATAGTACAATGTAGCCATTTACTCTAAAAAAGAACTACAAGTTTATTTTCTTTATTTGATTGTTTGATAAGTAAAATTTAAATTAATTGTGTATTAACTAAACTTCAATGATTTTGAAACAAAATTATTACATTTAATGAAAAAAGTTCTGTAATTAAAAGCAACATCCAAGTTTGAAATGAAAAGCCACTTTTATTTAGCATTTTAGTTCCTTGACCGACTTTTTATGCGTTTTAAACATGGAAAAGATAGAGAAAATTTATTTTGAAATGAAACATGATCAATGCATGATTTTTAAATGCAATACATTTTCCAAAAACACTTTAATGTTTTAATTATTTTTAACACTTATATTTTTAACCTTTATATTTTTAATCCTTTAAATCTTATAATAAATTATCTTATAATATATAATTAATCTTATAATATATAAAGCCTGCTGAAAAAATTCCAAAACCTTAATCAAAAGAACTTAAAAAAATATATCAACTGTTTTATTTTATTTTAGAATAAAAAGATTGAATGAAGTCAATTCTGGCTTTCTTAAGTTAAAGGTGGAACATGCTAAACGTGTTTCCTCCAGTAATAGAAGATTAGTTTCATTTAAACTTTTTTTATTATCTATAGTGAATTTTTGTAATACACCAAGTTACCGATAAAATCGGATACAAAACAGATTGTGCACGAAAATTAGAAATTTATAATATTATGACTCTCTGTAAACTGGCCACGCCTGTGACTCTGATGATGCAAATGTAACTCTGAAAATACTAATGTTTCTAAGAGATATTTTTCAGATATTTATAATCCATATGTTTATTCTAATAGAAGGCAATATATATGAAGGTGAAAAAACTGACAAAATAGCACTTATTATATACAATGTATTTTTACCCTTAAATGTATTTATTTTAGTGAAATATCGCAGTGAACGTATGAGCCACGCCCATTTGACATGACAGGGAACGAAAATACGTTAAAAGATAAATAGATTTCTATCATTTCATTTCTGCAATAATGGCTTACTTTAAATCAACTTACTAACTATACTACTCTATTTTTTAAAATGTCAGTGTTAATTTTCATGTGTTTCCCAAAAATATTTTACTTAAATTTATTTGTTAGTTCTCAAATTTATTTAATTCGTTCTCTAAAATTGTCACATGGTTTTTAAATAATCACAAATATGTTTTCAACTGTGAAAGTTTATTTCAAATATTTTAATTTTTTATCATTTGCGTAGATATTTTTAATATTTTGTAATATGACCCATATCCCTTTCCAATCATGTATGTATGCTTAACCCTTTGAATCTTACAATGATCAGGTCAATAAATTTTACGATTTTAAAAGAGCCCCTTGAGTAGATTTAAAACCAAAAACAATACGAGCTTTTTAAAAATATTATTTGTATTTTCATGTATTTATTTTATTTACTTTTACTCAAAAATAACTTGAAAGAATGCAATTTCTTTACTGTTTTTCTTAAGTTAAAGGTGTAAAATTCTAAACTATATGAAAATATATGATTCATTTGTACTATTTTCATTTACATTGAAAATTTTCAGATTACTTATCTTTATAATAATCTTTATAATAATATATAGTAAATTGCTGGCTAACACGTTGCAAAATAATCTACCGAATTGATCGTATACAAAAATTAGACATTTATGGTATCTATTACACTCTGTAAACTGGCCACGCCTACTATTGTACTAATGCAAATGCATTGCTAAAAATACCGCAGCTTCTAAAAGATGTTATTTAAGCAATCCAGATCTCAATACTTATTCTAATACGTGGTAATATATAAAGTTGAAAGAAACAGTTAAAATAGCTCTTACTATATACAATGTATTTTTCCCCTTTAAAATGTATTTCTTTTAGCGAAATATAGATAACACTGTGAACGTATGAGCCACGCCCATTTCAAAGGACAGACAGCGAAAATACGTTTAAAAGAGAAATACATTTCAATCATTTTTTTACAGTAATGACTTACTTTAAATCAGTCTCCTAATTACCTTCTAAATGCGTAATTTTTTTTTTTCTGCAGCTCCACCCACAAAAATACGGTAAATTCATTCCCGCAAAAAAAGTATACTGTATCTGGAGTGAATCGAGAATCGGACCGTATAAACATTGCGGAAGCTTAAAAGCGTAAAATCGGGAGTTTTCCCCCCTTTTTCTTTTCTTCTTTTTTCTCAATGCCGTTTTTTCTCTCACAATCTATCGTTAGTAATTCAAAATCTATTTTAGATATTTTTATGAATGAGGAAAATGCATTTATGACTGTTAAATATTTGAAATTATTGCTTTTTGTAAGTAATGGCAGTTTTTTGTTCTCGTCGTTGCTTTTTTTCCTCTATCAAGTTTTCGGGTATGAAGCATTATATGTTAATACCTTAATAGTATTGATTACGTTGCATGAAATATGCATAAAGTAATAGTATCTTGTTTTACTCTGTAATTTTCTTAATCACATGAATTAAACCGTCATAGTTTAAGGAATTTTGGTAAACTTTTACACGGTTTGAAGAACTTTCTTTTCTGAAGTATGTTCATTTCTTTTCAATTTCATATTACAAATTAAAAAATACATATATTTAAACTTGTTGCTTTTTGGAAATAATGGCAGTTGTTATTTTTTTTTAGTCTGGATTTTTTCCCTTTCACCAAGCTTCGGATATTGATTGCCTTGTATGTAATGTTCTTGTTAGAAGTAATATGTGGTTTTACCCTATAATTTTCTTTATAAACTGAAGTAAATCGTCATAATTTAAAACATTTCGGTAAAATTTTACGCGATTTGAAGTTTTTTTTCTGAAATATGATAATTTATTTTTAATTTCATATTTGAAATTAAAAAAAAAAAAAAAAAACTGATTGCTCTTTTGGAAATAATGACAGTTTGTATTTTCTTCTAGATTTATTTTTTTTCCTACATTAAGGCTTCGTGTATGAAGCTTTATATTATATCTTAAATAGTACTAATTACCTTATATGAAATATGTATATAGAAATAGTGTCTGGTTTTACTCTAAATTTTCTTTAACTTTTTGATTACGCATTGGAACATATACGTCCCAGTGTACTATTTTTTATTCTATTCGTTATACTTTTTGAAAAATAATCTCTGTCATACATTTATACTTGGATGTTTTCGAAAGAAATCTAAGAGAAAGAAAAAAAATTATAGAGTGCGGTACAATTGAATATAAAAATAGTCAGCCCGTGTCCGTAAATCAGTCGTCTCAAAATTTAAACTTTTACAGCATATATGGAAACTTTTACAAGAGTTGAAAAATTCTCTTCTAAAATATATGAAGTCTTTTTTATTTCTTTTTTCTAACTTCATATTTATGATGCAGTTTTCCGAACAAATACTTCAATAAATATTATTGATTGACTTGTATAAAATTGCATAGATTTATTGTAAAACTGAATAGGACTTGCATAGGTTTAGCGTCTGATTTTACTGTATAATTTTGTAACCCTTTGATTAAGGGTCAGGATAGGACTGGTGACTATTTTTATATTCAATCGTACCGCAGTTTGCAAAAGTTTTTCTTTGTGGTAAATTTTTCTTCAAAGTAGCCCAGTATTATGGTATGGCAATGGCAAAGTTTATTTTTAAAAAATTGGTACGAATAGAATAAAAAAAACAGACCACTGGGACGTATATGCCCCGATCTACAGTCAAAGGATTAATCAATAAGCTCAAAAAAGTGAGTAAAATGGATTTTGGTAAAATTTGGCAAGACTTTACCTTATTTTTTAGAAAATAAACTCCTTTTTTTTTTTTTTTTTTTACTTTTTTAATTTATTGCTGTAGCGATCTTGATAGCTTAATTTTTCTAAAGAATGTTAAATTAAATATGAAGTCTTAAAGAAATAATAGTATTTATTCACTTGTATAAAATATTCTTAAATGAATATCTGCTTCATGCTGTACTTTTTTTAAATTGTCATTAATGAATAATTTGAACCTAATGACTAGTTAATGTATAACTTGAAAAAAAAATTCTTAAATATAAAGTTATCTTTTACAGTTTTTTTTTCTTAAATTACACGATTTTAGAACGTTATATTAATGGCACTGTTTGTTAAATTAATATATCGGCTGTCTTGCACGAAATAAGCATATTAAAACTAGTATCTAGTTAAATGTAATTATTTTCTTGATACCCCAAAATTTATATGAGTTTAATGTAGTGATTTAAGCATTTCTGTGAAACGTGAAATTATGTGTGTGTATATATATATATATATATATATATATATATATATATATATAATGTAACTTCCAGAATAAATTTAATTGTATATGATGTTAATATCACGAATACATATAACATAAAATCTTTGACTAAATGCCTTTAAATTTGATAAACTTATTCATCGATCATTTTCACTTGATATCGCAAGTTAAAATTTCTTAGTCATATTTTGTTTGACATCATTTATCTGCCAATTTTATTCAGTTTAGATCTTTATAAACAAATAAAATCTAATTTGTTTCAAAATATGGAGAAGATATGGAGCTTCAGATAATTTTTTAAATACTTTAAAGTGGTTATTCAACACCTTAAGCCTTTTTGTGAACCGTTAAATAATTGGGAGGAGTATATACGTTTAAGAATTAATTTAATCCTATATTAACATCACGAATGAGTGTACGATAAAATCTTAAAATAAATGCGATTAAAATTGAGAATCCTCTCAAATCTATATAGTAAGTTGAAATTTCTTAAAATCATTTTTGTTACGTATAATTTATTTGTCATTTTTTAAATTCAATTTAAAAATAAAATAACATGAAAATGCGATTAAATGCGAATAAATGCATCTCGTAATATATATATATATATATATATATATATATTAATACAATTTCTCATGTACAATTTTACAACTGCTTAAGTATTTCTGTGAACCGTAAAACTCAAGAAAAAAAAATGAGGATTATATAACTTCAAAATGAATTTAATCCTATATTTATATCCCGAAAGTATATGATGTGAAATCTTACAGTAAATGCGATTAAATATAAAATTCTTAAACCTAGATTTAAATGATTTATGCGATTAAAGTTCCAGATTATTTTCACTCTATATCGTAAAGTGAAATATTTTAATCATCCTTTGTTACGTATATATCATTTATCTTCCTTTTCTCTTTTTTTTTCTAAAATCTTGGAAATGCGATTTTACCATGAATAAATATATAAAAATATTATATATATATATGTGTGTGTAATTTATTTATGTTTTCCTTTTCTCCTTTTCATCTTTCAGATACTTGTTTCTAGGATTTGAACCGTTTTCTTTAAATGGTCGCTTTTTTATCATTATTTAAAGTTCTTTTATTGAAGGAATTATTTTCCGAATTATTCTTTTGTGAGGCGCGCGTTTTGGAGCAAGCATGCGTATAAAATAAAGAAGGTGTGACAATTTACAGTGGGTACTTTTCTTTCTAATTATTTGTGTCGCGTTTTTATTTAAAAAAAAAAAAAGAAAAGAACACATTGCGGATTTGGGTGTCATTGCTCTCGTTGTGGGCGGTTGACTATGTGAAAGCAATAGAATAACTTGATCATATGTACAGTTGCAGTTAAGTGCGATTTTAATGATCAACGTTTCAACTCATAGTCGTACAAGAGAGTTGGGTAAGTTGCAAGATAATTTTCTTAATCATTTGCGCATCACTGTTCTAAATATTATTTCATATATTCTATTTACATATTAAAATTTTAGTATTCAGACAGTTATAGAAACTATTTTTTATTAATTTTAGTATTTAAAGTTAACACAAAAATTTTAGTTAAGTATTTGTATCGCAATATTTGTAATTGTGTTGCTATGAGTTACAGATTATCATATGAAGTGCAAATACATATATATATATATATATATATATATATATATATATATATTATAAACTTTCGCTTTAATGATTTGTAAATATGTTTCTGTCAGTTATAAAGATGTAATGCTATAAAATTTAAAGTATTGATAGAGGTACTGTGCTGTTTTTAATTTTAATGGTAGAATTGATACATAAGTTGTCCAATAAGTGTTTGTATCAAATACTTTATAAATATGGTACCATTAGGTACATGTTAGTATCATTAAAAGTCTAGGCTAATTACACCACAAAACTCACAAGCTAATGTACTATGGTAGTACCTACTTCAGGGGTGATTGTTTTTCGGTATTTTGTACACCACAAAACTCACAAGCTAATGTACTATGGTAGTACCTACTTCAGGGGTGATTGTTTTCCGGTATTTTGTACACCACTAAATTCATATAGCAATATTCTTAGTATGTCATCACAGAATTCATCGCTTAAAAAAGAAAAAGATGCCTATATAAATTTAGAGTTGTACAAAATACCGGAACACAATCACCCCTGCTACTTTTTCAAATTTTTAGTTTGGGTTACAATATTTTTAAAAGATTTTTTTTTTTTTTACTTGCATAGAATAGTTGATCTTGCATAGATTTATATAGACTTGCATAGATTGATCTATAATCGAGTCCTTTTTTATTTTTTAGGTTTTGGTTACAGATTTTTTATATGAGGATACTTTCCCTTTCAGTACTGATTCGGTACATCCAAAAGTGAAAGTATCCTGATATTAAGAAAAAAATGCTACCAAAATTGAAAAAGTACAAACGTATAACGTTAGACATCGACCTCGGATATCCTATACAGAAAAAAATCCTTTAAAAATATTAAAATGCAAGCAAGAAATTTGAAAAGAACGCTCCCATATTAAAATTAACTTGCATGTGTCGTCGCGTGACTAGTGTAAACGTTTAAGTTAATTTTCTTTATCGTATGCTACAGCGCATCGCTGTTCTAAATAATTTTTCGTGTAATCATTTCATTTAATACTAAATATTCAGACATATACAGAAATTGTACTCTTTTATTATTAATTTTATTGTTAAAATTAATGCATAAGATGGCGTTTAAGTGTTTGAATCGAAGAATTCGTAAATTTGGGGTAGTCAGTTGTTGGAAACTTAAATTTACCTTACTTTATGGGAGAAACGCCGATGTGTTTACGGATTTAAAACCCAAAAATTCTTAAATGTGGCGTTTACGAAAGGTGCGGCGTTTAATTAAAATTTTCGCGTTCCGGATGGCTATAAGTACAAATTTATCTCTGCCTAATAGATAAATTAGATATAAATTTTCACAAACACTTTAAAACTAAATTAAATTTAATAAATGTCATTTGTCACATCATTTTACTGTGTTCGATATAGTGTTAACACTTTTTATTAATTTATGAAGCATATTTTCACTAGTGCGGCGCTTACGCCGTTTCTCCCTGAATAACAGTGCGGAGTTTTTTCGATAAATAACGGTACATATAAGTATGGTAGTAAAATAAAAAAAATATATTTTGATAAATTAATTTACTAATATTAATTTTACCAATAATATTTTTAATACTTGTAACAAAGAGTTTGTAAATGTGTTATTAAACCTTTTGCATGATTACCGCATATATGCATGGAATTTTTCTGGTCTATCACCAAAACCGCATGTATGCGAACACGTTTTTTTAATAAGATTTTAAACTTGAAATCATTTGTAGGCAGCTAGTAAATGCCAAATACATAGGGGCGTGTCTCACCCTTTTACACATAAATTAGCTTTGTACTTAAATTGTATAAAGACCAAACTTTTAAATAAAGTATTTTTTATGTTTATCCAACTATCTATCGTAATATAGTAGTATCGAAATTCTTAAACATCGGCTTGATGTCTAAAAATGAACATTTTCCATCTGTCGCAACAGAGAAGTAATATTTTTTTTACTATCAAAATGATTTAGAAAATCGATGCTGCTATATTACGGTAGATAAATGTTGGGTAAACATAAAAGTATTTAATTTAAAAGTTTGGGCTTTAAGCAATTTAAGTACAAAGCTATTTTATGTTTAAAAGTGTCAGATTTACCCCATGGATTTGGCATGTATGAACTTTATTGAGCTAAAAAACATTATGATTTTTTTGTTTACGCCATTTGGTTTTTAATTTTTTATACATTTTAACTATTTCCGTTTTGATACAATAGGAAAAATTTTTGGTTACCAAGAGCAAATGATGCAAATGAATTAATAGTTCTTGCTTGATTTTTTTTTCTTTGTAGAAAAATTGTTAATATTTTTTGTATAATAAATTACATGTTGTAGGCGGGCGGCATGTTCAATGTTTTTGAACGTGTAGCGGGCAAATCCAGTTATTGCGCATGGGAATCAACTTAATAACCTGCTTCTGAATCACTGCCAGGCAAATGATAAGTACGAGGGCGTTTTTCCATTGAAAAAAAATGTCACTATCCTCTGAGTAATTATTCTCAACATTTGAAAGTTCACGATCACTACAAGAATAATCTGATAACTTATCAGCAGTATTGCCGAATGTGTTAGAATTTTTTTTAATTCAGAAATTCGGAATTCTCACAAGAAAGTTTCAATAGTTATTTTTGGTGATAAAATAAAATAAAATTACTATTCAAAATTTTCTGGTATGAATTCCGAATAAAAATCATGCAACTGACATTATAGTCTTCCACTTTCAACTTTTGTTCTATTCAGGACTGTTATCACAGTCTTCCTCTTGCAAAGTGCTATGTTCAATTGCTGCTGAGCAAAACATCAACATTTAGTTATTTTTCCCAGTTAGAATCATTGACGGCAATAAATTCTTCTTTATCTATTGTTATTTATATCCTATAAAAATTACTATATTTTTTAACATCGGTATTAGGTGGATTTAGAAAGTTCTATTCTGACTACAAACATAAATAATGTCAATTTTGAACAAATTAAATTCTTAGGAAATTAAAATTTGAATTTTTTACCATTTATGTTTGTAATATTATTTTTTTTAATGTTTTTAAAATTATTTAATGTGAAGGAAAAGTAAATATACTACCTGGATTGAAATTATGACCTTCTCCATTGCAGCAAAGTTTGCAAATTTGGTTAATTTGAACTAATTTCTACAGATCTAATGTCAAAAATGCAAACTTAAAATTAAACGGAAGAAAGAGGATAAATTAATTAAATTAAACCGAGAAAAAAAATAATTGGACATGCCAAAAAAATATTCGTGAATTATTTCGTGAATTTCGTGAATTATTTTCCCAGTCTGCGTCTACTTAATGGGTGAATGATTGGTCAGAATTCAGAATGGAATAAAAAATATTTTTTCATTCAATATTATAATTTAATTTTATGAAACTATACATAATTCCATAAAATTGAAAGTTATTTCTGTGGTATCTAATTTTTCGCAAAAAACCTTTGTGTTGAAACTTATAATTTATTATGTTGATTTAATGTCTTTTTCTATGTCTTTTAATGTCTTTTTTAATGTAATGGAGAAATTTAAATATGTAGTTTAAATTGGGTCATCTGCTTTTAGTTTTAATGTATTATGGTCTTACTTATCTTGCATTTTTCTTAAACATTAAAAGAAACGATTATACTTATCTTACCTATCATTTATAATGTTCTTAACCCTTTGAATACAGCTCGGCACACATACATCCCAGTGGAAAATTTTTATCCTATTCTTGCCAATTTTTTAAAAATAATCTCTGTCATACAAGCTTATATTTGGATATTTTCAAGAGAAATCTACCACAAAGATATTCTTTGCAAATTGTGGTACAATTAAATATAAAAATAGTCGCCAGTTCTGTACCGTAATCAAAGCGTTAATAGTAGATTGTGGCAAAAATTGTGAAACTGAGTCAAAAAATCAAAACAAACCAGTATTTATTAACAATTTAATGCCTTTTAAAATACATTTATTTAATGTATTTAAAATGTAAAAAAATATAATAAAAGAAATCTCTATAATTCTTTGCAATTAATATTCATAATGCTTTAATCATGTTATGTTTTAACGTAGCTTAAAAAAGATCAATTTAAAAAAATTCAATTCCTCAATTAATTAAATGTATTTTCGAAAGAACTATTGTTTATAATCAAAGTCATATTAAAATAATTTACAACAAAATGCATTCATTTTGTTTTCTTCTCTTGGGAAATTCTGCATGAAATACATTTGACAAATACTTCGTGTGAAAGATACAATTTAAAGACTTTCCTGTCTCTTTAAATACCTCAAATTATTCGCATTTGTAGCACTTTCCCTTTTCCTTTATGGCATTAAATCTCTTAGATTATCTTCCTTGTGAACGGATGTTTGCTGGAAAGATTATGAACGAAGAATTAATTGTCTTGTCTGACAGGTTTAGGTGAAAGAGGAAAAGGCACCTAATGATAATGGTGTTTGTTTATAGAAAAATGCTTTTATTGCCAAAAAAATTGTGCATTGTTTTATATTCGGTTTTGTAACACTTTGCATAAGTGTAATATTAGGTTCGTTTTTGAAATTTTACCCTATATAAATGGAACAGTAGTTTATAAACGTCAGAAGACGTCGAAAATTCATGAGAGGTTCATAAAAGTGATGTGATAAGAGATCGTATATAACATTATGACTCGTAAGAAGAGATCATTGATAAATATTATTGCATGTAGTATATATTAAATAAATTTAATTTTACTTCCCAAAAATATCTTCGTAGTGTTTTATGAGTTTAATTTTATGGTATTTCACATAAATGCAGAATTAAATTCACATACCAAATTTTATAGCAAAAACTGCTTCCAGTATTTTATTTTTCAGTTTTTAACATTTTACATGAGTATACATGATTTACAAATTTGACCCTACAAAAGTGAAACAGTAATTTATAAGTATCAAAACACGTCAAAATGTCATAATAATTTGAGAAAAGTGTTGTGATAAGATTATTAGTCATACAGTAACGTATTACAAAGGAGATAAAATCACAAATGGATATTATCGTAAATATTATGATAATATATACGGCACAGAATTAAGTTTTTATCGCCAAAAAATGTCGCAGCATTGTTTCGTAGTTATAATTTTATAGTTAAGGAAGAAAAAAGTTCATATTTCAAATTTTCCTCTACGAATAACAGAATGTTGTTTTGTACTTCATCAACGTCATCCTCGATCAGAAGTTTACAAGAGTCTCATAAAAGCACATTATGATAAAAATAGTAATCATGAAATATTTCTAATAAGATGATAAGAAAATCGATAGTAAATCGTAATGCTTGTGTATAAAATTGTTATTTCATTGTCAAAAAAGCTCACCACTGTTCTATGTGTTTCTTTTGTAATATTTCACATAAGTTCGAAATTAAATTCACTTTTCAAGTTGTACTCTAGGAATATGAAAGATTCTTATTTTATGTCATAAACCGATTTATGTATTTCTGTCACGTGAGTTCACTAAATGACAATCCACTTTTCATATTTACTTTACATTTTTCTTATTATTTTATAACTTGTACATTTAAGCAAAAAAAGAAAATTAATTTTTTTTTCATTTTTTGATTAAAAATTTAAATGACGGATCATTTAAGAAATGTTTTATTAATCCTTCACTGGCATTGGGGTGCTATTTATTCTTCACGTATTTTTACTCCCGCGCATCTTTCATACTGATTTATTCTAGTTTTCACTCTAAGGGGAAAAAATGACAGGGTGCTAGTCACTAAAAAGAGCACTAGTTCAGTAGAAAATGACATTATTGCAAGAGAAAGTATATTATTGTCTTTAGTTACGATAAAAGTGGGGGGGAGGGGGTATGTGATTTTTAGGTATGGTGAATAAAGTAACATTTAATTTATGTATTAAACATAAAAAGTACAATTAAATTACAGCAGGAGAGAATTCTATAACTTTTACCAGTTATTGGGCACACGGATTTTGAAATATTGTGGTATGGAAAAATATTTTACTAAAAATCTCTGGGTACAACTAATGGTGCATTTTACTATTTAAAAAAAAAAAGGAGAGTGTTTTTTACTACTTTGTTTACTACTGTTCTTCACTACTTAAAGGGCAGTGAACTTTTCCCCAATTCAAAAAGGGGCTTAGAGGAACGGTATTTATTCAACTGACAAATACAGTCATGTAAAAATATCATTGTTTTTACAAAAATTCTTTTTATTTTATTTTATTTTACCATAAGTTATAATATTAACGAAGGACGAAATGGTACCATGACGCCAGTAACTCACAAAAATTGCACGACATCAGTTAAGGGTTAATATAAATATTTGTTACTATCATTGTTATATTGATATTTTTTTATTCATTTGATATTTATGGTGTGATTATTTTATTTTTCAGTTGGAGAGACTGGTCCAGTATGAGCGGTATTTGTCTCTACTGGCCGAGCAGACCGCCCCCGATCATCCTGACTATAACGACATCTGCAGAACGGCCAATAAAGCTGCAGCTGTAAGTATATCTTATAACTACGCTTTATCGTTAATTTTTAGTAATTAATTATTATTGCAGAGACTCCATTGCTATGTCTTCATTTCTTGATCTTCATTGGTTTGCAATGTTGTTCTTTGCATATGTTTTATGTCGCCGTTTTTCTTGCTACATGTACCGTTCCAATGTCATTTATGGATTTTCAATGCTCTGATCATATTAAAACAAACCTTCAAATAACTATATCTCACATTTCATTTCGGTTCGTTGAACAGAGTGGCCGTTAGGGATTCATATATCGGCAAACGTTTATGTGTGACCATTCTGTATATTATATATATATATATATATATATATATACATATATATAAATCGCAGAAAAAGCTATATATATAAGCACTTTTGTTTAAATTATTACAAAAACAAATATTAAAATGAAATAAAATCAAATACATTTCTCACTTAAGGAAGAGAAAAAAAGAAAATAAAAATAATCGTATTAAAAATTTTATCCGATTTAAAAAACTCATTTTTGTGTTATTGCGTGCTTATAGTAATATCCAAATCTAACTATGAAAATGCATCCGCTTTTTTAAATAAAGCATATTTTGAAAGTATTTAGTATTTGGAGAATTTCTATTTTATTTTATTATGAAAAACTATTTCAATTTATAAAAAAAAAAAGCAAAGAAAGAAAGAAAACGAAAGGTACGCATTGTAAACCTATTGAAAACATTTGATGTAGAAAAATTCTTACATGCATTTAAACTATTTCGACTCTGACGATTTGAAAACCCAGTTTGTCTATAACAATACATCGCGTTGTGAAAGTAAAATAGAACGTTTGTTGTAGCTTTGACCTAGTATAAACGAAGCGTAAAATGTAGTGCTAAATAATTTCAAAGCCGCCTATCAAAATAAAAAAAAGTAAAGTTCTTTCCATAGCTTTCTGCTGTCAGAAGACATTTTGACACAATTTTGTGACCAACAGGATATTATCTGAATTTATTAAATGCACATCTGCTCTGCTGTTTACACAATATGCGCACGTCAGATATATCTGAACCTCTACCTGAGTTTAGTTGAAATTCTGCCTGATGTAATTCTGTGGTAAATTCTAAACGGTGATTTGCTTGCATTTAACGTCGTAATATTATTTGCTTAAAAAGCTATCAAATTGTTTATTTTAACTCTATCACTATTCTGTTTCATCGTATTCAACATTTCAATTTTTTTAAGACTATTTTTCTTTTTCAATTCTTTTACAACGAATATTTGTATTTTTAGCTAAATATTTTATATAAATATATCCTATATATTAGTAGAAAAAGTAAAGCGAATATGCTTTAATTCCATTATACTCCTCATAAACAAAAGTTCAGTCTTTTGCTACATACAAAACTGCTATCCTAGACCTTTCAGATTTAAAAGAACTGTAAACGACTAAAGAAAATGCATTTTTTTTTAACTTGTTTTTTGAGAATATTTGTATTGTTAATTCAATAATTTATGTAATTTTAAAATTTAAACATATAATTAAAATTACACTGTGTATGGCTTGAAGTATGAAAAAAAACCCTCTAATTTGTCAAGTTTCGTGTATTTTAATGTGTATCAATAAATATCGCACGCCGATGTTTTTGAACTGTATTTCTCAAAGAATTCTTATTTTTGAAATGCATAAAGATAAAATGAGAAGTTCAAAGTACAATTCAAAATTATGAATAATATTGACAAGAGCTTTTGAATTTACTTTTAGTTGTCAAAATTCGTTAATGCTGAAAATGAATTAGCACAATGAGGAAAACAATTATCAATATAGTAGAATCGGTACTTGTGAAACAAAAAATATTCGACTTGCGTTGCCTTAAAAAAAATTCAAAGACCATAAAATACATTAGTTAGTGAGTCTTTCCTCCAAAAACAGAAATAATTTATCAACCGAAGTTAACTGATTTTATCTTATGCCGAGTGGACTCTGGAGTTCTTAAGTCATGACCAGGCAAAAATAAAACTGTGATTTTATTAAACTGATTGAGAAAGACTAGAACGAAATGATATAAAACCAACACCATTATTTTATTATTCACATATTTCGCGATGATTCAACTGTGTACTATTTGTTACTTTTTCTTACATTTGTTATTTCTTACATCTCTTGAGACTTAAAGAACAAACTGACGGGCAGTGTTAAAGATTCTACACCTGCATCCAGCAAAAACTCATATTTTTATATACTCATTACATGATATTCTTTCTAAATCGAAGTCTGCTAAATAGTTTGCATTGTTTCTATAGGCTTCTACATTGGAAAACTTTTATATGCATTTTTATCTTGAGACACAGGCACTTTTTCTATCTATATCTTGACTTTTGTTTGTATTGGCATGACATAAATTATACCAGTAAAGATAAATTGAAGCTTATAATGTATTTTCTTTTCTCACATTTTGGGATAATTTGGCTTTTAACAATGTACTTTTTTGTTCCTCCACATTCGTATCTTGTTCCTTGTCTTGATATCTAAAGAGCAAACTGGCGGGCAATGTTAAAGATTTCATGCGCAACATATCTGCATCCTGCACAGATTCACTTCTTTGTATAATAGTCATTACATATTCATGGTTAACTTTCTTCCTAAATCGAAGTCGGCTAAATGTTTTGCATTCTTGAGGCATTGGGTCATTAAAACAGGGCGGATTCAACTTTCTACAATAGAGTTTCCGTGACTTTTTCTTTCTTATCCTTTGCTGACGTATTCTGGCTGAGTCAAGTGTAAAGCCTCGATCTCTTATTTTTTGTTTAACGTTCTTGCAATTTAACCTTGTCCGCCGTTCTCCCTTTTTAATCTTGCTTGCTAAAAATGTGTAGGTGGTTTCACACGTTTGAACTACTGCTTAGGGTTAAATGCGATACATCGCGGTATTTTTTCTTCCTCTCGATTTTACTTTTTCTTTTCCCTTCAGATTTTTTTTTTAAATCTTTACTTTGTTTTTGTTTTCTGATATAGAATTTTTTTTTTTACTTTTCTTTACAGAAGAGAAAAAGGAATTTGCATGATAACATATACACAATTTTCTCTCTGTGAGACATTTTATCTTTCTGTATTTGTATTTAGATGCATTGATGGACTCTGTTCTGGCAGCGAGGAAAGGTGTTAGATGTTTTAATTTTTTTTTGTTTTATGTTCTTGTAATTTAATATCTAAATGTTGTTAGTGGTCTCGCAGACCGCTGCTTTTTTCAATTTTCAATGTTTAACAACAGAAACTTGTGACATTTTGTTTCGTTTAGAGTCCTAGTAATATCGCTAGGGGCTTCTGAATAGCTGAATTTTTATTATAAAAATCTTCTACATAAAGTTTAGTACAGAAACAGTATTATATGTGTTAATTTAGCATGTTATTCATCTATCGATCAAGGGGTCTCAGAGACCTCTCACAGTAGCTATGCAACAATTTCTGCGACAAAAGGTAAACAGTTAAGGATTAACCTTGTCTGTCGTTCTCTATTTTAATCGTAGTTGCTAAAAATGTGTATGTGATTTTCACACGGTTGGACCAGTACTTTTAAATGTGATATATTTTATCTCTCTCTCTATTTCACTTTTTTAACTTCAGATTTTTCGAAGTTTTTACTTTGTTTCTATTTTTTTATACAGAAGTATGTTTATTGTTCTTTAAAACAGAGAAAAAATATTTTGACAATAGTGTATAAGAGATTCTCTCCTCCTCTTATATTTTTGTTTGTTTCTATAATGGGCTGCCCTAATTGTTTTTGTTCTACAGTCTTTTTTGTATGTGTTTCAAGAATCTAAACTAATAATTTATATATTGCTTTTATTTTCGGTTGTTGTTGTTTTTTTATTATTTCTAACTTTTGCATTTTGTGCCTTTTATTTAGTTATTTTATTTCAGCCATTCGTTTATGTTACTTTGAAGCTAATTCTTAATTCTGGAACATTCCTACATACAAAATAAAATAAAATAAAATGGAACTCTATTAAAAATTCGAATACATTAACAAATACGTTGTTTTTTAAAACTGTTTTTAATCATATTCGATGTTTTTTACCTTAACATCTTAATGTACATTTTAACATTAGAAACCGCGGGAAAAATTTCCTCAAGTTTTATAAAAAAATATTTTATACCAAAATTTTTATTTAAAACTATTTAACGTATCTATTTTTTATGGTTTTAATTACCTTTTGATATTAAAAAAATGTGGTTCAAATCTTAATATATTAATTTGGTACTGGTCAAAATGACCCATCATCGCCGTTCTACTGTTAAATGACTCTATAATACTTCCTATTAAAAATTAATTTGAATAATAGGAGAAGCTTATGAAATTCTACATTGATTACTTACTACGATATCTCTAAATTTTCAAAATTATTTTTTCACAGCATTATTAGTGTCAGATCTATAAAATATAATATTTATATCTTAAGGCAGCATTTAAAACAATTGTTTAATTATTAATAATTATGGTCAAATCTGTTTAGATCAATTATATGTGCGCTATTTTTGTCTGATTAGAAGTGAATTTAAAAAAATAATAATGTATCGATTTTACTTAATTTTACTGATATTTGATAATCAACATATTTAAACAAGTTTTAGTATATCGAATTTTTCATAGAATGTTTCTATCACATTTCGTTGCAACGTAAATTATTAGCCCATCTTAGATCAAATTGAAGCTGACATCTTAATTTCGTGTGCTAAATTTTCTTTCTTATGGTTTGAAGCTGTATTATGAGAAAAAATAAAATGCTTAAAATTTAAGACCAAATCGTTATTTCCAGATTTTATCATTTTCGAACATATGAAAAAAAAAAAAGTTACTTAAAAAAAATGTATTCTTATTTGAAGGATGAGTCATGTAATATGAATCAGTTCAAAAACTTTTTTCGAAAGAAAATCTAGTTTTTCTACCTTGCTAACAACACCTTTCTTTAGCAAAAAAAAAAATCTCGAAGAGCAAGTCTGCAGACAACATCAACACCTATGCAAAAATGCTAATACCATCTTTTGTGTGGCAAACAGCTGACACATTTTCACAAAGCCCTCTTTCAATGAGTTGTAACTGTTCGTAATCGAGAGTTTCATCTACGCATGCGTTTCCTGTGATATCAAAGTTAAGAAGTGGATTTCTGTTAGAACTTGTATCTTTCTTTAACATGCTGGTAGTAAGGAGACGGGTGGATAGACTGAAACTTGGATAAAATCTTTTATTGTAGGCGTAGCGCGAATTTTATTTCTCTGACTGGTCCTATTCAAGTCGAATCAAACGAAGTTCTCTTCGATAGAGAATCATTATTTGATGCCGAAACTCGATTTGGAAGTACATCGTTAGATTGAAGTAGAAGTACTTTTTTTTTCTGCCACCTCTAAATCCCTGCCTTGCTTGAAAAGGATGCGGTTAGTTCAAGCTCTGTTGAGTATCTTTTATTTGTGCAGCCCATTGATGGGGTTAACAAGATGAGGTAACGAAAAAGAAAATAAAAATAATAAAAGACACATCAACAAAAGTACTTTTGTCCAAGTTGCCAGCATTATTAAGAGGCTTTTATGCTGGACTAAAGTTTCTCAGGCTGTTTGCGCAGTTTATCCAGGTGCTACCAGAAAAGTGCTACTTTTTATTCGTAATGTTTGGAGTTTTTAGTGCTTCATTGGGCAATTGTGTGCTTTGAATTGAAGCAATAAAAACTATCAAAAGAATCCTCCAATTTATACTTTCATTTTTATCACATAATCAAGATTGTATTTTGAATGGATCAAAGCCATCGGTTTTTATTTTTTTTATTTTATTATTATTTTTTTAATATACTTTCTTAAATGCATTTTTATCGTCATATCGCATGAATACCTTTATTATTAATTCGTGTCACGTATAACTTTTTCTACGTCGTTAGATAAATATTTCCACTTGCAAATCCTATATTAAAATAACTTTTGAAATCTGCTTTAAAAAAAAAAGGAAAACAACAGTTTTCAATCATTATTGGTTTTGTAATCATGAAGAAAAAAAAATGGGACGGGGAGAAGGACGTAATGAATTACACAAATTTGAAATAGCGTTGTAATATTCCTTACATTCTTTTACAAAATGTGCTGTTCCAATACTTACATGATGAAATCCGTCAGATCATTGCAGTTTCAATAATAAAAACGAAGTTGAATATAACAGATTTTTTTTTTACTCAGCAGAAAAAAAAAATCATGTTCCAACAAATTGTCCATTGTCTGAATTCATTTTCCGTAAGCACTTTCAATAGTAAGCAATTGAAAGTGCTATGTTAACCTTGTTCATCTAAATACTGTTAAAGTTCGCTTTAAAACATTCAACTGTGAACAAAACATGAAAAGATTGCTTCAAGACTAATAGTTTCTTTGTTGGGTAATAACACATATACATCTATTAATTTAGAAAAGGTAGTGCAAAAAATATTATGTAAAAATATCTAAGAATTTATTTGTGGAAGTGTAAAATATTTGAGAAATCACAGCTTTTCTGTTTAGAATGTTTAGCGCTGTTTTTCTTTCCACGTTATTTATACAGCATTTTCATAATCCACCTACATATTCAGTGAATTATGAAAATCTAATAATACACTAATTGTTTCAACTTCTTTTTGTAGGAGAGGACGTTCTTTTCCAATCATTCTATATATTATCCGCTTCTTTTATAATTAATATGGAAATTCAATGATTAATGTAATTATGTGTTATAAAATATGCGGAGATGTTTTATGCTATAAACTATATACTAATTGAGCCTTCAAGTTCTTTTCGCTATCTAAAGAATTGGACTTTATATATGTATATATTTTTTTAAATCAGCATAAAGTGAGGCACTAGTTAAACACTCTCAATTTATGTGTCGATGATAAGGACTATTTTAAAAAGGATTTCTTACAAAGATAGAGATAGATTATTATATATAATGTACCATTTCCTTGCTGAATAGGTAAGTTTAATAAAAAATAATTTACAGTACACAAAATTATTTCGTTATTGTAGCTTTTAATGATTTTCTTTTTCTTTGGAAGAGAATTTTTTAATTCTATTCTAGGAAAAGAATTCTGTATGAAATAATCGAATGAAAGTTTTGATTATAACTATTAAACATTGTAATTATGTTGACATACTAATATTATTTAAAAATAATGTCGTACCGTTATTAATATGGGTTAAAAGCATGAGCGAATCATTGGTACTTAAATTCTCATTACTGATCAAAAGCAATGGTAAAACAATTAATTTCTTGTAATGAACCGAATTTTTTGTATGAATTTAAAGGTAGTAAATTCAATATTTAATTGTATTACGACTAAAGGCGCAATCTCTTTTGTCGTTATCTTGATAACACATTTAAGTAAATTACATTTTAGCCGCATTCATATAGCTTTTCCCAGAAAATATACCACATTAAAGTATTTTAAATAAAGTTAATTAGCCATAGCCTGTCATAAATTCTTAGTGTTTTGCTGTAAAGTTGCATTGAGCATATAAGTAAGATGAAATGAAACAGGTTTTTTGCGCTTACTTTCCTTTTAAATTATGTCTTTAAAGCGCATCTCTGTTCTGCAGTCTTGCTCGTAATTTGGATACAAACCATTTTTCCTTTCATAGTATAAAGAGATTTAGAATTTAGATGTTATACCATTTGTTTAGCTTGAAAGCTCAAAGTGTTTTTTGTTTAGAGAAGAATAAAGGAAAGCGCCAAGAAGCTGCGTTATTTCTCAACACAGCCGGTGTTTATTCTGAAACAAACTCATTATTTTGAAATTTAATTGAAATGCAAAAACATTTTCTTTTTCATATTCAACGGTTGTTTAAAAGAAAACATATTTTGACTCATCTTCCTGTACATGTATGAAGGTGAATGGCACTCCAGGATATAAAAGGAATATTAGGAAGGTTTTAAATACAATAATCATATTCATTATAGTAACCTCTCACTCACACACAATTCAGTCTAACAAATGTGACTTTTAATAATATTTTATAATAATATTATAAGAACCATAAGATAACTGAAGCTTAACCCTTTCCGAAGGGTAATCTAAACTCCATATTAAGATGACAGAAATACTTTTCATCTCAAATATCAGAGATAAGAATTATACGCAGAGATCACACGATTGCCATATTTCAGTTGTATTATTGTATTGTACTTTGCCGTATCTTTTATCACAAATTTCGAATATTAGTCTTCACCTTATTTAATCACGGATTTTCTGTCATTAAATAAGACGAAGATTTCTACTTGGGAAAAGGGGTACTAAAATGCAGGAACTGTGCAAGACCTGAGCATAATTTCCATCCCTGCACAAATACATATTTTTACATTTATAGCCATCAAAATAGGTTTATTTGTTTAATACATATAATCTTCCCCTTCTCCTATTTTCAAAAGAAAATACGTATATTTTGACTCCTCTTCGTATACTTGTTATGGAAATTATCGGCATCAAAGAATATTAAGAGTGTATTAGAGAAGTGTATTTTTATTATAACAATTATATTCATAATAGGACTTTTTTACATACATTCTAAGAAAAGTCTTTTAATAATATTTTGTCATATCAAAATAGACATAAAATTCTCACATGTTAATCATTACGAAAGGTTAACATGATTCTATAATAACCTCATTAAAAATCTCACATTTTATCTCGTGTGTGCATATTTATACATTCACTCATCGACTACTGTATCTAATACGTGATAAAACTTCATTTATGTGATTATTATTCAAATAATTATTTAACTGCATTTTCGAAGAAAAGCTTTTTTTATTATTATTATTTTAATTAATGCTGCATTTTTAAAGGTACTGCGTTTTATCGAACATGGCCTATAAGAATTGTGAAAAAATAACATGAGTTAGTAAAATTTGATAAAATAATTTATTTGGTTTCTTATTTTTGAAATGAAAGCACACTAATACACTTAACATTATCAAGAACATGCATTTAATTTCTAACTGAAATATTTTTTCAACCACAGTTACATTTCTGTAGTCTAGTTTCATTGCCGTATATTTTTCTATTCATAACGTTGTTTTTATTGCTTTTCTTCAAAACGGATGTTGATCTTCTTTGACATGGCATATCATACATGAAATGTCACAAGAAACTGTATGTTTGTGATTCATTCTTATTAATATTTCAAAAGTCATTTTTTGTTAAGCTGTGTCGAATAAACGTACGTTATGTTACTTGTAACAGCGAGATAGACATCAAAGTTTCGATACGGCTGTCTTAAAAAAAAAAAAAAAAAAAAAAAAAAAAAAAGTAAAGCGTATGTTGTTGAATTATATGCAGACATTTTGACTGTTTCTGGTCTTTATGCATTTATTTTTAATAAAAGAAGAAAATTTTACCAGCTCTTTTAGCAATCTATATCTTCAACCTATATTTACCGTTCAGACCTTTATATTGTTTATGTAATGTGACTTTCATCTATTAAACCACTACTTCAGATTTTGTTATTTAATAACTGATACCTATATTCTTGTTGGCTTATATAAGATTTTACATCTGCAAGCAGCCGTTTAACTGAATCACGTTAGTACCTCAATATTTGATTCAATAAAGTGATTGATTCCATAATGTGGCAAAACGTTATAGTTTAGCTTCTATTTTGTTCTCGGTGGTATGTTTCATAAAAGTTATTGATTCAATTCATTAATAATTTATGTAATGTGAGGCTACTCTATCTTTGTTTGATGAAATCAGTTTAACTGGTTTAAATCTCATTTCCTAAGAGGTGAGTTGAGTTAATGCATTACAGAAGGTCATCATTTGAAATTCGCAAAATGTTCTGTAGACAAGAAAAAAAAAAGAGAGAGAAAGAAAGAGGTGAAGGGTTGCCTTTGCAGTTCGAAAATTAATTTTCACTCCACGTTTTTCTCGTATTCCTTTTGACCCGTAAAGCATGTCATTTTTTATTTGTTCTAATTATGATCCTCGATAGTGCCAGTCTAGCTCTTTAGAGTTCTGAAAGTTTCTTTGAGCGATGCAATGTTAGCCCTTCTTATCCGTACGCTATCTTTGAGTAAAATATTTTTATATTTGGCGGGGGGGAGGGGGGGTATCTCAAATTTGTATAATTTTATAAAATAAAATGTCTAACCGTTTATTTAAAATTCTTTTCAAATAGAAATGTCTGGCAAATAAATGATAACACGCATATTTAACCTTATCAAAACATATGAGGACATGAATATCAAAACTCACCTTATCCCCCCCAAAAAAATCGTGTTTTCTTTATCAATCTATTCCATTGGTAAATCTGCATCGATAAAACACTACAATCCACACAAAAAAAAAAAACGTTTTAACATTGTAAAATCTTGGTTTACAATAAAAACCAATGGATGCAAATAGAGGTTTTTCGCGATTTCCCAAAATTTGATTTTCTGGATAAGACGAGTTTTGAAACTCATGTCCTCATATTTAGATGTCCACATGCTAGACTGGCATTACTATTTAATTGTTAATGAGGATTATATTCACTTTAAAACACTTTTATATTAACTTTAAAGCACTTTTCCCAGTAACTTTATCCTTGGCTATAAAACATAAAGACAATAATCTCAAAATCTCGTAGAATGCGACAATATCACTGGGATCAGCCTAACGTCACAGCAGTATATGGAATCTTGAAAGTGTTAATATTTTGGCAACGTTCTTCAGTGCGACAATAATGACGTTACAGACCGGTTCCCCAATCTCAAAATCTCTTACTTGTTTTACCGACTGTTTTATCGCGATATTTAATCAGTCACAAGGGATTCAATTCTAGTCTTCAGACTTTGAAGACTAACTACATCCTGATATTTCCCCCTTTATTTTCCTTTTTTTTTACACCTTCAAATTTTTTTTTTTTTAACTTGCGCAACTGGTAGATTACTGCTTGTTGCGTGGTGACAGAATTACTCATGGCATGGAAAGAGGAGGGGGCTTTTAATGCTAATAGTTGTCGGATCCATTCATTGTAAGTCGAATCCAGTGTCCACTTGGGATTTTTCGGTCGTGAACCTGGCTGGCGTACATTTTGGGACAGGAATTTTCTCGAATAGGTACGTAACGTGACATTGGTGTTTATTTTCTGTCACTGGGAGATGATTGTTTTTGAAAGGATGACATGAAATTACCGTTGAAGGTCAAGTATTCGATTAGCTCCGAATAGCAACGTAATTTGATATTTTGAGATTAGTGAATAAATTTGTTCTACAAACGGTCTTTTGGAAGAGTATTTTGAGATTTTGAAAAGAGTTTGAATAATCCGGTTTGTAATAGTTTAAAAAAAATATTTAATAATAAATTTTAACTTATCGCTCATTAAACACAACAACGTTAAAACTCAAAAAACACCATTTTGTAAAAAATGCTATTAAAGTAATTTAATTATTTATACTCGCAAACTAAACGTTCGAAAGAAACCTTGTTGGGAAATCTTGGTAGAGTAACAATAGTAATAGCTAAAATTCTTTAATTTGATTTGCAAACCGAGGTCTATTTAGGTATTAATATTGTACTGATTCATCAGAGGCTAGAGCAACATACAGTGTCCTCTGCTGGTGACTTTTTAACTTACAAATATGTAGTTAATGTACTTTACAGTTTAAAAAATTTACGATTTTTTTGTCATTGAAGGACGATTATTTTTGAAAGTATAATATGAAATTACCGTTAAAAATAAAGTATTTTATTATTCTCCAAATAGAAACGTAATTTGAGATTTTGAGATTTGAGAATAAATTTGTTCTACGAAAGGTCTTTTGAAATTGGATTTTGTGATTTTCGCTATGAGATGAATAATCAGATTTGTAGTAGTTTTATCTAACTGGCATTCACACACACACACACACACACACACACATACAAAAAAAAAAGTTTAGAAATAAATTTTAATGCATCACTCATTTACCCTTTTTGGTAATTGGGCGAGCAGGGTTCGTCATGTGATGCAGAAAAAACAAATTGGAATTTGATTAAAACTGAACAAATGGAGTTAAAACTAATTGTCCGCGACAGTGCATTCGCGAATTTCCTATCTGCTTATGATATTTCTGTTAAAATTGATTTTTTCCTTTTAGACGGCTGTCTTTAGCTATTTAAAAGAAAAGGGAAATCCCTTCCCTCTCACAAATATTACCGGAAACTGTTAAATACATCCGTGTCATAATTCAAAAAATATCATTTTTGTAAAAAACGCAATTGAAACATATTAATTACCTTTCTCGGGAACCAAATACTCGAAGTAACCTATAGTAGGGAGCAAAAAAAAAAAACATAATTTTGTTAGAAAAACATCTATTGTGGCAGTTATTTGTGACGATTATTTTGTTCAAAAACTCTAATTTACAAAATATATAACCTTAAACTTTCTAATAAATTCACCATTTAAGGAAATAATTTTTTTTTAAACTTTTTTCACACCAATGAAAATAATAAAGAAAAATAATGTGTCAAGCATAAATTATGAAACACTTTACAACAGATTCAGGATACTCTAACAAAACTTCCCTGTTTAATAAGATAAAATATAAAAATGGTGGCTAAGTATAAGCAATTTGGAAAGCGTATAACACATTTGAAGAGCCAATTTCCGCAATTGCCATATATAATAAGAAAAATATCCGAATTATTTTGTGCAGCCCTGTGTATGATCTATAGATTTGTTTATGTACTACATAGTATGCAAAAATTTAGTTCAGTTAAAAAGCGCATAACACAGTTGACACCCACCCCCTCAGCAATTTCCGCCAATAAGCGCAAATGTGCGCGAGTTCTTTTGTGCAGCCCTGTATACGATCTGTAGATTTCATACACATCACGTAATACACTAAAAATGTGTTAAGTTTAAAAATACACACTACAGCTGAAAACGCATTTCCAGCAATTATCGCTCGTAGTCAGGCCTGTAACCGAATTATTTTGTGTGTCCCTGTAAACAATTGACAAATGCTATACACACCATATTTTACAGTAAGCATCTTGTTGTATACCTCAGTGATGTATTTCAATTTCAATATTTTTGAATAGCGTATCATTAAAATACACTGAGAACGATTTCTCCACATAGACCACAGAATTCTTTTGAGCATCCCTGTAAACGAGCTCTAAATGTACACACTTCATTTTCTATACCGAACATGCCATGGTAAACGTTTAATAACATATATTGATTACATGGCTATCCGAGTATATTTCTGCGAGTTAGAGCATGAATAGTCAGACATCCAGACAAACCGAATTCCTAAATACATGTTGTAAAGTGTTAAAAATGACTCCAAACCTAACGAATACATATTATGACGTAAATCTACAACAAAGTTTACATTTCATAATACTAGTCGAATACTCTTTATAAATATGTTTCTTCTGGTAAATCGATAAATTTAAAGTCACTGAAATTTGGGAAGTTTAGGGACCATTAAATTGCTGAATTCCATGATCCTCAGGAAATTTTACATTTTCAAAATTCTACATAAAGTCCATCCAAAGACAAAAGTATTACGTTTGCATCTACTACCTTTGCAATAAATGTCGTGCTTTATTTTTTACTAGCAACCCGCTCCAGCTTCGCACAGGTGCCATGATGTTTTAAAGATGCATCCAAAGACATTTATCTGTGAATTTCAAACTCAACATCATTTTTAATTTGCATAGATAAAAAATTACAAATTGAATTTGATTTTATTATTATTATTACTCTATCAAGTAAAAACGCTGTCGATGTCATACATAAAAAATCAACTGGAAATGCAAAAGTCGTCTGTAAATAGAGAGAAAATTTGCGGTACATATAAAAATTATTTTTTAAAAAAATCGTCTGCTGCGACATTCGCGGTAATCATATATATCATAAAGCAAAGGGCCCTAAAAGTACATTTTGTTCTTATCCAGGTGCCAAATATAGGTAATAAAAGTGATAAATTGCCAAATCTTGTTTCAATGGCCGCGTTTTACGTTGGATATTTATTTTAAGTCGTACAAACATTCCTTTCATATACACTGCTCAAAACAATTAAAGGATATTGCAGTTTTAGGTGGATTTTGTATCTGGGAAACTTTTTAGCTGATTGATACATGGTCGACAGACATAGTAGGTTATATGAGAATAAATTACACATGTTTGGCAGAAAAAAAATGCATTTTATTGCGCATTTGTGTACAAAAGGAAAAAAACACAATTTGTGCATATGAGAAAAAAAGAATAAGAAAAGGTGTTTTCTTCAAAGAAAATCATTTTCAGTAGGGGGTATGGTTTCCACGGGCGGCCAGCAACGTTGAACACCTTTGAGGCATGGACTCAATGAGGCTATTAATGACGAGTTGGGGTATTCTGCCCCACTCTTCCAGAAGAGCTCTTTCCAGTTCTTGGAGAGTTTGTGGGGTTTGTTGGCGGCCAGAAACTCGTCTTCCTAGAGCGTCCCAAACGTGCTCGATTGGATTCATGTCTGGAGAACACGCCAGCCATTCCATTCGAACGATTCCTTCCTCGAAAAGGAAATCCTCCACCAGGTTTGCACGATGTGGCCTGCAGTTATCGTCCATTAAAATGAAGTTATCTCCGATTGCTGCAGCGTAAGGGACTACAATAGGTCTGAGGATCTCATCCCTATATCGGCGACCAGTCAGAGCTCCATCTCGAATGATGTAGAGGTCAGTGCGCCCGTCAATGGAGATGCCACCATACACCAACACTCCTCCACCGCCAAATCTGACACTTTCGTGCACGAACGCAGGATTATACCTACTGCCACGGTCCCTCCAGATGAAAATACGCCTATTATCCGGATGCACAGAAAAACGGGACTCGTCAGAAAACAGAATATTGCTCCATTCATTTCTCCTCCAGTTGACATGCTCGGTTGCCCACTCCCTGCGGTCGCGACGATGCCTTGATGTTAATCTAACACATACCATCGGTCGGCGAGCATACAGACCTACAGCATGGAGCCGGTTTCGGACAGTCTGAGTTGAAATCATGGTGCCTGTAGCCGAGCGAAGGTGTTGTTGGAGAAGAGTAGCGTTCATGTTTCGGTGTCTCCGAGCTGTTAACGCTAAATACCGATCTTCATTGGGCGTTGTTGCCCGTCTACGACCTTGCCCTGGTCTTCGGCCTGCACATCCACTGTCCAAAAAACGGTTCCAGATCTTGGAAATAACACTTTGTGACACTCCAATGGCTTGCGCTACTTCGGCTTGAGTTTGGCCCCCTTCTAACCTACCAACAATTCTCCAAGCTTCTGAATCTGTCAAATGACTTCGCTGAGACATCGTACTCATCGAAACAAAGCAATCACTGAATGCCGATCATCTTTGTCTTCATTCTCTTTTATCCAGTTGAAAGTCAAATTTCATTCGCTGCCGCTGAAGCGACGTTTTTGACGTCGAACTCAAAATTTGCATACTCCACAGTTTGAAAACCAGAAAAATTTGCATTTTTGATTCTCTTCTTCTATTTTCGGCAAAAAAATTTTCGTTTATATCTTTATTTTATATAAAACTTCAAATATCCTTTAATTGTTTTGAGCAGTGTATAAATTAAATATCTTCGTTTTATAATATTATTTATCATTAAAAAAAAATCTTTTTTATTTGAAGTAAAATCAGTAATAGTTTTTTTTTTCCAGAGGTGTTTGTATTTATTTTTTTTAAATCTCTAAGTGATATAGCCTTTTCCCAATGACCTTTAACCAAATGATAGCATAGTGTGCTGTCGTCGCCAAGATGAAAAACATATAAGCTTTTCGTTCAAAATAAGGATAAAATACCACATTTTATTATCAAAAATCATGGTTATATAGGTATATTATACATCAAAATGATCGCGGGAATTTTCTCGATACGGATGATGCAAGCCGCAAAAAAATCTATCATGCAGTTTCTGAAATTAACCCGGACATATACTTTTATAGGGCTTCTTGCTTTATAATATATCTGACGTAAAGCTGCAAATCCTTGCAGATGACGTCGAGCATTAACGTGTAAAATGCTTTTCTGTATCATTATTTAGTTTTTAACTAAATGCCTTCATCCTGTTCATCACTCTAGTACATGTTCTAAGGGATATCCCAGATTGGGTTTCTTAACATAGGAATCTGTTTCGAATTTTCATTTTCTGAACACCTTAATTGTATCATTAGAACCAATATTCTATCGAAAATGAAATTTGTTATTAAGTTTGCACTTGTAGTATGTTTCAATTTTAAAAGGAGAGTGGTAACTAGAATATTTTTCTTATGAAAAAACATTTTGTATATTTTGTAAATTTTTTTGCTTCTTAGTACAATTAGTAAATATTAGTAATCAATATTGGTAATACTTAAAATTCTTAAATTTTATTTGCAAGGATCTACTGTTCTGCTTAGGTTATGATATAACCCTAATTTATCAGCGGATATAGCGACATATAGTGCCTATTGCTTAAAGGGCAAAACTGGGAAATTTCACCAGTGGCCAGTAGTAGCAGTTTTATAAGTGGCCACTTTCTTTAACTCTTTTTATCCTGACGGTACTTATAAGTACCACTTTAACCTCTTCGCGAAGAACGTCTTTTACAGAATTTTTAATCTGTTACCACTGGTTTTTCAAATGAAAAATTTTCACCCAATTGAATCGCAAAAATGCTATGATTAGATAAGGAAAACTTTACAAAAAAAAATAACTGGTAGGAATAATCGAGGATTCTGAGCATCTAAAAAGTAGCTGGAAAATTAATTCAGGATATAAAGGGTTAAACTAGTAACCACTTTTTTAAAAAGTTCTAAACAGTAAACTTTTGTTAAAATTTCAATTAGTATTAATCTAAAATTAAATAGACGAAATAAATATGTTAATAAAAACATATTTCAACCAGCAAAAATAGAATTCTTCATGAAAATGCAAAAAAAAAAAAAAAAAAAAAAAAATTGCTCTTTCCTTGTAGGAAAGTGGCCATAAGTTGGCCACTGACAAACAAAATATAATAGCCACTTTTTTTCATTTAGTGGCCCTGTGGTCAGTGGCTAGTGCTAATTTTGCCCTTTACTATTGCTGGCAAGTTTTTTAACTTACTCTTATATAGTTAGTACAGTTTGATTTTCATAAAAAGTCCGTTACAACAATATAAATAATTAAGTATTGATGATTTATGAGTTATGACTTCTTGTATTTAATGATATCGTCATTTTTGTTTACGGAATTGCCTAAACTTGAAAATTTTTTATTAAGCCTGAATATCATAGCAGCCAACCTTTCAGCTTTTTTCAAGTCAAATAAACATAAGCCAGAAAAAAATATATTTGTCTTGTTTTTATTCAGCACTAAAAAAGGAAGAAGATTGCTTGCTATGGGATATGTATGCAGGAGAGAGATAGATAGTGTTACCAATACCATGCCCGCTATTTATTATTATTATTATTATTATTATTATTATTATTATTATTATTCGGGTTGATTGATTGGTGCTACATTTTTGAAATAGTATAATTCGCCTTATTAACTTTTTGTAGGATCGTCTTGTTTTGAAAATAATAATTTGAAGACAACTTTCGGGCATATTTACATGTGTAAATGCTGGTTTCTGTTTACATTATCGACTAGCTTTTTAACGACCCATTTTATTACGGTATTTCGTTATATTAACGATCTATAAAATTGTATAGGTGTAACAGATAAGTCGGAAATGTCGATTCATTTGTAAACCACTCCCAAGACTATATCACAAACCGTATGTCGGAAAATATCTATGTATCCCGTCATAATAAAAAATACCTATATTTTAAATTAAAAATAATTAGTTTTATGTTTTCATTTATTATAGGTGTAGCCGGTTTTTGAAAAAGAAATACGGGTTTTGAATAAATTATTCATGAATATCAACAGTTTTTAAATATTCTGAAGATAATCTTTCTGTTTTTCTCCGAAGGAACGACTGTTTTGATCAAAGCACTATTGATAATTCGAAGCACTCAAATCAGAATCATTGATTATTTCGTTTGATATGTAGGCCGATTCTTGTTCAATGCCTATTTTAAATGCGCGGACTGTTGTGATTTTTATGTGATGTAAATATGAACATATATTTATCAATCCAATCGCAGCTATTTCACTGTGTGGATATCTGGTTAGTTAGACATCTGATTAAAATTCTATCATGCTTCTGTTTAAAATCTTAAGTTATTAGGTTTGATTCAATGAATTTTTTATAACACCAGTTTTCCACACAACAGTTTTTTCAACGGCAGTGGTACAAGTATATCTGAAAAGAACACTGTTTCTGTAATGCTGGAAAAAAAGGACGAGACAATTGTAGTCCACATAAAAAAGAAATTTTCATGTTTTATTTTTCTTAATATTGATTTCACCCATCTGCCTAAGAGAAATTTTGAAATTTGTCTTTCATAGATATATAGCAAAATGTTACTACCCATAAATAAATAAAAATATTCAATGAAACGTTTTAAAAATACTTTTAAATTTAATTAACATCATAATATCTTAATTTGCGTGTTATAAATTATTTTATGTCGTCATCTCTACACTCAGAGAAATACCAAACGCAAACATATGACCTTTTAAAGTACTCGGAATATTTGACACGTGCTGTTCGACTTTCCTTAGTTGGAGTGTAATTTACGTGACTTTAGACGAATTTATTCATTGGTTATGGTAACAACTAGAAGCAAAATTTAGTAGAACCTAATTTTTCCTTAGATGATTCGTTTTGTTCATAACCTGTGTCCTGTGTCATAATAGCCAATTTTTCTCCCTGCATCGTAATGAGCTCTTTTACTGTCTCATGCCTTCTCATTAGAGCCAGAGTAAATTTCTGTGAGTATACGGATGAGTATTTACCTTAAAGACCAGTTCTTTTTATTGTATTTAATAATTACGTCGTTTCATCTTTGCAAATATTTAAATTTCAGGAAAAGTTTTCGGTTAAAAACGAAATTACTTAATTACCGATTACAAAATATGAGTGTTTTGTTTAATTGACTTCATCGAGTGCTTTTTAGTCTACAGCAGATATTTAATTCAGGATATTTTCTAATCGCTTCAGTTTTTCTTTTCAGATGGTGAAAAGGTCAGATCATGGTCGTGAGGAGTCTGATCTGGATCGGATCCAGGACCTTTTCCCGAGTGATCATCTTCGGTTGCACGAGAAAGATCCACTCTCTCCTGTAAGTTTGTTTTCTCATATTGTGTGATAACTTGTATTAGAGTATCTTTATACGTCAAAGTAGCGACTTACGTACAGAGCACATGCTCAGATTGTATCTAAACTAAGGCAATCCACATTACTGAATTTAGCAATGCTCGCTTGGATAAATTCACTTAAATGAGTTAGACGAGTAACTAGACATTACATTTCCAAAAATTGTGGGCTCGCTAAACCTGTTTTTAATCCAAATTCCTCTTAACCAATCTAATTTTATTGTCCGAGTGTCACTCGTCTGATAAATGTAAAGGTACTCTTAATTTGCATTAAGCTGTTATTGCATTATTGTAAGGTTAATAATCTACTGAAGCAAATATTACAATTCTCATTTCTTTTCATGGCCAATTGACGACATATTTTCAGTCTTCCAGATATTATAGGTTACTGGCAATATTAAAAACGATGTTAGATATGGTAGATTACAGCATTGTTAAGTAAAATTGGTAGTATGTATGTACATAAAATAGATTGTAGAACCTTGGAAATTTTATTATTAATCATTGCATATATGACAACATGGAATTAATCAGTTATGAAAAGGAGAGAGAGCAAAGAGAAATGTATCAACAGATCTTTGCGCTACAGTATTTAATTAATTAAAACAATATAAAGAACTTCTTAAATACACCATAAAAATTAAAAAAGAAAGTATGCATTTCTAAAGCCTTAATCTTTCTTTTCTCGGTTCAAAAAGACAATTACCCCTTTGAGAGTAGGAGTAAGACTTATTGAGATTTGTTTATGATCTGAAAGTAGTTGTAAGTCTTTTTACGCCTGAAAAAGAAAGTCTTTCGAAACGCATTATGATTTTTTCCCCATTTTTATGGTTTGTTTAAGAAATTATTTCCATTGTTTTGAAATTGATACCAGTATATATAACTTTTATTTGATTTAACTAAATAGTTTAATGTTAATAAAGTGGAGATGCTTAATATAGCGGTTACTAAAAAAAAAAAAGGAAATAAGAAATTAATACATGAATGTTAAATATTTTTTGGAGCACACGTGACAGATGCACAGTGGGAGGTAATTTAGAGTTAATAATTCAAGGTATGTTGTACTTCGCCTTTGTTAAAATTATTAAAATGTGAAATGTGATAGGTTTAACTCTTAATGCCTGCGGTACTTTAAAGTACCATTAAAAAAACTTGTTATAAAATGAATTTAACACACACCGATTGGCCTTAATAAAATTTAGTATGAATTACACATACGTACTTTATCATATCCCAAAAACATTATTTTGTTGCAAGCAAAAATATTTTTAAAAGGATAATTTATTTTCCAATTGCAACTGTCCAGCTTTCTTGATGTTGAAAGACATAAAATGGATAAAGTTTTAGCTCTGAAAAGCTCTATTTTTATATGCAAGGCCATTATATATATCTACATTTTATATATTTTATAAAATACTAAAAACAATATTTTAAAGAAATTATTTGACTAAATTTGAGTAAATATTCCATAAAATCCCTATAAATATCGGTTTAGTTTATCGATTTTGGTAGACGAAATCTTTCTCAAATTTATCCTATAACTGCATAAATCTTCTGGAGTATTTCACAAAAGTCAGGAAAAAGGCTTTGGCAAGTGAATTTTTCCTTAATTGATTTGTTGCACTAATCAAAAATATTTTTAAGTGGATAATTTCTTTTCCAATTACAATTGTTCAGCTTTCTTGATGTTGAAGAGCATGGAATGGATAAAGTTTTAGTTCTAAAAAAGTTCTATGTTTATATACAAGACCATTATATATATATATATATATCTACATTTTCTATATTTATAAAATACTGAAAACAATATTTTAAAGAAAAGATTTGAGTAAAGCTGTAAATATTCCACAAAATCCCTATAAATACCGATTTAATTTATTGATTTTAATAGACGAAATCTCTCTCAAATTTATCCAATGACTGCACAAACCTTATCTAGAGTATTCAGGAAAAATGCTTTAGAAAGTGAAATTTGCATATATATAAATATATGAAAACTTTTTCACATTTTCAATTTCATAAAAAGAAATTTATTCGTTCTTTCTCCAAACCCTAAATACTCCGCCCCCTAATATTGATTAATAAACTGTTTGACTGTGGGTTGACAGAACATGAAGTAAAACATACCTTTTCATATTCAATAACTGTTCTGTGACGCAACATTGATTTCGCGAAAACCATGAAACTGAAAGCAAGTAGGATATGTCTTTTGAATGCAAATGTTTACTCTAAAAGTTTATCATTCGAGAGATATTGTACATCACACTTGTTTAACCTTTTCATGAGTAAAATGATGCTGTTTCTAAAATATTGAAACGATTGCCTGCCACCAGAATTTACGAACAAATTGATTTGAAAATAAAGGTTTTTCTTCACGTGTATTATAAAAACAAACTTTTTTTTAAACTGGTAAATTTCGGCATTTGCAATTAAAATTAAATGGGAAGTATACTTCCCGCTATCTGTGAAAGGGTTAAAAAATGAACTATTTGTGATATATTATATGTTTATTTTATTTATTAATATTATTATTATTATTTTAAACATTTGTTCAAGAATATATTCCCAATTACAACAAGCCCTTTTTCCTAACCCTAAATACTAGGGTTTAAAGTAGATTAGCTTTTCGCGGGACATCCCGCTTTTTTTTACCCCATACAAGACAGATAATTTCCCGATTTTTCAAGTTCATAATATATAGCATTTTTTTTTCCTTTAAGAAATGAAAAGTGAAACTGTTGTATGAAGAACATTGTTTGTCGAAACCATTTGTTAATGTAATTGCCAAAATTTCAAAAGATTTAGAGACACAGAAATAGAATCAATATTCCAAGACATTTCAGGACATTGGTGCGTTATAAGCCAGTTATAAAACGAACAATTAAATATTAAGAAAAAAAATTATAAGAATTGAGATTTTTAATTTAATGAACATGCTATTTAAAAACAAAAAATAATTTTCGCTATCAGATTACATGAAAAGTTTTAGTATTTATACTTTGCGATAATCATTATTTTATTTTTTGTTATGTATCTCATCAAGGTTTCTTTGCAAAGGAGATGCGCGTTATACGGCAAATACACCTAGAAATAGATAAATTAAATCTGAAAATTTAGGTGTTTGGAACGCTTTATACGCCGGGATATATACGGTATCTCTAATTATAATAATATAAAATAAACTAAGATTGCCCTTTCATCAAACCCTGTACGTAGTTTATTGATTAATAAATTGTTTGTCTGTATGTTGACGGATGAACATGATGCGAAACATGCCTTTTCATATTCTATAACTGTTCTGTGACATAACAGCGATTGCGTGAAAGCCATGAAAATGCAAGCAGGTGTTTTTTGACTCGTAACGGGGCCATATGCTTTTACTATGCCGTATCCTCTCCGCTATTCCTCCCCTTTAAACAGGATATCCGAGAAACGCCGCACTCCGTAAGAAAGCATTTCCTGTACGATTTGCGGCCTCATGCAGGAAAACTGTTAGGAGTTGCGTAACTTGTGATTAAATATTCGGAATTATTGTGAAGGGTGATTTTTACTCTTATCTGAAATGATACTTGAGTTTGATTTATATTTTTTATTAAAAAAAAAAAAAAAAAAAAAAACGATAGCAAGCTGTTTCGCTTTCTAAATATTAAATAGTATATATATATATATATATATATATATATATTGAAAAATTATATTTGAATATAATTTTTTACACGATTTTTGTAATGTTTGTGGTTTGAATTGATTTATTGTTTAGTTATTTTATTTCACATGATTAAATTGTAACACAATCGGAATTTATTTAACATCTGAATCTAAAGGTACAGTTTGAGGCTTCATATAGAAACTGTTTGAAATTGTGTAACTTGCAATTAAATATTTGAAATTATTAGGAAGAGTAATTTTAAATCTCTTATGAATTAATACTTGTTTGATCTATATATATATATATATATATATATATATATATATATATATATATGTATATATATATATTTTTTAAGGATAGCAAGTTGTTTCGTTTTAATAAAAATTTAAAATATATATATATTAAATAAAATATATTTAAATATAAATTTTCTGATGATTTTTATAGTGGTATTTCAAGTTTAGATTGATTTATTGTTTAGTTATTTTATTTGACATAGTTAAATTATAACAAAATCAAAATGTATTTAACATCTGAATTCGTAGGTACAGTTTAGGGATTCAAACAGTGAAACTGTTCGAAGTTGTAACTTGCAATTAAAAGTTCTGAATTATTTTAGCGAAGGGTGATTTTTGCTATTATCTGAATTGATAATTTAGTTTTTATGTATATTTTTTATTAAAAAAGACAGCACAAGCTGTTTCGTTTTCGTAAAGGTTTAAAATTATTAAATAAAATAAATTGGGGTAAATTTTTTAAGATGCGTTTTATAATAATATTTCTGTTTTCGATTGATTTAATGTTCAGCTTTTTTATTTGTATAGTTGTAGTAGAATTAAGAGTTGTAAGTAGAATTGGTACGCTGTGGCCATCACAAAACTTTGTCACACACCAACAAATACGATGTATGGTGCATTTCTTTAAACTTAATTTGGAATTACAGTGATCAGCTAATTAAAAGAACACAATTCAACAGCGTTCCCTGCTGGGTATTCAAATACAAAATTGGAAAAACGTGTATATTTTCAATTAATAATTCAAATATTATTATTTTTTTCAATAGAGACTAGAATACAGCTAATATCTTCATCGCATAAAATACCATTACAGGGCCTCTATTGAATGAACAAAACCATAATTGAATCAACATAACTTTAATAAATATTTTACGTACTTTAAAGTTAGTGGGATTCCATCCTATAGATGCCAAAATATAGATCGCAAAAAAGTGAAAAATACAGCCCAGTAGTGCCCCCTGTTGAATGAATAAAGCCAAAGTTGAATTAGCATAATTTTTAATAAATACAATTCCATGCCATAGATGCTGAGTTATAGCTATCAGAGAAATCATAGAAAGCACAGCTCAGCAGCGTTATCTGTTAAGCAAAATACCTACAAACTTAAACAGCAGTCGAAGGTCTAAATTTTCTAACATTATTATTATTTTTCAATGTATCTCTACTGCGTGCAGCCCGATTACGAAATATTAACACGTTTAAAATAATATAAGTAGTTCAGCATTTGTTCCCGGCTAATATTAATTAACTAAATTAAAACTTCATCAATAAATTAATATAAATAAAACACAAATCTATACAAACATGTATTCGAACTACTTACCTCAACCACTGAAATTATCAGAATCAAAAAAGCTGTGCTGCAAGTAACGAAATCTTCGACTAACTCCTGGAATGCGGCTAATACGAAAGTATCGCATTTAATAAATTACAAAACTTTATTTGACTATATTATTGACATTTTTCAAATCAAAATTCTTTTTTGTTGTTGTTGTTAGGGGAAATCTAAAATATTTATTAAAAAATGCATTAGAGTTTGCAATAAAAATAAAGAAGAAATGGTTTTCCCGTATGTTTTGTACTCTGGAAAGCCAGGGTTGGATCCCCTGGTTTTCATTTACTCATAATTTGTAACATAAAAAGAAAAAAAAATTCTTAAACAAATAAATTCCACTTGCAACGGATGATACTGATGATTCAGAAAAGCTATTTTTAAGTGGTATCCACCCGTAAGAATTATGACGTCATGTATATTATTATGCAAAACATCCATTATCTTTTATCAAACTCTCAAAACAATTCAATTAAGATTTAAGTTTTCAGTTTTTGCAATCTCTCAAATGACGCTCAAGTCTACTTTATCAATCTGTACTTTATCAATCACCAGGTGGAAAGCGATAATGGAATTTGCTATTACGATGCAAAAGCAGATCAAAATAGGTCACTTTCGTTCTGCAATTAATTCGTGATTCTGATTAGATCTCTGCAATTAAATCCGTAGTCGCGAATTACGAAAATACATTTTCGCAACTAATCTGAATGCAATAATATCACTAACTGGATGTTAAAAGCCGTTATGTTGTAAGGTAAGTCAATTTATGAATTTGTTGTGTACTCAAGGAAATGATGATAAGGCATTTATTGGTAATAATTCTTCCGATACATGAACTGTATTTTTATGACGTATTATTGCCGTCATTCAAGCTCCAAATAAGACTTTTTAAAAGTTTCATATTGTATAAACTTAAAATAATTCCCAAGCTATTTCTGTTTTTCTCGAAGCCTCTTTTACCCTTGCTATGAATGTCCCAATCGGGACATTTGATGTCCCATGATATGAACCTTGGAATTAGTTTTGAATTCAGACATTTTTTCTCCGCTAGTATATAGTTTAAGGGGAGGGGGATTTGCACTTTCGAGCTATTAATAAATGGAAAAGAATATTTTCAGAGGTTTTTTATTTTTTTTTCTTCAAAAGATAATGCGTTTTTATGCCATTAACTCTAACTTCAACAACGGAACATTTTAAGCTTTGATTATATGTAGTAAAACAATTTAAGTAGAAAAAAAAATCTTAGAGCAACATGTATATTTAGAAAGAAACGCGGATCAGTTTAAGAATAAGATTTTGTTCCATACGTGAAAATTTTGTGATCTTATAAAATTAAAAAAATAATAATAATAAATAAGAAAGAAATCGTACCTTTTTATATTAGAATAAAGATATATTTTAGTTCTATATATAAAATCCTCTATTTACATTGCTGAAATATGAAACCGAGTGATTTCTTTATAGCAAATATTCTATTATTAAAACGCACATTTTCATTTTATCTGGTTCTAAAATAAGAGAGAAAAATAAAGATATATGTATTTTTTTATTTTATTTTTTTTCGTAAAGAACGCTTCTCAGAATAGGCAGTAGAGAATTTAAGCAGTCGCCTCGACCTGTCGGGATGGAATTCTTTTGCTAGTTAAAAAAATTATATAAGTCAAATATCGACCCAAAGTCTTGCTACTGTCCCACTTTCAAAAAAAAAAAAAAAAAAATAGTGCATTAGAATTTGTAATTTTAAAATACAAATACTACGTTACGGTCTATTTTGTGCCACGTTAAGGAATATCAATTTTTTATTTTTTTTTTTTTTTACTGCTGCTGCTCCATCCTCCAAGAAAAAGTGCATCAGAGCTTGTATTTTTAAAATCCAAATATTACGCTAAGGTATTTTTTGTGATTATCGCTTTTGTCTTTTTTTTCTATCTTTCTTTTCTTTTCTTTTTTTTTTTTTTATTTAGTTAGAAGCATTGTAGATGCTTCGTAACCAAAAGAAGTACCATCTCTACATGTTCTGAATAGATTGCTCAACAAAATCATTTACGATTCGCGCTATAGTATCATGAAATTTGGAATATTTTTTCATAGTTTTAAATACTTTTTGTGAGATACTTTTTAAATACTTTTTGAGAAAATCTCCCTAAGGTATGCTTCATTTTGTTAGTTTATAGAAACATTTTATTTTCGACATCAATCTCGCCCTTTATTTTAAATCCTGTATTCTAACATATTTTTCATACGTCCATTCTCCTTCACTCTCTGCTTGAAAAATTCGAAGTGCACTTTGAACGAGTTGATTACAAAGAAATAACATCTCTTTCAACAATGATATGAATGCAATTTACATGCACTTTCTCTAAATATACTTTCTTTCGGGTTATTTTCTGCCATGTTTTACCTTGTAAAACTGGCAAGGTCACAGGAAAGACAATTTTTGTATTAGAAAATGACCTTTCTGCTTTTGTCTGCTGACATTATCATTTTATGTCTGCATTGTCCTTTCAGAATCGTTGTATTTTCACTTTCTTCAGTATTTTATCAGAGTTCTAGACAAAAGTTGATGCAATTTACGCAGTCCTCAATTACAGCCAATTCTTAAATAATTATAGTAAATTATGTTTAACTCTTAAATAATTTTTACTTTTACATACAAAATACGGCCAAAATTCGTCAAGATTGTTGTTTGCCTAAAAAAAATGAATGTTTTCGCATGTATTTCAATTTATTAAGCACATAAAAATATTAAAGTTAAATAATAAGCATATCAATTTAAATAACTGACAGGTATAAAAAAAATAATAATAAAATAAAATAAAATAAAAGTTATAAATTGTTTAATGTATAATTGGAAATTAACTCAGGAGTCTTAACTCTTAACTGGTGTTGTGATATCATTTAGTCCTCGTGTATTTTATTGATTTTAATGTATGTATGTTTTATGTATTTTATTGATTCGAAAATTTTATTGATTTTATAAAATTAATTTATATATATATATATAACTTATAATAGTAGATACAGACGAAATTTCACCATGTTGCGTATAAAAATTCCACAACGCTAGTTACGGGAAAATATGATATACCACAATCCCATGAATCCATTGTGTACACTGTGTTACTTCTGGAACCGACATTTAATTAACGGTCAAATTTTAGATGGTATTATCCAATATACTCTCATGAAGTTGTCTCTGCATGGTGTGTAATATTACTTTGTCCAATATTTCAGGATCTGGAGATTCATTAGTGGTAACTATTACGTCTGCAGACAGTATATACAGTCATAGCCGTTTCGTATCTTAGAAAAGGTTTAGAACCGTGGACGACAGCAGACTTCCACGGTACAAAACTATTCAAAATTGCTATACCCATCTCAGTCAATTTCTGGATCGTCTAGTCTATTTGAAAACAAATTAAGAAATATAATATTCCTTAATCTTTATACGCTTTAACATACCATATGTTACCTCTTTGGACTCTTAGAAGTTAGTGAATATGCGCCTTTGTCTCGTAATAGTCGCACCAAAAGACTTTAATCTATACACAATACATGGCACTAATAGTGTGTTTAATTTAAATTACGAAAATTTCAGGTTCTAGTCATGTGGTCAGATTACTAGCTCACTCTAAATTGAGTAAACAACACTAGTTCGATCTTTTATGTTCTGGTGAAAAGCCTGCGTTAAATGTTTTTTTTTAATGAAAATTTCTCACAATTTTCCTTTGAAAAACATCAGGGAAGATATTCCACCATAGCAATATAATGAAATTTGGTCAATGTCCTGTTACATCTCGCTGTTTTTCTGTGTCTACATTTTTTTTCTTCAAAAATTTATTACAAGGAGTGTAGAGGTGTGGTTTTTTGTTGTTGTTATTTTGAGGTGGGTAGGGGGAACCACTATTTCCAAATTGTAAACTTCGCCTTATTTAATAGAATAATTCTGCGATTAAAAAAGGCAATACTGGTATTCGTAAATAGTGGTACTCAAATGTGAGCATGTGTACGCACCCTGATTTACCACGTATTCAAAATTGTTGAACTTCCGCCTACGTCAAAGATAGACCATTTCAACATTATCCTTTGATCTTAAACTATACAAAATCGGTTCGAATAAATAGGAGAAAATGGCTTTCTTCTCTTTTGTTACATAACCGCAGCTTGTCATTAAAATTTCAATTTTTTTTTTTTTTTCGTTGAGTCATCCTAGTTTTAAGTTTCAATAACGAGTGCTTGTCTGCCTTCTACAGATTCATATAATGAGAAGATAACAAAATTTTTGTTACTGTGCAGTGACAAACTGAATTTGCATCATATGGAATCTGATTTGGTCGAAAGTGAAAATAGAGAATTCTGTACAGTGTTTGATGACGCGAGTTTCGCATGAGATTAAAATACGTTACAACTTTGAAAACCGGTCCGCAGAGCAACGTGAGCTTTGCTTGCCTGTTTTCAATTTTCAATTCAAAATATTTTCACTCTTTTGTTTTATTTTTATTTTTTGCTGATATTTTTATAAACGTTCCACTGAATATGAATTTATGGTTCAAGGATGCTAGCAATCGTCTGACTACAACTCAGGTATACTACGTGTGAAAAACTACTGTGAACTTTTGCTGCTGTAAACATATATTTGGGACATCACATCAGGACACATTTTTTATCTGTTTTCTTTATGCCAACCCTCTTGATTTTTGAGTATTAATATTTCCAAATAGAAATGTTAAGATGAAGATTATTATTTATTTTTAAAAAAGGTACTCAAAAAACGGTTGAGTTTGTAGCTTGTAAGTGTCAGTCATATTTTATAAACGTTTCGCAGATAATTAATGGAATATGAAATAATTCATCAAGGATGATAGGAAACGTCAGGTTATACCTCTGGCACACTGCTCACATAGAACTACTGTGAATTTTTACTTATTTGGTACGTACGTATGACATCGAGCGAAAAATTATTATATGATCAATCTTTTTGTTTACTGTATATATACCATTGGTATTTTATAAATATTCTATAAAATGTGAATATTCCCATTTCTTTGTAATGCTTCAAAGAGGCTAGCGGTCGTCCGAAGAACTAATCCTATTTTATAAACGTTTCGCAGTGCGTGAACTAATTCGTCAGAGGCTAGCAGTCGCCTGGCTATATCTCTGGCACACTGTGTTCGCATAAAACTACTGCGAATTTTAGCCATGTGCTTGCAATTTCAGACCATGTGTTAGGATTTAGTTGATGTAATTGTTTTATATATACCGTTGATATTTTAATAACGTTTTATACAATGTGAATTCCTTATTCAAAGATGCTAGCTGTACTACTGGTACACAATGCTCAAATTAAACTGTGAATTTTTGCTGTTTTAGCATGTGCTTGTGACACGAGACCAGATGATATTGCATCATTTATTTTCTGTTTTTTGTTATAGGTAACAATCATGTTTTATAAACTTTTCGCAGCGTAAAATAATTCATCAAAGATGCTAGCAGCTAGCATTTGGCTCTGTCTCTGTCACACTGTGCACGCCTCAAACTAAAAAGAATTTTTGATGATTTAGAATGTGCTTGCGATTTCAGATCAGTTGTTATTGCATAGTTGATCTGTTGGCTGAATATGTATCATTGATATTTTACAAATGTGCTATAAAGTGTAAATGTGTGCTTCAAAGATGCTAGCAATCATTTGGCTATATCTTTGATACTTTGTGCCCGCATTAACCTTTATGAGACGAGCGGCACGTCTAGATTCAGGCTTAAAAAATTCTAGCAAGCATCTGACTATATCTGATACATTGTGCTCGAATTAACCTTTATACGTTGAGCGGGTACTCAAATGTTGCAAAATTCTTGAATTGGGACACCAGTATTTTTGCACAGAAAATTTTGCCTTATCTAATCTCAAAATTTTGATGCTAAAAAGGTTTGTCAGAAAAAGGGGTACCGAAAAAAAAAGGGGGGGGGAATAATAAAAGAAGTGTAATTGAGGCTCGTGTGTGATACCCCCATAGCGGTGTCTTTTGATCGTTAAGGGTTAAACTACTGAGAACATTTCTGCTTTAAGTATGTGTTTTGACATCGGACCAGAAAATATGAAGCATTCAACTGAATTTGAGACGACTTCTTGCTCTAGAGACAATAATTTGCTCTGTGCCTTAAAATATTCAATTTTAATTTGAAAAGTGAGCATTTGCCTCTTATGATTCTGATTTAAATCTAAGTGAGCCCATTAACATAAACTCCTAATATCTCATCTCTAGACAATATTTTATGGATTCGATCCACTTGCATTCCGAATGCTTCTTATATTGTTATTATTTTCTTTGGTGTGTAAGCGCCTTTCTTCTAATTCATTTTTAGAAAGTCTCCTAAATTAAGCATTTTAACTGCCATAAAATATCCAAAGAAACTAACTCTGCACCTGAATAAATTAAAATAGAAACAATATTATGAAAAATAGAAATTAATCAACTCTACATAAAAATTCTGAGAAAATATTGCATTCAGTAGATGAGCTGTTGGTAGAAAGCTGTGAAAAGCAAATACAAGTATATTGCGCACTATGAGCATAACCGTAGGTTACTGCACTATTCCACAACGTCAAAAATAAATTGCACAATCTTCCTACCATAAAATAAATAGGGGAGAGTAAATAAATGCTGAAGTTTTCACTGTGGTTTACTCGTAAAAATTCCTATGTTCCTTTCTCTTACATAGGCAATCCATTGTTCTTATCAAAGAATTTCGTTTACGCAACTGTGCTGTTAGAATATATCTTTTTTTAAACAGAACAATAGATGCTACTTTTTTTAGGATATGTTTCGTTAAGTTGCTGTAAAAAGAAACGTTTCCGTTAACGAATGAAAATTTCCTTTTGAATCAGTAACATGTTTATTATTCTTATCTGAAAAAAATTTAACTGTCCAAGTCCCAACCTTCAACAAAAATAGCGATATAGACAAATAATAATAATAATGCAAAAACTGAATTGCTAGGGACTAAAAAAATTCGTTGTAGACATGTTTCCGTCTTTACAGTCAGATTTTCACAGTAACCTTTTCGTCGGGACAATAAATTTGTTCCGTTTAAAGCAGGTTTTACTGTAATAAAAATAAGCTTAACGTTTTTAAATTTAAATAAATTTTAGAATGTCAGCATGAATGTAATATTTTTATGCTGTGGAAATTTGTAACGAAATAAATAATTTAAATGTTAAAAAAAAAAAAAAAAAAAAAAAAAAAAAAAAAAAAAAAACTTATAAATATAATATATAAAGACGCCATGTTTCACATGACTGTATCTTTCTTCAACGTCATAGATACATACACATATTGCTGCTACAACTACTCAATACAGACCAAATGTCTTGCTTCTCTTCTTGATAATTTACTATCTTCTAGAGCACGTGTGTTGTCTGATGAAAATGAAAGATTGTATCTTTCGAAACGTACTTGCTTCCTTTTTTCATTTTTATAGCTATTTAAGGAATCTGTTTTTTGTGAACTGTGGTTAATGATTAGTATTTATAGGAATTAAAAATTTCCTTTTAAGATTTTAATGTTAAGAATAAAATGTTTACAACTATGTTATATGATTATGATAATAACAATGTAAGTAAGCATTGCAGTCGTTTTGCATTGCCAATATTTTGTTTTGCGAAAATGCGAACTTATTATGATGAGAAATAGAATGTATTCGAATTTTTTTTCTGTTAATGGAATTTTTAAAAGCAAAAGATATTTTATGTTCTCCGCCAGAAGAATTTTATTGCATTTTATTTAGAAAATTAAGCTCTCTAATATTATTATAAATTTAAAATTCAAAAAAGCTTTTAGCTGTACACGAGTATTTCTATTATAGAGCAGTTATCAGGGCTTGTGCATTATTTGTCGTATTTCTGATTAACAACAAAAACAACGACACCAGAAATTTAGAATAAGTTATTTTATTTATTTATGTTATTATTTGTTAGTTTTATTTTTCTTTTTTTGTATAAAATTTCTGGTGGTGGTGGTGGTTGTTGTTAATAAGTAATACAATTGAAATTATGCAACAACCTCATACTTTACCTTTTTCTTTTTAACTTGAGTTTTGTTATGTGCAGAAAAATCAATAATTTTAGGAAGTTTGTTAATTTGAACCTTGAAATTAATGACAGTATTTCCACACAATATTTCATCATACGCGTATATTTCTCGAAAACAAAATATCTGTCAACACCGACAGTGATTCATTGCCAAGAAGATGCGTCAACAGTGAAAACGGGCATTTTTGAGACTGATATTCAGGGTTGTAATCTTATAGCTGGAGACGTGGTGAGCGAAGCGTGATTTGAAAATTATCTTTTTCTGCATGTAGACCTGTAAATAAGTTAAGAATCAACTTACCTATGACATATACCTGGCAACACTTTCATTTAAGAAATACACGAAAAATATCACCCATTGTCTCTAACGAGGATATCATATTTCGGGAAGTTTCAGATAATGTTTTACAAACCAGCATTACTAGATAATACATTTATGAATGAAGCCATTCGTAACATGTTTTCTAAATTTCTTAGAGGTAAAAATATCTTCCTTCCTTAGATAAAAAATAATGAGTTTTAAAAAATGAGATTTGTTTCTTTCGGTTTTGATTAACAAATTTCAAATTCTATTAATAGTTTACAGAAAGATATTTTTACTCTCCCAACAAATATAGTGTAAGGAAAATACTGTAATCGTGATATAACCCGGTTTATGTAAATATTGGTTCATCTTTACATTCTGAGGTTCACTGAATCCATTTTCGATATTTTTACAGCAATCCCATATGTATGTGTGTATGTTGGAATTTTATTACGTTTTCAGATTCCCAGAGTCCTTTTTTGATGTGTTTACTGTGATGTCTGTTTGTATGTACGTGAGTGAACACGAGCGCGGTTTCGATTAAATTCCCATTTGGTGAATATGTTACTGGACATTTTTGCAAGAATTGTATACATTTTCGAAAAAATCGGCCAACCGATTTTGTATCTAAATCATTTTTCAATCATTTTTTAGATTAAGTTCACATTATTTAGGGGGTCATAAATTAATTATGTCGCACTTCAAAAGGGGTGGGGGAGCGGTCACAAAGTGTGACACAATGTGACAGGTGCCGTGGAGCGAGTTAACACTCATGAAATCACATCTAAAATACGAAAACAATTAGGTATTATTTTCATGCAGGATAATAAAGTTTATAAAAAATGTGTTTTACTCAAGTAATGTTATTTTAAGCCGTTTGTTACACATTTGTTAAGAAACTTAAAAAATAAAAAATATTTGTCTTTAATCAAAATTAACTCTGTATTGGCAGTTTCAAAAAATGTGACATCAAAACAAGGAAGAGCGTATCACTCGAGTGTGACGACTAGTGATATAAAACGAAGGAAGGGTAAAAAAAACGACATTCCGTCAAGTAATTAATTATTGACCTCTTATTATGTTTCTCATGTTTTGTAAAATGCTAATCTATCGTTAAATTTTAAAATCAATCATTATTAAAACACAATTTATTCTAGCTTATTACTATTCCTCTTCTCTATTCCTAATTTATCAGCTTTTAAAAGTGATCATCTATTCAAAGTTTGTGCCCGTAATTACTTAAAAAACACTTTTTTGCCTTCAAATTATCAAATGATAATAAAAAGAATATAAAGAAAAATATATGGCGACAATCATAGTTAATGACTTCAAAAAAATAAAATTTATCCAGTTACAATAGATATCGGGCCAATACATTTCATTGAACTGGTAATTTTTCACCAATCAAAATGATATGAAATTTTATAAATGTTCAGGAGCCACTGAAGCGCGACGTTGTCTAAATTAGCATCTTAGAAAGATAGGAAGATCATACCCGCGCAAACTTAAAAGCAAAAGAAAAAAAGGCGAAAGTGGACATAACTGTCCAACTCGTTTGTTCATCTCCTTTATTTACGATCTATTATACTCCCTGACACTTGATGAAAATACCTCGCCTTTTATACCAGAAAAGATGAAGAAAAAAAAAAGCTCATAAAATTAGTGCCTGAAAGGACGGAAATGAATATAGCAATCTAAGCACTCCAATAGTCGGAGTTTATGAATAACAATCAAAATAAGGAAGTCAAGATGGTTGAGTATTTTTTTTAAGGCTTTCGTAAGAGAATATGAATGCTATTTGCAACGGCTATTTCTCCTTTGAAAAGACTGAGATTTCTTAGAGACATTGAAGGACATCAACATCAGTATAATCAAAACCAATAATATAAAAGAGACAATCATTCATTTTTGGCCTGCGGGTCGATAAAGTTTTCATTTTTCTAGAATGTTTCGATTGCTTTAATATAATTTAATATCTATATTTACAGCCTCTCTGTTTACTTCTTATTTGAAGATTGTTTAAATCTGTTAAACCTATGTTTCTAATTTTGTACATTGTGCAAATTTTAATGTATTTTAATTACATCAATTTGATTTTTTTTTTAAACGCTCAAAACACCACCATAGTTTTTACATGAGTTAACATAGTAAAACATATGCAAAAACTACCATGGTGTTATAAGTGCTTTACATCGAAAACAAAATTCAAATTGATATAATTGAAATACAAAGCGTGACCGTATAGGAATCGCTTTGTATTCCATTATCACTATAGTGTCAACAAAGTTATAGTCTGAACAGAAGTGTGGCAGCCAGTGGTTAAAAAAAAATAAATAAATAAATAAAGTAATTTATGTAAAATGAGATTGAAGTAAAAAAAAAAAAAAAAAAATGGAATGATTTTTTTAAAATATAGGCAGAAAATAAAGCCATTATACTAAATCAATCGTAATTACAAAACCTATGTTTAAGGCTAAAATATTCTGCAGCTGGATTGTTTGCATGGCATCAATCATATTTTTACACGCCCACTGGACACATGAATTCCATGTTTAGATCTTGTAGATGACTTTAGTAAGCGTTCGATTTCTCTGTAATCATAAACTGCTATCGAACACCTTTAATTAAAATTCCTTTTGAGTCTATAGCAATGGTATTTTTAAAATTGTATGTCGGGAAAGAATATTTCATATGATGTTCCTATAATATTAGGGAACAGAAAAAGTAGGAAAAAATAAACATGCTGGTATCGGGGGATCTCCTGAAAGTCCTATGGACCATGTGTTTTTCTTTTATTTTTCCTTCTCTTTTTGTAATCTGTTTATAATTTTGAGAATATCATTTACTGTTTTTTAACTTTTAGTTGTTTTTTTATGCTAAACCAACAATGCTTTCAGCGTCTCACTTCAGCAAGAGAAAAGATGTTTTGTTTTATAGCGATTCACTTAAGTTAATTCAAGTTATAACATTTTATATCAAACCTGAAATTTTCTTCATTTAAGAACATGGCGAGATAACAAGTGTTAAAGTATTCTGTTAATTTATCTAGCACCATACTTTAGCCATTCTTTTGGCCACAGTTTAAAATATACATGATTGTTTTGAGGTTGGTTAGAGAATTCCGTTGCATTACGGTCTACAGGGAAATATAGTTTTCGGTACATTTTAGTGAAGTTATGATATTTAAAACATAATGAGATTGATATGCATTACTGACGCTGATTACAATGTTTTCGTGGTAATATAGAATAAGTCGTATTTATAGTTCGCTTACAGGAATGCACAAAAGAATTCCATTACGTCATGATCTATATGGAGAGGGGGAGGTTCGTTTGCAGGGCATTTTGATTATATGATACTTGAAAAAGAGCACTGATATACACTACATTATGAACTACTTTATATAGATTATGGTTTGCGTATCATTTATCGTTCATTTACAGAGACGCACAAAAGGATTTGGTTACAAGCAGGGCTCGACAAATGCGGTCGCCACTGGCTACCAAGTTTTTTGATCTGGCGACCAAGTTATTTAATTTTTCGGGGTGATTTCTGTAAAAAAAAAAATACATAAGAAATGAGCACAAATGGCGCTTTTTCTCTTCCCCACCCCTACTCGTATGCGGTAGGCAGTGATCTTCCTCTTCTCTCGTACTTTTAAGGAAATAATTAAATTTAAGAGACATTTTCCAACTCATGCACAGAAAACAGCATTCTTTTCAGCTATAACCAGCTAGTATATGTCACGTGATTAGAATGTGGGGACAGAGAGGATATTTCAATAAAACAGTAAAAAATAGTATCAATCCAGCCTTTGTGACATCTAAAATTGGAAGTTGTCAACATAATATAAGTGATTACAAGTGATTATAAGTTTCACAGGAAAATATAGTTTATATATTATATTATCTTTCTAAATTATGTAGTATTTTAAACTATGTAACTAATAATTCTAAACTATGCTTGTTATTATTTTTTCTCAATTAATTCATAAAAAACTGTTTTGTTTTATTTTAAATCGATGACAGGAAACAGGATGGGAGGGGGGGGGCGGTAAATAATTTTTGCTGGCGACTAGAATTTTTTTCCTGGTTACCAGATTTTATCAAATTTGTAAAGTCCTGCGACTGATTATGTCGATAATTGCTAGAAGTGGATTTTCTGCTGGAGTTTGCTTTTTAAACTTATCTAATTTTGAGTGTTGCTCACACATTACCGTATATGGACAGCAATTGCAGAAAATTGATTTGATACTGAGTCACGTGATTATTAAATTGCTTATTTAAATATCTTATATTGTATATAAAAAATGAAATTTCTCAACAATATTCTGTTGATATTGTAAAGCGTTTCATAATGTATGTCTGATGCATGATTTTTCGTTCTTATTTGGATAATAAAAATGTTTTCTACTCAGATCAATGTAATTCATATAAATAATGGAGATGTATAGATAAGCATTGATTTTTCCCACCTTCCTCCCGTTATAGTATAGTATAAGCCATAATTGTTTTAATGTAATTTAAAATCCACATGCGCGGCCTGTCTGACTGAATTTTGTTTAATGATTTTTTACCCTTTAAACGGTGGTGGTATATTATTTACATCACTTAATTTAATTGCCAATTGCCATAGTTACACCAGAAATCCGGAATAAAATTTTTCTTTTATAATGTACATGAAGAAAAGCTTTTAATTATTTTCAAATTAATTTGTTCGTAAATTTTAGCGGCATTCAACAATTTCAACATTTTAGAAACAGAAATACTTTGCTCTTGAAAGGGTTAAATGTTTTATACAAAATCAAAACGCATGTTTATTTAGTAAATTTCAATGTATTACAGTCATATCATTTTTTTTTTTTTTTTTTTTTTTTTTTTTTTTTTTACATTTTTCAAAGTAGTTGAAAAGTGTTTCTGAATTCGGTTCATCTGTCTATCTCACAGTCGGCGCTCTAACTCGCCTAAATGTACTTCCATATCTACGTTATTGAGATTTAGCATGGTATACTTCCTATGGAAACGAAGTTTATATCAATTATAGTTGGTTTACAGAAGCATATAAATAATTATTTTACATTGTGGTCTATGAAGAAAATTCATTTGAAGTGTATGATCTTACACGATTTCAAACATTGGTATGCTTAAAATTGGTATGCATTTATGAGGTGTACTAAAACATGCTTTCTGTAGAATATGGAGTGCAAAGCATTTATTATTTATTTACAAGGTCGCACAAAATAATTCAATTACATTATGGTCTACGCGGAAAGATCGTTTTCCGCGTATTTGAATAATGTTGCATTATTTCAACCATAATAAAATTTATGTACATTATAATAATCTAAACTGGGTGTAGCGTCAATTCGCAGCAGCTTCAATTCATCGTGGCGTCAGTTAGTCGCAGCTTCAATTCGTCGTGGAGTCAATTCGTCGCAGCGAAAATATTTTGAAGACATAAGAAATCACTTGCTGGGTACTGAATGACTTGCTGACTAGTGCATTAAACATGTATTTCTTTATTGGGAACTTCCCAAAAACAGCGTGTAAAAAAAAATATATATATATTTTAATGATTGATATTTTTAGTGTAAAGCAGTAAAAGGATAAATATATCTATATAAATATTTTAATCTGCATCTAAAATCGGCCTTTAAAATGTTAGTTAAAATTCTCTATTTCTGAAAAAAAAAAAAAAAAAAAAAATTATCATTAAATAATTTTACTAAATTAACTTTACTTATATCATCATCGCCTTCAAAAACATTTTCGTTGCGACGAATTGACGCTGTGATGAATTGTGCGCGACGAATTGACGCAGGACCATCTTACTGTATATTGCGAGCATTTATCGTTCATTTACAGAACACAAAAGAATTCGGTTACAGAACTGTCTATGAGCAATAATTGCTGGAATTAAGTTTACATCTTTGGTTTGCATTTTTAAGTTTAACTATGTTTTTCTATACTGCGTGCGGTGTGTATATAAATCCTTTAGATCATATATAGGGCTAAAAAACAGAATTCGAAACCATCACTGTCAATGTGTGTGAATGCTTAATGGTAGTTTTTTAACCGAGTAATGCATTTCCAGCTAAATTATATTTAGTACACTAAAATATGTCTGTAAATTGTAAATAAATTTATTCAGGACTACACAAAGAACTGGATACATTGCCGTGTATGGATGGTAATTGTTCTAAGTACGTTTTTAGTTGTTTTATGCGATTTTTCTTAATCTGAATTAAATTTTAGCTTAATATGTGGTGTGTATAAAAATTTTTAGGTAACATGCAGTGTTGTGCAAAAAAATCGATTACATTTCTGTTTATTGGCGGAAATCAATGAAGGTGACTATTCAGCAATGTTATGCATTTTCTAACTCAACTGATTTATGTAATATATATAAAAATCTATTGATAATATACAGGGCTGCATAAAAGTACCTTTCCGACTATGGAGGATAATAGCTGAAATTGGGTTTTCAAATGTGTTATTCGTTTTCTAAATTGTTGACTTATTATCTTCTTCCACCTTGTTAAACGGAGAAGTTTCTTTATAGTACTCTGGAAGTGTTGAAATTTTTTTCATAATGTATGCTTGACGCAGGATTTTTCTTTCTTGTTTTTTTTTTTTTTTTTTAATATAAAGCGTTCATAACACTATTGTACTTTTTACAAAGGTTTACTTTATTTTTCACATATATCTAAAAACTACGATGGAGGGAAAAATCAAATTGATGTAATTAAAACACATTAAAATCTGCTAAATAAACCCATGTTTCTGATCTTGTGTAACACATTTAAACAATATTTAAATGAAACTTAACCAGAGAAGGCAGTAATTATAATTATATCTTTAAAAAATCACGTAATTAAAACACATTAAAATCCGCTAAATAAACGCTTGTTTTTGATCTTGTATAACACATTTAAATAATCTTCCAGTGAAAATCAGAGAAGCAGTACTTATAATTATATAAAAGAAAAGCAAATTGATGTCATTAAAACACATTAAAATCTGCTAAATAAACCCATGTTTCTGATCTTGTATAATACATTTAAACAATCTTCAAATGAAACTCAACCAGAGAAGGTAGATTAGTAATTAGAATTATATTTAAACAATGAAACATCTTAAATAAAAGAAAGAAAATTTAGACCCTATCGGAAGAACCGAAAATCAATCCTTATCTGTCCATCTCTTTTTAAAAAATTAATGTAATTTGCATTATACAATACCTGTGATACTGTGTTACGCGTTTTGCAATCAACTCTAGCGAAGCAAATTCGCGTGACATCTCTTACTTTTGATGACTTTCCTAGCGTGATGATTATCCGTCGGGTTTCGGAAATGAATTCTCAAAATACACTCGAAGTTGTTTAGGTAAGTTTTTTTTTTAATCGAAAATATCATTGGGAAAAGTTCATAATTTCTGTCATGTTAGAGAATAGGGTAATTGCGACCGTTTTTGCGGTAACAAATAAGGAAATACGTTGAGTCACTTTGAATTGTCTTTTTTATGTCATTACTTTTTTAATAAGATAATTCGTTTGTTTTATTAATTTATATTTTTCGTTTATAATAATTGCGGAAGTTCGGGTCCCTTGCTTATAATGTTCAGAGTTTAGTACGCATCATTGTGGCGAAATGCTCAGAAGTTAAAAATGTGAAGAGGGGAGAAATATGAATTTCCGGGCATGAGTAACTGCTGATTTCTGCATAATTTCTCTGAAATCCCACTTGATGAAATTGTCGTGAGCATTAGAGTTGTATATTTTAAAGTGAATTAATTATTCAGATTCATTTGAAAATTCTCTAGGATTTTAAAGAAGAATTTATTAAGAAAATTTTGTAATATTTTCTATGTTTGAAAATTTTTTTTGGTATCAGTATCGTGAAATCTTCTTGACTTAACAGTTAAATGAAATATTCCTTAGACGTGTAATACAGATTTATTCTAATCTTAATCCAGTCATTTCTCTTACACCTAAATTATAATTTTAAAAAGTGTAATATGACAAAAAATGTTTGCATACTGTAATCTGATCTTAATTATTTTTTGAGAAGAAAACACATAAAAGAGTACCTACTTTGATAAAAAAAATAACCCAACCATGTCACACTTCTATGCGTTGAAAATTCCTTTTATAGAAATTTTTAAGAATCCTCGTTTTTATCTCTGTACTAAAGTTTTATTTCTGTATGTTGATTAAATTTTAAATAGTACTTAACATTTCTTTTTTTTTTTCTTTACGTCTTAGACTTTAATACTCTTTAATAATGTGAATAATCTACCTTAATAATCTGAATAGATTTATTCCAGATTATGTTAGTGAAAAGAAAGTGGAAGCTTTTCTTTTTTTTTTTTTATTTATCATTTTCTATTCATCGCTTTACTAAAATGCCATTTCGAAACAAAATTTTCTGTTAATTTATTCTTGTCGATTCTTTAAACTTTTTTAGAATGTAGAAATCGACATGTCCGTAAAAATGTCCCGGATCGCAAAACAATCCTGTACCTCTCCGGCAACTTAGAAAAAGATCGTTATAACCAACCAACCACTAAACCTGGAATAATACCTTTCCTTACCTGATTAATTTATGTCACAGATCTGTATGCAATATACCGACATTCATAATTCAGTCAAATCTAATTTCACAATTTAACACAAATTAACTTTGATTTTGTTTGATTTTCGGCCATCGGACCTCACTCAAAGTAGAAATTTTTCATTGAATAATGTACCAGAAAAGTTGTAGATGAATTTATTTTATGCTTGGAACTTTAACACTAGAACGAAGGGGAATTTTACACAAGTTTCATAAAAATATTTCACACCAGAATTTTTATTTAGGACTTTTAACTTATTTATTTAACTTATTTTTGTGTGGTGTATATTTAACTTATTGTATGAAGAAATATCCGGTTCGAATCGACATTTTTTCTTTTGGTAGAGGCCAAAATGGCCCCTCACCGTTGTTCTAGTGTTAAAAGACACATGTTTTGAAGTACCTACAGTTCATACCTCCATACCTCTGATGGAAAAGTGAGCAATCATCGTAAATGTGGAAACGCGCCGAGCATTTGGTTTAAAAAAACCTATCATCCATGTTAAACGGGAAAGCCCTAAAATAAGAATAATAATAAACATCTATCTAGACAGCCAAATACGGTATAACTAAGACAAATTATAATAATAAAATAAAATAAAACAAACAAAAAATAAAAATAAATAAGTAATAAACAAAATAAACTTTAAAATAATATAAAATTATACAAAAATGCTACAAGTTGGTGATAATAAGAAAAGTTGAAAAGGATAGAAATATAGCAGATAATATATATATTATAAATTGTCCGGCACTGAATCATTGGAAAATATATCGATAGTCGAGCTTTCATAATATATTGGGATTGATAGTCCGTCTGAAATTAATAAATTATTTACAATATCGATAGTAAATTTCAGATTTTTATACTTTGCAATAATAGAATAAATTTTTTCTAGGATTTAGCAAGAACTTGTAATTTTTCAATCACCATATCAACTATTAATATTAGTATTTACACTATTTACAAAACTTAGTGTCAAATTGTCACCTTCATTATTTAGTCTTAACTGCAGTAGAAGGATCACAATTAAAGTTTTGAGGATAAGCCTTTGCTTAGGTAAGAGGAATTTTGTGAATAATTTTTTGAGCTTTTCTTTAAAAATCTTTGAGTTCTCAGGACATCCACTAAAGTTCGGCGTGTGATTACCTATTTTCTTTAGCTGCAATGGTGTTTTCCTATAGATGTGCGATAATGTATATTCGTTTTGTCAGTTAGTAAGGTTGTATCTATTATATGCATCCAAAATTTTTATGAACTATTACTTACCCATCATACGTAGTATAGGGTAAGTCTTGTAATCGTTTTGAAAATCGAAAATTTTTTTTTTGACGGATTTACACGTTTCAGACACTGGAGATTCCGAAAAACATATTTTTAGAAAAAAAATTTTGCCGTCCGTCTGTGTGTCTGTGTGTGTGTGTGTCTGTAAACGCTCTATCTCCCGAAAAATTTGAGATAGAGACTTGCAATTTGGTATGTACTTAGTATGTAATAATGGGAAGAAGCCTATTTCATTTCATTAACCTCGATTAACCGGAACTATTTTATTCGGACCCTCGAAATATTCGTTCTGATAAAAGGTATATAAAAATTTTCGAAATTGTTTATTTTAAGAAATGAATATAAAAGACAATAAAAAAACATAAATTTTACATAAAGCATGAAGTCGATCGGATAATGAGTTGCCGAGATATTTGAAATCCTATTTTCCACACTCTTCGATTTTTCATGACCCTGTATTTCATCCAAATTTCACTTCAAAGAGATATTTTAATTGGAAATTTGACGCTTAATCAGATGCAATAAACCGCTAGTTAATAGGATTATTATTTTTGGAGTTATAAGGAAAAACCTCTTTCAAGCAATTCAGTAATCGAGCCTTTAAAGTTTGTGACGTCATCAAGCCACGATTTTATTTGAATTGCAATGCATTTTATAAGTAGTTTACACATTTTTATTTTAATATTTTACATTATGCATATCAATGATGGGTAAGTATTACGGTGGCCCCCAACGACTAGTTTTTTCATAATTCTTAAATATTTGCTTGCAGCCATTGTTAAAACCTTGTTGATCCCTTATAAAGCTAGCGTATACTTTAAGTAAATGGAATATATAATACAGAAACATCGTTATCAAAATAAGAACTTTGATTGTGACAGTACACTTTGGAAACATTTGCAAAACATTTTTTGTGGTATCAAATTTCTTACGCCTGATGACACGTAGTACTAACAAAAATTTAAAGTCAGATTATATGACAAAAGGTGCCTCTAAGCACTTCAGCGACGGTCATTTTGCGAATGATATTTACGCAAACTGGAGAGCTTGAAAATCCAGTTTAGTATCAGAAGATTATCACTAAAAATATCTTGTCTGTTGCAGCTTTGCATACAAATGAAAATGCTAGTACAAATGCATTTAATAGATTGATCGTTTTATTGAGTAGGTTTTTTAAATTCCTCTATTAAAAAGCCATAGCACCCAAGGAATTTTTGCATCTCCCGTGAGTAACTCTTTCTAGATGTATAATTTGTTAAAGGTATGAACATACTGAAAATGTGTTGTATATTCAGCAAAAATACGCAAAGTGAGTACAGGATTTTATACATTTTTGAAGGTAGAGCTCAATGCATTCATCAAAAACCGTTCTTGTTATTTTACTGCGACATGCGAAGATGGGTTGTGTGTTTATATGTATTCAGAGCGTGTACTCTCCTTAGTATTTCCAATTCTATATATATATCCAATTCTAAATATAGTACAATTATTTCATTATAGTAATCTTTGCCTTATTTAATCATAGAATTTGTAAAAAAAAATTGCGAATCAATATAGCCGAGTTTTCTGTTCGCAAATAGTAGCATTCAAAACTAAGGACCATATGCACCCTATTGTATTTTATTGCATATTTAAATCTTATATATTTTTTCCATTTTATTATTTATTTATTTGTATTTATATTTGGGAAAGATGTCTTTGAGTCTAGTTTTTCATCTTGGTCCATTAAAATATAATCTGATATATTTTTGCTCATTAACTACAACAATGTCGTAGCTATAAAAAGCATTTTTTTTATGCTATTAAAATTTTGCAATTATTTTTACTCTCGGGAACCAAATATTTAAAAGTAACCTTTTTGTTATATTTTCGTAGAGAATCAACAATAACAGCCAAAGTTGTTAAATTTTATTTGAAGCATGTTTAAAATCTACCCGTGTATTAATATTATACTTAATTAGTCACAGATTAGAATGAAAATTTAATACCTTCTGCTCGCGAGTTTTTAAGTTACTGATAGTAATATAGTTTAGGCATTTAGGGTATACAATATAGTTTAAATTTTATATAAAGTAAATTTCATCCATGCAAATAATTGGAAATTTGCATTTTTTGCGTGATGACGTTGTTGTACTCAATGACCTATTTGGACAATTAGTTTTTCATACAGTTTTGTTTGTATAAAAATGCATGAAAACCAGCAAATTCCTAGAAATGTATTGATGTTTTAATGGGAAAAAATTATATTTTTTGCATAAAACACTTCAGTTAACGAACTGTTGTTTCGATTGAATCATTACCTATTTACAACATCGATTCGGCACCTGCGTTTCTCATTCATGTTATTGGATTATTGGTAGTTACTCTACCAAGAGAGCTTATATTTCTCCACACCTGTATCAATACGTATATATTTATACATGGCCCGACATGGTATGCCCTTCAGATTTATTTCTCGCCTTTTTTTCTCCCATGGTTGTTGCATTTTACCGAAAGTGTTTCTTCTATCTGTTTGTGGGCAGGTTTTATTTCGAGTAGGCTGAACGGACACCTTTTCAAGGTCAGGGTTAATCAAAAAAAGATTATAGTTATTTACGTCTTGAACTGCAAGGGTGGTTAGTTTATGTCGGAAATAAGCGCATATGGTAAATTATTTTTGATTTTTTTCTTGATTTTTTATGTATATGAATTGCTGAATATTAAAAAACAGATGGTTATGACATAAATTTATATATAATCAAACCTCGTGAAATTAAGTTTTTATTTGAGGAATTTATCATTATTTTGAAATACTAATCGATCTTCTCTTTAAATTAGCAGTATTTTTACATCTAAATTAATTAGGTGTCTAGCAATTTTTAGTGTTTTACCTCAATTTTCTATCTGTATTTCAATATCTTTATAAATAAGTCTATTTAAATGGCTTCCACCAGTATTATTATTGTAATTTAAAATTAATGAATGTTTTTATTTTACAGAGAAAGGGTTTGATGCGGTCTAAGTCCTCGGCGGCATCCAAATTTCAACGAGCTTTACCTGGTAAATCTAAGACCAGTAACGGAGAAATGTGAGTATTCAACTTTAATTACTCTGTGAATTATGAATTTTGAAAAGGCCCTATTTCTAAAAATTCAAGCTTCCAGAAAATAAAGAAAATTGACCATGTTTGCCAATGACTAAAATAATAATAATAATAATAATTAAAAACCTTTCTCCTTTTTGGAAATAAACAAGATGTGAGCCTTTAATGTTCTACATCCTTTTTTAGAATCAAAATATGGAAAAAATAAATAAAAATGGCCAAAATTCTAGATGAGCTTTTTTCAAAAATCATTCATTTACAATATTAGTTACATCCTGTTTAAACATGCAGCATTTTGTGTGTCAATCTACTTATTTATGTGATTTTCTCGTGTAAGGAATGATTTTCTATATCGTATAAAATATTATTTTCTGTTAAAAAAAAATTAAATGTGAAGAAGTGCATCTACTTGAAATAGTAACCTCTCTAAATCAGAAATATGTTCATCAGGGTCCTCTCTGACAAATTGCGAGTTAATATTTGTATTTTTAAATTTTGTTTGTGTTTTAAAATTGATTCGTGATAATTTCGAGATAAGCGTTATTATTATTTACGGTCAAAAGCTAACCATCTTTAAATTAGCTATTCTTTAATAAACATACAGTAATAGTATAGAACTGGGGGACTCTGTTATCAACGAGTGACTCTGTTATCAGTAGGTGACTCTGTTATCAATAGGTGACTCTGTTATAATTGGATGACTCTTTTATCATAGGATGACACTTTTATCATTGGATGACTCTGTTATGAAAGACTCTGCGACCAACAATGGGGGTGGGGGGCAACAAGAACAAGGCGAATGTCTGATATTCTATTTTCTTAATTGGTTTTTAGTTTTAGTTTTTCTAAGCTTTTAAAACACAAAATATGTTACGCAACGGCTTGCGAAAACAATAAAGGTCAGAGAATATATATTTAATAGTACTAAATCATTTACATCTGTACATTAAAAGTACATTGATAACAGAGTCACTCGTTGATAAGAGTCACCCAGTTCTGTACTACTTACAGTAAAACAGATATAACGAACAGTCCCGAATATCGAAAACCTATTTAAAAAATATTTTTTCGATCCCCAATACCTATATATTTGTATGTTTTTAACCTCTCAATACCGGGCATATTCCGCGGTCTCGTGTATATCAAATATTTAGACATTTTACTATATTTTTATATTTTGAATAATCTTCACTTTCTGAGCGGAATATATACATACTTTTTTTTTTCTTTTGAAAGATAAATTTTAGAACAGTTGTGTGAGCGATAAATTTATTTTAAGTTAAATGAGACACTGAGTTATTTAGAATTTAGAGAGTATTATAACTTTTTATGTGCGGCCAGATGAAACCCATTTTATTTTGTAGCTCAAAACAACAAGTTTTCGATTTACGAAAAGAAAATTGTACTGTTGTATGCTGTATCCAACCTAAAACAACCTCTTATATTCAAATAGCTGCTTTTGTTAGCATATTGGCTATTATTCCGACTATAAACTGTCAATTATGTCGCTATTAAAGAAAATTTCTTACTTTTTTAAAAAGTTGCAGTGCGTGCTGCTTCGTGTTTAAAATGTGAAAATAGTTTTCTAACTAAAAAAAAAAAAAAAAAAAAAAAAAAAAAGGAAATAACATTAAATTTAAAGCAATTATGAAATTTAATTTTTGTGAGATTTGTTCTTCAAATGCATACCGGACTGCGTCCTTGATACAATGTTGATTTATTTTTGTTCGTAAACACATGAGGTTGCCAGTTGCTCTTATTCAAAAGCTATGAAATCGAATAATTTTATTGTTTATCGATAAAAGCAAAGGTTTTTCAGAAAATGCTGTCAAAAGTTGGTGTTTTAACCGTATTTTCGGAAACGATGGCGCGACAAAGCTCGTTGTGAGACAACGACAGTTTATGACCCAAGGTATAATTCATTTATCAAAAGATGAAAAACAAAAATGTATTAGGTTCCAATTTACCTCAATAATCATGTCTCGAAAGTGTAATGATTTTACGTTTAAAAATGAGTTCGTAAATATGCCCGAAAGTTTTGCGGGGGTGTGGGGGAGGGGGGATTTTTTGAGAGCGGCCTTTTAAATACAGGTATTGTAGGCGTCAAGAAATGTAATGATAGTTTTCTAAGAAAAAATCAATGACATGAAATTAGCTTTTAAAATTATTATAAAATTTCCGTGTCCCATTAAAAAAATATTTGGCTTTTGAGTTAAAAAATACCAAAAGAGAAATAAACAAAACATTTATTTTACTCTCTTAACACACATATCTTTATTAAAATACTTTCTATTCTACTATTGAATCGCCGAATCGTATCTGTCATGCTAGTGTGAAATTCAGGTTTGTATGTGAAAACGAAACCAGATGAAAAGGTATGTCCGCCTAGTTATCCTGATGGTCACAGTTTCATGCTTCCTCGAACAAAACAATGCAATGAAGAAATTTTATTGGTAAATGTTCTTCGCTGCTGATGTTCTAGAACTAAGGTTAAGTTTCGGTTAGGTGACATTTCACTAAATTGAATTTTAAAGTTGCTTTAGTCAACCATTAAAATTTAGAAAACCTGTAAAACTCAATATCATTGATTATTTTCCGCATGAAACTGTGCCGACTGCTGCATAATCCAAGTTAACGAGACAATATGAATAAAGGTATGTACCTTGTTAAAAAATAATTAGCAACATTTAGTGAATTAAGTATCGCAGTTGAAGAAATAAACGGATTAGCATGCACCAGACGGTAATTCTATCTTTTAAGCTTATTTAAAACTTGTGTAATGAAAGACAGCGGTTTGGATTTGTAGTGTAAAGCCAGATATAAGTCTGTTTTATGTTTAAAGTTTAACGGTTACAATTTGAAGGTAAAAAAGTCAGCAGCTTGTTTGCCAATTGGATTTTTAAGAGAGAAAATACTTCCTGTAGACAAAAATGGGTAAAATATATTATTTCTGGATTGTCTGTAATGTTTACTTACAAATAGTTATATTTATGAAACTGTTTATTTTGTAGGGTATGTTTACAAAAACAAATTTAAAACTATTGTTTGAAGATTGGTGTAACTTAATTTTACTTATTTGTTTAAGAAAATCTCTCTCCGACACATAAATCAAAAATCCCTTATATTTTAAAGATACTTAATCGGATAACGAATATAAATCTATCTTCTTTATCCATCCTCATGACTTCACTCGTCAGATCAAGGCAGGTGAAAGGTCGTTATCCTGTCCATAATTAGAGCTAATCGATCATTCTTACATTTTGATTAGTCATTGATGTATACAAAAATTAATAGGATTGTTTAGTGCTGTACGTATAAATTTTATACAGGATGTCCCAAAAGTCTCTGTACAACTTCAAAAATTTATTACAAAAAAAAATAATAGGCCTACAGCAAAAATAATTACAACAGTACATAGAGTAACTCAAAAAGTTTTTTTGTACTACCTTAGTATACTTGTACATGAGATCATTTCGTTGCACGAAGAATATCAAGTCGATATTCCAATTCCATCCACATGCGTTTCTGCATGCTAACATCAACAGTAGTTACAACTGTTTGGATCTTTTGTTTCAATTCCACGAGACTGTTCACTTGAAACAAAAGATCCAAACAGTTGTAACTTTATATTAAAATCATTAAAATTACAAAAAGTTGCAAAAAGAGTTGTAACCTCTGTTGATGTTAGCATGCTGAAACGCACGTGGATGGAATTGGAATATCGACTTGATATTCTTCATGCAACGAAATGATCTCATTTACAAGTATACTAAAGTAGTAGAAAAAACTTTTTGAGTTGCTCTATGTACTGTTGTAATTATTTTTGCAGTAGGCTTGTGTAATAAATTTTTGAAGTTGTACGGAGACTTTTGGGACACCCTGTATTATCATTTCGTTGATAGATATTTGATGCGAAATTGAAATTCAAATTGTACAAAATATTTTGTATTTTAAAGTATCCAAAAACAACTAACACCTTAACAGTTGTTAATGGGTATGATATTGTGCAGTCAGTTCGGTACTGTAATATTTTATATATGGCCAGTTTGTACGTGTCGCAATTACGCAGTAGTTACACAATGAAAAACATAACGATCCATCTGATACAGTTGAAATTCCTTCATTATTCGATTATATAGCAAAATGCAAAAATTGATTCTTTTTTCATTATTATTTCACTGAAAAAGACACCTTAAATAAATTTGATGGATTTTTAAATGAGATTATTCGTAATCATATACTAACAATTTCCGTTTATATAACGCTTGCATTGTAACAACAGACAAACACACATTAAAAGTTCTTTAAACACATACATTAGTTTAAAAATATAGGATTCCTACCGCAATTAATTCAACAGCGTCATTTTATTTGTCTTTTGTGAAATTTCTCAGAATGATTGAAAAAAATTCGGAATTATTATAAATAATAATAAAACTTTGATTTTTTTTTTTAATCGCGTTTTTTCTTGAATCCAATAACATAGTTGTACATATTTTGTGCAGTTGCTTCGTAATGTATTATTCTTTCCTTGAGGTATAATTTCCTGGGTTGTTGGAATATGATTTCGTTGCATCATTCCATTAGTATTTTGTGCATCTTCCTTTTAAAAGGATGATATAGAAAATCCATATAACTAAAAAAAAAAAAGTCCTCTGTTTACTTTTAAATACAGATTTTTCTTTAATTCAATAACACAGTTATGCATATTTTGTGCGGTTGCTTGGTAAGCAATTTTGTGCAGTTGCTTTGTATTATTCATTTCTTGAGGTATAATATTCTTGGGTTGTTAGAATATGATTTCGTTGCGTCATTTCATCAGCCTTTTGTGAAACTTCCTTTTAAAAGGATAATTTAGAAAATCCGAATAGTTGAAAAAAAAAGGTAACCTTTTGATTTAAAAATACAGATTTTTCTTTAATCCGAAAAACACAATTATACATGTTTTGTGTGGTTACTTCATAATGTACTTCCTGAGGGTAATTGCTGACGATTGTTTCAAAATCTCGTCACCTTTACAACCTCTAGCCACAAAAATTCCCTGTAATTCAGCCCAGTTAGAATGATTTCCTTTAAGTTATCTTTTAGCCTTTTAAGGCATTTATATGTTCGAGACATTTTCAAGTTAAAATGAAGAGACAGATAATTAAGGTCAGACTTCAAACATGTGTTTTGAAAAATAAAAAAAGAAACGCAAAGTGTTTTCTTCTGAAAAAGCTACTAATCTGCGTGTATTTCCTGTCTTTTATTATGATCATTTAGATCTGTAGAATTTCTTTCTAAATGTCATCTTTTCCTTCAGATTTCGGTAAAAACATAACAGTTCATGGTTGGGGTAGAGAAGCCATTGCAATGAAATGCGTTCAAGGATTATGTGGTTCGTTGAGGATAGCGTTATGAAAGCCATCTTACAAAATCATTTTAGATTGATCTACATTTTTTTTTTCCACAACAGTTCTTTGTCTAAATTCTGTCAAACATTTTTCCTACTGTAAAACTTAACAGCAACAGTCAGCTTTAATTATACGCTTACTGGTACGAAATATTAAGTTAATCCTTGCGGATTTTTGAAATATTTAAAAGTGAATTGTCAAAAACTGATATAATAGTGAACCTTGAAATTTAGTGACTTCCTGAGATTGTTTTAGTTTCAATTCAATTTCTATACATGTTCGGGTATTTGAAAAAAAAAATCAAATTGTTGAATTAACTCTTAACTGCTGTGACATAAATTGTTGCTTAAACTACTGTGAGTGGTTTCTGAGACCACTTGATCGAAAGATGAATAAAAGGCTTGGTTATAACTCATAGAAGACTGTTTATGTACTAAACTTTGTGTGAATGACTATTATAATTAAAATTAATCCATTCTGAAGTCTTTAGCAATGATACTAGGGCTCCAAACGAAACAATATTTCACCAGTATCTTAGTTAAACTAAAAATTACAAATTAAACTATGAAAATTGAAAAAAGCAGCGGTCTGTGAAAGACCGCTAACAACAATTAAGAGGTTTTTTTTTATGTTGGTGAAAGCTTTATTGATATTGAAGCGCAGTGTTTTGAGCTAGTTTACTATTCTGAAATATAAATAAAATATTAAACTATTTCTTCATTTGTTTGTCAGAAGTCCACCTCCGAATATCATTGAAAGTATGCTCATATAATACGTGGTCAGTTTCGAATAATTTAATTTAGACCGAGTGATCTCTACAAGATCGTCCCATCAGTGGCCGAGAGAGTATGCTCTCAAAGCTGGTAGCAGGAGATGCTGAGTTCGAACTCATGTCACGCTCGTCAGCCAAACCGTTAAGAGTTTTCTTGGGTTTCTTCGAACCTGCGTAATGCTGCGTAAATACGGGTTAATTTCCCTTAGAAGAACTACCAAGGATGGCAACCTCCCTCCCCCGGTGGCATAGATAATTGGCCATAATAAACAACCTTTCTGAGATAAACTTTTATACTCACTCCAATATTTATGAAAAATTTAAAACTGGTTGAATTAATCATTATTTCATTTTTGAGGTTGGTGACAGCTTTCTTGAAGCACATGTGTTAATCTGTTTCGTAATCGTGAAATACAATCAAAATTTAAAAATATTTCTAAATTTATTATCTCAAACGTTTGTCTGAAGACACCTTCGAATTCGAATATAGAGTGTTCAAGAAATTGTCAGTTTTGAACTGCTTAATTTAGGCCAAGTGTCCTTTCAGAGATCAATTTCTATATTAGCTTAGATATTTATAAAAGCTGAAAATTGGTTGAATTATTCATTGTTTTATTTTCGAGGTAGGTGAAAGCTTTCTTGAAAAACAACATATATCAATCTGTTTCGTAATCCTAAAATACAAAAAAATATATATATATTTCTTAATTTGTTTGTCTCAAACGTTTATCTGAAGACACCTCCGAACATCACAGGCAGAATACTCAAGAAATAGTCAATCTTGAACAGCTTAATTTACAGGGTGTCCCAAATTTATCTTTACAACTTTGATCCTCCATAAAACTTAAACGAAATCAGATAACAAAAATATGTTTATTGTATAATGAACAGCAAGTTCCAAAGTTTTATGTGATGCTAGAAGAGCTCCATGTGAGCACCTTTGATTGATCCGAACAAATTCGAGGCGGTATTCAACCTCTTGCCATATTCTTTGCAGCATGTCCACAGGCCTGGATGGTGGGTGACGTCCGTATTTTGCTCGAAAATTCTTTTGGACTTGTGTATCTGACTTCGTGTCTATGAACCAGGACACACACTGGGCTTTTTCCTGTGTTGTAGCCATCACCATTTAAGGATCTTACTTTGTCCTACTTGAAAGCAAATACATTTTTCTTAGTACAAATAAAACTTTATGAGTTGCTGTTATACACACATAAAACCGAACTTCGCTATCTTATTTTGTTTAGGTTTTATGAAGGATCAAAGTTGTAAAGATAAATTTGGGACACCCTGTAGATCAATTGTCCTTTCGGAATTCCATTTCTGTACTCGCTTAGATATTTGTAAAGCTCAAAATTGATTGAATTAATCAATGTTTCATTTTTGAGATTCGTGAGGGTTTTCCTAAAACTCAACGTAAATTAAATCAGTTCACGTTTCTAAAGAGTGATTAATAGATTAAAATATTTCTTTACTTGCTTCTCTCAAACTTTTGCTTAAAAATTGTGATACCATTTCGGATCCGATTACCATAAAAAAAGAAGGCTCACGCAAAATATGGTTAGTCTCGAACAGTTTAATTTACATTGAGTGTCCTTTCCAAGTGTATAAAATTAGCTCGCTTGTAAAGTAACCCGATTACATAACTGGAACGTTTATTCCCATGGAATCTCTCATTTACATGGCCATACTAAATGCTTACATTCTCAGTCTCCTTTTTTTATGCAGATGAAAAAGTTTTATTATTCTAATCTACACTTTATGTCAGTATGATTCATACTCCTCGATAAACGACATTTATATTTTCACTTTCATGCTTCACCAGAAAAGAAATTTCGGCCATATATCTATCAAAATTACAACATTTACTGAAGATGCCCGCTGTCGTTTGCATTTATATTATCTTTTTATAATTCATCAATATGCTCCACCCGTAAATATCACATTTGGAAAAGGGCGGCCAGGTTTTAAACAAAGGGGAAACACTGGTAAGTGACATTTGACTTTTCCAGTTTCTCACGACGTACGTGATCGCTGTACACGTTGCTTTTAGTACTTCTTGGCGTTATCGTGAGGCAGCACCCTCGAACTAATATTTGAACGAGTTAATAAAGGCTAGACACCTCTTTCATGTTTTGTTTCTTACAGCTCCTAGGTCTTAAAATGGAAAATCGTTTAGTTCACGGTGTCTTCTTGATCCCATTTTTTATCTTCTCCAATTCTCACGTAACTGGCAATTGGGATAGTAGAGATGGATGTTTCTCCAGTGAATCTGATGATGCGAACAGCATGAAATATTTTGGGATGCTATTTCGGACACGTTTTGGCTATTAGATTTGCTTATTCTGGACGATGTTTCGAAGGCAATAAGTTTTGTTGCGAGAGTCTGGCAAGCCTTTATCAAGTGTTTTGTTTCGAACTTTGACTTTTATTTTCGAACATTGTTTAATATTATTTTCGTAGAACATGGAATGCTTTCTTTTTCTTTTCTTTTCTTTAGTGTGTGTATAGATTTGAATAAAATACGATTATCTGAGGTCTTATATCTGTGAATCTTACGTTAGTGGCAAAGTCATATTTGCATCAGTAAAACAATCCAATTATTTTGTTTTTGATAAGATGAAATATAAGTGTTGTTTTAATATGACCAGTACCAAATAAAGGGATAAAATCTTCACGCATGGAAGTGATTATACGAGTTAATAGAGGCTAGACACATCTTTCATGTTTTACTTTTTTGCAGCTCTTACGTCTTAAAATGAAAAACAGTTTAGTTCGCGGTGTCTTCTTGATCCCATTTTTTAGCTTCTCGAATTTTCACGTAACTGGCAATTGGGATAGTAGAGATGAATGTTTTCTGTGAATCTGATGATGCGACCGGCATGAAATATTTTGGGATGCTATTTCGGCCGCGTTTTGGCTATTATATTTGCTTATTTTGGACGTTGTTTCAGAGGCAATAAGTTTTGTTGTGAGAGTTTGGAAAACCTTTATCAAGTGTTCTTTTTTGAACTTTGACTTTTACTTTCGAACATTGTTTCAAACATATATCCTTAGAAACATATCCTTAGAAAAGTTTTTGTTTTTGTATACAGATTTTAAGAAACTATAACCGAGAAAGAACGAATGTCTAATGTGTTATATTTCTAAATCTTAGTGGTGTTCAATGTTTAAGCTGGTTATATATTCGCAGCTTGTGATGATTGGCGGAATATAATTTGCATGAGTAAAACAATCGAATTATCTTTATAAAAAGATTCAAGTATTTTAATATGATCAATGCAAAGTAAAGTGCTAAAGTATTCACATATGAAGATGTCAATATACATTTTTAAGTAGAAAAATATAGTTAAAGGTTTCAAAATGAATAAAAGAAAAGGGAGCACATGTGAACAACGCCCGTTTCATCTAATTAACATGAGATAAAAATATTTTAAATATTGTTAGTAGTTGATGTTAATCCTATCAACTAGTGGCAATTTTCAAAAGATTTTTATTTGCTGTGAATTATATGAATTGGTCATTGTTTACATGTGCCGCTTTTTTTCCCCTACCTAGTGCACAATTCTGTCAAATATCCCATTCGTGCTGGAGGTATAATATCTTTATCTTGTTAGAAAAAGATCGAAGAAAGATTTCGGCGTTTTGAAAAAACACACTTTTTTATAATTGCTTTAAATCGCTATGAAAGATTTATATAAAAAAAATTCCTTTTAATTTACTTTTAGAAAAAAACACTATTTTTTCCTGTTATACATAAGACTATTGTGTATTTATTGATTGGACATCAGTTCTTTTTCTACCAATGTACAGGTGTATTTCTATATAGAAATAGAGCATCTATTTTGGAATATTCGCCTTTGAGGCTGCCTATGCCTATACTTGATTTTTTTTTTTAAAAACAAAAACTTTTGAAAAAACATTCAGCATCAGAACACATATGCAGCCTCATCTCTACGCTATTCATTTTTCTCCCCTCTTCCTCTTAATAAAAAACAAGAACCAAAAACCAGGCATAAGGAATAGATTATAAAACACTTTCCAACCGCAACAGAATACAATTAAGAAATTTCAGTTTTTCTTACAATGAAATGAGATATCTAAATAAGCCATTTAAAAAACACATAACTCTGTAAAAACCTATTTTCAGCAATTTCTGGACATATGCGGTAATGTGTGCGAAATTTGTCATGCAGTCCTGTATACGATCTATAGAATTTATAGACATCAGGTAAAAATTCAGATAAGTTTTTAAAATGCATATCACAGCGGAAAACGAACTTCTAGCATATGATCGATGACAGTCAGTCGTATAACCGAATTATTTTGTGCGTGTCTGTTAAATGAGCGTTAAACTCTGTGCACTCCATAATCTTTAGAAAACATGTTGCAGCGCACCGAAGTGCTCCTTATTAATTTTATTATGTTTGAAATATCATACACTGAAAAAAAAAAATGGGTTTTCAAAATTGAGTAAAAAGTACTCTATTTTAAATATGTCACATACTCAAAATAGTTTCGATCCAAATGTTCTCAAAATTGAGAAACACGTAATACTCATTTTTGATTCCATGGATGTGTTCAAGTATGAATCGTTACGTACTTATTTTTGATCTCATGGATGTATTCAAATATGAACTCTGTGTGCCCTCTGTTATACATTCAATGCATTTTTCCTTATTTTATGTAATCAGTAGTACCTTATGTAAATATTAAATTATGCACAGTATTTTAAAATAATTTGAAAGTGCTTGAAAACAATGCTCTAGGTCATAAAAAGAATGAAGTAAAACAGGATGGTGTCCAAGATGGCCGATTAGTAACACGTGGAAAACCAAAATTTAGGTAAAAACATGTGGGCTAAAAGACATTTAAAAAAATACTTATTCTTGTAAAGGAGGCACTGCCCTGAACTCCCAGTTTATTACAAATTAAATTAAAAATGTACTGAGATTTATTTCCCCCTCAAACGTACTAATAAGAAACATTTAATTGATTATTTATTTAGGTAAAATAGCAAAATTATTATCAAGATATATCTAAATCAAATATTTTTATGACAAGAGCATTCTTTTCAAGCACTTTTAAATTATTTTAAAATACTGTGCATAATTTAATATTTGCCTTAATTTAATGTTTACAGAAGGTGCAGTTGAATACATGAAATAACAACAAAAAACGTGTTGAATATTTAAAGAGAGCACTTACTTTCAAAGTTGTTGAAGGAATCCTGAATCTAATTTTCTTTTCACAAATATCCATATCACTCAGTGCACAGACCGGGCGGACTGCCTATGAGTATACATTAACAATGCAATGTAACCTTACGCATTAAAATCGATGCACAAGATATAGTTCCTTCCGAGGAATAAAAAATGTAATATTGTTCCCTTATTTCGAGAGTACATTGCATTGTTTTCCTATTAATGAACATCTTTTATGCCGCCATAAAGGAAATAAATCATTACAAAGTACAAAATTATCGTTTTTCTTGAGTTTGATAACATGTGATGTTCCAAAATTGGGAAAGAATAGGTTCATTTTTGATACAAACATACTCCATTCGATATGAGTAAATATATTTACTCATTTTTGAGTACTTCATTTTTTTCAGTGTAACATCATTTAAATGCCCACAACCGATTTTCCCACATAGATCATAATGCAATTGAATTCTTTTATGCGTCTTTGTAAACGAACACTACTTATTCTATACACCCGAAAAAGCATGTTGAGGTCCATCTCAGTGATGCATCTCATTATGTTTAAAATATTGTAACATCAATAAAATACACCGTAAACTATTTTTTTTTTCGATAGACCATATGTAACGAAATTCTTTTGTGTGTCCCTGTAAGTGAATTAATTATAAATGCTACACACTTTATTTTCAATACCAAACACTCTTTACTAAACCTCAATAAAATATCTAAATTACATGGCAATCCGAGTATATTTACGCGAGTTAGAGTACGGAAAGAGAGACAAACCGATTTCACAAACACTTTTCAATTTTGTTGGAAAAAGCCAGGCACTAGAAAAGATATTATGTATTAAATTGAAATTTAATACATTCCACATTTTACCGCTGCAACTACACACTTTTGCAAGACTTTCTCTCTTTCTGTTATAAAATATACTGCACTTAAACACCATTATCACAAACTCAAAATATTTAATCCTTGCACTGAAAAGTAAATGATTGAAAAGTGTCCTTGGTAATATTTAATCCTGAAGAAGAATCGTTAAAAAAGTCTTTCTTTAAAAGCTCATATTAAGGCTATCGCCTGAATTAACCGCATCATCATCATTACCTCTATTTTCTTGACCTTTGTGTTTTTGTTTAACCTAACTTTTATACTAAACATATTACAAAAAACACTATAGAAAAAAAAATAGCAAGAAAAAATTGCATCAAAATACCCTGCATATGGCCCCCTCTGTACCTATGAAAAATATATCCCCCAGGTGAAGAGCAAGAAAAGGTCATGAAAGTTCCTTTAGATGGCTTGCCGCCGAAAAGCAGCTGTAATTTTTAGTGAAACATTGCGATAATAAGGTTGAAGATTATCAAGGAAGTGAAAATTGGTTTCTAAGAATTTAGTAATCATTGATAGAATGCAGTGATTTTTAGAGGGGAGAACTAGGTTGGTTGCGTGTTTGTTAGATTGCTTTTTTTGTGATGTGTGTGTGTGATTTTTCTTTTCCTTTTTTTTCTAAACAAGAAAAATCTATTGTATAATACACTGAGATGGATGGAATGCTTTATTTTATGCGTTTTTTTTTTTTTCATTTATTTGGTACACATTTTGATGCTATGTTTTGTGTTCTTTATGCTCCTTTGTAAACTGATGTAATTTTAGTGGCTTTCGGAATTAAAATGTCGTTTCATGATTGATATTTTTATATTTTTTAATTGCACTGGTATTGATTAAACTAAAGTGTGTTTGTCATAATGTTGGCCAAGTTCAAGGCCAATTGCTGTCTTATGGCTTTTACAAACTCCCGGGGAAAAAAATATACTGAAAATAATGAATACCCTGAAATTTGACAAGTGGGGTGTTTGTCATAAGACATGGTGCCTTCAGGGATGATATTAGACCCAAAAAATACGACAAATTCTTATTTTCATGCAGCGAAATACAAGATAGAACTTTGCTTAACCACAATCCCTAAAATTCAGCTTTGAACAGAGTTAGCCAGTATTCTCCCAAGAGCCAATATCCGGATCATCTGGCAACTTTAGTTAACAAACTGGTTAATTTTTTTTTTTTTTTTTAACTTTCTGGACACGAGATCAGTATTGGAAAATTCGAGTGTGGTCACTCCTGATTTATTTTTTCTGGGGACTGAAAACAGCATTGTGCATTGTATATATTTTTTTCCATGCAGTAAAAACATTTAGAAATATCTATAAAAATTTGCTGTTATCTTCAAAAACATGTGAGAATTGCCCAAAAATAGATATGAAGTTAAAGACAACTGATAAAGAAACAGACAATCAAGGCTATAAATAAATAAATTCACCCTGATCAAGGATAGATTATCAATTACAAATGAACGCTTTAAGAGACACTTTTCGAAATACCAGATACGAATTCAATGTCCGTCAAATATAAACAGATAAAATCTTGTTTTCTTTCTTTTTTATGGCATTAACTTATACAGATTGCTTGTAACAAACTTAAATGGATAACTAGGTGACGAAAAAAATATATCATTAGTGTTAGTCATTTATAGTAAAGTGTAACTGAAGAGAAAAAAAAAGTAACCCATTCTTTCTTCAAAATCTTATGTTTATCTCCTGATGAAATTACATGTTGCGATAAATTTGTATCCTTAGGCAAAATACACTTTTACTGGAAGCATTTTCTGTAATGTGCTGCATTTATTTTCGATTTACAAATTTTTGCCATTGCCTCATTGTCATTACATTTGATGTGGAAGGTTATGGTAAATTGAGCAGATGTGACCTCAAATCCTTAGTATTTACAACACATGCATGAATGTTTTGCTCAGGAATTTACTCTTAGTCCTTCATAATTTACGCTCGCATATCACATTTTGCGCAGCATCTAATGTAATTATTCCTTTTATGGAAAAAATATGATTAAATAAATTTAGTCTATTTTCTCTGTTTAGTTATTTATTAAGCTAAAGGTTACTTTATTTTTTAGTATACATTTCAATATGTTTTAAAAGCAAATATCAACACAACAAAGTTGCATGTCAATTTTTGTTGCGTTTCTCCTTTGTAAATAATTTTTTTCCTTAAAAGGAAGAAAAAACAAGCATTGCGTATGAACAACAGTGTATTTTACATTTTCAATTAAATTACATTATATTAGCACATTTTACGCTTGCTTTAATTTGCTTTCATTGAAAGAAAAAACTATATCAGTAACCGAATATAATATTAACATTCAAATTTTTCTCAAGTGACCTACATTAATAGCAGTTTGAAGGAAAATTTCATTTTATATTCAAAATTATAATTTTTGTTTATTTGAAACATCTTGTAACTGTGTTCAAAAACCAACGCATGATAAGATGAAAATAACAACTCTGGTCTGTCAATTTAATTTGTATTCATCCAAAATAAGCAACAATAATTAACGAAAAATGAACATAAAAATTAACTTAAACTTTTAGAGAAAACTAGATGAAGTACTCGGCGTTGTCCGATATTTTAAGAATGTTCGTGTAGAAAAATCAATTTCAAAATTAAACATGTTGTATAGAGAACTTCAAAATGTCAAAATATGCCAATATTTCCATAATTCGGTTTTTATCATGATTCAATACGTTCCTCAAACTCATATAACATTATATTCACCTGCTGACGTCATATCTGCTTGCTTTCTCTATTACTCATATTGATACTCTCTTTATATAACTCTCAAACATTTGAGAAAGTCCGTTAAACTTCCAATATGACGTCATATTAATTTTCTTCTTAATTATCTAATGACGTCATATTATCTTGCTTTCAGTACTTACACATACCCATACTCCTTGTATTATTGAGAAATGTTTGAAAATTTCCGTTATACTACCAATATGACGTCATATTCATCTTTTTTTTCAATTTTTGAAACTTTTTTTTTTTTCATTTTCATTTTTCACGTGGAAATATTTCAATAGAAAATTAATTATTGTAGAAAGAATTTTATTGTAGATTTTTAATTGTTGGCAACTGCTATAACAAAAAATGTTTAAATTTGATAGGAAATGGCTGTTAGATTTTTGGTTTTTTATTAATTAAAAATTAACTGTATATTATTTTGATTCCGGATTACTTTAGTTGCCTAGGCCGTGTTTTAATACACCTATACGTAATATTTCACAACTCTTGCTTCTAAACTGTTGATTTGTATAGAAGTGTAGATAGTCAAATTTTCATTTTTATATATTAGATTACGTTTGATTCATGATCACGATAAACTAAATTCATATAGAACCATTATGGGGGAAAAAAAAAAAAAAAAAAAGTAATCTCATTTAAGGTCATTCCTCCGTACTAATTTCTTTACATAAACAACTATTAGCAACATATTTTTACATTAAAATTAAATACTTTTGTTTTAATTTTCACTATTCTAATCTCTAAAGATATTCACATTGTTGACAGCTGGAAATTATTCACCAACAGATAGATCCTAATTATACATTAACCATAGCAATTGTTTACGATCGCATCCTCACTATTATTAATACCTTGCTTTAATGTGCCGTATGTGCTTACATCCATTTTTACCTCTCGGGTCATTTTAAATGACCCATTGTGAATTCGATTCACATTTAGAGTTATCATTTCACGAAGGTAGGGCTGGGTGAGCCCAGAGCCTTTAGGGTATTTGTGTTCAGCACTCACTTTTTAGTTTCAAAATTAGTTCAATGAACAGCGTGTGTATGTCTCTAAAGACGATATATTTCATGATTTTTCGCGAAATTTATGAGTTGTTGGACCTTATGGGCGTTGCTAATATTATAGACTTGGAACTAGCTGAAAGAGTTATTCTTTATTGTAAACAAGGATGATTGTCAAGATTTATTGCCATTTAGAGTTTTATTTCTTCTAAAAGTTGCAAACCTGCTGCTTTAGTTGTTTCAAAAATGCCCCGTAGCGTGCTATATGTCTAGAAATATATTTTATGTCTAGTTTTTGATGAAAATGGGAAAGTAATTTCATTTTAATTTTTAAACGGATTTTTCTTTTTGTTACAAAAATGTAACAATGTTTTATAAACCATAATTCAATTTTTTAATTTAATTTTCAACATTCAAATAATTTTCAAGGACTCATTTTATACCCGAATCACATTTAAGGTTACTATGAATGTATGGCTGAAGGTACAAGGGCTAAGGCTCCAAAGTTTTAAGGGTATTTGTGTACAGCACTCACTTTTTAGTTTCAAAATTAGTTCAATGAACAGCGTGTGTATAAAGGCAATATATTTCCTATTTTTTCGCGTAATTTATGAGTTATAGTGCCTAATGAGCGTTACTAATATTATAGGCTTGGAACTGGCTGAAAGAGTTATTCTTTATTGTAAACAAGGATGATAGTCAAGATTTATTGCCATTTAGAGTTTTATTTCTTCTAAAAGTTGCAAACTGCTGCTTTAGTTGTTTCAAAAATTCCCCCTAGCGTGCTCTATGTCTAGAAATGTGTTAGACGTCTAGTTTGTGATGAAAATGAGAAAGTAGTTCGGGAAGGTAATTTTTTATTTTTAAACGGTTTATTTTTATTTTTTTCAAAAATTTAATGTTTTAATAAACCAATTCAATTTTTAATTTAATTGTCAACATTCAAATAATTTCCCATGACCCATTTTATACCCAATTCACATTTAAGTTTACCATGAATGTATGGCTGAATTAAGTTCAAAGCCTTAAGGGGACTCTTCCCTCTCTTGAAAACACCCGCTCGCTAATGTTAATCCTATGGGCAGGTTGTTTTCGAATTTCTTCTTTAAATTTGAATATTTTTGAACAATATTTTTTCGCATAGGATAGTTGAGGTCGATCTCTAATATGGCTATTTTTTATTTTTTCCATTTCGGTTGCAGATTTTTTTAATAAAGGTACTTTCACTTTCGGAACCGGTTTCGAACATTTTTTTTTTTCGCGTAATTTGTGAGTTATTGTGCCTTATGCGTGTTCCTAATATTATAGACTTGGAGAAAAGCTTAATTAGATGGGGGGGTTTTCATTCCCTATTGTAAACAAAAATGATTGTCAAGATATAGTGTCATTTAGAAAGTTTTATTTCATCCACGAATCGAAAATTGCTGCTTCAGTTATTGCAAAAATTCCTCTTAGTATAGTTTCTACATCTAGATATGTTAGATGTCTAGTTTTTGGTTGAAATAAAATCTAAATTTCGAAAAGTAATTTTTTATTCACTTTTCTTTTACAAAATTTAAATTATTTTAATATAAAATGTTTCTGCAGCTCGTGTTATTTAGAATGACCCACTGTGTAATCGTTTAATATTTTGCGTTATCAAGAATGCAGACCTAGTATGCCCAGATACTTTCGATATTGAGTTTGGTATTTTTAACTATTACCAAATACAAAAACTCAAATCTTTTTTTTTTTTTTTTTTTTTTTTTTTGTTGTTGTTAGAGTTGTTATTCCTTTTCTCTATAACGGTTACCCCCTTAGTTCGTTTTTAAAGATTTTCGTTTAATAAATATAAAAACTTTCAAATTTGTGGTTAGTTTGCGAAAATAGATCGAAGCATACTTAGCACCCCCGGTATACGCTGCCGAAGGTAGCCTTCCCCCCCCCCCCCCCTAGGTTCCGTAGGATGGATTTTCGTTGAAATATATAAAATTATACAAATTCGAAGGAGCCTCCAACATTAGGTTCATTTGTTAAGATTTTCGTTTAAAAATATAAAATCAAAATAGATCTTAGCATGCGTATCACCTGTTTACCTTACCGAACGCAGTGGGACCCACAACTCTAGTTTTGTTTGGATGAATTTTTGTTTAAAAATATAAAATTAGACAAATTCGAGGTTCGTTTGCAAAAACAGATAGAAGCGTGCGTAGACGCTCGGTGTACGCTACCGAACGCAATGTGCCCTCCCAACTCTAGGTTTTGTTTTATGGATTTTCGTTTAAAAATATAAAATCATACAAATTCGATGGTGTACGTTGCCGAAGGCAGTGAGTTCCCCCAACATTTGGTTATTTTTGAAAGATTTTCGTATAAAAATATACAATCATTCAACACTGATTTTTTAGGTATATTTAAGGTTATTATCACGTCCTGAAAATAAACATTTATTTCCATTTAAAAAGTTTTATTTTTCCCACGAGTTCGAAATTACTGGCTTAGTTGTTGTACAAATACCTCCTGACATATTCCTTACGTCTAGATTTATTAGATATCTAGCCTTCTCTTTAAAAAATATTGAGTTTGAATAGTACTTCTTTTAAAAGTATATTTATAGTTTAGTTCTTTTGTAAACTAAATTAAATGTTTATTTTAAAAATACTTTTAATTAAATTTTACTCAATAATTAAGATGTGATCATCCATTCTAAAAAAATCACATATTGTCACATCAAACATATTATTTAATGGTTTTTCTGCATAAAAAATATTACTGAGTTTTAAAATTTAATTTATTTTGATTTTCAAATGCATATATTAATAATGCTTTTTAAAAATGAATTTTATTTAAGTTGAAAGCAACATGCAATTAATGATATTTTATATGAAAATTTAAAAGAAGAAAATGAAAAAAGTGACTGTCTTTTGAAAAAAGAAATAAACATATTTTAAATCATGACGTACAGGTACACTTTATATATCTAGACATATATTGGATATCTACTGTTTCATTTAAAAATGCGGAATTTCAAAAAGTTATTTACTTTTTTCACGTCTTTAATGATATGTTAATAAAATAATTTCTATTAAAAACCACATTTAATATCTTGAAGTAAATCTTCTTTTTATTATTATTATTTTAAATCTAGCAGTATTTTTATTATTATTTACCCGTCGATGAATGTTTATATTTTATAAAAATGTCCCCTGAAAATGCATCACAACTGTTTGTGTTGACAATTAACTTATTGAAAAAGAAAAAAAAAAACATTTACCATTATTTTGTATTTTGTGACTAAACTATCATCATTTGGCATATTTGCAGTTGTTGGTAATACGTCTATAATTTTTCAAGAAAAACTATTTGTTATTTGTTTTTACATGTGCTAAAAAAATGGAACAAAATATGAAAATTCTGAAAAATTCTGCCTTTTAAAAAATGATTAGAATAATTAAATAATAATAATTAAATATAGAATTTAGCATTTCGAAATCTGTCATTCTCAAATACATTTTTTTTTCCCTTTGCACTTAATATATTGTAAATAGTGTTTAAAAATTAAAGCTAATGACGAGTTATTTTTCATCTGTTTCATGTACTCTCTGTTTGCATGAACATTTATTAGAAATCTTTATCTGTAACTGGATATACTTTGTGAATCACCAATTCCAAACGTGATTTCAAATTTCGTGGTTTCAAACTCTCCTGTCAAACATCTTATTTTATTTTTGGTGCTGCCATCTAGTGAAAACACATGAAGCAACTTTCATTCTTTGGTTACTTCACTCACGCAAAAACACACAGTGTTAATCCTCTATTCCTATGGGACAATTCTTTTAAAATATCTGATTTGCATTTCAATGTTTTTAAACGATTTTTTTTTTGTTTTTTTTTGTGTTGGATAGTTGATGTCTATCTCTACAATCGCCGTTTTTTACTTAATCAATTTTGTTTGCGGGTTATTATTATTATTTTTTTTATGAGGATACTTCCACTTTCGAAACCAGTTTCGACAAGAAAAAATATTCTTTATCCAAAACTTGAACTATTTTTTTTTTCCGACGATACAAAACAGAGAATTTTGTATATATATATATATATATATATATATATATATATATATATTAATGAAAGTAGTAGTAAACATTTTGTACAGAATAAAATCATTTTTTGTTGATCAAACCTGGAGTTTTTATATATTTGTTTGTCGATTTCTTTTATCATGAAACGGGAAAAATTTCAAGAAATTAAATTTTAGAATAATTTCTTACTAAATAAAATTCAAATGATGTTATTTTAAATGTGTTTCAGTTTATTAGTTTAATTAGTATTATATCTTAAATGATCCATTTTTTGTATAAAACATTGGTTGTAAAATTTAATACGACTTATTATTTTAGTATATATTAATGCTGAAAAGAAATAATAATAATAATAAAATCACTCTACATATAACTAATACACTTCATCGTTTTAAAATATACATAATTATTTTCTGTCTGTTAAAAAATTAGGATTCCAAAAAAAACTTAACATTTTAATTTATTTCCTTAAAGTTTCATTGTAGTCTAAATTTTGATCTCTAAATGTAATCTTTGAATTTCTTAAAGAGAAAAATGAAAAAAATTTAATTTGTGACTAAGATTAATTTTTGGAAAAAGAAGCGTTACAACTCCCAGATAATTTTCTTACATGGACAATTTTGTGGATGTCTGATAGCACCGCATATTGCTCTCAAATGGTATTTTTTAAATTCTTATACGAATTTTATTTGTTTTCTTTTACACAATTTCTTTTTTATTGTCTATTCTTTTATACTGATATGGTGTATCATCCCGATATTTTTAGAAGAAAAATAAACAGTTCGAGGTTACGTCAGTGAAAGTGAAGGCCACATTATGTTATCTTCGAATTCATTCATTTATTTATATATTTTGTAGAGAAAAAATTCTGTCTTTTCTTTTTTTTTCTAACTGATAAGTTATTAATAAAATCTTTTGAAATCGTAAGGACGAAACTAAGATTATTTTTGATCCGTTATCTTTGGTTCTCAAATAGCCTGCTCAACAATGCGAAACTTTCTGGCTCATTTTCAAACGTAAAGACACAAAATTGGCAATCCTGACTTGTAAAATTTTTGGAAAAACTATTTCAATATCTTTTTATCAATAAATCTCTTATCGAGTTCTGAGCAATTCGTGTCACGTGACATGGAAATTATGCGTTGAAATTATGATAATCCCCCTCTCTCTCTCTCTTTCTCTTTCTCTCTCTCTTTTTTTTTTTTTTTTTTTTTTTTTTTTTTTGTATTGGTGCGTCGGGAGTTCTGTTCAAAACGCCGACTTTGACAGTATTTTCTGAGAGATCTTCTGCCTTTGCCAAAAAATGGAAAAGGTGCTTCGATTACAAAGTTTCAGAATAAAAGCACCTGCCTATTTGATACATTAGCGAACAAAAATGAATTAAAAATTGTGTCACAAAGTAGCCAATTTAGTTTTGAGAACAGCCTTAAGCAAACAGAAAAGTTTCATTTATTTGTACAGGATAAAGAAAGCAAGGGAGCGCCTAGCTATAGTAACATATTTAAATCTAAAAATATTATATTTGAGAAATTTCATGGCTTCATGCATTATTCAACTCCTTTTAAAATAACATTGGTCAAGTGTTATAGCGACGGTTTTAGATATATTGTGCTATTTATAGCCCAAAAAGTACATTAATATGGAACGTATTGTTCTAAACATGAAAGTTTAACCCTATTTTAAAATAACAATTCTGAATATATTCACTCAATTTATGACACACCTTAAAACATACAACAAATAAATACGTCGCGTGGTTTGTTTGTTTTTTAATAATAAGCAAGCATTTATGAAAAATATATTTGAATAAACTTTACTTTAATGTGAAAAATTATGTCACACAGTGGGGAAACGAGGAGAAATTATGGATTGAATTACTTATAGTGCGTTATAACTTCTAACACACAAACAACCACTCGTCTAAATTATACATTACACTTACGAAATGTAGGTCTGTGGGTATTTATTGTAAACAATTATTAAATATCAATCAAAGCAACAAAAATCGTACGTTGTTAATTGCGTATAATTTTGAAATCAAGTTTACGCTGATATTATGTACACAAAGAAGTAATAAAAAAATATTTTCATGTTTTTAAAAATTAAACGTTAGTTTAAAAAGTTGAACGATAATAGATGTCACCCCGAGACGATTAGCAAACAGCTGACCAAGAGCATTTCCAATTTTAATCCCCTGGCAGATTAAACTGTGTTTAATCCATAGATTTAAGTGGATGGATAAAACAGTCTGAAAGACCTGAGACAGGTGGATCCGAAATCTGTTCTTAAAGTTAACCCGAACCCGCGACGTATGATAAATTGTCCATTCTTGAAAATTTCCTTATGTGAGTTTTACTATAGAAAATTACATCAAATTCGGATGTTAGATATCATCTTCAAAGCCGATGTTATGCATTTGGCTGCATAAGACAGGTTCTTTTATTGTCGTATGCCAACTTTCCTTTGTCATCCATTATTAAATTGTAGAAATCAGTCGCCGCTTCTGTATAGATGCCGCTTTTAGGCAATCATCTAGTCGCCTTATACTTAACACCAAGCGCCAACCCTCTAATGCTATATTTTGATCCTTTGTTAGATTATAAAAATCAAATGTGTCACCCTTTGTATATAATAGATATCACCCTGAGACGATTAGCAAACTGCTGACCAAGAGCATTTCCAATTTTAATCCCACTGACAGATTCGACTGTCGATCCACAGATTTAAGAGGATGGATAAAGGATAAAGCAGTTTGAAAGACATGAGATAGGTAGATCCGAAATTTCTGCTTAAAGTCAGTCCGAACCCGGTACACTTCAGTCTGAATCTGAAATATTCAAACTCGACCCGACCTTGAAATGAAGGAAAAATAATCCATACTTTAATACAAGTAATAGAAAAATAGTCTACAGTTATATCTCTAATAAAAATTTATTTTTGTTGTATAAAAATGAAAACATTATGCACTCATTAATATTCAAATATATAGGGGTTTTTTTTTATTATTAATAATCAGGACTTTCTGTTGAAAAATCGAAAAACCCGACCCGAAAGAATCAAAACCTGACCCGAATCCGCAACATTTAAAGTCAAACCGATCTGCAATAACAAAAAAAAAAAAAAAAAAAGTCAAACGAAGCGGCTCGGGATAAAATCGGGTTACCCGACTTTGTGCATGACTATAGAAGAGAAATAGAGAACCGAACCTTTTAATGTGTGTGTGCCAAAATTTGGAAACAGTAGCTATCAGCATTGAAATTTGCCAAACTTTTTCATAAAAAAAATTGCTGGATATTCTGCTTATACGAAACGCTGAACCATAGTTAATAAAATCAGTCGCTTGAATGCATTAAATAACTATTAACAAACATCGAAACGATATTTTTCTATGTATTAGAATCAACCATGAAATTAATGAAATTTTGATTTGAAAATATTAATCATTTAAGTAGCACGCATTGTAAAGCGGGAAGAAAGATGTGAATCTTAATTTTAGTAACTTTGTAACTTATCATTCATGCAACATATAATGGTCCAAACTCTGTCCTGACCACTTCATTTATAGTTTATGATTATAAATATACATCTGAACTAACATCTGAAGCAGACAATTTATTCATTTCATTTATTAATCTATTTATAAACAAATGACACCTTTTTAAGTTTGGAATCCATTTCGCAAAGCAACAGGTGGTGTTATTTTTTATAGATATATTTTTTCTTTACAGCAAGCGATAGTGCAGCTTTGTCATTTATACCTATTTTTTTCATCACTGGAAAAAAACATGTAACGTATGCATATTTCTGTAGATATTCTGTTTTCAAACTCGTGCTAAGGGGACAAAATGGGGGGAGAGGGATATTCTGACTTTAACATTCTTTTATTTAGGAATGTCTTTTATTGAATTCGGATTTCTTGCCAGACTTACAAAAAACGTCTGATTTTGATCATACTTTCTCCCCTGACCTCTTCAGATGCATTTATCGTCTGCGACTTTTTTTTTTCTCCTGCAAAAGCCAGGGGTATACAAATGTCTCTTCCACTCTGGGGTGATATAAAAAATATTTGGAGGGGGAGTTAGGTTCGTCGGATTGTCGCACGTGGCTCTGGGCACGTACTTCACATCAGATGGAAACTGATAAAGTAGTTATCTTTTTTCTTTTTAATAAAAAAAAGAAAGGGCAAATATTTATATTTGATATATTTTTTTCTTTTTTTGTCAAAGCGAATATTCAGCCTTTGATTTTCTATTTTCTATTGATTTTTGCCAGAATGTTATTGTTTTTAAATGGCTAGCTGATTTTCTATTATTTTTGCCAGTATGTCGTAGATTTGAATGGCTTACAGCCTCTGATTTTTATTGATTTTTACCAGAATGTTGTATTTTTTAAATGTCTATCAGTCTTTGTTTTTCTGATTATTTTTGCTAGAATGTCGTAGTGTTTTAAACTGCTAATTTTTTTTTTTTTCAAATTAATGAAACAGAATTCGAAAATAATATCTGTTTTTTTTTTTCAGCTATAATTTTTTAAGGCAAAATTTCATTCAAATATTGGCATGAATAATTGCCACCAACATTGGAATGTTTCTATTTTGACATTGCATTGCAAATATATACAATGTAAAAAAATTTTAACCAGTATTGTTTTTTTTTTTTTCCGAGGAATCCAACATTGGCGCAGCATTGCGCCCCAACGTAAATGTATGCTACAACCCCAATTGTATGCTACTAGTGTAAGTTTTCCTCATATCATTTCTATCAAATTATGCTTTATAAATCGATTCACAATTGAATCGGTTATAAATTCGACATGGGCGTCTGACCGAAAGGAAAATTCATACTACTAATATATCACTTTTAATTGGTTATCTTTTAGAAATAACGGTCTATTCGAAATTCCAAACAAGAAGCAGAAATTTGTCCTTCAGTGTCGTTTGCTTGTCTATCATTGAAGTCAGTGTAACGCCCTTCTGATGATCTTCAGCTCTTCATCAGTGTCTGGAAGTTCAGATAGTTCGTGGCTTTGAAGTTTCACCGTTGTAGATTCATCACCAAAATGTAACCGACCCTATAAAAGCTTCTTTCGTCCCAGTGACCCAAATTTTGGCCTGAGATAACTTAAGACATTAAAAATTGTTTCTCCTAAGCATCCCCCCGCCTTATCTTTATGCTTTATTCCTCACAATTTCTTTCCTGATGACCGCACCTAATGATGAGAGAGATGTTTGAAAGTGTATTTTTGTATCTGTAGGCTTCTATATCTATCTCTTTTCCAATGTTTATTTGGTTCCCAGACTTATGAACTCGATGACCCTTCCACTGGAGCTGCTGGAGCTTCCTGAAATTGTGTCAGAGTGCATATAAGATGTCTGGATGGAATAAAGTTAATCCTCTGTTTTATTTCTTCCATTACTCTCCACCTCTACTTTCGATTGGCCTTGGCCTTTTAAGGGCAAGACTTTTTCCAGTGACTCAGAGTTTTACGATTTGTTTTATTATGAAGGCATTGGAGCACCTAGAGGGAGGGGGAGGGGGTTATTATGAATACAACCTATCGCCTTATTTAAACGTAGAATTGTGCAATTAAATAAGACTATGGACTGTGTTAAATAAGACTATGGATAATTAAGGGAAGTGTGTATAATATCACACCCATTTTGACTGCACAACAAATAGAAACTGATTGACGGTACGGGTTCATAAAACATTGTAATAAAACATTTTTCGCTTATAATGGTTTCCAATAAAAGAAACATAATTTTGTTGCAAATTTTTATGCAAAACGCCTTAGTACCAACTTTCAAAAAGTGTTTCTAATATAGCACGCCCCCGTGCAATATTAGGAACACAATAAAATTCACTCTTTACAAAATTTTTTGTAAGGAATATTAGTTGTAACGTTACTAACGTTGAATCTTTTTGGCCAGCCAAGAAATTAATTTTTTTGAATATTTCGAAAATGTATTCCTATAAAATTCTTAAAATGTATTCCTATATTTAAAGAATATAGGAACTTTATAAAGATTTGAAGCTCGGCCCAAAGCCTGAGCCCCACGAGCCCATACAACTCTATGCCTAAGGGTTAAAATGGGATTTCACGATCGGAGAGTTTCTGTGAAGCGGCCCTTTTACTTACTGATTCAGGAATAACTGAGCTTGTCGTTGTCAGTCCCTCCCCCCCCCCCCCCTTAGATATCACTTTAAAAATAAGTTAAAGCACAAAATTCCTTAAAAACCATGATCAGGTAATGAAAAAAAAAATTTCTTTAAACCTATTCTAAGATGCTCATTTGAATTTCAAATTTGAGCAGAAAGTCGGTCGTAGTTGCTTTTGAAGATGTGTTGGAATGCACGACACTGTTTTATTTAATAGGTCATAAAAGTCGTGAGAAACTTTCTAGAGAATTAATTCCTTTAATAATAATCTGCCTGAAGCTTATGTCAAATCAGTTTAAAAATATTGACAAATTTGCTGCTCATGACTCGTTGGACTTTTCGATGGAGTAGCTTTTTTATCCGCTTTCCAGAAAGATACAATAATGGAGGGAATATCTGGTTTTCTGTGTTGTAGTTATTAAAAAAAAAAACCGGAAGGTATACGCTATAGGCAGAGGGTATATCCAGAGAAATTGGGATGCGAACAAAAACCCCACCGGACCAAATTTTCAGACTTATACATGCGGCAGATTTTGCTAGCCATCGCGAACAGACAGATGCACAGAGAGTTCTTTTATTAGTATAGATAACTTGCAAAACTTACTGCTCCACCGGACAAAAACCCCACCAGATAAAAGCTCCACCAGATAAAAAAAAACCTCTCCGCTGAATAAAAGCTCTATTTTGACCAAGTTTCTTTTACAGAAATGATCTCCAAACATTTAAAAATTTTTCAAGCTTAACTCAGACTTCGCTAATATGGCTTTAATAATATAATTCTTCAGCCCCCCCCCCCCCTCCTCGTGTGAAAATCAGAAGTTATAAGTTATGTGATAAATATTTTATATTTATTAAGATACGCGTAGCTTTTAACGTCTGAATTAAAATATAATTTAAATTAAATATGAAATATTAGGCAGACTTGAATACATTTAAAAAGTAATTAAATTTAACTAAATGGAGGAAGGTTCCTCAAAACGAAGAAGATGGGATAAAAAGGGGGCAAATTATTAACAATTTAGTGCATAAAAACTTAAAGAAGCCCAGGAGTCCCGGCCCTTAAAAAAATTAAAAATCTGAGCCTCAGGTGCATCAGGACCTGTCTTGGATTATCTTCACCTAAATTTTCAGACTTCTACGTGCGGTAGATTTTGCTAGCCATCGCGAACAGACAGATACACAGAGAGTTCTTTTATTAGTATAGATAACTGACGGAGAAACCTTTTTTATGCAGTGAATAATCTCCACGTGCAGCGAACGATTGAAATAAGAACATGTTAAAAACCAGACCCCAATTACCAATAAGTACTTCAAGTGCCGCAGCTGAAAACATACTGAACAAAACCAGAGACTGTCGAAACTAACTAATTGGAGAAACTCTGCAGACCTCCCTCCTTCAAACTACAGCTGTCTTATCCCGCGCGTGTGCACAGAACTTAAAAACATTCCCTTCAGTTTCCAAAATGTTCCCGAGCAGTTAAGACGCTCTTGTACATATATGATGTAAATATATTTAACATAATGTAAAATTGGAGCACTTATACGCAGCCTCCAAACGCGACTTAAAACATGTACATCTAGCCAAGAATTATATTATATTCAAAGGAAAATGAATCTTCTGTTTATTTTACACAATTGTCATTTTCTACTAATACTTCTTATTCTTCCAATATAAGTGAATCAATGGATCAGATAAATATCGCTACAACACTTTGGATTACTACTGTGGGTATATTCAGCGCAAAAAGGAAAATCTCAGGTAAGCTGAACAAACTTCTTTAACATATCAAAAGATGAAAATGTATACTAAATTTGAAGACTGATTTAACTATTTATAAAAATAAGAAAATTTATTACGCTACCGACGGTTCCCCTAACAAAGATTATGAAAGACTGATTCTGAAAAAAAGAATATTATCCCAGTATCAAAAACGATAATTTAACAAATTTCTAAAAATATAATAATAAATAAAAGAACGCTAAAGAAAAAAAAGAAAATAATGAATGCGATAAAAGAAAATACTCAATTTATTGAAAAACTCAATTCTACAAATTATAGTACATGGAAGTTCAAGATGCAGATGTTCCTGATTAAAGAGGAACTCGACGATATTATAGTACAAGATCCACCAGCTCCACCCGATCCCGCATGGCACAAAAAAGATCGCAAGACTAGAGCTTTAATTAACCTAAGCATCGATGATTCTCAAATCGTAAATGTAAAAAACTTAGATACTGCCAAATTAACATGGGAAGCTCTGAAAAATATACATGAGAGAAGCAATTTATCTAGTAAGCTTTACCTGTTACGAAAATTATACAGTACTAAATTAGCGGAGGGCGGAAACATGATCTCACATATCACTAATATCTTGCAAATTATAGATAAACTTAATGCCATTGGAGAAAATATTAGCGATTCACATATTTCCGCGCTATTTCTGTGTTCTCTTCCCCCCAGTTACAATACTTTGATAACTGCGTTGGAGGCGAGACCAGAAAATGAGCTCACCCCTGATTTTATCAAAAACAAATTAACTGATGAATATAATCGTAGACATGAAATGTCAGAACAATCACATAGCCGATATAACAACAATGAGAGAGCATTTAAAACAAATAGGAGATATACACACACTGAAAATAGAAGAGAACAAAAATATTGTAACAACTGCAAAATGAAAAATCATTCGACTTACGAATGCTGGCACTACAAGAGCAGAAACACGGTACAATCAGGAAATCCTCGTAACAATCAATTCAAAAATAAAAAGAATTTCTCATCTTCATTATGTTATGAAAAAAACGAAACTCATAGGGAAAACAAAGTTCCAAACGAAAGAAAATACGCAAATGATCAGACGCAAAATAAAGCATTAATCACTCAAAAAGTAGGCAAAAATAACTGGATTCTCGATTCAGGATCTACCTCGCACATTTGTAATGATAAAAGCCTATTTAGTAAATTTATTGATTATAATAAAACTTCAGTAACGATCGCGAATGGTAATAAACTGACAGCGTTAAGTTTTTATAAAAACATTAACCCCCGAAGGAAAAGAAAAACTAACGAAATTACGCGAAGTGCTTTATGTCCCAGACTTAGAGTCGAACCTAATTTCGGTTAGTAAAGCCGCTAAAAACGGGTGTAAACTAATCTTCGACGATAATAAATGCGATTTGATCTTTGATGAAGAAATATATATTAGGGCGAAAAATGAGAAAAACTTATACATTATTGAGGAAATAGACGATGTGGAAGAACCACAAAATTATGTAAACATAACGTATAACTGTGACAGCAAACAATGCATAGATCTCTGGCATCGCAGACTAGGTCACAGAGATTATGACGCGATTAAATCAATGATAACAAATCAAATTGCGGACGGAATAAAGATAGGAAAATGTAAACATCAAAATAAAACATGCGTAACTTGTATCGAAACTAAATTAACTAACATGCCGTATCCTAAATCAGCAACAAATCGAGCTACTAATATTGCGGATTTGATCCACAGTGACGTGTGTGGACCTCTAGATACACCGACTTTAGGCGGAAAAATTTATTTTATGACTCTTATTGATGACTATTCCCGATATACTACGATATATTTATTATCTAAAAAGAGCGAAGTTGCTGAAAAGATAAAAGAGTACGTAACGATGATATACAATCAGTTCGGTAAAAAACCTAAGGAAATTAGATCGGATAACGGTCGTGAGTATGTAAATCAAGAGATCGATGAATACCTAAAACAGAACGGAATTTTACACCAATTGACTGTCCCGCATAATCCGAGCCAGAATGGAGTTGCGGAGAGAAAAAATAAAAGTTTATTAGATATGACTAGAAGTATGCTATCACAAGCAAAATTAAGCAAACATTTTTGGGGTGAAGCCATAAACACTGCAACATATTTACAAAACCGACTCCCAACTAAAACAAACAACAACAGAACACCTTACGAATTATGGAAAGGAGTTAAACCGAATTTAAAACACTTAAGAACATTCGGTTGTAAAGCGCTATTTTACGTCGATAAAGTAAATAGAGGAAAACTCGATAACAGGGCTCAAACCGGAACGTTTGTAGGTTATGATACACGATCGACTGGTTATAGAATTCACACACAAGGAAAACAAATTATAATAGCGAGAACGGTGAAATTTCTTGAGAATGAAAATGTACACTCAGATAACATTGAGGAGATACAAATCACCACAAAAACATCCGATGACAATACACAATTACCGGATAGACATGAAAATCACTTAGAAATAAAACTTGACAGCGAAGAGACACCATCCGTGCCCAAACAGCAACCAATTGAACCAAGAAGGTCTAATAGGACAAATAGAGGCGTTCCTCCTGACAGATATGTTTGTCTCATAAATAGTTCATCTGAAAACATTCCCGAAAATTGGGAAGATATCGAAAAAATGAAAAATCCTAATGATAAACAAAATTGGATAAAAGCAACACAAAATGAAATCCAATGCCTAAGAAAAAATAACACTTGGACTTTAACAGATCCACCACCCGGAACAAAAATTATCGGCTCAAAATGGACTTTTAAACTAAAAAAGGACAATTTAGGAAATATTCAAAGCTATAAAGCGCGTCTAGTAGCACAAGGATATAGTCAAAGATTCGGGATTGACTATGATCAAACCTTCGCACCTGTAGTTTCGCACGCTACAATACGTGCATTTCTCATCTCTGCATTGCACAAAAGTTTGAACGTTAAACATGTTGACGTTACCACAGCATTCTTGCACGGTGAATTAACTGAAACTGTTTATATGAGTCAACCAGACGGGTATATTAAACCCGGCGATGAAAGAAAAGTTTGTAAACTTCAAAAAGCCATCTACGGTCTTAAGCAAGCCGCAAAGGCCTGGTACACCAAAATATCGGAAACACTCACAAACAATAATTTCATACAGAGCAAAAATGATCCATGTCTGTACTTTAAATCAAATCAAGAAAATCCGATATACATCATCATTTATGTAGATGATATCCTGATAGCAGGAAAGGACAGTGACATCGAAGAAACAATAAACCAACTTAAGAAAGAATATGAACTAAAAAACTTAGGAGAAGTGAATAATCACCTAGGAATAAACATTAATAAAATCAATGATACATATTACCTAAATCAAAACAATAAAATACAGGAACTAGTGAAAAAACTGAATTTAAACGACATGAAACCTCATTACACACCAATGATTGCTGGATTCAACAGACTTGAAGACGATGATAATCTTTTACCTAATAACACGAAATATCGACAAGCCACAGGCACATTACTTTACATATCAACAATCACGCGTCCTGACATATCCGCAGCAGTCAACATATTATGTCGTAGAAATGAAACACCACGCCAAAAGGACTGGACAGCAGTGAAAAGAATCATTTCATACCTTAAAACTACAGAAAATTTGAATTTAACTCTTAGCGCAAACAGCAAGCCCATCCTAACAACATACGCCGATGCAGACTGGGCAGGTGACTTGAAAACACGTAAATCAACATCAGGAAATCTATTCATGCTAGGAAAATCGCCGATTTACTGGATTACAAAAAGGCAAAATTGCATTGCACTTTCGTCAGCCGAAGCTGAATACGTTTCAGCTAGCAACGCAGCACAAGAATTAACTTGGATAACAAACTTGCTTAACGATCTCAACATTCCACAAAAATTACCCATCACGATTTTTGAGGATAATATGTCCTGTATAAAAATGACTGAAAACGATAAAGATACTAAGCGATCCAAACACATCGACATACGTTTCCACAACATCAAACTTATGAAAGAAGAAGGAAAAATTGATTTACAATACTGCCCCACTGAAGAAATGACAGCCGACACTCTCACGAAGCCCACTCCCAAACCTGTGTACGAGAAACACCGTAAGAAACTGAATCTTCAACCATTCCCCACACAGGAGATTACGGGGGAGTGACGGAGAAACCTTTTTTATGCAGTGAATAATCTCCACGTGCAGCGAACGATTGAAATAAGAACATGTTAAAAACCAGACCCCAATTACCAATAAGTACTTCAAGTGCCGCAGCTGAAAACATACTGAACAAAACCAGAGACTGTCGAAACTAACTAATTGGAGAAACTCTGCAGACCTCCCTCCTTCAAACTACAGCTGTCTTATCCCGCGCGTGTGCACAGAACTTAAAAACATTCCCTTCAGTTTCCAAAATGTTCCCGAGCAGTTAAGACGCTCTTGTACATATATGATGTAAATATATTTAATATAATGTAAAATTGGAGCACTTATACGCAGCCTCCAAACGCGACTTAAAACATGTACATCTAGCCAAGAATTATATTATATTCAAAGGAAAATGAATCTTCTGTTTATTTTACACAATTGTCATTTTCTACTAATACTTCTTATTCTTCCAATATAAGTGAATCAATGGATCAGATAAATATCGCTACAACACTTTGGATTACTACTGTGGGTATATTCAGCGCAAAAAGGAAAATCTCAGGTAAGCTGAACAAACTTCTTTAACATATCAAAAGATGAAAATGTATACTAAATTTGAAGACTGATTTAACTATTTATAAAAATAAGAAAATTTATTACGCTACCGACGGTTCCCCTAACAATAACTTGCAAAATCATGTTGCCAAAATGTTTGATTAAATCCTGAGAATTCAATTGCTTAATTTTGGAACCATCAAATTATGGGGGATTATATGTTATTTGTGAATGAAAATGTTTCTTTTTTATAGAAAAAAAAAATCTGTAAGGTACGCAAAACTCTTCAGTTGTACTAATTTTACTTTTATTAAAATATTAAGCCTGTGTCAGTAAAATTATGTTTGATATGACAGTATTACAACTGTAAGTACACCTGGGATATTTTGTCCGTAGGGTTTTTGTCCGCGGAGTTTTTGTCCTGGACTTATATACTCTATATGCGAGTGCTCCCTGATTGTTCATTTGACAGTGATATATTTGTTTCACACAAAATGATTTTGTAAGTTTCGTAAGTAGAAATACATAACAGATGCAAGAAAAAACTATATAACGATTTTTTTTGTTTTAACTACATGTGAAAATGTAATAAAAGACGGGGGAATATCTGACATCTGCATTTTGTCGGAATTTAAAATGCCGAGGAACTCTTTCCAAACGCTTCCCAGCTTAGTAAGAATATAAAGAAAGAAAGAAAATATATACTAGTATATTTTTTTCCGTCCTGTTCCCCCAGGTTTAATTAACTGTATTTTTTTCGTGCAAAGAAATTTTTTTTTCTTTGCATTTAGACTAGCTTCTTTTTTATATTTGTATGATTTCTATGTCAGGTTTAGTGGAGAATTAAACAGGAAGGATTTTTTTATTATTATTATTATAAACGGAAAGCGTCTTTTAAAAGGACATATTTCTATCAAATTTAAACAGTCATTAAAAATATTTTAATATTATTATATCACGCAAATGTTATTTCAATTGCAACAATAATTTTCAATAAAGGATTTTCTAACGTTCGTCTAAATAACATAATAAAGTTTACTAAACTGTAAATGCAATGCATCTTAAATTATTATTATATTTTAATTGCATGTAAACGATAAAATATTTCAAATTTTTCATATGGATTTTTGAAAAGGATAAATTAGCGCTGTCGCGACCAGAAATTTAGTTAAAACGCCAACTTTGTCATCATTTCCTGAAAAATCTCCTACCTTTTCCGATTAGCAGAAAAAAAAATCGATTAAATTTCTGAATGAGTGCACCTGCAAATTTGATATGTTGCAAACAAAAATGTATTAAAAAATGTGTTAAAAAGTAGCCAGAATGAATTTGAGAACAGCCTTAATAAAGGATTAAAAACAAAAGCTTGAATATTCCCTCAATGGATTTTTACCCTTTTTCCTTTTCCTGACATTTATGTATTTTTTAGAGGGGGTTTAATTTATGAATGAGCGATCCTATCGAATCTGGAGTTCTTAAGAATGGTAGATTACTTCCTCCCAGAGCTCACCTGTCTCCATCTATATCGCTTTTGTATCTCTCTAACTAATCCTTCAACTAAGATGTACCTGGCCAGTTCTTGGAAATAGCCCCACAACTTCTTTTCACTACTTCTATTATCTCTACGTCTTCCGGACTGGTGACTGCTCACCTGAAGTCTGCTTTCTCCCTAGGATTCTGTCATGAGGTTTCGAGATAATACGAAACTGAATAACTGAAAATTTGACATCATTGTACTACTTAAATCTATCCACGTAAAACCTTTAGGGGCTGTCAAATTTTTTAGCTAAAAAATCAGTTTTGTCACATGACATTTTAAACAGTTTTCTTTTTCATTGAATTCTTTCTCGTCATTCATTCTCGTCCATATTGAATAACTGAAAATTTGACACCGATGCACTATTTAAAGGTCTACATTTAAAACCTTTCTAGCTAAAATTTTGACATTCTAAATAGTCTTGTTAAAAAATATTTGAAAACATTAAAAAAAAGGTGAAAATCATGCCCCCACCTTGAGCACGCAAGGGGAAAAGGCCATTTCTCCTCCTAGCTCCTAATTTTTTTAATTCAATTACAATATTTTTCTTTAAAGAAAAAAAGTAAAATTCATTTTTCCAAGTGACTTAATTTTTCTTTTAGTGCTTACTTATTTTAACTTGGAATATTTCGTAGACCCCGGACAAGAAAAAAGAGAAACTGCCAATTCTTCATTTAAAAAATAAAATAACTGTAAAAACACACTTTTGGATTTCCTTTTCTTTCTTACATTTCTGTACTGCTTTTAACCTTTTGATTATGGAGTTGGGATACCATGCGTTCCAGAGACTATTGTTTTATTCTGTTCGTACCAGTTTTTGAAAAATAGTCTGTGCCATATAATTATACTAGAGATATTTACAGATTTCAAGAGATATTGAGAGATTTCAAGAGATATTTAACACAAAGAATTTTTTTTCTAAATTGTGGTTCAATTGAATATAAAAATCATCGCCAGTCCGGACCCGTAGTAAAAAGGTTAAAGTTTATATATTTAAAAATTGTCTTGCACGGAGAATTCTGACAAAACATTTTTTGTTCGAGTTCAAGTTTGTATTGTCCATTTTTAATAACGCTATCCAGGCTGTGGACCACAGGCACATCTGTTGCAAATTCTTGTCCCGCTCTTAACTTCATTCTGTGGACTCGTAGTCTAAACACATATTCAAAAAAGAAATTCTAACATAATCAAAATTGAGCATTATTTCTCGTAGGTTGTGGTTTTGTTATCCCATTTTTCTTACACTTTCCGCCTTTCCGCCAGAAAAGACATCAGCCTTAAAAAGAAAGATAAATTTTCATTTAGAAAACTGAAACATTCTACTCGATTTGTGTCGAAATTATGTGTTGTTGTTTTTTTTTTTTCTCTCTCTGTTCCTTCGTCTTCCTGACAGGGTGACTGCTCCAGTCACCTAGATCCTTTCATGAGGTCTCGAGATAATACGAAACTGAAAATTTGACTTCGATGTACTATTTTAAACTCTCCATTTTAAACTTTTTAAACTGAAATTTTTGACAGACTAAATAGTTCTTTTCAAAAACTATTTTAAAAAAAAATCAAAATTAAACAGTCGTTTTTCTCGTTGTTTGTTGTTTTGATATTCCATTTTTACTTCCACCTTAAAAAGGAAATTACAGTAATAAAGAAATCATGCTTAAAATAAATCTTCACTTATAAAATTGAAAAGTATGTTATTACGATTGTGTAAAGTCTAGATTATGTGTTCTTTCACTGATTTTCCATTACGCTTGTATTGAATTTATTTTTTCTTTATTTAAAATTAAGAATGTATAAAGGAAGTACTACTGAGAAGAAATTTTATTGAAAATCATTTGTTTAAACTCCCAAAGGTGACAGATAACAGATCACCTACTCTACTCATACGCCTAACTCGGTGATTTATAGACAATCACCACTCACAGGAGTTCATGAAATGTACAGGTACAATTCAAAATCATTATTATGGAATGCAGTAATTTATTCTGAAAAATTAAATTCCAAACTGTACTGTATGGGCGTTTTCAAAATAAATTACATTTCGATAAAATATCGTAAAAATTAAGAATTTGAAATTAGATCTCCTGTATTACCATACGTGACCTTTGAATATATGATGTATGTTGTAATGGTTATTTTCGACATCGTTGTGTATGTCTTTTAGTGTATATAATCTTCCGTGGCAAATAAGCTTTTTTTTGTCAAAATTAACTCTTATATTGTATATGATTAAAAACATCGGGAATGTTTTAATTCCTGCATGCTTCCAGATTTGCTCTACTAGTGTTCAGGGCTTGTTTACCGAATAGGCCCGTTAAGCCCGAGATTACCCACTGAAATACAAAGGGGCCTCCAAATTTACTTTTCAAATCTAATTTTTAGGAAAAAACAGTGAATTATAGCTAATTATAGCTACTGAATTATAGCTAATTATAGCTACTGAATTATAGCTAATTATAGCTACGACAAATATTTGTTGTCCCTGCATGGTTCTTAGCACTGGCAAATCCTGCAATTTGTAAAGCATAAAATATATTTTGAAGCTAAAATATTCGCACCTGTTCCATATTTATAAATTCATTTACAAAATTAATTTCTTATGTATATAAAATATATTTTTATATGTAATATAGGTAGTTAGTTTTAGTTTAATATTAAAAGTGTTGTTTACTCAAAATTTTGATGGTAAAATAAAAATTCCAATTGTTGAAGCATAATTGGCAAAGTAAAAGGGGGGGGGGCTGTGTGACGTCGGGCTTCCCCTACTTCTAAGTCTTAAGCGGGCCCTGCTAGTGTTGGCAGCATTGTTTACCAATATACATTTTTATTGTCATTCTTCACATTCCATAATAAATGAATAAAAACAAACTGAATTCGTGAAATTTTATTTCCTGCAGAAAATGTTAGAATTGTTTTTCCGCACGAGGGATTAGCTTAACTAAATAATAAAAGCTCTTCTGCTCATGCCACTTTAATTCAGCCCGATGCCGCTGGTATATATATTTACGGCCTTCTGTTTACCGTCACGCATGACCGCTACTGAATTCCGAAAAGCTCAGTCTTACCACTAATTTCTTCCGACGGACCCCAACCTCACTTTGTTCTGCACCGCCTTGTAGTACTCAGTACTGTACCCGGATCTTCTTATATAGTTGTTAACAATGCATTACCTGTTTGGTTATTCTTAAAATATTAACTTCAAACTCACTCTCACTTGACTTGTGTACGTTCGTCGTTATTTTCAACAGCTGACCTTTTAATGCTTGGTTATGGTATGGGCTATATATTCTCCCAAGTCGGACAGGTTTATCTATTGACTAAACAGATTTTATTGGTAGAAAATAAAGAGAAGCATATTTATTTAGTAATCCAGCCTGGAATATCGGCACCGTGAAAATTAATTGAAATGCGTGATAGCTTAAACTTCTTTCTGTTTGACCTAAAACCGAATGCAGTAAGTTATCCAAGACATATACCGGTGCGCCATAAGTTCGTTAAAACTTTAAAAATTCATTGAAAAGAAACAAATGATGCTAAACAATCGTGGTTTGCAGGAATGGGATTAAAGGGAAATCGATTTTTTTTTAATAACAAAAAAAGGTGTTAAAGAATTACCAATAGATGGCGCTGGTATGCATAATATTAAGCAGATTTATGCAGCTTAGGCTTATAGTAAAAGGCACATTTCTGCGAAGCGTCTGACAAGCTTCAGTATCCCAACACATGAAAAGGCTCTTTCTCGTCTTCAGTCATTTTGACATAAGGTATTTTCGAAATGCGCCAGTTGTACCTCTGGTTGAACTAGTACCCTGTTCTTGTAAAATATTTTAACCAACAGCGCTTGATCTGGTAACGATAGCATACTGCTGGCATCGAATGAAGAATCTGTGTGCATTGAGGGGTATTATTGACAGCTTGATTTGCATAAAACTACGTCATATGATGCATGTAGCGCCATCTATAGGTAATTTTTTAACCTTTTTTGCTATTAAAAATATCCGATCTCCTTCTCATCCCATTCGTGCCAACCGCAATTTGTTAGCATCATTTGTTTCTTTTTAATGAATTTTAAAGTTTTAAAAAACTTATAATGTACGATAATATGGCTTAAGACATTTCGTCAATTTGTCTCTGTGAAAAATAAATGTTCAAAGTTATTTGTTATTAATATTTTCAGTTTAAGAATTTTACTTGAAATTCTTTGTTTCTTTCCATTTTTTCTAACTTTCATAAACTGCTTTCTTACATATTTATTCAGACAATTTTTGTAGTTTAATGATGAAAATATATTGTGGATAATTACATTGTATGACATCTTCCAAGTATATGTTAGTAATTCTAACATGTAAAATTCCATAGTCTGCTGTGATTTCATCAATTATGGGAACTTTCAAACTACTTTCTGCCCCAGAGATACTCTGTTTATGTTTCCGAATCTTCTTAGTTGTTAATAATGTGTTATTTCATCTGTTTGGTTATTCTTATACATTAACTTCCAAACTTATTTTCATTGAATTGTGTAAGTGTTAGTACGTCCTCGTTTTTAATAGATGTATGGTTTTGGTCTTAGCTACATATTCTTCCGAGTTATAGTTTTTCTATTTATATTATTATTAACTTTTTAGATTTGAAATGAATTCAAACCAGCTATCATGGGTATTTTCTATCTGAAAGTTTCTACCAGGAGCACTACTAGCAGAAAAAAAAACTCATCATGTAATTTATTTTTAAACCAAAACATAAAATTGACCATGACCAAAGCGTTTTGTTCCTAGGAAGTGAGTTTAGTTTGCGTAGTTATGCAATTTGTCACCAGGAGCGCTACTAACAGGGAGAAAACCTATCACATGGTTTTTTATCATCAGAACATAAATTTGTTCCTGACAAAAACTTATTCTGAAGATCTGAGCGAAATTCGTTCATATGAAACGAGTAAAATTTGCTTAATTGTGCAATTTCGAACCAGGGGTTCTACTAGCACAAAAAAAAAAAAAAAAAAAAAAAAAAAACCTCATGGGGTGACTTTTTATCAAAAAATTCACCCTGACAGAAGCTTATTCTGAAGATTAGAGCGAAATTCATTCGCGGAAAGTCAGTTTAAATTACATCTGAATAGTTAAATGGAGACATGTATAAACAGAGGAGATAAATATGAAGCACCATAAGTGGAATATAAGTTAGAGAAAAGAATAATAAAGAGAAGCATCTTTATTTGGTAGTCTAGATTTGAAAATTGCCACAGTGAAAATTAAATGAATTGTATGATAGCTTAAGATTCCTGACGCAATACTTTATCCAAGACATATCAGATTCAGAGAATTGTGTTAGGAAGAACTTTGGTCCTTTAAAGGACTCTTCACAAAACTTTGCATTATCACGCTGGACCCTTCCCAAAATTGTGGACCTTAAAACACCACCCTTCACATTTTTTTTTTTTTACCTTAAAATAGGACACTTCACAATTATTTTTTTTGTACCTTAAAATAGGACACTTCACAAAATATTTTTATACCTTAAAATAGGACACTTCACAAAATTTTTTTTATTTTAAAATAGGACACTTCACAAAAAAAAATTTACCTTAAAATAGGACACTTCACAAAATTTTTTCATCTTAAAACAAGGCCCTTCAAAGCATTTTTTCATCTTAAAAAAGGACCCATCACAAAATTTTGTATCTTAAAAAAAAGACCTTTAATAATACTTTTCCATCTCCAAACTGAACTTTTTACAAATTTAATCATTTAAAAGTAAAATCGAACTTCTCACAAAACAGTTGAAGTCTCCAAGGAAGCTATTATCTAGCTTTTACATATAAAGGATCTTGTTTAAAATGTACGAACAGGAGTCTGAATATAACGATAATTTCAGATTCACGAAATTATGACTAGATTTTACACAAATGTAAAAAACTGTTCACAAGTTCACAAAAACAGAACCCTGTGAGAAAAGGCTGGACAGTTGCATATAAGATAGATAATACTGTTTAAGAAATTTTGTCAATTTTTCTATAAGAATAATAAATGTTCAAGCATATTGATGTCAATATTTTTAATTTAGAAATTTTTCTTGAAGCACGCTTTGATTCCGTCTTCTCTAACTTTCCTAAACTGCTACTTATATAGATAATTTAGATAAATTTAATAATTTGAATTTAGAATTAATTTAAATCAAAGCTTTAATTTAAATTGTCTTTTTAATAAATACATTTTCGACATATACCTAAACAATTTCTTTTACTTATCCCCGTATTTAGTGTTTCTCTGCTGTATATATTTAAAAGGTAAGTAGAAACATACCCCCCTCTTTCGATTACCTGGATTTTCTTAGATAAGAAGGCACTTAGCACGCGCCAGCCCCTGGGGTGCCGAATAAGTAGGAGTGGTTTCGAGCTACTATCTCGGCGTGGCATCGCCTTGTCTTTTAACTTGACAGAAATTTCTGTTAAAAGTGTTCACTTTCTCCGATGTTCCTATTGTCTTCTATTGGGTTTATTCGGCCGAAAGGAATGATGCATGAGTCTCGGATGTTGCAGTACCTGGATGTTCTTTTCCGGTTCGTGAATATTTGTTCCTCAAAGGCTGAAAGAAATTGATATGAATTCACCGAAAAGAGAATTCGCCGGAATGAGTCATACAAGCCGGACCTCTCACTTAGTCCAAATTTCAAAGTCAAAAAGGCTAGCACGGGGATATACTGTACCTTTAGGCACATTCTGTCACTGGTATCTCTTTACACCCTTTACCCGTTAAAAAGTAATCGAAAAGAAAAAAATGATTATTCCATTAGAACTATAGAAAGGCACCCCTAGTTGTGACAGAGGACAAAGCATAGAGCCGGCTCTGAAAGATTTGTACCAGCACCCACTGATTATTTATTTTCGTTCAAACGAAAATACTATATGTGAAATTCATAGAAATATCGTGTGAACGAATGATATATCGTGGAGTACGGTACACTGTGTACAGTGCACAGGGTGTTTCAGTAAATATGGGATAAACTGTAAGAGGTGGCAGAGCACATTTTTGTAAAGGAAACCAGAGTTGTAATCAAGTTATTCATTCAAAAATACAAGGGGTCTCACTCCAAGCTTAACCCGAATTTTCGTTCCTAGCTTAAATAATAACTAATAGAAAGGTAGTACCCGTCAAAATTAGACGGTAAACAACTTGAAAATTCCATTAGAAATACGTTTTAATTTTCAATCAGCTGCATTTAACTTGAGTACTGAAAAATTGATGAATTGTTATACTGTGTAAGCGATTCCTATACATATAAAGCGATAGATGGCGTTGTCAGTCCAACCTACTCAAATAATGAAGTAAAAGAATTTTAAACTTGTAATTTATAACCTATAATGCTTACTTTTTAGCCGAAGTTTAACTGAAAATATTAATTGAATGTTAAATTATTAAAGGCATTTATTTTTATTTACTACCGTATCAATGTTTTTTTTTTTTAAATATCAATATTTAGTTTTTTTAATTACGCGACTTTTAAAATGTTTCATTACTTTTATTTTAATCAGCCTGACTCTAAAACCCTGAACATAAAATTTTCTGTTTGCAGCTAACGATTTATAATATATAGTTTTAAATTACTTGAATTTTATTTTACATTTTCATACATTATTTATATTTTATACCATGGATATCAAGGTGATATCTTTTATAGTTCTTATATGAATATTTTTCATTCTTTCTTTTTTCCCTTTTCTTTTTTTGCGGAGAATAATTACATGCTTTACTTAGTATATAAACATATCTTCTTGATATTGGTCAGATAAAATATAGATAAAAGTTTAGATCAATTTATTTAATAGACAACTACATGCAAAATTCTCACTCTAAAATCATGAACTTAAAATTTGTTGTTTGCAGCTAACGATTTATACTACATATTTTTTAATTACTTGAATTTTATTTTACATTTTCATACATTATTTAATTATAAAATCAAGGATATCAATAATTTTCTTTAGATTTCCTGTATGAATATTTTTCCTTCTTTCTGTTTTCTCTCCTTTTAATTTTCCTTCCTTTTTTATATGAAAATAATAACATACTTTTCTTAGTTATATATATGATATCTTAATATATATATAAGACATCTTGATAATGTGCATACCAAATATAGCAAAAATTGTAGATCAGTTCGATTTATTTAATCGATAATTACATGCACAATCTTTTAATTTAAATATTTTAATATAAAGTTAGTAATTAAAAAAACATTGTTGGGTGTTGAATTTTATTTAATTATAAAACATTTGAATAAAAAAATTAAAAAATTATATAACTTCTGGAGTAAAATATGTCATTATTGAAATTAATTATCTTATCGCCAATAAAATAACAAAAACCATTCTGCCTGGAGCGAGTATCGAACGCACGATCTCAACAAAGAACCACAGCTTAAACCCGGTGTCTTACACCACTCAGCCACTCTGACCTCGTTCTAGTTTACTCTAAAACTGGATATGTTCTAGATTTAATGTTACGCATGCGCATTTATGTCTTTTAGCGCTGAAAAATTTGTGCCGATCTTATGAATTAGCTTAGCGTTTTAATATATGGGATGAAGATATTTTATCAAAATTTTCAACTGAATAACTTTGCTTTGTGTCAAATGTTGAGACATAAATTTGCATTATGTGTATGAAAATCGGTGGTTTCATAAATTATTGTTTTTTTATTATTATTTTTTTTGTTGTTGTTGTTGTTTGTTTGTTTATTTTTCAATTTTCATAGTTTAACTTATAATTTTTAGCTTAGCTATAAATACTAGGGAAACATGGCCCTAGCTAGAAGGGTGACAGGGGGCTAAGCACCCCTAAAAAGTTTTGAGCCCACCTGAAAAAGATTCCAAGGTCACCAAATGAAACTCTGTTCAAAAATCGAACTTAGTTTTGGGGCCCTTTTACAGTTTTGCACAAATACTAAATTGTAGTATTTGTATAAATACTAGGGAAACATGGCCCTAGCTAGAAGGGTGACAGGGGGCTAAGCACCCCTAAAAAGTTTTGAGCCCACCTGAAAAAGAACCAAATGAAGGTCACCAAATGAAACTCTGTTCAAAAATCGAACTTAGTTTTGGGGCCCCTTTACAGTTTTGCACAAATACTAAATTGTAGTATTTGTATAAAAACTGCAAATAAGTGTTTTAAATTAGTTTAAATCCGTGTTTTAAAAACAATAATTTTAAAATACAACATCTTTTGATTTTGTTAATGTTTTGTATCATATAAAAATACAAAAAAAAAAAAAAAATTAATTTTGCCGCTTTTTACGAAACAGGTGAACTGTAAGCTTTTTATTTACTTGTTTTGTTGGCATCATCACTTATTATTTTACCAGTTTAATTATACACTAGTTATACACCAGAAATTTTTATTCTGCATCCTTTTCTTTTCTTATTATAAACAGTTTAATAAGAAGCATAGTGCCTACAATATGAATATGCACTAATTTATCTTTCTATATAATACTTTGATCATATATATCTGTGTGCGTGCATGTGTCAGAAAGAGAAAAAATATGAGACCCCCCAAATTTTGTTTCGTTTAGTGTCCTACTCGCTAGAAAATTCTGAATAGGTGAATTTTAATTAATAGTTCTGAATAAAGTTTAGAACACAAACAATATCTTATGAGATGATTTACCCTTCTATTCATCCTTCGCTCACTGTATCTGTGTGATAATTTTTGTCACAGGGGTTAAGGGTTAAGGGTTAAAAAAAAAAAAGCAATTTAGTGTGTAATAAACAAGAAAACTGAATAACCAATCATAATTTCATACAAAAAAAATTCTTGTTCCTTTAAAATCGTTAATATTATCTGTCGAAAACCATAGATCTAAAAAGTAACATATGCAAACTTATTCACACGAAATCAAAGCGTTTTACCGCATTTGATTATCAAACGCGAAAAACTTTGGAAACCTGAAAAGCAACACCGGGAAAAAGATTTATCAAAACGAGTTAGTGCGTTTTTATCTATTAACAGATGATTAGTGCTTGCTCTTAAGGAAAGTTACTCGAATCCGGTTATACTGATTGATGGAAATGAGAGCATTTGTTAATTTGATTATCTTTCCCATAATAAAACACACTTGTCGAAGATTCTTTCGATTTTATATTTATTTCATGTTTTTTTAATTCTTTACTTTTCGTCTGGGAAATTCTTTTTTTGTATATGATGTACACCTGTTTTACATAAACGTTAAATAGAAAAAAATAACCATACATATGTGATTAATTCTTAACCATGCTAAAAACTTATCATTCTAACCGACTTTAACTGATGACTGTGTTTACCTACTAAGAAAATTGCATGTTATATATGTTACCATTTTCCGAAATGCTATTATGTTATGTTATTTATATATTTCGATTTCTTGGAGATGATAAAAGGTGAAATATAAGATATCTTTGTGTTGGCAGATGTTGTGGGTTCGAAAGTTAAACAATTAGTTGTATACTTATTTAGCTTAAATTCGTTTAAGGCTGTTCGTATATCTAAACTTACTATTTTCTGATACATTCACAAAATCATTATTATTTTCAGATGAATGAAATTTCCAGGCATCATTATTCAGATACTAAGAAATGGAGTAACGTTTCTAATTTTTTATAAATGCAAAGGATCTTGAAAAAAAAAGCGTCAAAAATGGTTTTTTAAGCCGCTTTTAGGGAGACGACCGTCCTGGAAAGGTCGTCATCGGGGAGAAAGGAGTAATATCTCAAGATGTAATACATTTATCGAAAACGGAAAAGGCTATTCGATTCCAAATTGTTTCAATGTCCATGTCTATAATTTTTTACCTATAAAAATGACTTTGGGAGTGAGTCAGAAAAATTCACGTTGTTAAAAGGATTTTTTTTTTTTTTTTTGTGAGAACAGCTTTAATTTTTTAGTGACGCATTAAGTGTCCAGAATCCTTTATTATTCCTAGAAGCAATTTTTAATTGAAACTTTTGTCTTGTTTAATCAAAACATTTCAGCGATTATATTAGACAAAAAATTCTAATTTGAAAAACCAGTGATAAAAGATTAATTAATAATTCTGTAAAGGACGCTCGTCGCGACGGAGCTAAGAATATTAAATGCAATTACATATCCTTACAATTTGAATTCAAATCACGCTAAGTGTTTGATATCCATATTCAATTTTTGCATTTTTATTGTTTAATAATTCTTCTAGTAATAAATATAATTTGGTTTCTTTTCAGGCCAATTACACCCAGCAGGCCAGAAGCACTCTCGTTCCATAAAAAACATTTATGGGGAGACGACAATTTTCGCGTCTTTATAATGGAGAGCCCAGTCAATTTTGCTATGGTAGACATTTTTTTTAATACTTCTGAATGTAATCAGGTTTTGATTACCGCAGGGGCAAAGTTCCACTAGTAAAAACGAATAGACATGCTTGCATTATTTATGATAGACATTTTGCATGAAAAAGGCGTTTAAATGAAGCGAAAATGTCTATTTAAATTTACTGGTGGATGCTTGTCCCGACGATAATCAAACCCTGAATGTAATATTGATGTTTTTTTTCCCCTTTAGAACGCTTGAATATATTTTTAATCAGCTGTCATTTTCACCATAGTGCAATGATCTTTTTCGAGTCAAGGTTTAAGGGTCCTCTCCCCTCACGCGGAAACACGCGCTTGCTAATGTTAATCCTATGGTACAGTTATTTTCTAATATATCACTGCATTACAATAGTTCTAAACGACTTTTTTTAATTGGATAGCTGAGATCGACCTCCACAACCGTCGTTTTGTTCTTTTTCGTTTTTCTTTGGCAGATATATATATATATAATTATAATATCTATGAATTTCAAAAACATATCAAGTTCTAATATCATTCTACTAAAATCTACTAAGAGATAATTAATGATATTGTGTAATCAGAATACCACATAGCTAATAATTAACTTGTGCAATCATAAAATTACCATAGCATGTGCTTCAATGGTAATTAGCCAAATTTACTCATACCTGAAGAACATTTAAAAAGAAAGAGAGAGAAAGGGGAAAAAAATTATAAATTGGAGTTGCTATTATGTAAACACAAATGGATTAATAAATTAATTATGAACATTATTCAGTGGAAAAACTGGACCACAAGAGAACCAATCAAGAATTGGATATGAAAAAAATATGTGGATGTACTCGTCAGCTTGGCTGCACCCACATGTGTTTTAAAAATAATTCAGTATTTCATAATTCTACTGGCATGATGCTAAGTACAGTAGAATCAGCCAAGTATACTGAATTATTACCAGACAACAATTGGAAAAATTTAAAATTGGATATATGTAAAATGTAAATAAAAAACCATTAAGAAATATATAATATATCACTTACAACGATTATCCTAAAATCTTTATAAATCACCACACTATATAACCACCAGATATCTTTTTTGAAATAATATTGTAATTTTGAACCCTTAAATTGTAGAAAAAATGTTTTACTCACAAGAATGATACAGTATCCTCAAAATATAGCAACTTCTTCATAATGATCAATTCCACATGGCACGTATATATATATATATATATATATATATATATGTATTTATGAGGATATTTTCATTTTCGAAACCGGTTCCGAAAGTAAAAGTATCTTTGTAAATTAAAATCCACAAAGAAAATCGAAAAAGTAAAAAACGGCGGTTATAGAGATCGATCTCAGCTATCCAGTAAAAAAAAAAATCGTTTAAAAATATTCAAATGCAAACGAGATATTAGAAAATAACTGCCCTTAGGATTAACATTAGCGAGAGGGTGTGTTCGAGTGAGGAGACCCTTGTTGAAATTTGAGTAATTGATATTGATTTTAATTTTTTTTTAATTATTCAAACAATTAAAACCAAATTAATGACTTTCTATTAGCACAAATTAAATTTTTGTGAGTTTTGCTGAAAATATTGAGAAAGAAAACTATTTTTACTTTTATCTAGCTATTTCCATTTTTATGCAAGTAAACAAGATTTTGTTTTTTTGCTTATTTTATTGGTAATTTTAAATTATTTTATTGAAATAAACGAGTATCGCAGATGAAAGTACCATGATTTTCATGTAAAACTCCATCTGTTATATAAAAATCTGACTGTCTGTATTTCGCAACTATTACTCCTAGACTATGGAACCCAGCGCGATGAAATTACAACCAGTTATCCGCATGCATCCGAGGAAGTTTATATAACCTCTCAGAATTTTAAAATTTGAATTTTAACACCTAGCATTACCGCATCTATACACCTAACATTAAAAGGATTATACTATGCATATTTTTATTCTAAAACATACAAAGAAATAAGTGCTGTGTATTGCAAAAGTATTCACTGATCGGAGACGGCCGCTATTGATTAAGGAATCCCTGGAAGAGGGTGGGGGGTAAATAGAAAATACAATCTATAGTTTCTTTCAACACGCTACATGAATAGCTTATGTATAAGGACCATAGAAAAGGATTCTATAATAAGGACAACAAATTTTATATATTTATAGAAACTTTGACAGGGGTAGCCTGTGGGAGAAGGAAGGAAGGGGGGAGATACATTAAATTAAACTAAATAAAACTTTACATGCAGCGATTTTAAAGGGGTTGAAATAAAGACAAAAGGAAAAGAAAATTTATGAGAATAGAACATTTTTGATTATCTTTACCTTTACAAAGGAGGAGGGGCAGTATAGGAGATAACAGAAAATACGAGTCAAAATTTGGAGATTAGCTTAAAGCCCGTGCTTTACTTGAGAAAAAAAAAAGAAAAAAAAAAAGAAAAACATAGAATCGGTTTTCTATAACTAAACATGTATGTATCTCTATAAATAGTATATCTTAATTTTATTTTCAATGAACTAATGTATTATCTTTATTCTGACCGTTGACCTTTTTACCTAAATTCACTAATATTATTCACAGTAACAATATTGCATATTAACATTATTATTTCTATACTGCTAAATATTTTGATATATCATAACTATATTCGTAGGAACTAATTTCTTCTTATTATTTTTTTAGGGTGTGCAGAAACAAGAGAGGCACTTGTTTCTATTCAACGATCTGCTGTTGGTTGCGAAACCCAGGTAAAACAATGTGACGTTTAAAATTCTACAAATTGTTTTTAATCGTTGTTTCAAAAATTAAAATATGAAAGTGTACTTTTATATATTTCATATATATATATATATATTAAACTGTAGTGTAATTATCAAAGTATGAAATAGTGATTCTTATGATTCAGGAAATCATGCAGTTTTTGTTTGCTTTCTTACTTCAAAGTGAAAGGGATCATGACGTGTGTGATTAAACGATATTTTAAATTTGTTTGCTATGTTTTAATGATCATAATTTATCTAAAGCTGTCTGAATTATATTTTAGAAAAGGATAAGACATAGCTATATCTATTTTGAAGCAAAAAAAATATTTTTTATATGGTAGTGAAACTAAAAAAAATTATAAATTCACGATGTTTAAAATTACATTATTTTTCTTGGTAGTATTATTTTGATACGCTCTATTAAAAAATACATCGTGTAATAATCGGCAAATTGAAAATTAACAAATAAAAATATTCTACATTGGCTAAGACTTAAATAATAATAATAATAATAATAATAATTAAAATAATTATATTTTGGTAAAATTTTTAAATTAGATTTTACAATGTATTAATGCGACTAAAGTAAAAATATTTAGATTTGTAAAAAGGCTTATAAAAGAATTAATCAAACATTTACTAAAACATTAAATAATTACATTTAATTCCTTTTTGAGAAATTATAAAATCCAATCATTACTGATTACGCAACATAGTAATTAAATGTATAAAGAATTGCATGTAGATGAAATAAATTTAAATTCATTTTTGTAGTGCTGCCATCTACATTTAAAGTAGTTAATCATTCATAAACATTACGCTATTTAAATAAATCATAAAAGATGAATAAATAAAAATGCTTATAGCACTTAAAATAGTAGAACTTTAAGTAAATTAATAAATTTTAATTAATATTATAATTGAAAAGTAAAAAATATACAAGAATATGATTAAAAATGGTAAGTCAATTTGAAAATTAAAAAAATGCCTTTAAATTAAATTTATTCATATCAATTTAAATGTATTATAACATATTACAAGTAATATGACAGTTCGGATCTAGAAATTAAATTTATGAGAGTAATTGAAGAATGCAACCTAAATATTACAGATTATAAATGATGTAATATATATATATATATATATATATATATAAATAACCAATTAGAAATTAAAAACTAATTGATAGAAAAATAAATTAAATCTGTGTATTGATGTATAAAAATTTGTATAAACATATCCCTATATTAACACGCAAAACTTGTAATTAATCTGTAACTAAACATAATATAAGAATAATGTTGTAAATAACTTTAAATATCTAGGAGAAGTTTAGATGTAGTTATAGATTAAAATATATGGATATATATTAGATATTAAATGTAAGAACTATCAACTAATGGATATTTGTATACTGTACCATAACCACTGTTACCACAAAATACACCAAATACTAACAATTAGAAACCAATAACCAGCAACTTACCTTTCATTTTTTTAAAAATAAGGTAAGTATATAAATAAAGCCATACAACACCACCCTACCTCCATAATCATTCAAATGAATGCAACCGTACACAACCGAAGTGTTAAAACCTTACTCGCAGCGCACCAGCTTTTAATACATAAAATATTAAATTAAGCATAGATTTAAGAAACATTTTGTAAACTTTAAAAAAAAAGGAACATGCTTCAAGGAGAGTACACAGAAAAAAGAAGTTAAAAATAGTAATTTTCCGAGGAGATATTTAAAAAAAATACGAATGTATTTCACGACAAAAGGTTTAACATTAGCAAGGGGAATTTGAGATTTCACTGACTAACACTCTTATAAGGCTGTTAGTTAACTTCCCAATTCAACTAGCTAATGTTAAACCTATGGGCGTAGACCGCTTTCGTATATTTAAAATATTTCCTCGGGAAATTAATATTTTTAACTTATTTTTTCTGTGTACTCTTCGTCTCTTTTTATCTTAGTTCTCGAAATATTTTGTAAATCGATGCTTAATTCAATATTTTATGTCTTAAAACCTGACGAACTGTGAGTAAGATTTTAACACTTCACATAAAATTAAGTATATATTTTAGACATATTTTGAGAACTCGGAAAAAAAGAGAGATTCTTTAAGAATTATACACAGAAATAAAAAGAAGTTACAAATATTAATTTTCCGATAAGATATTTTAAGTATACGAATGCATCCTACGCCCATAGGTTTAACATTAGCGAGGGGAATTGGGAAGTTGACTATCAGTCTTAAGAAATTATAAGCCTTTGTGTTTTTGTACGTTGAATGAAGTAGCAGCTTTTTTAATTAGTTCAATTTCATATTAATTAATATTTTGCTTTTAGGTCTGGTGGTACATATAAGTTAAAAGAAAAGGTTCGGCTCTGTGAAATGTGGTTGTCCCAGTGCCTGGGGGACGTATGTGAGTCTATCAAGTCGCCAGCTACATCTTTCGTCATCGGATGGCCCACCGCCAACGTCGTCGTCTCTTTTAGGTGAGGACAAATATCAATTCTTTGCATGCCTTGTTTTCCTCGTGATGGATCGAATTGTTTATCTGAAATGTCTGCTTTAACGGTGTTATCATGTTTCGCCAAAACTATGCGCTGCAAATACCCTTGTTTAGGGAATGCACTTACACGCTAATAATGTGATAAAAAGAAGATAGACGCGGAAAATATTTAGCGAACATTTTTGCTGGAGTGATACACAAGTTACACATTTTATTGTTAATTTGTAACAATATTTTAGAAAGTTCCCTTTTTTTTATTCCGTTCTGTTTTTATATATTTTCGTAGGAGTGAGAACGTTTCCTTCTCTTCATGACGCTGCTAAGGCGGTACAGGGGATGACCATGGCCCCACCCAGGATTTTGAAAATCACTTAACTAAATTTTCTTTATCCTTCCCGATTTTGGAAAAGAAAAAAAAGAAAAATTTATTTTTCCTAAGTGATATAAAATTATAACACTGAGAGAAAAATAAACTTAGAAATATTTGTCAGTCTGGTTTAAAATCTTGCTGCTCTCTGGATTTCGTTTAGCCGACGCCCATACTTCTCTTTCTAATCTTTTGTAAATGATCCGTTAGTTAATGTTAGTATAATCTCGCAATAGCTGTGCAGATATTGTTCTCCTCCGCAACAAATGTTCTTGTATTTCTTTTAAATGCATTTACATGTTATGAAAGTAAAGCAAATGATAAGAATTATTACATGCATTTTATGAGATTATATTTTTGTGTGTTTGAGGTAAATTATTCGTGTTAATGTGCTTCTTTCGTGTAAGTAGAGATGTTGGCCAGTTTTATCCGGATTTTGTTTTGACGCACCCTAATTTTTTTTAAGTAATTTGACACCATTGGCTTTTTTTATTTATTATTCTATTTGTTTTTCAACGCCTATTATAATAATAATTCAGAAATGTCATATACATTCCACGATAGGATCACCTCTCCCAACTGAACAACAGAGAACTATATATTTTTATCATGCTCTTTTATTCTGAACAAAAAAAAAAAAAAAAAAAAAAAAAAAAAAAAAAACTTTTTAAAAAGATAAGTTGTTACTAAAAAATAATTATTTACTGTTTTTATTTATTTATTTATTTTATCTATAAAATATCCCAAAATATTTTCCCAAAGCAATACTATTGCAGAAATGGAACCAGGATTGGCAGAATTGTTTGAACAGTGTAAATGAAAATTGGACTTTTTCCTTCGAGCGCCTGTATATCTGTTTTTCAGTTGAAGCAGTACTATTGTGATAATAGGATCATAATTGGCTCTTATTCAACAGGATTAATGACAATCAAACTTTTTCCTTAGAGCGTCTGTATATCTGTTTTTCAGTTGAAGCAATATTATTGCGATAATAGGACTAAAAAGTAGAATTTTTCCTTCGAACGCCTGTATATCAGTTTTTCAGTTGAAGCAAAACTAGAAGCAAAATGTGATAGCGCAGCTTATAATAGCAAAAATACAGGATTTAGACTTAAAATGTATTTCGAAAATTATAAAACAGTCGATTAACGAGATATCGAAAATTGATTTATGTGTTTAAAAAAAAAAAAAAAAATGGTTTGGCTCTTTAGTATGGTGTATTTTAGTCTTTTATTGCTAATATTTATAGACGAAATACTGGTACTTAAAACTTTTTAGCAAGGTTTTCGTCCGTTAAATATTTTTTTAACTTTACAAAAAATAAATTAATATTATGTTAGGGAGGGTGGAGGGAGCGAAGGTTTTAGATGTTTTCTTATAACTACCGAAAACTATTTTAAAATCGTACATTTATATATTTAAATTTTGTGTGTTTTGATTCAATAAAATGATTTAAATTTCTCAGAGTAAGTTTTTCACATTCTAAATTTCTGTTTAACAATTAATATTTATTTGTTGTGATACAATGGCATAGATCATCACCAGAGTTATCATTCCCATTAAAATCCTAAACATACTAGACCGACTTTTTGTTTTATGTAACAGTTTGTTTTTATAATAAAACTGTAAAAATATATATAACATATATTGTAAGTAGAAAAATTAATCTTATATTCAGAAATAATATAATTAAATATTCTTTTTATTAAACCTGTTTTCACAGGTTTGCTCGCGATAAAATCTGACATCCTCGTAAATATCCGTATATTTCTCGTTTTTATAACTATTTCCCGTCTTGTAACTTTACAACTCTCAGCTTTAGTCAATTTTTAAAACATTAGTTGGTGATAATGTGGGTGTTATATTTTCACAGAATCGTTTTCCATACAATTTCATACCCTCGTAAATACCTGTATGATACTTTTTTTTCATAAATTTTCTTTCTTTATAATTCACATAATAGAATTTTACAACCATATAGTTTTTGCCATATTTAAAGGACTCTTTGACAGTGCCTTTAAATATTTGGTGACAATTTGGATCATAATCTCCTCCTGCAGATACGCTCCTGACCCATTTTATTATTTGTTTTACTTTCTTTTTACGAGATCTGCTGCATCCCTTCTGGAATTTTACAGCTGCGAGGATTTTTCTATAAAAATTAAACATCTATAAGCTTCCATCTCACCCATCTCACTCAAGTACTTCCATTTTAACCTTCCCTATTTCCTGCCCCTAACTGCCAGCATAATTCGATTGTCAATCACCTTTCATGAGGAAAACAACAATTTACTCCCTAGCGAATTCCTGAGTATTCAGGCAAGCTGAAGCAGGGGTGGAAAATTTTAAGGTGCAATCAATGTCCGGAAGACAATATAAGACCTCATAGACCTGAAAAGTATAGACCCTAGACGGTCAGACGGGAGACTCGAAGACATTACCGGGTGGACCCCCGAAGAAAATCCCTGAAATTTCTTTAGTTAATGGTTTCTTAGGAACGTGCAATGAAGATGTTCTAGTACCACCCACTAGATAATTCTAGCTTTACATCTTATTTTTGTTCCAGTTTAGTTAGCATTTTATTGACAACTGGTGCTTTATTCTCAGTTGGTGGTGAGATAGATATTTTGGTATAGCATGCTTCAAATTAATACGAATATGCTGACATATATCATGGATTACTTCACATTAAATATTTACATATTTTGTAGAATGGGAATCTACGTTTAGTTTTCGTTTAGTTATGTTTAATATTATGTGATGGCGGTTATAATGCGTAAAGTCTTCAATTCCTCGAGTTAGACTTTTGTAAATATTTAATTCACAGGTATGATACCAAATTTTTGAATGATTTTTTCTTTTAGATAAACTGTGCTTTCAAGATGTTCAGTTATCATCTCAAAACTAATTTCTATCTAAGGAGTTTTATATTTCAGTTTTGTCAGTTATTGTCTTTTGCTGACAATTGGTGTTTTCTCGAAGTTGGTGATGCGATAAATATTTTGTTTGTTGTATGTTTTGAATAATATAAATATGTCCCCATACGCATTTTTTGCATTTAGCAGAAAGAAAAGTTTAAATTCCCGTATGTTTAGTTTTTTTATGATCAATATGTAGTGGCAGTTATAATGTATAAATTTTAAGGGAATCTTCAATTCCTCCAGTTGATAGTTCTTTTAGTATGATACAAAATTTTTGAATTATTTATTTGTTGGAATAAACTTCGTTTAATAAGAGAAAAAGCTTTTTAAAGAGTTAATTTTAATTCTTTATCACGCACTTAGTACTTAAAAAATTCGTTGTAGAACAAGTAAAAACAATTATTTTTAAAAATAAGTTTTATCATGGAAGACATTCCATCTATGATTTAAGTTGATTTATTCTAATTTGTAGATTTGCTTTTTAACATGTAAATTTTCAGATAATTAATAATTTAAAAAATTTTCATATGAATGATAATGTAATTTATTTTAATAACTAAAGGTGTTTGGTCTTGTTCCTCTAACACAGTTCAGTAACCTTTTGCATCAGTTTTCCACACCAGTGTAATTTTTTTTTATGTGAACGCATAATCTGCTCTTTCTGAGGAAGGGACAAAAGAATAGTCTCTCTTGAAACTAGTTGCAGTCTGTACTGCCTTTTTAAAGTTCATTGACAGATATTGTTTATCCAATTTATTGCTTAAATTTAGTACTAGTATTTCATTTTTGAACGTAAGTTGTAAGCTATATTTACCTTGAATATTTTTCTCTTTTGGAATAAAGAATTTTCTCGAAGCCTTGAACTGATAAGGCATTTTTTTTTCTCTTTAAATGTAAAAGTTATTTATTTTTTGTGATGTGACATTTGTCTTCTTACAAAATGTAAAAAAATTAAGCCAAAAAGTAACCTAATAATTTTTATTTTTATTTCATGAACGTAACCAGGTGGTGTCGGGGCTCCCCCCCCCCCCCCTCCTATATCTAACATTTTCTTGGTTTTCTCTAGGTTTCTCTAGGCATTTTAATGATTGAAAGTTTTTATGACAAGAATACTTGCTCTCTACTTCTGTATGCATTTGTTCATCATTAAATTGTGTGTATGTGTGTGTGGGGGGGGGGGGGGGGGGGGGAGGGAGAGAAAGAAAAAAAAGAAAGAGGGAGAGTGAAAGAGATCAGGCGTGAATTAGCCCCACCAAAAAATTTCGAAGCCCCCTTTGACTTCGCTGGCTGACTTCGGCCCTTAGAAATTGCTTAAAGGTGTTCATCAGTTTTACGGCTCCTAATTGCAAGCTTTTTACCTATCTTTATTTCATGTATCATAGTTGATTTATTTGATTTAAACCTACTCTTTAGCAAATTTTCTTTACAATCTGATTATTACATTCCATGATCCATTTTAATATTGATGAATAAAAATCTTTATGATACGGAAAATTTATTTAAAAAATAGTAATACAATTGTTGCGCGCAACCTTACAACCACAAAAACTAATTTTTAGTTCCAGTTTTGAGTTTTCATTAATATAAATACATTAGTATAAATTTAGACCTAACTGTTTTGTCAAATATGTGATGCAAATTTTATTTGTTGTGATTAGAATATACAGGGTGTTCTAAAAGTCCTTGACACTTTTTAAAATTCAATAAAAGTTCAAGCAATTGGCGTACGAGAGTGCGGTTTGGACGAAAATGCTTCTTATGATCTGAAATTTTGTTTAATCAAATAAAAAAATTAATTCCAACAATTTCTCATAGATGGCGCAACTTCTGGAAAGTTATCGAATAGGTAAAATGCCTTTATACATAACACTGGTGAAAGACGCGCAATTTGTATGTACCGTTTTTGTCCAAACTATGGCAACCCACAATCTTATTTGTTAAGATCCCTGTTTTTGCAGTTTCCCTTCTTTACTGTAGTTTGATATACCATTCTTAATATAAATTACAGCTTTGCCTAATTCTAAGTCATTTAAAACTTTATTTTTTGTTCAATAATAGAAAAATATCAGATTGAATTGATCAAAGTCAAACTTACTGAAATCACAATCCCTTGTTTTCTACAGCAGGTGCAATATTTTATCCGAATTATGCACACGTTTCCCACTTCAGTAAATGTCTTTATAGACTGAAATGCTAGATAAGGTTTACTTTTCGTGTTATTGCTGTGATTTAGTGCAACAGAATATTGTTATGAAATTCTATCCGTTATTTCATTTATATATTTGCGACATAACAGTCAATCTTTCTAAATGTTATAGAATTAATACATTTTATTTCATAAATCGGACATTTAAATATGTACGGAAAATCCTAGTTGATACGCACCCTATTAAACTGTATATCGCTTAATCCGAATAGCCTTTCTCATAGTAGCCAAAAGATAATGAAAACAAAAAACACTTGAATTTCATGATCTTCGTCAAAATATACGTTTGAGACTGTTCTCAAATCCAAAGGAGCTACTTTCTGACACATTTTTAAATTAATTTTGTTTAGCAACGCAGGAAAATGGCAGATGTTTTTATTCCAAAATTATGTAATCGAAATGCGTTTTCCAATTTTTGCTAAAGGTAGAAGATCTTTAACAGAAAATACTGTCAAAGTGGGCATTTTGAACCGAATTCCCGACGTTGCAGTGCGAGAGGGGGAGAGGAAAAACGTGTCGTCACGTGACACGAATAGCTTGCAACTCGATATGTAATTTATTTATCAAAAAATGGAACACTCATTTCGATTCCAAATCACTTCCATAGTCTGGCCTGTCAATTTTATGCTTTGTGTTACAACTTTGTGTTTAAAAATGAGTCAAAAATTGTGTCATAGTTTCGCGTTGTTGAGCAGGTCAGTTGAGAACCACCTTAGAAAAAATTAAAGAGAATTTATTAACTTAGACGCTCTGTCGAGCAAATAAAATGTTACAGTAAGACAGTTTTCATATTTCCGCTTATTTTATTATTATTTTCTTTATTATATATTTTTGCTTCAAAATCTAAATATCGCAACCACAGATTTTCATTTCGTCCTGTATTTCATTACGCATATATGGAAATACCAAAACTGCGAGCTGTTGAAGAAAAGCATTTTAAGAATTTCTCTCCAAGAAGTCTTGAGAAAGTTTGTAATCCCGAATGATCTTTTTACGTTAGTGTGGGAATAATCCTAAATGAGGGTGATTGAGCACATTTTAAAGACACTCCTGTGACACGGCGAACCCTCGTTGATCAGGACCCATTAAATCGTACCTCTTCTAATCCGGACAGCCCTTCTCAAAGTAACCAAAATATGGGGAAATGACAGAACACTTGAATTCAGTGATCTGCAAATTTTTTTAACACATCAACGAGGGCAAAATATATCTTGAAATAAAAATTAAAAAGTATTTATTATCTTAGATACTCTGTCGAGCAAATAAAAGGTTGCAATAAGGATTTTTTCATATTCCCGCTCATTTTATTATTATTTTCTTTATTATTATTTTCTGGCTTTGTTTCAAGATTATAAATATTGGAACCTCGAATTTTCATTTCGTCCTGTATTTCATACGTATAGGGAAATATTAGAGCTACGAGCTGTTGAAGAAAAGTATTTTGAGAATTTCTCTCCAAGAAGTCTTGAGAAAGTTTATAAGCCTAAGTGATATTTTTACTTTAGTATGGTAATACATCCTATGAAGTTGATTGAGCGCATTTTAAAGACTCTCCAGTGACACGGTAAACCTTCGTATATCCGAACCCCATTAAACCGTACCTCGTCGAATCCGAACAGTCCTTTTCAAAGTAACCAAAATATGATGAAATCAAAAAACACTTGAATTCAGTGATCTGCAGATTTGTTTAACACATCAACGAGGGCAAAATATATTTCAAAATAAAAATTGAAAAGTATTTATTATCTTAGGCGCTCTGTCTAGCAAATAAAATGTTACAATAAGGCAGTTTTCTTATTTCCTTTTATTTAATTATTATTTTCTTTATTATTCTTTATTTTTGCTTCAAAAATCTAAATATCCTAACAACAAATTCGTACTGTATTTCACAAATATAGGGAAATACAAGAACCGCGAACTGTTGAAGAAAAGTATTTTGAGAATTTCTCTGCAAGAAGTCTTGAGAAGTTTCTAATCCCAAATGATCTTTTTACGTTGTGTGGGAACACACTTTGTGAGGGTGATTGAGTGCATTTTGAAGACACTCCTGTGACAAAGTTGTCATTCTAAGTTTTAACTGCGTAAAGAAAAAAACAATATGGAAAATTCCGTTTTTTAAAACCCCTGTGTTCACCGATATGTGTAACTATGATGTACTCTGTTATGTTTGGGGGAAAAAAATAAAATACTTTTTATAAATGCACTGCAAATCACTAATCAATGTGCAAGTTAACTGGAAAATTTTTAAGATCTATTTTTTAATTTTAATGTTACTTAGATTAGCTTCTACTGACTAGAAGTGAGGATAGCATACGAAAATGAGAACTGTGTGAACAAAAGAATTAAATCTCTTTTGAAAACTACTATAATTTTCATTTTTCTAGTCGTTCTTCTGTCAACTACGCACGAAGAATGCCTTACATTCTCAGTTTCTATTTTTTTCTGCTTATGAAAAATAAAAACACCTGGTTATATTTTCTACAGTTATTATTTTTTCTTACGTACTTCTTATTAAAATATTTTTATGCAGGCACACTAAAACATTTCGTGCTGTATTCGATGAATACAATGAGTAAAATTTAATCATCATTTAATGGACAACTTTAAAATAGGGGACCCGACATAAAATGAAGAGCTCCGAATCAGAGTTCGCGGGTTCGATATCAGCGCGATTTCAGCGGATTGGCTGTGTATTATTTGCACTGTGTATGAATACGCAAATTGATGCCCCCCATGACAGTTTTGTCTAAAATACCTCCGTCCTTCAGGCCTTCAGCTTTAACTTGCTACTTCTTCTTATGTCTCAAAATATCGTTATCTTAAGCGCATACGTAAATAAATTTAACGTTGTATGCTGTATGCATTAATTATATTAGAAAGCACAGCATTAATGAAAATGGCTGCAGGATCTTTTTTATCCCCCCCCTTTTTTCCCCTGCAGGATCTTTTATTCTTTTTTAAATGCTATTATTTAATTTTTTGTTGCAATTTCCGTTGCCGCATTTTACGCAGAACTGGTAAGATAATCGAACGTAATCATTGCGAAATGCATGATCTCTTTTATTAGAAGCCTTCCCGTTTAAAGTGATGATTATGTAAATATTAGCTGCAATTTTTTCTAATTAATTTATTTTTTGCTATTCCAATTATTTCTTAAAATTTTTTGTCACACAAAAATGTTTCATAATTGACGTACACCATTTTCCATTTAGTATATTTTAAAATTTGAAATATGCAGTTAGGTCCTTATTCTCTTATGTTGAGATTAAGAACAAAACAAGGAACTTTTTTTTTCTTTTTCTTTGGACACCCAAAATATTAACAAGTGAAATTTTACAACCTGTTGCCGATCAAGTGGCCGGATGTCGTTTGACCACGCCTTTATTGAAAGCTAAAGTCGGCACTTAGATATCGCCAACCCTTTACTTTCGTAGTTCTTTTAAAAGCGTGTTGAACATCGGAGGCAACACCTTTAAAGATGCCGCCCTGAGGAAGTTAACATATTCCCCCATTGTCCTCATGCCTTTTGCCGGTCTTGTTTGAAACCTATAGCAATCCCGACGCTAGGGAAACAGACAAAAATGTTTACTGTTTTAATCGAAATTTGTTACTTAAAATAAATAAATAATTTAATATCGTTAAAACATATAATACTATTGTATTTTCTGTTAAAAGCAGCTAAAATTTAAATTGTCAATTTTTAATGATGGGAAAGTTTTAACCTTAAATTCCCCCCCCCCCCCCCCCCCCCCCCCCCGCCAATTCTTTTGCAGCGCCAGTAAAATTCAATGCTTTTTGTAAATTCAGTGCTCGAATCTATTCAATTTTCAAAATACAGCGGTATTTCTTACATTATTCATTTCGTAAACAAATAAACATTTTTTTTCTTAGATAAATACACATTTAAATGAGGACTAATGAGAAAAAATAATGCAGTTAGACAGTTTAAAATATCGTAATGTTGAAACTCTACAACAAAAATAGATTTCTTTTTTAAAAAAATTCTAAAATTTATTAAAGCAAAATAAATTTCTAAAACTTCCGTTAAATAAATATCAAATATCACTATCACAAGCCCTCGATTTTTTTCTTCCAAGGAATGGATTAAATATCTTAAAAACTCTTCATATTTATGAACTTATGACTTTGCCAGTATTTGTTATTATTATCCAATTCCAAAGAAAAGTGACTGTGTTTACCTAACGAAATTTTGAAAAATGATGCCGCCGGTGTCATTGACCAATAGGAATCTTGAAAAAAAAAGTCGCACTTTCTTTCTAAGGATATCTATTTGTTTACTACATTTTCGTGAGTTCGTTGCAAAGTCGTCGCGATCATTTTTCAAAAAGCACCTTGTGGCACAATTGAGTGATTTTGATTTTTGAATGTAAGGTGTTCAGGCACTTTCGAGGTCCTCAGGTGCCACCATAGGCGGTATTTTTTCTCCCCACTATTTCAATATTTTGAAATAGTAATTTTCTCCTTATTTAATAACAGGAATTTTGCGGTTTCATATGGTGAAGATCACTATTTAGAAATAGTGGTACTCAAAAATAATGTAGTAACTTTATTCTGCTTATATATGTTACGTTCGTTTCGAATGGATTAACCAGTGGAAAGCGTGTTACGGCGGATCTAAAAACCACTGCTCAACAACGCAAAACTTTCTGACTCATTTTTAAACTTAAAGGCATAAAATTGGTAGGCCTGACTAATCGAACAGCATTTTCCATTTTTTTAATAAATAAATTACTTATCGAGTTACAAGCAATTCTTGTCACGTGACAACACGTTTTTCCCCTTTCTCGCACTGCCGCATCGGGAATTTGGTTCAAAACGCGGACTTTGACAGTATTTTCTGAAAGATCTTCTGCCTTTGCCACAAAATGAAAAACGTATTTCCATTCCGTAGTTTCTGAATAAGAACACCTGCCAATTTCATGCGTTCCCGAACAAAATATGAATTTAGAAATGTGTCAGAAAGTAGCTCTTTTGGATTTGAGAACAGCCTTATACACACACACACACATATATATCCAATGGTATTACTTCCTACTAAATACAGCCCAAAATTAAATAGGCAGTTTTTAATGATGGGAAGAGTTTTAACCTTAAACTCATCTCTCCTTGGTAACTCCAATAAAAATATATGTGTTAATTTATATTTAACCAGTTTGAAATTTAAATTTTTCACTTTTATTTTTCAAAGATTAAATCTTAGAATAACTAAGTAATTCTTAAAATAATACCTTAAAACTTTTCTTAATTATGAACCTCTTTCATTGCTTACTATTCTCAGTTAAAAAAAAAAAAAAAAAAAAAAAAAAACACTGCGAAAACTAAGAGCGAGCAAGCGGGGCATATACCCGGGCGCCAAAAAAAGTTTTGATTAATCTTGTGATACAAAAAACTACGAAATTTGGGCAAAAAAGTCATGCAAAGCCAAAATCCATGTTTGCCTCTTGTGAAAAAAGCTAGTTTCAGCCCTACTATGTTTACTTTACGAAACTTTGAAAAATGATGTCACAAATGTCGTTGACCAACAGGAATCTAAATAAATAAATAAATAAAAATAAACTGATGTCGCGTTTTTTTCGGAGGGTATTTTTCTGTTTACTACAGTTTCCGAGTTCGTTGCAAAATGTTCGCGATCATTTTTCAAAAAGTACCTTGGCACCCTTGAGTGATTTTGAATGTAGGTGTTCAGACACTTTTCTGAGACCCTCAGGTGCACCGTGGGCGGTATCTTTTCTTCATTTCACCGAGCTTGTTCGAAATAATTTACGGCACGGTTAGAAAGTGTATTGTGGCTAGACTATTTGTGAATGAGCTTCGAAGAAGCTTATTCCAGTGAAAGATACGCGACTCCAGTCACGTAGGTCGTAGGTGTTCCAGATGACATTGAAATTTAAAATAAATTTTTAAGTACTTTTGGACATACACTCAAGTCCTTTTAAAACTACTATAAAATAAAGAAATAAATAAAGTTATTCGCTCAACCACGGAAAACTTTTTGACACATTCACGGAGTCATTCTATACGTAATCATTCATATTACTGAGTTATTTTTATTACGTGCATTATACTTTTGAATCAAACTGCGTTTTTCATCTTTTTCCTTGAAATGTATTACCTCTAGTTATAATCGATTGCTCTCCAATGATAATATTTCTTAGAGTGTCAAGTTTTTAAAATCGGCTAAAACCGCCAAATTTGGCAATTTTTCTGAAAGACCTTTTGCTTGTACAGAAAAAAAAGGAAGCTCTATTCGATTTCTTAGTATCTCTATACGAGTACCTATGCAAAAGAATGAAAACGACTTCATTAATGTACTGGAAAGACGAACAGGCTTAAAGTAAAAACCATTTTGCCAAAATGTTATTAACAGAGACCACATTTTTACCAAAAATCAAAATATAAAATATTTATGAGTTCAGTAGTTGCATCATTTCTTAATTATAAACTATTATTAAGTAAAACGAAAAGTTCTTCCGGCACATTAAAGTAGCGACTCGGAATCACATCGATGACTAATATTACGGAAATGATCCAGTTATATTTTCTGATAAATGGTACTCAATATGTCTGTTTGTTTTATTTCTTACTAGTTGATCCACCCGGCGTTGCCCGGGCCCGTGATAAAACCTTAAATGGACCCCAAACAAAAAATACTGATAATTAGTGATAAAAGTGCTCGTAAGAAGACATTAAAAAAAAAAAGTCCAAACCCTTTGAAATTTTTAATTGTTATAAATATAAAGTTTTACAGGTCGTGTAAAAATTACGTCAGAAATCTGGTTCTAAAATAATGTTTTCTTCCCGGGAAAACACCCTTTTTCAAATTTTACAGAAGGGAAGAACTGTCCCTCCCATTTCCCCTTCTATACCTGCCTTCAAAAAAGTGAAAGCACCTCCCTCCCTTCCTCTGGCAATCCCCAATTTCCTTTTGTTCACCCCTCTCTCAAACAAAGCAGGTGGAAGAATGGATGCTGCCTCCGGGAAGGGGAAACAAGAATAGACTTTAGAAGGAGTATTTCCTAGCGGTAGGGTTGCGAGCAGTGCAGGCCAATAGGCGTGTTTTTTTTTCATAGCTCTTGATTCTTCTTAATTCTATTTCCTTCTTTATTCAGTGTTCAAAAAATGTTGAGGCATGCGCATGAGGTCGAATTTGCACTGAAAAACTAAGACTTTTGATTTTCGCTTTAATGTATAAGATAACACTAATGGTTGTTTGCTAATTCTCGTACTATTAAATAGCATATTTGTTAAAGCTATTACAATTAAAAGAATAAAGGTATTAAAAGATTTCATCAAAAAATAATAGCTCCAAGACATTAATATATTTCATAATTTTAGCCTGTTCTCAATTTTAGGATAAGCTGTATATTGCTAAACTTTTGTAACGTTTATAAGTATAGTCTTCGTCTAATATTTCTCGTCTTAAACGCTGAATTTTTGATAGCGAAATTATTCAATTTCATACACGTTTCTGCCGTAAAAGGAAAATTATTTAATCTCAACTAAATTGTTTTCCTGTGATGGAATAGCCGCAGCTGTTACTCCCGGCTTATCAGAAGAAATAACAACAATAATAATAAAAACTTGCTCTCTAGGTGACTAGTGTTTTAATATAATTTTCAGAATATGACCGAGGCAAGAACTTTCAGGGTCCAATTTATGACTGCAGCGTTGAAATCAGGAATTTTGTAGTTCCGGAGCAGGAGGAGGGGGGGGGGGGCACTTATGGAGCTCCGGTATGGGAGTTGCAATTTTAGAATATTAATAAGTATAAAATCTCAAATCTTCCGGTGAGAGGACATTTTGATCCCCCCCCCCCCCCCCCCGGATTCATCACTGAATGAATGCCTTTCAACAATTCTACAAAATACTAAAAAACAAGTTTTTTTTTTAAATTTTGAGTATAGGACAAATTTGAAAGCCTGGATCCCATGTCCAGAACATCACCCTAATGTTTTATCTCGTTGGACCCATAAAAGTTCTTCCCTGAGCACGTGATTTTCCTCTAAAGCTCTGATTCCAGTTACACTTTTATACTAATAGATTCAATTTGAAACACTATCTAGTATAAAAATTTAAATCAGTTAAATATATTGCATCTTTTTTTTAATGGGAAAAAAATAACTTTTTATAGGAAATTATTGCTTATTTTTTGCTCTTTTCCTTATATTTCGATCTTCATTACGTTTGGTTTTTAGGGGCGAACAATTGACAACACTGTTAAACAGATTATGGCTTATCGGACCGGCTGATATAGAACTTACATTTGCATATGCCGCATTACATTTTGAACACCCCAGCACGAACTTCGCGTAATATGACCCCAGAAGTGTTACGTGTCTCAAGTCATGGAGCGTTTCTGGTCAACCTTCAAAGGATATACGAGGGCAGGACTTGAACTCCGACCTCTTGAGACTCCCCCTATTGAACGGGGGAAACTGAGACCATCCCCTCGTGGCACCTGTAACAACACACGGGTGGATGGTTTGTCTCATTTTCGGTTCTACGCGCGCAGTAGTCAGTTGGTTTGAAAAGTGTCGAGTTGCCTAGTGCTTATCTTATATATGTGGAGTGGTTCGGATATTTTTAAAAAATGCAGATGAAAACACTAGGATTGGGGAAAGTAGTTCTTATGTATTTGAAGTAAGTTTTAGATTTTATTTATGGAACTAATTTTTACATTTTGAATTTAATAAGCTTTTTTTTATGTATCTGAAAAAATTACGAAATTAATCTTTTATTAAATTGAATTGGTTTTATAATACAAGAAATTTAAGTCTCATAGTTTTTTGATATACCTGAAAATAGTGAGTTTGATCATTTTTAATCTTTCTTAAACGTGTAATTAGCATATGATAAAAATTTCATACATATAATTTGAAATGAATTAACGACTTGAATATATTGCGCAATGTTTATTTACCAAGTAAGGCTTGCATAAAACAACATGATGGTAGATAATTTTATTTAATGTTCATTAAAAAAAAAAAAAAAAAGAAAAAGAAAAGAAAAGAAAAAAAATACTGCATTCTAAAACCATTATTATTAATTAAATATCGTATATGTAGATGAAAACTATTGGCTTTAGCGTAATTTGTTTTTATGTATTTGAAGCAAGTTTTGTATTTTATTCATATAAGGTAATTTTTAATACGTTAAAAATTTCTTATAGTTTTTTTTTCTCAACACCTTAGGAAAAGGTTTCGATCTTAGATTTTCACCCACTCTGTAATTGATTCATTTTCAATTACTCAAATTTAAATGTTCCGTAATAGCTTGATAATCCCTAAATATCGAGTTTGATCAGTTTTATTTATCCATAATATTACACATATTTTACACATGTTAAGAATTTTATAAATACATATTTTTAAGCACTTTAAATGTTCATTGCGCCATGTTTGTTTACCATATGGTGCCCGTATAACAAAAACAACTGAATTATTAAATAAATGCACATATTTTTATTTATTTATATATATTAATTAATACTTTATATAAATGAGTGTTCTCTTTCCCTCTAAAACGAATTTTTGGGAAGAAAAGTTACTATGACGATGGTGAAAGGCAAAATGTTAAAATTTAAAATGATTAATATTTTTATTAATTATTATTTTTTAAAACCTATATTGATCTTGTATTATTTTATTTAATATTAGAGTGTGTGTGTGTTTAAAATTAATTCTGGCTTTCAGTGGAACCTTTTCAAAACTTTCTTGGAGAAGGTGAGGTGAGGGGGAGGGGGGGGGGAGCCAAAAATTTATTTTTTATCTTGTGCACAGCTGAGAAGCAATTGATACAGTTTTATTCTCGCATATGTTTTTAAAATTTGTCAGAGGTCTCAACATTTATTTAAGCTCATTAATTTATTCTGAAGCTTAAATATACTTTTTAATTGTATCAAATTATTTTTGTAATAACGAATTTTATTTTATTTATTTACATATTACTTTTTATTTTAATTATTATTGGCTTTTCAAATCCTTTCAAGTTTCAGCAGTTTTAGACATCGACCTTCTCAAATTCACATTTGTGATTTTATATTTTAAAAATATAAATATTATCTAGTAAATACTTCTGTGTAATAATTGATTATTCAGATTTCACTTATACTCAGTTTCGTATTATCTTTAACTTAAGTTTTTTTCCGATTTCACAGCAAAATTATTAAAACATGTTTTAAATGCATGCGCATTTGAAAAATAACATATTTTTGTTTATATATATTGTATAAATGTGACTTTTTCGTATATATAATACCGAATATGCTCTTTAGTGGATTACGTTGTTTTGCTTATTATTGCGTCACATATTTACATATAAAATGGTGATTTACTCAAGATCCCTTTTAAAATTACGACTACTGATTTCTAATACATTACACTGAATTATTATTGACTAGTTATGAGGATTTATATTGATTTATTTTATTTTCATTGTTTTAATTAGCAATTTTATAATAACAATCTCAAATGTTCAAATATTAAAATTCCTCCTTGATGTTGAGGTGGGAATTTTTTTCTTACAACGCACTGGAAATTGCACTGAAATTAAAAAATTAAATTGAAAATTATTGCTGTTTCTTGACAAAATATTGCCTCTATTTCTTTTTGTTATTATTTGGTTATTATGTAACAATTATAATTAGAAAAAATATTTAAAAAAGAAAAAAAAAAAGTTTTGAGATTTTTAAATTTTGGAGTGTCAGATCAAAGTTTTGAAAATCTAAGGTGATTGTAAATTCAGAACGAAATGCCAATGGTTTGCCGCAGGGTCGTAATCAGCAAAGTCAGGGGAAGGGGGGATGTCTGAAATTTTTCTGCTAGGGTTAATTAAGTTTTTTTTCCCCCACTGGGTGATAAAGAAATGATAATAAACAGATACAGACAGAAGTAGAGGGCATGTCACCTGTCATAAAACCTTTTATTTATTACGAAGTTTTAAAATATAATATGGATGTTATTTATTATTAAAAGGTTGCGAAGTCTAGAGTTGACTCAAGAAATTGCTAAGAGGGGGCTCCCCCTCAGAATAAATTTCCGGTACACAATACATAAATGTGATTTTTTTAAAATCAGCTATTATTACTATTGTAAGTGTTGGTTATATAATTATTTGATTAATGGAATCAACCGCATTTAATAAAATGAAGCACCCGGAACAAAAGCAGGACATATATTATTTGCTCGTGTGCATACGCGATCCATTTAAACGGCGGCGCTTTCTGTTTCTGTATTGCAACTTTTAGCTGTACAACTCGCAATAGTACTCAGGAAGCACAAAGTATTTTCGGTCTTTATTGTAATGTGCATTATTTTTCTTTATGTTTGTCACAGGGAATGCGTTGCTCGACGTCATTGCAATCTTTTCGACCTCTTGAAAAAAGACCTGTCGAAGGAGAGATTTTTTACTTCATCTTGTCCGTTCTCCCTATTGTTATTTAAAACGTATCCTTCAAATATGTATTAAAATGATTGGATTGCACTAGGGAGGCAAATCCTTCTTCTTTAGCAAATTCAGGGTGGCCTTTTCTTTAAAAGGACTCAGGTGAAAGAAATATTTTTGTCGCTCTTTATATTTTAACCTTTCTGGGGAAATGTATTTCCGTTGTTAAATTGTTGAAATATAACTGGAAAGCAATCGCGACAGTTAGGAATATTATTTACAAATATATTTTCGAAATAAGCAAAAGCTTTTCTTCGCGTATTCTATTAAAGCAAAATTTAATTCCAAAATTCCGGTGCCAATGTGGCATTTTGAGATTAAAATTAAGTGGGATATATAATATTTCACTGCCCTTCAAGGAGTTAAGGAGGTTCTCGAATCCAAAGGAGCTACTTTCTGACACATTACTGAATTCATTTTTGTTCGGAAACGCAAGGAATTGACAGACGTTCTTATTCAGAAACTATGTAATCGAATGGTGTTTTCCACTTTTTAATAAAGGTGGAAGAAGATTAAGAAAATACTGTCAAAGAAGGCGTGTTGAACTGAATTTCCGGACGCGACAGCACGGGAAAGGAGAAAAACCTACCGTCGCGTGACATCAATCGCTTATAACTCGATAATTCATTTATCAAAAAAATGGGAATCCCTATTTGATTCCAAACCGCTTCAATAGTCAAGCTGCAAGTGCCATGCTTTTGCGTTTAAAGATGTGTCAGAAAGTTTCGCGTTATTCAGCGGGGAATGTTTCTTTCAGAACCGCCTTAAAACAGTTCTCAAATTTAAAGTGACTACTATCTGACAGATCTTGAATTTTATTCCTTCTTATTCCTAAACGCATAAAACTAGTAGGTTATTATTTTTTAAAACTAAGAAACTACGAAATTGAATATCTTTATCCATTTTTCGATAAAGGCAAAGAATCATTCTGAAAATGCTGGCAAGGTTAAAATAGTAAAATTTTAAATTAAATTAAAATATTACATTTTAATAAACAAATAAAGTAAAATAATTACATTTTAATGTATCTGCTTCATTTTTGCTTATTGCATGAATCATGTGAAATTGCAAGATTTCTGATTATATATTTTATTCTTATCTAGCTCCCTGAAAACAAAAGATCTATGGCAGCAAAAGCTATTACAGTAAGTAAAAATGATTTACACATTTTTTAAGTATATAAAATAATCGTATTTCTATATTTTGTATAAGATTATGAATGGTGAAAATAAAAGAGGAAGTAATTTTAGTACAGGATCTTTTAAAATAGTCTGGCACGTATTCGAGATAGTCCAAGACAAAGCCAGTCACTCTGCTTTTTTTTTTTTTTTTTTTTTTTTTTTTTTTGGTATTATTCTTAAATATCTGATAAAATATCTGTATTTTTTTCTATAAGCTTTCAAGCAGTACAAGGTATTTAAAGCATAAAGGTCTGGTGTTTCGAATTTAAAGACTTTTGATTGGAAAAAACTGAAATATGTTTTCTAAGATATGAGTTAATTTTACTGGTATTATAAACACTGGTTTTTAGACAAGGTATTTATAACTATTTCCAGGTTGGAAAAATGTTAATAACGAAACATCTGGAATAACGGGAACGATATTTACGTAATATTTTTCTTTTAAAGAGTATTTCACTCAGGCGAAAACACCCGCTCCTATGGGGGAATCCCGTTAATCCTATGGGGAAAAATTTTTACAATATCTCGTTCGCATTTCAATATTTTTAAATGATATTTTTTTTTATTTTGCATTGGATAGCTGAGGTCAATCTCTATGCACGCTACATTGTAGTGTTTTGATTTTTGTTGCAGTTTTATTTTTTACTGAAGATACTTTCACTTTCGAAACCGGTTCTGAAAGTGAAAGTATCTAAATAATAAAAAATTGTGATCAAAATCGAAAAAGTACAAAAGAGTGTGCATAGAGATTAATCTCAGCTATCCAATGCAAAATAATAATAACAATAATAATAATAATAATAAAATAAAAATAAAATAAAAATAAAAAATATTGAAATGCGAACGAGATATGGTATTTTATTTCCCCCATAGGATTAACAGCGCGCGGGTGTTTTCACCTGAGTAAATTAACCTCTTAAATTAGGAAGAAGAGCCCAACTTGGGATAATTTTTTAATGTCAACGTCCCAGTTACAGAGGTGTCTAACTTATAGAGGACTGGCATAATGTTAATGTTATGGATATTTTCAATTCCCAGAAAAGTGCCCAATTTAGGAGATTTTACTGTATTATTATATGAACAGTTAAATTTGTATTGACTGAATTAAATTATGCGTTAAATAAGATAAATGAAATAATCCAGGGGGCATAATTTAGAGAGGGCAAAGTAGGGCAATAGTCCTCTTCCCCTGAATTTCAGACTTTTTATTCTTTTTATTAGTTAAATGTTTTCATTTGTTTTTACCAATACATGAATAATGAAATATAACATTATAAATATTTATGAGAAAAAAAAAAAAAAAAAAAAAAAAAACAGAAAATCTGAGTTTATTGTGTCAAAAAATAAAAATAATAAAACTGCTCCTTCTAAGCAAAATCAGAAATAAATGACGTTTCTGAAATTACGCTAAAAAAACTGAATTTGAACACATTGTTATGAGTGCAACTACTGTGCTCTACATAACTTACTCAGTATTATTGTCATCTTTTGTGAGTGCGAAAAATTCATACTGCTGTAATATGTGGAATGTTGACGTATTCATTTAATTACGAGCATCTGACATTAAATAATCTCTAAATGCATTACTGGATATTTCGAGAGAAAAATTTTTTGAACACAATCTAGAAAATAATACATATATACCTAAGAAATTCGATTTATTTATTCAATTTTACTGTTTAAGAATTGTATGTGGTACTTTTTATTATCCCCCCCCCCCCTACATTTATTTTTCTAAAAAAAAAATCTTAAGTGAACTTTTATAAATATTTAGATGAGTCTTTCATGTGATGAAATTTATACGTTTATCCTAAAATTATCTTTTCATATCACATCACCTATTTTCGAAACATCCCTTTCAGGGGAGTACAACATCTTAAAGCTCTTGCACCTGTTATTACTTTTAATGCTTCTTTCACTCCTTATTCCTAACATTTTTTGAAAGCAAGTACTGGAAAAAGAACTTCTAGAAAAGGAAGAGCATCCTTCCTTTTGTGTACTTGTCTGTGTTGTCATTTGGAGGTGGTTTTTCTTGGAAACATAGAAAACTGAACTGCAGGGAAGATCCCCCTATAGGGAGTGCAATTCCTGGAAGAGAATTTTTTAAAGCCATCTTTCTGTTTTGTGAGGAAAATAAAATAATTAACTAATTTGTCTTTGAAGCAGGACTCGCAAATATCGTATTTTTGAAAATATAAAAAATAACCGATATTTTAATACATATATCCAATATTTTTTATATATAACAGATATGCTCGAAATTATTGATGATTAATAATATTTTCAGACTTATTAGAAATTTAAACGTATCAAATATAAATTAGAAATTTAAACACAACACTGAGTATGAAAACTTAATAACAAAATATACTAATACATTATTCTAAATTATACATTCGCAATTTTTTTTTTAATTTATGTAACAAAATTGAAGAACGAAAACAGATACAATTTGCTTTTTACACACACACACACACACACACAAAAAAAAAAAAAAAAACCTGTAGGATTAAGTATCAAGAAAATTTTGTTTTACTCAACAAAATTTTAATTAAAACATAATTTGTTTTTATTGAAAAATTTGAATATAAATGTAAGCTTGTCTTCCATTTCATTCCTTAATCTGTTATGCAGTTTAAACTGAAATAAACCAAAACCAAACCAGAAAAGATTATATTTAATGGAGCTGTAATTAACTCCGTAGTAAATGAGTAGCTGTAGTAACTTATTTAGACAGTTTATCTTTCAATAGCTGTTCCAAGTAAATATTGTCTCATATATTAGTCCTACATTTAAAAATCCAGTTTCGCATGTAAAGCTTGGATTTTTTTTTTCTGTAGGGGGGGGGGGGGGGTCATTACTGCTAGAGCAAAAATTCATCATCTACAGAATGACACAGTTAATAACAGTTGAAAATTCAGTTACACTTGTTTTGATTGATAATATCAAAAATATCATACACAATATTTTGAAAATAAATATCGAATATATATCAAATCCATTGTTTATATCACCGAACACTCCTAAGTCATGAAAATTATTGCAATCTGTTATTTTTGTAATGTTAATTGGGTGTAAATTATTTGAAATGGCATTTCATGCATGTAATATTTTATATATTTATTTATCAAAATAGTATATGCAATGAAAATTAAATTACCAACTGTAGTCTGGATACATATGAATGAAAATCATGTGTTCTTTGGAAGAAAGCTAATATTTTCATTCATAAACCTGATATATTTTACTACGGTTGCTTTTAAATAACGTAATTTTAGCCGAATTTTCATTCCGCCCATTTTTAGATTAAAGTACCCACTCAATTAAAATGCTAAGGTTAATTTAAGAATCGAGTGATTGAAAGGGATTAAGGATTAAGAATGTAATTAAGTTTTTGTAAAAAATTTCTTTGTATGCAAGATAACGTATTTTAGTTATGTACCTATAAAATGTAATTTCAACTGATATAAAGACGAAAAATCGCCATTTCGTCCAAGGCCAATAATAAAATTTTCAGTTTTATGAATAAAAGCGCACTTTTTCTCGTTAATGATCACGTCATTTTCGCAATAGTTTATTCAAATTAGAGCTCCTTATTTTTACTATTCTAAAACACTGAAGTTCAGCATGGCGAAAGATTAACTGCAAATTTCCATCCAGGAAAAAAAAAAAAAAAAAAAAAAAAAAAAAATATATATATATATATATATAAAACATTATTCTTTTTAACGATTGAAGTGATTGTAACAGCAATGGCATAGGTGATATAACTAAAATCATAAAGTGTAATTTTCCATTTGAGTATGAAAGCTGAGTAAAGTGTTTTATATATAGTATCTACTGTTATAGTAATGCATTTTTGTGAAAATTAATTCTAAATATTGTTGTGATCTGATGCTAATAATTTATTGCAGATTAATTGAAGAATCAAAAGAAAAAGAGGGGAAAATACAGACATCTATCCAGATCTCATTTAGGCATCCGGATGGTGGAGAAGAAATTGTAAGTTCATATTTCAAACTTATATTAGATTTTCTTCATTAATGTACTCTACACTACAGTTTTTTTAAATTTATGCATGCAATTTTGGATATTTTTATGTTAGCCGGGCGCCAGTGATATATACACATGTGTATATATATATATATATATATATATGTGTGTGTGTGTGTGTGTGTGTGTGTGTGTGTGTGTATCACTGGTGCCTGGCTAATATGAAAGTACCCATTTTTGATTACTTTTACTTGCTCATTTGAAAACGCACATCTTTCTGAGATATCCAAAATAAAACACTTATACTAATAAAATAATGTTGGCAAACTTTTTAAAACTTGGAAAAAGAAAGAAAAAATACAATATAGCCTCAATTTCTAGATGTATTTAATTATAAATCCGATTCGTTCGTTGGGGCTGAATAAGCATTATGCTTATCTCTTTACTATTATTATTATGACTTATTTTCTAACTGGCTTTATCGAAATATGAATTAGACTGTAGAATGTTTTTATCGTGTCGCATAGATTATGTTTACTTTTTGTAGAAGCAAAGTTTATTAAAAAAAAATGAATTGTTTCTATTTTAACAGTGAGGAATACCTTTTAAAATTTTGTTGTATTTCATTACTTATCAATAAGTATATTTTTGCCAACTGGATCCATATTCTAAGTAGATAATACTACAATACCTCTGACATATAGAAAAGGGTTTTTATGGTGTATATATATATATATATATATTATATATATAATTTTTTTTTTTTTTTTTTTTTGTAAAAGCCTGTTTGTCAAATTATTTTTACCTTAATGGTGGAGAGATTTTTTGTTTTTTCATTTCATTATTTTCTTGCAGTATAATTATTTTCTGAGACTTCATAATTTAAAGGCTATTCAAATCTCCAGAGGCATTTTTATTTCACTGAATTGTGTGCATTTTAAATGTGAAAATTTTTTTAATGTTTCTTGACTCCTCATTCATACTTATTGTAAAATTGTTTGATCAATAAATACATAATAGTTGCATATAAACTGTTGTCCTGATCAAATATCTCAATTAATAGAAAATAATTTTAGTATTATAGAATTTTATTTACTTTTCTAACATGGACTGTTTGTGTAATATCTTTATTTATTTATTTATTTGTTTCAAAAATATTATTTCATTTTCTTTTCAGTGCAAGACTATAAAAGTCGATAACAGACTCAATGTACAGGATTGTATAAAATTAGTTTTACAGCAACTTGGTTATCCAGTAAGTTTGTTTTTAGTTAATTTAATTATACATGTATTTGAAATTTAAAGTTGTGTTTTCTGTGATTGAAACTTCAGGGATGATTGTGTTCAGGTTATATACCAGAATTTAGGTTTTTTTTTTTTTTTTCCATTTTCAATACCGAAATTCTGTTTTTTTTTTTTTATTGTTAAATTTATAAAATAAGACTAAAATATCAATTTCATATGATTTCTAAACATAATTTAAATTCATATTTTCCATAATTTGACCTCTGTAATAAATTATATGTTCCTTACTCCTCTCTCCATACATTTTCTCGTTAAAATTTCAGGTATGTTTTCATGAACCCACAATCACCCTTATAAAACATTCTGTATTTTTTAAATGTATCTTAAAATAAATTACACTGATTAAAATAGATGTGAATATATCTGAAATTATTTTTAAACATATTTTATTCTATAATGCTTTTTTATTCAAATTTGAAATCTTGCTTTTCAATTTACATATGTAGATTAAAATATGAAATATTTTACTGTGGATAGTTCATTGCATTCTTATCCAATGTAGCAGCATTATAAATCCATAAATGAATGATTTATGTGTAAGAATTTTGTATGTACTTATAAAATAAAACAAAATAAATTAGAGAAAAGTGGATAGGGTAGAGAGGCATACACCAATTCTTCTTTCTGCAAGTTCAGACCATTCTCAGATAACTGTAAAAATATGAAAAATGTAAAAATGTTACATTTTAATAAAATATATTAATAAAGTTTGAAAATTTATTTCAAGTTTAAAAAAAAAGAGAGATTTCTTATTTTCTTTTAATTTTAATTCTTTATATCAGCTGTAACCAACTTTAAAATATATTACAAAATGTATGTCCTTTTTTTTTTCACTGCAAATTTTTACTAGGCATTTTCCTCAGAGTTTCATAAGTTTATGTATATGTATACAGTATATTATTACTGTATAATCAATGGATATTGTTATTCAATACTGATAATTAATTATTCTTTTTACAGGAAAGTGGAATTAAAGACTACAAATTGTGGGTCAAAACTGGCAAAGATGATGCCCCTTATCCATTAATAGGTATATTTTCTTTTTGAGATTTTTATTTGTATGTTTTAAATTTATAATCAGTTTTAATCTGAATTTCTATATATATGAATATTTTTGTACTCTTTTATTTATAACTTAATTTGATTCATGTCATGTAAATATGGAATTTTATAATTTATCTTTCACTTAGTTTCTAATATGCTAGAATTATAAGAAATATAGACACATGTTTCCAATGGCAATACAACATTTTAATATTTTTAGAACTTAATTATAAATTAACTTTTAAGGCATTTTTTCGCTGCTAGCTGAACATAGGTGATGAATCGCCAAATATTCTTTATGGTTACATTATATGAGTTACATTACAATAACAATGGAGTTCATTATGCACCAAACCATGCTCACAAAACTATCCTAACTTATTGTAAAACTGCAACAATAAAGCAATATTTTGAACACTAAACACTAAAAAGTAAAAATTAAAATATACCATTAAATAAAAAATAAAGGGTGTAATTTAAAAAGTAAGATTTTATCAATTAGTTAATTATGATTATACATTGTGAGAGAATTTAAAAGTTGTCATCTCTTAAAAAGAAACAGAGCAAAAAATATAGTTTTTAAAATAAATTCGCTAATTTGCGCTTTCTACCAAGCATAAATCAAAAGGTGAATTTTCCATGATTGAGCCTATGCCAAATTAATGTATCATAACAAAAACCTTTTGGAACAACATGAGTTGCAGTCATGAAATTAAGTATGATTTTTAAGACAAACATTCAAGATTCTTATAAAAGAGTTTTTTAAAAGGACTATTTGTACTTTATATTTGTTTTAATTTAATGCATATGTAAATATTCTTTATGAACAATTCATAATTCCTTTTATTTTAATTTGCTGAAAAACATTAGTTTGGTTAATGTGTTTATAACCTTTTTAAGGGTTGACTTTTCAATATACATATTGTGTGTGGTATTTTAACATTAAGATTGATTAATCTGTTGTTCTAATTTCAATTTTACTGGTTAATATTTTAAGAAAAATAAATTCCTAATTCTTCCGTATTTAATTTACTTTTTAGAAATTGGTATGGAATTATATAAATAAATTATGTATTGGTACAAAGCAATATAAATGAGCTCTGCAGTTATCATTTTTATCAGAATCATTTCTCACATATATAAAATATAAAGACTCCTATATCAATGTTTATATTTTTGGACTATGCAATCCATGTTTCATTATTTTAAATATTCTTTAAAAGCCAATAAAATTTGATTTTTTTACTTTGTATTGTAAAATACTTTAAAAATTTTCGAGATAGTTATTCAAAACATAGATTGTTATTATCAAGCATAGTGAAAACTATTTATTTTAAATTTTTAAAAAGTGTATTCGTTCATGATTTTACAAACCTGTTACGATCTCTGTCTTCTTAATATTTATTATTATAACTGAAAGAATAAGTGTTAAATAAAATGCATATTTATAAAGTTTATTTTACATCTTCTAGGTCATGAGTTTCCCTTCAGTATTAAAATGAATTTCATTAGAGAGCTGCTAAGGCATTCTGAATTCGATTTAAGGAATTTAAATAGTATCAGTACAGATGCCAAATGTTACTTCATTCTGCGAAAGAATACACTCAATTCTTCTATTAGAGTTGGTGAGTATTTTTAGTATTTTAAGAAATGTTTGGAGTTTTTAAAAACCTTATACTCAGATTGTGAGAAATTATTTTATCAATAACTTCTCCCTTAAAGCTGTTCTTAAACCCAAACTGACTACTTTGTGACACATTCTTTAATTAATTTTTGTTCGCAAATGTATCAAATTGAAAGGTGCTCTTATTCAGAAACTTTGTAATTGAAAACACGTTCTCCATGTTTTGGTAAAGGCAGATCTTTCAAACAATACTGTCAAAGTCGGCATTTTGAACTGAATTCCCGAACTGCTTGCACAAAAGAGAGAAAAAATATGTTGTTACATGACACAAATAGCTTATAACTCGATAAGTAATTTACTGATTAAAAAAATAGAAAACTCATTTTGATTCCAAATCGCTTCACTAGTCAGGCATGCCAATTTTATGCTTTTGCATTTAAAAATGACTCAGAAAATGTGTAAGAAAGTTTTTCATTATTGAGCAGGCCATTTGAGACCACCTTAAAAGATATATGTGAATTTGTACCATGGGTGCAAGTCTTCAGTCTCAGGACTGATTTCAGCCCTGGAGAGATTTTTGATTAATAGTAAATTCTACTTAATAATAGCAATTTTACTATCAAGAACTTTTAATCACTATCTTTTACAGCAAGATATCAATTTTTAGCCATAATGCAAGACATAGAAATTTTCTAGTCCATTTCCATTTGGTTATTCCGCATACTCAGAAAAGTTTTCAGTCTTGGCTTGGATGGGCTTCTTTCACCTATGATTTGTACATATATACTATACAATTTAACTCTGTATTAATCACATGTGTATCTCTGTGATATATGCAATGATTTCCCTCTTGTAAGTTTTGAATGCATTGGCCAGTTTGAGAAGAACTAGATCAGGTGAAAAATTGATACTGGTGGGAGGAAGGTAGAGTTAACCCCAGGTTCTGAATCTACTTGGTTCATACACATGCAACTAATGCCGGGTTAAGTTAAACTAGTATCTCAGATATATGTGAATTTGTACATACACTATACAATTTAACTCTGTGTTAATCACATGTGTATCTCTGTGATATATGCCACCATTTCCCTCTTATAAGTTTTGAATGCATTTGCCAGTTTGAGAAGAACTGGAGCAGGTGAAAAATTGATACTGGTGGGAGGAAGGTAGTGGGAACCTGGGAACCCCAGGTTCCGAATCTACTTGGTTCATACACATGCAACTAATGCAGGGTTAAGTTGAACTAGTATCTTTTAGAAACATGCACATAATTTTTTTAAGTATTAAAGTTTTTGATATGAAATTCAATTATTAAGTATCATTATTAAATTAATAGATGTTCTTTCTTTTATATTAAGATTTTGTTATTGAAATTTCAAACTGACTATGAAGTATTACCTCCTCCTAAATATTCGTATAAAATAAAGTTATATCCAGAACATTGGAAATTTGTTTTGCATTTTTATCATAACTACATTAAGTAAATCAAATTTAAAAATGTGAAAAAAATATGCACAAAAGTGCATGCTGATTATATTTAATTGCATTTAATTGACTCACATTTGGGTATAACAAATTTATTCATTTCAGCTAATTGTAATTCAAATATGAAAAACATTTTTAAAAAGATAATTTAATCCGTAAAATGTCTGATTGAATTAACCAATAATTTAGATAAGTATTAATAAGATTATTCTAAGTTTATGAAGTTTTTTTTATACTTTTATGCTGGGCACAAATCTTGCCAAAGCAATTTTTTCTCGTCAATAGTCAGTTTTATTTTTCATCTGTGTTAATTAGAAACAATGCTTTGATGTTGAAATAAAATGTTTGATTTGTAGAATTGCTATTTATTATTATTATTTTTTTTTAATGAAATGAGTGAAAGGCTTCTATTTTAAATAGAAGTTACATATTTTAAATCAAATGAGTGAAAGATTTATATTTTAAATGAAACTAATGCAGTACGAAAGATGGCAATGATAACAATATTTGCCAATTTATCACCTGCATCTGGCTAACATAAAAGGATCAAATTTTTCTTAAGTGTTTCATTAAAACAAATATTTTATAAAATACAATTTTTACAACTTCTTTAACTTTTTTTTTTTTCAAATAGATCCAAGGCTTCAGAAGAAAAGAAAAAAACACAGGCGTCCTCATAACAAAATCCATTGGTTATTTAGGAAGCCAGCTGCAAAGCATGATTCTGTAGATAGTGGTAATAGTAGTCCTCCACCAAATAGTTTATTTGGTTTGCCCCTATGGAAGCTGTGTCCAGACAATAATCTTCCAAAACCTATAATGGTAAGTATCAATGAAAATGAAATTGTTTGTCTTTGAAAACATTTGTAATAAGAATATAATGTAAAATAGCGTTTTGAATTTGGTACTTTTCCAGTGTAGGGACCTTGGCTTTTTTTTAAAAAAAAGCTTGGCACGATTCGGACTTCAGAAAGAGAGATTTGTCACCAAATGATATAAAATAGCTGTGAAAACAAACCTGATGAACTTTTATGCTTGTTTATAAACATTTTACTTTTCATATATATTTTTATAGTTAATTTACTTCTGTTTGTATATAAAAATAGTTAAATGCCTTCTGGTATAAATATTGAAAAAATTGCTTGTGTTTATCAAAAAGTGAATAGGTTGCCAGAAAATATGCATGGAAAATTCTCTTCTCTCACTAAGGCCATTTTCTCTTATCTCACCAAGGCTGGAAAAATACCTCAATTTAAAAAAAAAAAAAAAAAAAAAAAAAAAAAAAAATTGTATATATAGAAAGATAATAATGTTAAATTGTGTTTTTGTTATCTATATATTCCTGATTTATTTGAGACTTATCTTTTCAGTGTGATGTATATAATTTTAAATTCTCTTATTTAATTGTATTCATATGACATAAATGTTTTTTTTTTTTTTTTTTTTTTTTTTTATATTGAAGCTGATTTTGTAAAGGTGTAAGAATTGTAAATAGCTTATTGATATACATTTTCCATTATATAGCTATCTTTTGGAGTTGTAAAGGTAGAAATGCATGTCTTCTAACTTTAGAAAAACACATATGCTTTTTGCTTTGTGAAGAGAGCTTGAAAATTATTCTTCTTGGAACTAGTCATTTGTTAAAAGCAAATCTAGCTTTACTTTATTTGTAATGAGAAGATATGTAAAATAGCAATTTGATTTTATTTAGAGATAATAATTTTAAATGTGTGCTTTTGTTATCTAATTATTCCTGATTTATTTGAGAGCATCGTCTTTTTAGTGTGATGTAATGTATAATGTTAAATGAGATGGTTTTCTTCTCTTATTTAATTGCATTGCTATGATATAATCATAGACTTCTTTTTTTTTTTTTTAACGTCGAAATTTACCCTGTGAAGGTATAAATAATGCGCACTCGTATATAATATACACCCCCTTTTTTTTAAATTGGAAAAATGAAAAAAAAATTATGGCTCTTGTATAAAGTGCACCATAGTATTTTAACAGCCAAAAACTCAGGAATTTAAAAAGTTAATTTTTTTTTTTTTTTTTTTTTTTTTTTTTAATTTTAACTTGAATTTCTGTATTTGCTCTTGTATGTTTGCCATAAAAATTAAGGTTTATGCAATATAAACTTTTCTTACATTAGAAACTATGATGAGTTAGAGATGATGATTTAGTGACTTAGTAAAAGCATGTATGGTTTCATACAGTTTTCAAAAATATCTCATGTATAATGCAGACCATGAATTTTAACCCTAAAATTTTGAAAAAAAAAAAAACTGTATATACAGGTGTAAATACAGTAGCTTTTTGATATAAATTTTCCATTACATAGATATCTTATGGAATTTTAAAAGTAGAAATGCATGTCTTCTGACTTAAGGAAAAACACATGCTGTTGTTTGATTGAAGAGAGCTTGAAAATTATTGCTGTTGAAACTAGTCATTTTTTAAGCAAATCTAGTTTTATAGTTATTTTTTCTGTTTAGTTTTCTGCATCATAGTATTCTAGTATAATATATTTCATATAGAATATTTTTATTGCCATTACATATAATTTTTTTTTATTATTCTTATTCGAATTTCATCTAATTTTTTAAACCATACTTTTATGAAATTAGCCGGGCACAGGTGATAAATTGCCAAATTTTGTTCCCACCGCCATCATTCATATTGATTAAAATATAAACCTTTCACTCCTTTTTACCTTATTTTAAATACATATATTGAAAATACATGCATTTCACTTATTTCATTTAAAATATAAAAAAGAAATAAATCCTTAATGAAAAGAATCAGAAATAATACCATAAACCAAACCATTTTATTTCGACATCATCAAATCATTGTTTCTAACTTACACATGCAAAAAATAATAGCTGCTATTGGCGAGATTTGTGCCTGGCTAACATAAAAGTACCGAATATTTTTATTACTATTGCATATAATTTTTTAGATTATTCTTAGTTGCTTTGTATATCTATCTTAACCATATTTTCCTTTTTCAGTCTATGTTAGTTCAACTCTTCTTACAAGGCCCATACACTGTGGGAATATTCCGCAAGTCTGCCAATGCCCGTGCGTGTAGGGAACTAAAAGAAAAACTGGAATCAGACCCAGACTGTGATATGAGGAATGTGCCTATTATTGTTTTGTCTTCTGTGTTCAAAGTAAGTCATGATGTATTTTCTTATCTTTTAAAAAATATAAAAAAATATCTTAAAGGTTTTAGTTACTTTAGAATTTAATTTGTTCTATCATTGAAACATTAAGACAAAATATTTTGCCCTGTTCAACAATGCAAAACTTTCTGACACATTTTCAAATGTAAAAGAAATGACACTTACAGACATTATTATTGAAATGATTTGTAATCGAACAGTTTTGATAAATGAATTACAACTTGATTTAAGCGATTATTGTCTCAGGACATCAGGTTTCCCTGAAATTCTGTTCAAAATGCCAATTTTGTCAGCATGTTCTGAAAAAATATCTGTCTTTGCTGAAAAATGGGAAAAACTAATCAATTACATAGTTTCTGAATAAGGACATTTACCAATTTCATGCATTTGAGAACAAAAATGATTTTAAAAATGTGTCAGAAAGTAGGCAGTTTGGATTTGAGAAAAGCCTTAATAGTTGTTCGAAATTTTCATACTTTTCACAATGAAAATTGCTTATTCTGTGCATTTTCATTTAATCAAAATTATAAATCGGATCTTGAACATTGTAGCAATTTATTTGCCAAATAATAACAAAATATGCTGTATTTACTCAATTTGCATTTGTTTCATTTAATAATTTTTATGAGTAATTATTTTGTAATTTTAGATTTTTAAAAATGAATGAATATATAAATCAAAATTATTAACAGCAAACCCAAGATCTGTAATAAGATAGTTGTCATAAAAACAAAATTAAAAATGCATTTTTTTTCTTTTTTGTTTTTTGACAATTCTTTTAGTGTGCATTTTATTCCCATCAGTTAAATATAAAGAAAGCATCAAAAATTAAACTATCTTTCTTATTTTCTTAAACAATAATTAATATTTGATTATTAAAATGTTTGGTTAATTTTTTCAAATTTATTCATAAAACGATTATGTCTTTGAGAAAAGTGTTGAAGTAATCACTTTTCACTTATATTTTCTGAGAACTTTTGCATGTCATAAATAGAAATTATCTTAATATATAATCTTAGCTGTTTGATTACCAAAAAGCGATTTGTATCTTTTTTTTTTTTTTTTTTTTAAATTATGAATATAAAATGCACATTTTATTATTCCCTCCTAGTGCTAGAAATTTATGCTTACACTTTTCTTATTTCAGGAATTTTTAAGAAGTCTTCCAGATTGTCTGCTTCAGTCAGACCTGTATAAACACTGGTTGCAAGCTATTTCTTGTGAGTCAGAATGGGAATGCAAGAAGAGAGTTTTAAGGTATAGTTTTCTGTCATATTTTGTAATTCCTGAAACATATTTGTTTTTTAACCTGTTTATAAGAAAGAAGAATTCTTTTTGTATCTCTGTTGGCTGTCACATTCATACATTTTTTTTTTTTTTTTTTTTTTAGAATTAAAAGTATGCAATTAATAATTTTAAAGATTTTTTTTTATTCACTATCCAATATTTATTAGTGAATTTTACTGAAAAATGCATCTTCTACATTTTACCAAAATATGTTAAAGACAGTAAATAAAGGGAGTATAATTAAATTATTAAAGAGGTTTTGTCAAAACTTGAACAAGTTGGAAATTGTACATCAAACGTGACAAATGAGGTGTGTTCGTACTACAGCTAGTTATATAAATATTCAGATCTTGATAATTTTAATTCTGTGAAATGAATTATATCGTCTGCCGATTAATTTATGTAATAAAATAAGCATCTCGGTCGCTTGACGATTCAACCTCCGAAGCTCCTATATCAAAAAAGCACAGATTTTTTAAAAAAATTCAAATTTCTTAATAAATATTTTTATTAATATCTTCGAAAGTTTTGATTCGATTTTCATAAAATTTGAAATGTCTTGACAAAATTCTACAAAGATAATATATCTTAAATTTCAAACCATTTGGTTGGGAAGTTTTTGCATTGTTATATGTGGATGGATAGACCAGACAACGACAATAGGTGCTACGTATTTATATAATTACAAACGCACCAAAAACATGAATCAAGAATCATAGTTTATGGGAGAGATGATTTATTTATATTATATGTTCATTAGGATTGAAACTTGTGAAGCAGTGCTCTTAGTAATTTTTGTTTGCTAAGCAAAATTATTTTCTCTTGCAGTTTATTGACTCAGTTACCACCTTCTAACATCCGGCTGTTGCAATACTTGCTGTGCATGTTGTGGCACATAGCTCAACATGCTTCTGAAAATAAAATGTCTTCCATGAATTTAGGTGTTTGTATGGGTCCTACGTTATTGAATCCAGGGAAATTCCAGTCACCTGTGTTACAACAGGAGGTATGTTGAATTAAATATCTATGCATACTTGTTTATTTCTATAGATAAAATTCATAATATTGTTCAGGACTTAACAAAAAATCATGGTAGCCAGAAAAAATATTGATACTTTAACTTGTCAGTTAAAAAAAATCCATTGTTTTAACTGTTTAGTTTTGATAGTGTTAATGTATGTTTAAGTAGCTTTTGGAATCTTTGCTGATCACAAAACTATGGATATTTATGTGGAAATTTAAACTAGTGATTACTCATTACCTAATAATACAAAATTTGTTTTCATCATCAGAAAGTAACGCCTGTATAGATCTGTTTAGAGAAAATTTAGATCCTTTAAAGGACCCTTCAAAAAAATTTACATCCTAAAATAGCATCCTTCACAAAATTGTTTATCTTAAAATAACATTTTAAACAAATTTTCCATCTTCAAACTGAACTTTTCACAAATTTTAACCATTGAAAAATAAAATCTTACTTCTCACCAAACACCTGAACTTGCCCAAGAACCTATTAATTATCTTTTTCATACACAGGAACCTGAATATAATAATAATTTCAAACTCACAAAATTATGACTGGAATTGTTTCAAATATAAAAGAAACTTTCATGCTTTCACAAAAACCCCTGCAAGAAAATATGACCTCTGACTTAATATATACATAATATATTTTCTAAATTTTTAAATATTAACAATGAAAATAAAAAATAAAGCTTTACAATTTATTGTTTTTATAGCAGCTTTCTGATGGAAAATCAAATTTTGATAATTTTATTAGGTAATGAATAATCCCCTGTTTAAATTTCACCATTGGCTATTTGGGTAGAGTGTCTCCTTAAGTAAAAAACTGATTTTAAATTTCAGCCACTATGAATGAAATTTTGCATTATTTATTAAACATTAATTTTTTCTGCAGGATGTTGCCAAAAGGGTGCCTAAAGTTGTTGCTTTCTTGATTGACCATTGTGCTGAGTTGTTCAGTGAGCAAGTTTTACAGCTACTTGGGACCTTTCCTGAGCGAGATGGCTCTCGTCAAGATTCAGGTGCTGAAGAATCAGATAGTTTGCATAGCCTTCACGATCTTGCAGGTATGTAGACACTAATAAATGATCCTAAGTTGTATCCTATAATCATTACTTATCCTAAAATTAAGATTATTAGATCAGTTCATAACCCACATAAAAATTAAATTTTAACATTGACAGATTTTTTTTTAAATTGCTGCATTGATCCATTATATCTCTGGGGAATACTTTTAAAAATTTTAAAACATTTTAAAATTAATTTCTCAGTTTTTATATTCATTGCTTTGTTAAAAAAAAAAAATTCTGCTATCATAATGCATATTTACAGTAAATCCTATAAATAGAAAATCTGTCTACAGAGTTTCCCCCCGACAGTTTCAGAAGGGCCCTTCCTGTCCTTTGGTTCACAAAATACCACCTTTCTTGCACCTCATCCAAACATTTAGCACGCTTCTTGCCCTCAGTAAAAAAGGAAAAAATAACCCTGTCTTTTGTGCATTAAAAAAATTTGCTTGCATAGTAAAAACTGACTCATTGTTGTCTTGAAAAGTGTCCCCCGACTTTAAAAATTAAAAATGGCTTTGAAAAAATCTTTAAAAAAGTGACCTTAAGAATCTGAAAAGTGCCTTTAAGTATCCGAAATGTACTTTTAAGAATAAAAAAAGTGCACTTTCCCCACCAGCAGTTCTCCCCCCCTGCCCTTTTTGAGAACCGGTAAAAACTTTGCTGTCTATATTGCCTGAAATATTCATATGGTGTACCTGCTATAACAGAAACCTGTCTAAAACAAAATTTTATCCAGTTCCTTATAATTCTGTCTTAACAGGTTTGAATATATTTAGTTGAATATTATGGAGCACTTAAAGGGAAAAGTTCAAATCTTATTTCTTTGCTTCTGGCTGTTTGACACCATACAGTCTTGCAAATAGCATGATTACTACTAGTGTATTGAAAATCAGTTTAATGTAACTATATACAGCCTAACAATTGGCTCGGCAGTAATTGTTAATATTGTATTTTATAGAAAATTCTGTCAAAATTGTACTAAATATAACTGATATCTTGCAACATCATCCAAAAAAAAAATTTTAATTTTATTTTTTCTGTGAATTTTAATGGTTTGAGTTGTATTTCTTCAAATACTAAAGTTTTCAGTATTAAAGTATTAAGATTATAAAATATGATTTATGCCAATTAACTGGAAGTTATTTATATTCAGATCTGAAATAGTTAAATTATAAATAAATAAAAAAAGTAAATTATATTTTTAAAAGGTCTGTTGTAGAAGTAAAAGCTCATTTATTTTAAATTGTGCCAATTCTAGCATATAATCCCCCCCCCCCCAATCCATTATCTAAAATGTAGCATAATACACATATACCTGTTTTCAGTTATACATGGCTACTAAAATTTTAAAGATTTAATGTTTAATTGCATTAATCATGACATCTAAATGCAATTTAATATCATTACTAAATTACTTACTAAAACTGTACTAACTAAATAGTAATTTGTAATAATATTTTTATGGGCAAATATGTTTTTAATATTTGTAATGGTAAATGTTTATGTTTGCATTATTATTGCATAAATTTGGTAGAACTACATGTTTCAAATATAAGCAATAGCAAAACCTTAAAAACAGGATTGTTTTTAGAAGATTTAATAATATATTCAATCTTTGAAATCCTTACTTGGATTTTTTTTTTCAGTAATTTTAATTGATGCCATTAAATAAACATCATATTATATTTTAAATCATGAAGTTAGTTTGAACGCTGTACAAAATGTGAAACTTATTCCTGTCTGTTTTAATTTCAGGCCAGTACAGACGAGATGATTCTTCAATAGACAGCCTTGACAGAGACTTTTTAGATGAAATAGAACCTAGTCCTAAGTTGCCATGTAAAAGTAAAATGTCACTAACAAACCTGAGCAGAGACTCTGGATTAACACTAAGTGATACTCAACTTTATACTCCTGAAGAAGAAGTTGAAAGTGAATCATCTAGTGCAGATAGCCGTCGAGGTAATCCTGCTGCTCTTACAAAAAGTGTGCCCCATCTAGATACTGCTGGTCTAGAATGCAATACTGCATCATACAGCAAAAATGCTGGTGTCAGCATTGATGGCTCATGCCATGATGTTGTTCGTAAAAGACGACAGGGTATGGAAGCTCATCGAACAAAATCACTGGCCAGTTGTCCTCAATATTCTCACCAAGATTATCATTATGACAGTAGTCCTCATTTACCATTACAACTTTCTCAGTCATATAGTTATAGCATGCAACAGGACCTTATGGATAGAAGCTATGATAATTTTGTTAGGAACTATCATAATCCTGTTAGACGACGGGATGTTAGGGGTAGATCTGCTACACAGAGGCCTATAGTATCAGCAGTGGAACCTGTTGATGATTATATGGAAGGAACATTACGTAGGAGTGCTTCTGAAGAAAGCCTCTTACAGAAATATGTCAATACTTCAGCATCTAAAAGGATGCTTACACAAAGAAAGCGACGTGCACCTTCTCCACCTCATCAGAAAGGGACTGTGTCTGCACCATGCAGCACCAAAAAGACTGATCATACTGTGAGCAATATAAATAGAGAATTATCTAGCTGTTCAATGAATAGGACTCCAGATCGGCATGCTGTGTGGTTTGCCACACATTCCAGAAGGACTGACTGGAAAAGAAGCCAGTCCACATCAAAAATTGATGAAATCGATCAAGCTCATGATTCTAGTACTTTATCATTGGTTTCTAGTGAGGACAGCACCCCTCAAGTGTCTAGAAGCAATAGTAGGGTGCAAGAACTGAGCTCAAAATCTCATGGTGATCTGTATGCTATCTATTATAGTCCACCTAGAGTAAATAGTGTATGTAGTTCCACGTCTGATGGCAGTCAACAATCTCATAATTCTCGTTGCTCTCAGACTTCTATCAAATCTAGTGGTTCATGTAGATCGCAAAGATCGAACTGTTCTGCGAACAATTCATCTGCCAAACCTAGTGAACCACCGAGTTACTTAGAAGCCATAAATAGGCAAACAATGTTAAAGCACATGCAGCAGCCAACTGTAATTGTAGTGAAACAAGTCACAGATGAGATGAGAGCAGAACAAACATCTCTTAGTGCAAAAGCTAGGGAACTGTATGAAAATTCTGTTCGAATGTACACACAACAAATGCCAGATGGGGATGAAACCCACCGAGCAGTTCCTGCCAATGTTGATAGTTTAGATGGAATGCATAAAACTTCAATAGCTGTTAAATCAACGCAGACTTCTCCGAGGTCTAGCAGCAACGATGGTGCTCATACAAGACTGAGGCAATTGCCTCCAGTTCATGTGACTGATGCTCAGTTGCATAGAGTTAGAAACTTTTACATCAGGCCAAGACATACAAGGGAGGTCTTGCCTGAAGAACTAAGAAAAGAAATTAATTGGAGCGTTGCTCAGTTGAGGGAACTTTTTAATTCAAGGACACAAGAATCAAAAAACTGTAGCTTTTCTTCAATTTATTCAGAGAAAAGTGAAGAAATTGCCAATAGCAGGCATCCGAGAAAGCTTCAGCAGCAGCACACTCGTAGTCGAAGCTTGAGTACTCAGAGTGAAGAAGAATCTTTTGTCTAAGTCGATAATAAACCCTGTGAATCATTAAATGTAGATAAACAGATCCATATTTTATTAAAAATCTGTTGCATTTTTTTGTCTAAAATACTGTCTGAATTGCAATAGATGTTGATTTTTTTTAATTTTATAGATTTTTATTGTTGTTTATTTTGAATGGATCTAATTTTTCTGCATTTATTGATTCAGATTTTTGTAAATAATCCCTTTTCCTCAGGTTTTGAATCTATACAGACCAAAAGTTAATTTTGTGTTCATTGTAAATTTGTCTTTTGATTTAATTTTTTTTAACAATATTTTGCATTTATTTACTAAAATATCATTGTGCAATGTGTGGTCAGTTCTGCTCTCCCTTTTCCCATTGTATATAGTAAGGCCCAAGGTTTGTTTTTTGTATGAGAAATGTCTGCAAATTTATACCTTCTTCCCTAGTCCTGCTTTGGACATTTCTGCTACATCTATGTACAAGTTTACCCTCCCTATTTTTTTTTTTTGTATTTAATTATTAATTAAATTGTGTTGTTAAAAAAATTAATGTATGAACATCTTCTTGCGCTCTGTGTTTGATGCCAACTTCAAAGCTCATTTTTTTTGTACATTTATTGTATACAGTTTTTTTTTTTCTACTAAAATAAAATATATCCCAGAAATTTTCTGTTTTGATATTAGACATTTTCACTTTTTACACATTTTCCACAGTTATTATTGTACAATCGAACCTCGTTAACACGAACACCCAAGGGGAAACTTTTTTTGTTCGTGTTAAAGGTAGTTCCTGTTATCCAAACGTAAATACATTACATACAACTGAACGGGTCAATCGAAAACAGAAAACAGTTCGTGCTAAAAGTAATTCACGTTAAGCATGTTCATGTTAACGAGGTTTGACTGTATTTACATTATTGTAATTTCATTTAGTGATGAACTATTTAAAAAAAAAAAAAAAAAACCATAATGAAAAAGAAAAGTTTCCTAGTTTGTGAAAGTTAAATGCATGCTTAGTTCTTTAATATAAAATTATTTTTCTACACTTTTGATTTTGCATAAAATTTGTTATTAAAATAGCTACAAGAAATTAAATGTCATTTATCTAAAAAAGTAATCCCATACATTTTTCTTCTTATTTGGATAACAGTATATATATATATATATATTTTTTTTGAAAGCTATGAGACATAAAATGTTATGACTAATTCATACTTAAAAGTGGCTTAAAAGCCTTTTCGCTAGCAAATTATTACAATTAATTGCTTTTATGAAATAAAATTTGCAGCTTAATCTTATTATGTTTGTTTAATAAGTTAGTAAATATAATATAACTAAACTAATGTAACATGCTAAAGTTACATATGATATTGTGAAACACATTTTTATTATTTATAAAATTATTTTAAATAATCTAAACAAAGGAAATTCATATAAAATTTTGGTTACTAATCCTGCTAATATAGTACATTTTAAAATAGATATTTTTGAAACATTTTAATAATAATACAAAAAAGTGTATTATGCATTTCTTTCTATGAATAATGTATAATTGATGTTTTTTAAGAAAATGCAAAATGGTTTCATAGCAAAATAATAATGCATATCTTAGTAATAAAAAATAATCCATATTTAAGTGATATGAAAAAATATTTTTTTGGAATGGGTTTCATATTGCATAACAAATAAAGAAGCAAAATTTCTTTTCAAATTAAGGAAGGAAAAATGCATCCTCTTCATCATGAAATTCAGAGAACTATAAATAAAGGGGGGAAAGATTTAATTTAGGAATTGGGTTAAAAGCACCAATAGTCATCCACTTATACCAGAGAAAATAATCAAATACTAAAAAAAAAAAAAAAAAAAAAAAAAAAAAAAAAAAAAAAAAAAAAAAAAACTTCAATTCTTTTCAGGATTGCTGAAAGAATTCTGAGCATTGGGAAATTATATTTCATTTGGAATCAAAAATAAACTATTTACGAAGCATTTTATCTCACCAAGACGGACTATTGGAGCACTTATCCCATACTCTAAATGAATCTGTTCCTGTAGCATGTTAGTCCATTATAAGGAAAAAAAGGCAGAAAAATGTATAATTAGAATGCACATGGAGTTATACAGGGTGTCTCTTTTTATCATTGATCAATAGCTAATCCATAAACCAATAGTTTTAAAGCTATACTTTCAACTACAAAAGTTTTTCCAATACTTAAAATGGGAGGATTGAACTTTGTGCCGTTATATTAAAATAAATGTTTAATGTAAAACATAGCACAAATAAAATACATATAAAGTAGCAAATAGCTGTTTTGGAGCCTCTAAAGCTCCATCATCAGTGCGAAAGTTAAAAAGATTAAAAACAAGATTGGTCTCCTTTGTAAAATGGGACTCCTGACTACGCTGTTGTTTTAAACACTCACCGCCATTCCATCTTTGACGCAAGCATACTTACATGGCCTATACATTTACATCTGTTTTTAATCTTTTTAACTTTGATGATTTTAAGACTGATGATAGAGCTTTAGAGGCTATATGTATTTTATTTGTGCTATTTTTAATGTTGATCATTTGTTTTAATATACTTCAAACACAATCATATTACGACATATATTCACAATCATATTAAAAATCATGGCAGTTGTTATTTTTGGAAAAGGTAAGAATTTTAAATTTTTGTCTGGTCCCTGGGTCTTATAAGTTATATATAAATCTTCCACGCTCTATCAAATAAAACAAATTTCATTTTTCTACACCAAAACTTTCAGATTTTGATATTCTGAATATGATGAATTTTTAGTGTTTTCTAATACTAAAATCAGTTCACTATTCGTTTTTAATGCCAGAAAGTGCTGAAAATATATTAAATTCAGAGTATTATAACTCTCTAATTTTGGGCTGTACAAAAGTGAAACTTTCTTTTACTTTTTAGAATATGGAGAATATTTCCCTAAATATGACTGATTAGACCCAAGGACTGTATACAAATTATTTGATAACATTTAGAAAAGTAAATATTTTGACAAAAATGACTTTTAAAATGATGAACAACATGTGAAACATTTTAGAAATAATAAATAATCTCAAAACTAATGGTTTTAAAATTAGAATTGGTCAATGATAACAGGGGCTGTTATACGGGAAATATATATATATATATATATGTGGTATTCTGTATACACAGTATCATTGATTATCTCTTTGGAGATTTAAGTAGAATAGAACTTGATATGTTTTTTGAAATTCATAGATATTATAATTATATATATATATATATATATATATATATATATTTGCTTTCTAATCATTTACACTGGCTATGATACTTTATTATTGAAGGAATAATTAGCATTTGCATTTTTCCGTAAATATACAGACTGTTTCAGAATTAATATAACAGGGAGAAGATAATACACATCAAGATAAAACCAGATTGCAATCCACTTATTCAGTAGCTTTAGTTCATGTCAAATCTGGTATTTCATTGTTAATTTTAACAATATTGGAAGATATTTTAGTAATATTTTCAAGACTAACTTTGTTTTGTGTAAAATGTAATAACATCACAGAGAATACTGGAAGTACACTGTAATTTGATCAGTGACACCAATGTACTGTCAGCTATATTCTGAATTATGGAGTGTAGCCAGAGTTGCTACACTTCCTGGAAAAAATCCAAATAAATTGGGGAATTTCAACATTTTATCCAAAATCTGGAAAAAACATTTGTTATTTTGAAGTAACAATAAATTTAACTAATCAATCATCTCAAACCTCCCTTCCCTGTTTGCCTGTTTTTAAGAATTATTTAATTTGTACAGTTGCTGAAGTGGATGGTGACTCAGTACTCAAATATCGTATAGCAAGTTGTGCAGTTTGGAGAAAACTTCATTAGAAAGTTTGCAACTATTGTAAGTTATTATAAAGAGCAATTCCTGTTACAACCTTGAGTGCTTTTTTATTTACCCATCATACATAGTATAGGATAAGTCTTGTAATCGTTTAAAAAAAAAAAAAAATGACGGATTTACACGTTTCAGACACTGGAGATTCCGAAAAACATATTTTTAGAAAAAAAAAAAAAAAAAAAAAAAATTGCCGTCCGCCTGTGTGTCTGTAAATGCTCTATTTCCCGAAAAATTGAGATAGAGACTTGAAATTTGGTATGTAGTTAGTATGTAATAATGAGAAGAAGCCTATTGAATTTCAGTAACCTCGATTATCCGGAACTATTTTTTCGGACTCTCGAAACATTCGTTCTGATAAAAGGTACATAAAAATTTTCGAAATCGTTTACTTTAAGGAGTGAGTATAAAAGACAATAAAAAAATATAAATTTTGCGTAAAGTATGAAGTAGATCGGATAATGAGTTGCCGAGGTATTTGTAATCCTATTTGCCACACTCTTCGATTTTTCATGACCCTGTATTTCATTCAAATTTCAGTTCAAAGATATATTTTAATTGGAAATGAGACACTTAATCTGACGCAGTAAACTGTTAGTTAATAGGATTATCATTATTGGAGTTATAAGAATGTTTCTTTTACGCAATTCAGTAATACAGCATTTAAAATTTATGACGTCATCAAGCCACGATTTTATTCGAATTGCAATGCATTTTATAAGTAGTTACACATGTTTTATTTTCATATTTGATATTATGCATATCCATGATGGGTAAGTATTACGGTGGCGCCCAACGACTAGTTTTTTTAAGTGATGGAGGATTCAGAAGTGCATCTTTTAATCAATATCACCTGTATTTGAAAAGAAATTTCGTGTGTTTTTGATTGAAGCAATATTTATTTTACTTTCAACGTGTCCAGCATACATCATAAGCTAGACTAGAATTTCCTAAAAATACATTTGGGAAAATCGTGGAATTTCATTCGCTTATATGAGTAGCAATAGCAACTATGGTAGCTCAGTCTTGTTGCAATGCAGATATTGCCTTTCCAGCAATTCTCTTGATGTCATCCTATTTCACAAAAACAAAGTAAGTTTATTGAAAATATTTTAATTTTATTATTATCATTAAAGATATGACCGAAAATCAAAGTTAGTCTTGAAAAGAGACTTTCAAGGACTTGAATAAGTGAACTTGACTTTTTTGACTGAATAAGTGAATTGTGATTCTGGAAACAACATTAATTTTGTCAGACTAAAGAAAAAACAAGAACGTAAAATCATGCGTCAAGCATACATTATGTAACACTTTCCAAGGCTTCCAAAATAATTTTACAAAACATTACCGTTTAATAAGCTGAAAGATTAAGTAAGCTCTAAGTAAACAATTTGGAAAACGCATAACATATTTAAAAACGTAATTTCAGGAATTTCCAACATATACAATATTCGGAAAAATATCCGAATACTTTTATTCAGCCCTGTATAGGATCTATAGATTTGTATATATACTACATAGGATGCTAAATTTTAGTTTAGTTAGGAAACGCGTAGCACAGTTTAAAATTCTCCTTCTGGAGTTTTTTAAATGGAGTCAATAAACGGAAATGTGTTCGCGAACTTTTTTGCTGCCCTGTATATGATCTACAGAATTTATACACACCACGTAATAGACAAAAAGTGAGTTAAATTTAAAATAACGTTCAGCAACTTAAAACGCACTTCCAGCAATTATTGTTAACAGACAGTAGAGAATTCTTTTGTGTGTCCCTGTAAATGAACGATGACTGCTATACACACACTATTCTGTAGTAAGCCTCTTGTAATGCACCTTAGTGATATATATCAATTACAATGTGTTTGAAATTGTGTAACATCATTAAAATAAACCGCAAATGATTTTTCCCCATAGACCGTAATGTAACGGAGTTCTTTTGACTGTCCCTGTAAAGTAACTATAAGTGCTACACACTTCAGTTGAAATAGGAAACATGCTATAGATAACAACAATAACATATAAAAATTGCAGGGCAATCCGAGCATATTTACGGGAGTTAGAGCACGGACAGACGGCAGACAAACCGAAGTCATAAACACTTTTCAACTAGGTTGGAAAGTGTTAAAAAATTATGAACAAAAGCGGAGATTTATAATCTACAAAATTCTGTAATCTTCAGAAGTTCTAGTCACAACTGTGTAAATTTAATAAAACTTTAGTTATCAGCAATGGGGGCCGGTGATTGGCTTTATTTGGGGCACTAAATGCACGGCTGTCAAATTTATTCTTTTCTTACCAATATTTTTTTTAAAGATATATTTGCCTTATTTATTTGCAGAAAATGCTGTCATTAAACAAGGAAAATATTTCTTTTAAAAAATAAAGGTATGAAAATAATAAATTTTTCATCCATGTATTTAGTGCCCCAAAAACAGACAGTCACGGGCCCGCCAATGGTTATCAGAAAGATTTTAAAGATATTAGAAAGAAAAACAAATATATCACAGAAAGTATTTCATATTGAAGTAAATGTAGTTAAAAAAAAAAAAAAGAAGAAAATGGAATTTTAAAATGTATAAATTTGCATACATTATAACAATGAACAATGTTATTTAAAATTTTTGCATCATTAAAAATCAAATTTTACATTAAAAAAGAAAACATGTACTGGAAAAAAAAATCCTAAATAACAATAGAGTATTTCTGTAAAATTTTGATATATCTTTCTCACAACTTTCAATAAATTTAAATTTCAATAACAATAAGTACTATTCTCAAAATTAATATTACATTATCATTATCTTTATCCAATTATCCCTGCAATAATTATTAGAAATAATTTGATGACGTAATTATTTTCTTATAAAAAATGACTTTTTGTCATTATTTACTTTCTTGTGATCTAATTTTTTTCAGGTTAAACATTTACTAGAGCTAAAAATAGTTTTCCATCATAGATTTTTACAATAGCTTATTCTGAAGTTAATAAAATATTTAGTCAAAAATAGACAAAACAACTTGATCCATATTCGAAAAGACAATTATTCAAAACTAGTTATGTATAACTCTAGCATTAAAAATAAATAAATAAATAATAATAATAGTAGAGAAGAAATGGGGCTCCGACCCCAGGAGGTGGAGTGTGGAGTGAGGAGGGAGGAGGGCTCCTCCTCCTGAAGTGCCCTCCTCCTCCTCCTCCTCACAAAGTGCTCTCCTCCTCCCGAAGTGCCTTCCTCCTCCTCCTCCTCCTCACGAAGTGCCCTCCTCCTCCTCCCGAAGTGCCCACCTACACCACCTAAGATAAGGGGATTAATTAAGGATTAGTGTTAATTAATTTTAATTAGGGAACTTAGAAATTTTTTGAAGCAATTTTTTTTTTTTTGCGGAGAATTTCCTACTAGAGTATGAGGTGTGTTTCAAGGGATTTATTTTAGCGAATTAGAAATTTAATTAATTAATTTTAATTTTAATTAATTTTAATTGGGGAACTTAGAAATTTTTCGTAGCAATTTTTTTTTTCAACGAGAGTATGCAGTTTGATTATGAGTATATGCAGTAGAAGTGAATGATTAATTAATTAAAAATATTAATTAAACATAGTAATTAATTAATTTTAATTGCAGAACTTAAGAATTTTCGCGAGATTTTTTTTTTTTCAACGAGAGTAGGGTATTCGATATACACGTTAGTGGAGAATTTTAAAAGTCAATAATGGTTTAATTAAAAAGGGTCATTCATTAATTTTAATTAGGGAACTTAGAAATTTTTTTTTTCAACTAGAGTATGCTATTCAATATATATGTTAGAAATAATGATTCATGCATTAAAAAAGGTATTAATATTTTTTTTTTCTTTTAAACCAAAAATAGAATTTAGAGTTAAAATAGAATTTTTAGTTTAAAAAATTGCCAAAACTAGGATTTTCAACTGAAAGTAATCTAAGATATAAACTCTCAACTGAAATGAATTTTGCCTTAAGGTGTGAGCTTTTAGCTAGAAGTGACCTAGAGTCAAAACTTCCTGGTCCCAGGAATCACCACGGGAGGGTTATAGTAAAAAATACAGGGTCCCGTATGAATTATACTGCACTCAATTCTAATAGCTCGCCCCCTCCTTTTTTTTTTTTTTTACTCAGAGGGGTCCTTCGATGGACTAACAATACGCACTTCAAAAATACAGAGTGATATCAAAAGAAGAATTTTAACGTATACATAAATTAATAAATAAACAAGAATGAAAAATCATGCATAGCGTCATAATTTATGAATCACTTTCCACAAAAATACAGATTGGTACCAAAAGAATTTTAACGTATATATAAAATAAACAAGAATGAAAAATCATGTGTAGCGGTTTAGTTTATGAATCACTTTCCAACATTATTGAAATGTTGTGTGAACAAAATATAATTTTACCATATAGTGCATAGTTAATTAAAATAGTGAACAGATCCCCTTTTTAATAAAAAGGCACCCTTCACAATAATCCATTTATGCATAAGGACCCTTCATAAAATCAGATAATTTACACTTTACCCTGTTTTTTTTTCAATTCAAGTTAGGGTAAAAGTACAGTTTACGCATCGATAGATTCAAAATACAGGGACCCTTCGAAGTGTGAACTCGCATTAGACTATAGGGCCCCTTCATAAAATAAATGAGATACATGCCCTATTCGAATAAAACAAAAGCCCTTCACAAAAACTGTAGGGGTTCCCTTTTGGAATAAAAAGGGCCCTTCACAAAAATCCAATTATGCATAAGAACACTTCCTAAAATCAGATAATTTACACATTCGCCTTTTTTTTTCAATTCAAGTTAGGCTAAAAGGACAGCTTGCGCGTCGATATGTTCAAAACACATAGTTATAGATATTAGGCTACCTTCACAAAATAAATTCAATAGATTCATGTTATATTATGGCGACAGAAATACAAGGGATATTGACCTTTCATAAAAATGCAAGGTCCGCTGTTTGAATGAAAAGGCCTCCCTTCACAATATACCCTGTAAAAATATTATGATTCCACAGATATTTTAAGAAATAGAGTACTAATCTCAAATGAATACGAATTCATGCAATGTAAAAAATAGGTTTTACACGAATACATTTTTAGTATAACGTTCAAAATATAGATTTTAGAAAAAAAAAGTACATTTTTCACCAAATTTATCATACAAGTCTGTAAAATAGGGTAGATCGTTTCATGAAAAATAATTGAATTTTCGAATGATTATGCTTTAAAATACATATTTATAACTGCGACTAAGATTTGAGTGTTACCCCCTCAACATACATATCGCTGAATTATAATGAGTCATATTATCAGATAAGCGAAGATCTTGCTTTGACACGGTGAATCACTCGCGATAAGAAATGCGGCTATTGGGCTTTTTCTCAAATTTAAACAGTTCTGACACATTTTTTGTAGGTAAATGAGCTATTTAAAACCGTCAATGTATACGAATTATTTCGTGTAGTCCTATATAATTATTAATCTGTTAAGTTTTAAAATGCTTCAATGAAAAATAAGAACTAGTCATTAAGCGATACCCTTAAGAATTTTGAGGCAAACAGATGTTTAAATGAATTTGAACATGTTTAAATGTACCTGAGTTTAAATGAATTTGACGCATGTTATGGTAAAAAAAAATACAGGGTCCCCCTATAAGATATATGAATTAAACTTTAAATATTTTAAAATTACATTAGTCTATGCTTTTTTTGTATAGAAAAATTATACTAAATTGTGTTTTTAGTATTTTAACTTAAAAATGTCTTTTGAGGAATGAATATAATAACTAAGCTTTGTTTTTATAAAATATATATTGTACTAAATAGTTAGGGTATTATTTAAAAAAATTTTGTTTTTAATATTGAAAAAAAGTTATCTTATCTAAATATTTAAACCATAATGTACTGTGGACTTCATCCAAATTCGACTGCATGCATGCCTTACAACAACTAAACGGTATAACGTGTTCGCTTATCTCTTAAAATTACGGGATATCGTGACGTCATGGATAAAGCATAGGGTAGAATACAGAATGAATAGGTATTATAAAGCAGAATCATAAATTTTGCATACTTTACACTTGTAGTATGTGAAATGATTGCTACTATTGCCTATATGAGAAAATGAATCATCAACGAATCTTATTAGTGTATGTTATATTTAACCAACAGGCTTGAAATGCGTGAATTTTGACTAGAATTAATCATTGAATGTAAAAATGATTTATTTTTAGATCTAATATGTATATCGTTTAACATTTAAAAATATATACATAAATTAATCTTACCTTATTCACAAACTTGCAATCCCGTCTTCAATATATGACTACAGCATGAAAAAACATGCGTGCTACTTGTATAGCAACTAGACCAGAAATGATTTCAGTACAAGTCCATTATCTTATTGTTAATCTATAGATTAGTAACATCACGTGACTGATTGCGATAACATTCTATACAAGATTTACTGATAAGAATACATTTCAATTCATTTCTCCCAAAAGCAAGTGTATGAGTTGGTTGTAAGATCTAGGTAAGTATCCTTACTTTATATGTTTAAAGTTATAATATATGAATAGATATAATATTAATGTATTTTTTCAATATGTATGGTAGGCAAAAAGGAATAGGTAAGCAAAAAAGAATAGGTATTATTGCATGTTTCCTCTAATTTATTTTAAAAATAATTATTTTAAAAATACATACTAACAATTTATGCGATGAGTCACACAGCATGATCGAACGATATATGAAATTTATTTTTATATTATACAAGCTCCTATATACAATTCATATGCGTGAGCAAAATTATTTTTAGACTAGAATTATTCACTGAATGTAAAAAAAAAAAAATGATTTATATTTAGATCTAATATTTATAACGTTTAACATTTTAAAATCCTATTAAAAGTATATACATTAGTATGCTTGTGAAAGGCCTATTGTTAATACGAAACGTTGTGTGAAGTGTCCTTGTTTTAGGGTTAAAAGTTTCGTGAAGGGGTCTGTTTGAAGGAGCCTGTTTCGAAATGACTTAAGAACGAACAATTTATTCCTAAACATTCAACTCGATTCGTTATATATGCTTTATTAAGTATTCAATAAAAAATAATAACTAAGAAATAAAATTAAAAATAGTAATTAAGAGATACCCTTAAGAATTATTGCGATATCTAATTCGATACAAGTCTTGTTAAAACAGAGATTATAGTGAAAATACACATTAATTATACAGTATTACACTGTATTACACAATGCGCTACCTCACCTATATTATCACAGAAATACCTTCGATAAAATTTAGACTAACAATACACACCTAAAAAAATATATACAGAGTACCCAGAACATGATAGGAATGAATGAAAAATTTTAACATAAATTATAAAATAGGATCTACAATAAGTGACAATAAATAAATATGAAGGAAAAATCATGAGTCATGGTATACTTTATGAAACACTTTCCAATGCTATGTGACTATCGTTAAGAATTTGAAATAAGTGAATTAGATTTAATAATTCATACTGGAAATGTATTTTAAAAAAAATTAGTAGCTTCGCCTACTTTTAAATCATTCAAGACATATGATGAAGGCTTGGCTGCTGTAGAAAAGCTTAATACTTGTATCTTAATGAATCGACCTATTTATGTCGGATTCACAATTTTAGAATTATCTAAATTAGTTATGTATGATTTTCATTACAATTTTATAAAGAAAACATACAAAGATCGTGCAGTTATACTCTTTACGGATATAGATTCCTTAACTTATCATATTCAAACACATAATATTTATAAGGATATGGAGCACCATCATGATTTTTTCGACTTTTCTGAATACTCGAAATCCCATCGTCTAAACCGCACAAGTTTCGAACCTACAAACATATAATCAGACTTGTCATTTTATAACCAGGACGCTAACCACAGGGCTAAGTGAGCCCCCGCTTATTTTATAGTCACCACGCTGACTATTGGGTTTAGTAAGCCCCAGGCTAATTTATATCCACCACGCTAACTATTGGGCTTAGTGAGCCCCAGGCTAACTTATACCCACCACGCTAACTTTTGGGCCTAGTGAACCCCCGCTTATTTTATAGCCACCATACTAACCACAGGGCTAAGTGAGCCCCCGCTTATTTTACAGTCACCATGCTAAGTATTAGGCTGAGTGAGCCCCAGGCTATTTTATAGCTACTACGATAACCCCAGGGCTAAGTGAGCCTCCCGCTTATTTTATAGTCACCACGTTTACTACTGGGCTGAGTGAGCCCCAGGCTATTTTATACCCACCACGCTTACAGGGATAAGTGAGCCCCCGCTTATTATATAGTCAACACGCTAACTACTGGGCTGATTAAGCCCCAGGTATTTTATACCCACCACGCTAACTACTGGCTGAGTGAGCCCCAGGCTATTTTATACCCACCACGCTTACAGGGCTAAGTGAGCCCCCGCTTATTATATAGTCAACACGCTAACTACTGGACTGATTAAGCCCCAGGTATTTTATACCCATCACGCTAACTACTGGGCTGAGTGAGCTCCAGGTTATTTAGTCGCATGAATATGATTTCCAAGGTATATGTCCTAACTTGATTTAGACCATTGCCTATAGTAAGATAAAGCTGCGAAGTAAATTGGTAAACTATATGCACATTTCCCATGGAAACTCACTTGTGTTTTCTTAAATATCTGCAGAAATCAGCATAGTTTATTAAAATTATATACATTCTCATTAGTTTATGAATCTACTAACTTGTAATATCCATATGGTAACTTGGATTATTAGTATTCCCACTTAAAAATTTCTTTTGTAGATTTAATATGATAAACACTAACATGAGACTGACTAAACTTTTACCATTTTCATTTCAACTTAGTTTTAGGAAATTTATCTACATAGCTTTAAATTTTACTGTTTAGTAAGTCTATTATTTTAAAGTATTATTTTTTAGTTCTAATATTCAAAACATATTCATATCGTTTTACATAGTAAGTATCAAGTTAATTTAAAGTCATATTAAAAAAATATACATACAAATACTATTCTTACCTAACACGCCAGCTAGCTAAGCACCCAACCGTCTCACACCAAGGCTCTGAGAAAAGTGAATGCTTGTTCAGGGCCTTATCAGTTAATATAATCACTGATAAGACTTGATCACGTGACATGTGACGTCACTGTTTAAGTGATATCACGTGACCATGTGGTATCATTCAATACGTCACCAATGACGTCAGAGATCACGTGACTAGGTCATAAAAGAACCAATTGCTAATTGCAATTAAAAATTTACCTTTAATTGTTTTGTATAATATATATAGATAAATTAATACATGATTTTTCTATTATTTCGTAAAACAAGGTACATGTGCTATGTATTACGAAATAATACATAGAAAAATCATGTATTAATTTATCTATATATATATTATACAAATCAATTAAAGGTAAATTGTTAATTGCAATTAGCAATTGGTTCTTTTATGACCTAGTCACGTGATCTCTGACGTCATTGGTGACGTATTGAATGATACCACATGGTCACGTGATATCACTTAAACAGTGACGTCACATGTCACGTGATCAAGTCTTATCAGTGATTATATTAACTGATAAGGCCCTGAACAAGCATTCACTTTTCTCAGAGCCTTGGTGTGAGACGGTTGGGTGCTTAGCTAGCTGGCGTGTTAGGTAAGAATAGTATTTGTATGTATATTTTTTTAATATGACTTTAAATTAACTTGATACTTACTATGTAAAACGATATGAATATGTTTTGAATATTAGAACTAAAAAATAATACTTTAAAATAATAGACTTACTAAACAGTAAAATTTAAAGCTATGTAGATAAATTTCCTAAAACTAAGTTGAAATGAAAATGGTAAAAGTTTAGTCAGTCTCATGTTAGTGTTTATCATATTAAATCTACAAAAGAAATTTTTAAGTGGGAATACTAATAATCCAAGTTACCATATGGATATTACAAGTTAGTAGATTCATAAACTAATGAGAATGTATATAATTTTAATAAACTATGCTGATTTCTGCAGATATTTAAGAAAACACAAGTGAGTTTCCATGGGAAATGTGCATATAGTTTACCAATTTACTTCGCAGCTTTATCTTACTATAGGCAATGGTCTAAATCAAGTTAGGACATATACCTTGGAAATCATATTCATGCGACTAAATAACCTGGAGCTCACTCAGCCCAGTAGTTAGCGTGATGGGTATAAAATACCTGGGGCTTAATCAGTCCAGTAGTTAGCGTGTTGACTATATAATAAGCGGGGGCTCACTTAGCCCTGTAAGCGTGGTGGGTATAAAATAGCCTGGGGCTCACTCAGCCAGTAGTTAGCGTGGTGGGTATAAAATACCTGGGGCTTAATCAGCCCAGTAGTTAGCGTGTTGACTATATAATAAGCGGGGGCTCACTTATCCCTGTAAGCGTGGTGGGTATAAAATAGCCTGGGGCTCACTCAGCCCAGTAGTAAACGTGGTGACTATAAAATAAGCGGGAGGCTCACTTAGCCCTGGGGTTATCGTAGTAGCTATAAAATAGCCTGGGGCTCACTCAGCCTAATACTTAGCATGGTGACTGTAAAATAAGCGGGGGCTCACTTAGCCCTGTGGTTAGTATGGTGGCTATAAAATAAGCGGGGGTTCACTAGGCCCAAAAGTTAGCGTGGTGGGTATAAGTTAGCCTGGGGCTCACTAAGCCCAATAGTTAGCGTGGTGGATATAAATTAGCCTGGGGCTTACTAAACCCAATAGTCAGCGTGGTGACTATAAAATAAGCGGGGGCTCACTTAGCCCTGTGGTTAGCGTCCTGGTTATAAAATGACAAGTCTGATTATATGTTTGTAGGTTCGAAACTTGTGCGGTTTAGACGATGGGATTTCGAGTATTCAGAAAAGTCGAAAAAATCATGATGGTGCTCCATATCCTTATAAATATTATGTGTTTGAATATGATAAGTTAAGGAATCTATATCCGTAAAGAGTATAACTGCACGATCTTTGTATGTTTTCTTTATAAAATTGTAATGAAAATCATACATAACTAATTTAGATAATTCTAAAATTGTGAATCCGACATAAATAGGTCGATTCATTAAGATACAAGTATTAAGCTTTTCTACAGCAGCCAAGCCTTCATCATATGTCTTGAATGATTTAAAAGTAGGCGAAGCTACTAATTTTTTTTAAAATACATTTCCAGTATGAATTATTAAATCTAATTCACTTATTTCAAATTCTTAACGATAGTCACATAGCATTGGAAAGTGTTTCATAAAGTATACCATGACTCATGATTTTTCCTTCATATTTATTTATTGTCACTTATTGTAGATCCTATTTTATAATTTATGTTAAAATTTTTCATTCATTCCTATCATGTTCTGGGTACTCTGTATATATTTTTTTAGGTGTGTATTGTTAGTCTAAATTTTATCGAAGGTATTTCTGTGATAATATAGGTGAGGTAGCGCATTGTGTAATACAGTGTAATACTGTATAATTAATGTGTATTTTCACTATAATCTCTGTTTTAACAAGACTTGTATCGAATTAGATATCGCAATAATTCTTAAGGGTATCTCTTAATTACTATTTTTAATTTTATTTCTTAGTTATTATTTTTTATTGAATACTTAATAAAGCATATATAACGAATCGAGTTGAATGTTTAGGAATAAATTGTTCGTTCTTAAGTCATTTCGAAACAGGCTCCTTCAAACAGACCCCTTCACGAAACTTTTAACCCTAAAACAAGGACACTTCACACAACGTTTCGTATTAACAATAGGCCTTTCACAAGCATACTAATGTATATACTTTTAATAGGATTTTAAAATGTTAAACGTTATAAATATTAGATCTAAATATAAATCATTTTTTTTTTTTTACATTCAGTGAATAATTCTAGTCTAAAAATAATTTTGCTCACGCATATGAATTGTATATAGGAGCTTGTATAATATAAAAATAAATTTCATATATCGTTCGATCATGCTGTGTGACTCATCGCATAAATTGTTAGTATGTATTTTTAAAATAATTATTTTTAAAATAAATTAGAGGAAACATGCAATAATACCTATTCTTTTTTGCTTACCTATTCCTTTTTGCCTACCATACATATTGAAAAAATACATTAATATTATATCTATTCATATATTATAACTTTAAACATATAAAGTAAGGATACTTACCTAGATCTTACAACCAACTCATACACTTGCTTTTGGGAGAAATGAATTGAAATGTATTCTTATCAGTAAATCTTGTATAGAATGTTATCGCAATCAGTCACGTGATGTTACTAATCTATAGATTAACAATAAGATAATGGACTTGTACTGAAATCATTTCTGGTCTAGTTGCTATACAAGTAGCACGCATGTTTTTTCATGCTGTAGTCATATATTGAAGACGGGATTGCAAGTTTGTGAATAAGGTAAGATTAATTTATGTATATATTTTTAAATGTTAAACGATATACATATTAGATCTAAAAATAAATCATTTTTACATTCAATGATTAATTCTAGTCAAAATTCACGCATTTCAAGCCTGTTGGTTAAATATAACATACACTAATAAGATTCGTTGATGATTCATTTTCTCATATAGGCAATAGTAGCAATCATTTCACATACTACAAGTGTAAAGTATGCAAAATTTATGATTCTGCTTTATAATACCTATTCATTCTGTATTCTACCCTATGCTTTATCCATGACGTCACGATATCCCGTAATTTTAAGAGATAAGCGAACACGTTATACCGTTTAGTTGTTGTAAGGCATGCATGCAGTCGAATTTGGATGAAGTCCACAGTACATTATGGTTTAAATATTTAGATAAGATAACTTTTTTTCAATATTAAAAACAAAATTTTTTTAAATAATACCCTAACTATTTAGTACAATATATATTTTATAAAAACAAAGCTTAGTTATTATATTCATTCCTCAAAAGACATTTTTAAGTTAAAATACTAAAAACACAATTTAGTATAATTTTTCTATACAAAAAAAGCATAGACTAATGTAATTTTAAAATATTTAAAGTTTAATTCATATATCTTATAGGGGGACCCTGTATTTTTTTTTACCATAACATGCGTCAAATTCATTTAAACTCAGGTACATTTAAACATGTTCAAATTCATTTAAACATCTGTTTGCCTCAAAATTCTTAAGGGTATCGCTTAATGACTAGTTCTTATTTTTCATTGAAGCATTTTAAAACTTAACAGATTAATAATTATATAGGACTACACGAAATAATTCGTATACATTGACGGTTTTAAATAGCTCATTTACCTACAAAAAATGTGTCAGAACTGTTTAAATTTGAGAAAAAGCCCAATAGCCGCATTTCTTATCGCGAGTGATTCACCGTGTCAAAGCAAGATCTTCGCTTATCTGATAATATGACTCATTATAATTCAGCGATATGTATGTTGAGGGGGTAACACTCAAATCTTAGTCGCAGTTATAAATATGTATTTTAAAGCATAATCATTCGAAAATTCAATTATTTTTCATGAAACGATCTACCCTATTTTACAGACTTGTATGATAAATTTGGTGAAAAATGTACTTTTTTTTTCTAAAATCTATATTTTGAACGTTATACTAAAAATGTATTCGTGTAAAACCTATTTTTTACATTGCATGAATTCGTATTCATTTGAGATTAGTACTCTATTTCTTAAAATATCTGTGGAATCATAATATTTTTACAGGGTATATTGTGAAGGGAGGCCTTTTCATTCAAACAGCGGACCTTGCATTTTTATGAAAGGTCAATATCCCTTGTATTTCTGTCGCCATAATATAACATGAATCTATTGAATTTATTTTGTGAAGGTAGCCTAATATCTATAACTATGTGTTTTGAACATATCGACGCGCAAGCTGTCCTTTTAGCCTAACTTGAATTGAAAAAAAAAGGCGAATGTGTAAATTATCTGATTTTAGGAAGTGTTCTTATGCATAATTGGATTTTTGTGAAGGGCCCTTTTTATTCCAAAAGGGAACCCCTACAGTTTTTGTGAAGGGCTTTTGTTTTATTCGAATAGGGCATGTATCTCATTTATTTTATGAAGGGGCCCTATAGTCTAATGCGAGTTCACACTTCGAAGGGTCCCTGTATTTTGAATCTATCGATGCGTAAACTGTACTTTTACCCTAACTTGAATTGAAAAAAAAACAGGGTAAAGTGTAAATTATCTGATTTTATGAAGGGTCCTTATGCATAAATGGATTATTGTGAAGGGTGCCTTTTTATTAAAAAGGGGATCTGTTCACTATTTTAATTAACTATGCACTATATGGTAAAATTATATTTTGTTCACACAACATTTCAATAATGTTGGAAAGTGATTCATAAACTAAACCGCTACACATGATTTTTCATTCTTGTTTATTTTATATATACGTTAAAATTCTTTTGGTACCAATCTGTATTTTTGTGGAAAGTGATTCATAAATTATGACGCTATGCATGATTTTTCATTCTTGTTTATTTATTAATTTATGTATACGTTAAAATTCTTCTTTTGATATCACTCTGTATTTTTGAAGTGCGTATTGTTAGTCCATCGAAGGACCCCTCTGAGTAAAAAAAAAAAAAAAGGAGGGGGCGAGCTATTAGAATTGAGTGCAGTATAATTCATACGGGACCCTGTATTTTTTACTATAACCCTCCCGTGGTGATTCCTGGGACCAGGAAGTTTTGACTCTAGGTCACTTCTAGCTAAAAGCTCACACCTTAAGGCAAAATTCATTTCAGTTGAGAGTTTATATCTTAGATTACTTTCAGTTGAAAATCCTAGTTTTGGCAATTTTTTAAACTAAAAATTCTATTTTAACTTTAAATTCTATTTTTGGTTTAAAAGAAAAAAAAAATATTAATACCTTTTTTAATGCATGAATCATTATTTCTAACATATATATTGAATAGCATACTCTAGTTGAAAAAAAAAATTTCTAAGTTCCCTAATTAAAATTAATGAATGACCCTTTTTAATTAAACCATTATTGACTTTTAAAATTCTCCACTAACGTGTATATCGAATACCCTACTCTCGTTGAAAAAAAAAAAATCTCGCGAAAATTCTTAAGTTCTGCAATTAAAATTAATTAATTACTATGTTTAATTAATATTTTTAATTAATTAATCATTCACTTCTACTGCATATACTCATAATCAAACTGCATACTCTCGTTGAAAAAAAAAATTGCTACGAAAAATTTCTAAGTTCCCCAATTAAAATTAATTAAAATTAAAATTAATTAATTAAATTTCTAATTCGCTAAAATAAATCCCTTGAAACACACCTCATACTCTAGTAGGAAATTCTCCGCAAAAAAAAAAAAATTGCTTCAAAAAATTTCTAAGTTCCCTAATTAAAATTAATTAACACTAATCCTTAATTAATCCCCTTATCTTAGGTGGTGTAGGTGGGCACTTCGGGAGGAGGAGGAGGGCACTTCGTGAGGAGGAGGAGGAGGAGGAAGGCACTTCGGGAGGAGGAGAGCACTTTGTGAGGAGGAGGAGGAGGAGGGCACTTCAGGAGGAGGAGCCCTCCTCCCTCCTCACTCCACACTCCACCTCCTGGGGTCGGAGCCCCATTTCTTCTCTACTAATAATAATAAATACAATTATCAAAAACAAATTTAAATTCCTTTCTCTTTTCCACATTTTTAATATTTATGTATTTTCAAACTCATGATATGTATAGAGTAATTTTTCAGTTTTTCTATTGTATAATTATCGTTTTTTAATTAGCAATAGCTAGAAACAAGGAATTTAGTTTTTCTAAATATAATACAATTTTGTGCCTATCTTGATTAATTTCATAAAATTTCTTAAATTTTAGTTTTAAAACAAAAAAAGCATCTTATATATAGTTACTAAAATTAAAAATAAAGTTAAAATCGAATAATTAATTGTTCTTAGAAGAATTGTTAAAAGTAGCCAGTTTGAAAAATATATACACAGAATGTTTTTCAGTTTCTTGACATTTTGTATAAGTATTTCTTTAATCATGAAATATTTGAAACAGAGACCTTAGTTCTTATAAATATAATAAAATTTTGTATTGCTGATAATTATTTTGTTGGTACTTTTATGTAAGCCGGACGTCATTGATTGCCAAACTTTTTTTTAATCTTACCAACCCTTTTTTTCCCTCGCCAGTCTTTTAACATTAACTAATAACAAATAGCCAATATTTTAACATTGCAATTTAATATTTTTAAAGACTTCCTTAACAAGTTGGGAATTGTACGTTAAACGTGACAAATGAGGTGCGTTCGTTTCATGCTATAACCAGTTTTACAAAAAAATATCATCGTTATTATTTCAGTGAAAGAAATTATATCGTCTGCTATGAGCGACATGAGGATGCCTTTTTTTTTCTTATTACGTATGCCATGTTTAAGGTAAAGATTTTTTTTTTTTCGACGCCAGTCAGCACTGTAAAATTCCCCATGCATGGAGATCTTGCTTTGCGAATGATTACCTCCGTGGTTTAATATTTCTTTGACTCACGATGAATGAATATTTTGTTTATTTACCTTAATGGATTGAGATATTCGGTTGTTAACCTTGTAAAGAATTTGAGCTTCGACATCCAGCTGCACTATGTGTCATTGTAGCATTTCCTGTGAGTGCACTTAACTGCATACCTTCCCTCGCTATTTTTGCCTTGAAGACTAGCAGACGCCGAATTCTATTGTACTGTGAGCGGAAAGTTCGGACAGTGATGAAGTGGTAAGGCGTTACCCAAAAAGGGGTCTTATGCTTTGATCCTTGCCGAGTTCGTGGGAAAGAGTTCATCTGCGAGAGAAGCGATCTCTGCACACGATTTTTAGGTTTGCGCCCGAAACTTTGCCCTTTGTCTTAGAACGTCCAATGACGGACTTAGTGAAAACGAAACAGAGGGATCTCAAGGCTGCTAAGAGGCTGGAGAGTTTCGAGGGGCCCGCCTCGACAAAGCCCCCGCCCCCAGAAGAAGTTCTCCTGCGAGAATGAAAAAGTGAGAGAGGACAGTTTTTGGAGAGATCGAAAAGGAGAGTGTTGACTCTCTGGAGAAGGGAAAAGGAAACGTCAGTTTCTAACTCAGTGTGGTGTAAGCGCTAGTGAGGTCCGACCTCTAGAATTGATACAGCAGGTATCCGCTGAAAATCCCAGCGAAGTGAAAAAGCACACCAAGTGCGAGAGTGAGAGTTCTTAGACTCAGAATTAACGAGCATTAGTAGATCTTCCGAAGAAAAGGAACGGACGAGCCTTGGTCCGAATGAACTTTGTTTTGTAGTCACGACTGTCTGTAATGTTTAGAGACTTTTGTTTGTTTCAGTTACACTTGGAGTCAAGAGGTCATTAATTTATAAGCGATTGACTCACGAAAAATAATTAAATGCTGTATTGACGTCTTGTATATATTTTTCATTAGAATTAACATTGTTATACAATAAAATTCTATTTTCTAATTTATGCGAGAAATTCTCTGTGCCAACGATCCGATCTCGCTACCACTCACCATCTTTTATCGGGTCGGTATAGAGGAGTTACTACAACTGGTGGCTTGCGGTGATGGATTAATTAGCAAAAATTAATGACAATCTTCAAAGACAAAGAGTGGACTCTGAAATTTAAATCATCAAAGTGCTCCAAGAGAGAGTCTCCTTGTGACTCGTGACCTGAGTCTCCTTAGACACCCCTGTGGATCAACACAGCATCAGAAAGAGTAATCTACCAAGAATTCTGGAGAGTGTTCCCCCATCCGGAAGAGTCCCCATCCGAAAAGTGTGATAGAAACCCCGTCTGTGCTCCTGAGAATCTCTGAAGTCTGTGCTTCTGACGCCCTGAAAGACTCTTAGTAATGGAGGTAAGCTCTTTTTATACTCAGAGTGGCTTTAATTGTTATTAGTGTTTGTATAGGTGTTGTAGGCTTCAAAAAAAAAAAAAAAAGTTGTATGTTAATTTTTGTGAGAGTAAATATTTTGAGAAATTTTTCCGGTAGAAAAAAAAAAGTATGATGAGATACTTCCGAGATTACTGTAACTTATTTAATAGACAAATTTTGTAGTTAAAAATTAAATTATTGTTGAATTAATTTAATGCAAACTGAGAGTTGTGCAGTGTTACAAAATTTTAGCTGAATCTATAAATGAGAGTTCATTGAAAAAAAAAGTATCGAACGCATTTCATATTTTACGATAACAGAGTTGATTTTATATGTTTTTTGTGAATTATTCTAAATTTTTTAAGAGTGGATGCAGAGATTAAGACCACCATTGATTTAAAAAAAAAAAAAAAAGGAATTGAATGAGACTTTTGCAATTTAAAATATTTTTACTGTACTTTTTGAATTTGAAATTGTTGTTTTGTGTCAAATTGATCCCATATGTATTTTATAACCAAATACCAAGGTGAATGTGGACGATAGGATAGGGTTGCTTAATTTTATATGTTGCATATTTCTTATATATTATTGTTATGCGTACTTTTTATGAGCGTATATTTTGGTAATATTTTGACGCACTTGGTAGGATTTGATTTAATCTTATTGTATTGTTTCATATTTGTGGGAAAGATAATTTCTAATTTTATACTTTAAAAATGTCGGAGCTTAAATATTTTAGGAAAGCTGATTTGCAAACGTTAGCTTACGAATTTGAGGTCATTTTAGAGGAAAATGATACTGTACCGAAAATTATAAAAAAAATAGAGTCGTCAGAGGGATTTGAGAAAGAGCTAGCTTTAGCACAAATTAAACTTATAGAAAAAGATAGGGAAAATAGATTATTGGCAGAGAATAAAGAGAAAGATAGACTGTGGGAAAAAGCAGAAAAAGAAAAAGAACGCGAACATGAGTTAGCTAGGTTAAAAGCGACACAAGAGTCAGATGACCGGAGTACCGCATCCAGTAGCATCTCAGTTAGAACGAATCATTTACCCCTAAAAACAATTATGCATCGCTTTGATGAAAAGAATTCGGATATTTCGTTGTTTTTGAATTTATTCGAGAGACAGGCAAAAAAATGTAATCTAAATTCGGATGAGTTGGTGACGAACTTACTATCATTATTACCTGTGGGAATGGCAGAGTTAATTTTGAGAGAACCCGAAGACAAAATTGATGATTTTCAATATGTGAAAGAAAAATTGTTAGAACGATATCGTTTGAATGCAGAGACGTACAGACAAAAATTTAGTCAGCATCCGCGTAATCCTAATTCAGTTTGGAAGGATCTGATCTTTGAACTTAATAGTTTTTTAGAAGGATGGCTATCATGCTTACAAGTTTCGGATTTTGAGGGTTTGAAAAATTTGCTTGTCACGGACCAAATCAAACGGAGAGCGTCTCCAGAAATGCGCGAACATTTTATAGATAACTGGGCGGAGATTAAAAATCCCGAAGAGTTAGTGAGGCTTTTAGATGCGTACGAGGCAATCAAGCGCCCGTCAAAAAAAACTTGGAATACGAAACTCCCTTTAGAGAAGAAATTTGAAAGACCCAGAACTTTTGAAAATGGGCGAAACAGTAACAGAAATCCGGAGACTAACTTTAACTGGAGGGATCGCGATGATCATAAAGAAAGGGAAAGAGTTTACGAAAAAAGGCGAGAAGTCAAGTGTCACGCGTGTTTTCAAAGCGGTCACTACAAAGTAGATTGTCCGGAAATTAAAAAGAGAGATGTTGCGCGGGTCGGTCACTTAAAAAGTAAACCGACACTTGAAGAAACCTTCTCCCCTTATTTGAGTAAAGTGTTAGTGAATGGAATTCAGACAACTGCTTTAACTGACACTGGGAGTGAAATTGATATCATCGCATACGACTTGGTCAGTCAAGATAAATTGAATGGAGATCACGTATGGATTAAAACTCCGCTGGACAGTAAATTATACTGTTTACCTATAGCAGAGGTCACTTTAGAAATTGAAGGCGTGGGGGTTATTGAAACCAAGGCAGGAGTTAACAATAGAAATTCAGATATGTACTACTATTTGTTGGGTAATCGCACTCAGAAATTGTTAGAACAGGCGAAGAAAAAACCCGAATTGATGAATGCAGTTTTGACACGCGCTCAAACGAGAGAAAAGGGTGGCTCAGCTCCGAATCCGGTAAATAAACAAATTATGATTTCCGAGGGGGAAAAAGAAATTTCTAGCGGGAATGTTGAAGCGGAAACTTTGATTTCCGAGGAAGAAAAAGAAGAGTATATTTCTAGCCGGAATGTTGAAACGGAAACTTTGAATTCAGTAAAAGAAAGAGAAGGGGGAATTTTTCGCGAGTGCAGTGAAGCGGAAGCGTTGAATTCAAAACTAGAGGGTGAAAATCTAGAAAACCCTATTGAACTGGTCAGTGTGGATAAGGGATTATCGCCTTTGCCGATATGTGAGGAATCTTCGATCTTAGCAAACATTGAAAGAGGGGTTAGTAAAATGGAAAATGACAGGTATCCATCTCTCGAAGAGATTAGAGGGAAAGGGGAAATTGAAGAAACGCATTGTAATGCGGGAAATTCTTTGATAGTGGCAAAAGCCAGAGAAAATCGCGTGAGTGGGGGGAAGCAGGTGCTTGTCCCATTGCCTTATCAGGTAGATATTTTTGGCGCGTGCCTAGAAAAAGTGCCATTACACTTAGGGAAAGGGAAAGTTAAAGGAAATGTGTCAGAATACTTGAACCTTGGGAAAAGATTGATAAGCGATTTAACTACCGCATTTCTAAAAAGGTTCGGTGTTAAATTGAAAAATCCGAGAGTGTGTCGCACAATAAGCGATAGTATTGCATGTTGGCATCGAAAAGTTAGGAAGCTTTTGAAAGCGTTAGTATTTGGAGAATGGATAAGAGAAACGGAGGAAAATAAATTCGTGAAGGGATGTGTGTTTAATCTCACGAACAGGTTAAAAAGAGGTCGAGTTTTAGCCGTTGAAAATGTGTCAGAAAAACGAGATAAGAGGAAATTTTGGTTTGACAGAAAGGCGGTAAAACGGAAGCTTAATGTGAAAGATGAGGTTTTAGTTTTAACTACCAGAAAGCCAAATAAAATGTCAGATAGTCGGATAGGGCCGTGAAGAAAGGAGTCAATAATTACGGAAACAAATTATATTGTGAATGTTCCTGGGAGGCGACAGAAATCCCAGATTTCTCACTTGAGTTTAGTAAAGCCTTACAGAAAACGGGTGGAGTTAGCAGATATCTTAACGCGGGAAATAAACGCACTTGAGGAATTCTGTTTACCGTATCTAGATGATATGGCGTTTTTTTCAGACAGTTGGGAGGACCATATGCGTCATCTAGAAACAGTATTAAAAAGGGTTAATGACGCGAAACTGAAAATCAAATTGGCGAAATGCAAGGTCGCTCAGAAAACTGTAAAATATCTTGGGCATATTGTAGGAAAGGGCAGACGGAGGCCAGCTGAGGTGAAAGTAAGGGCAATTAAGGAATTACCGGTTCCGAAATCGAAAACTGAAATTCGTAGATGTTTGGGAATGGCTGGATATTATTCCCGGTACATAAAAGATTATGCAGTGATTGTAGAACCATTAACGAGGGCGCTTAAAGGGAAAAATAAAAAAGAAAAGATTGCATGGAGCGACGAAATGGGAAAAGCCTTTGAGACTTTGAAAATGAAGCTTACTGAAGAACCGGTGCTTTACGCTCCTAATTTTCAGAAAGAATTCATTGTACAAACTGATGCTAGTGACTTAGGTATTGGCGTGGTTTTGGCTCAAAGAGAGGGATCGGAAGAGCACCCCATAATATATTTAAGTCGAAAATTTACTGATAGTGAGAAAAGTTTCTGCGCCACTGAAAGAGAGTGTGCAGGGATTATTTTTGCGATAAAAAAGTTAAGGCATTATATTGATGGACAAAACTTTTCTATCGAAACCGATCACAATCCTTTGGTGTTTCTAAAAAGAAATTCTGGAAATAATCCCAGATTATTAAGGTGGTCCTTAGCTCTGCAACCTTATAATTATGCCATTTCTCATCGCGCAGGCAAAGACATTCCGCATGTTGATTGTCTGAGTCGAGTTTAAGGAGATTCCTTGATAAACTTTTGTATATAATTATTTTAAGATTTTTTATTTTTTATTTCACTGTGTTTTATTTCATTATATGTTCATGATTTCTTATCAGAGCGCGCAAAAAAAAAAGGAAGGTAGTATTATCTTATTCATGTATGTTTTATTTCTTGCCACTCTGATGTAATTTGAGCTTGCAATTCTTTATTCGACTCTTAGAGATTCTTAGTGTTTCACCCTTAAGAATCGTTTGAGGAGGAGGTGCTGTAAAGAATTTGAGCTTCGACATCCAGCTGCACTATGTGTCATTCTAGCATTTCCTGTGAGTGCACTTAACTGCATACCTTCCCTCGCTATTTTTGCCTTGAAGACTAGCAGACGCCGAATTCTATTGTACTGTGAGCGGAAAGTTCGGACAGTGATGAAGTGGTAAGGCGTTACCCAAAAAGGGGTCTTATGCTTTGATCCTTGCCGAGTTCGTGGGAAAGAGTTCATCTGCGAGAGAAGCGATCTCTGCACACGATTTTTAGGTTTGCGCCCGAAACTTTGCCCTTTGTCTTAGAACGTCCAATGACGGACTTAGTGAAAACGAAACAGAGGGATCTCAAGGCTGCTAAGAGGCTGGAGAGTTTCGAGGGGCCCGCCTCGACAAAGCCCCCGCCCCCAGAAGAAGTTCTCCTGCGAGAATGAAAAAGTGAGAGAGGACAGTTTTTGGAGAGATCGAAAAGGAGAGTGTTGACTCTCTGGAGAAGGGAAAAGGAAACGTCAGTTTCTAACTCAGTGTGGTGTAAGCGCTAGTGAGGTCCGACCTCTAGAATTGATACAGCAGGTATCCGCTGAAAATCCCAGCGAAGTGAAAAAGCACACCAAGTGCGAGAGTGAGAGTTCTTAGACTCAGAATTAACGAGCATTAGTAGATCTTCCGAAGAAAAGGAACGGACGAGCCTTGGTCCGAATGAACTTTGTTTTGTAGTCACGACTGTCTGTAATGTTTAGAGACTTTTGTTTGTTTCAGTTACACTTGGAGTCAAGAGGTCATTAATTTATAAGCGATTGACTCACGAAAAATAATTAAATGCTGTATTGACGTCTTGTATATATTTTTCATTAGAATTAACATTGTTATACAATAAAATTCTATTTTCTAATTTATGCGAGAAATTCTCTGTGCCAACGATCCGATCTCGCTACCACTCACCATCTTTTATCGGGTCGGTATAGAGGAGTTACTACAACCTAATTTTTACAGAAGTTATCTCAGAATCTATACATTTCTGAAAGAGACTCATCTCTCAAGCAAACAATTTTTTTCAGCGATCTTTCTAAAAATGTAACTTTTATGCAATTTTATTCTAAAAAATAATTTTGAATAAAAATGGCCGCTTGGTATATGGAAAAAGATGTGGTTAACCGGTATTTGTTTCCCTCAGTCACATGACTCGCGCTTTTACTATACAGATTACGTATGGTAGGATTTAATAGAATAAAGAAAACTTTTATTAATATCTTTTTAAGTTTTGATTCGATTTTCATAAAATTTGAAAGGACTCGACAAAATTCTGCAACGATTATATATATTAAATTTCAAAACATTCGGTTGGGTAGTTTTCGCGCTGTTATATGCGGACAGACGGACGGAGGAACCGGACGACGATTATAGGTGCTACGTATTTATATAATTTCGAAAGCACCTAAAAATGGCTAAAATATATACATGATAAAATACGTAAACACGGACATATCAATACAAAAAAGAAAATCTCATGTAATCGGGCTATTAATGATTAGGCTTAGACCATTACAAAAATGTTAAAATATGATATAACATAAACTAGAAAGATTTTATTTCATAATGAAAACATCGTATCTTATTTTATATACACAAAAATTTAAACCTACGTTATATAAGATTCCAAAATATTTTAATATTTAGAATTTGTTAAAATGTATCGTTCGTAGTTCAAATTGTTGTTCAGTGGATCGTAAGTTGTTTGCAATTTAAATTATGCCAATTGAAACAAGATTTGGAGAGTTATCACTGGCGCCCAACTAGTATAAAAGTACCATTTTTTTTTTATTTCATAAATTATGGTTTAGCTTATATATGGTTACTAAACTAAAAATAAAGCTGAAGTCTAATAACAGCCTTTAGTAGATTTTCTTTTTCTTTATTTTTGTTTAAGACGGAAGGTAGATTTAAAGAAATACAAGTTCACAATATATATAGTATTTAACTACTAATATACTGTTGTTGATCATAATTATAGCGCTTTTAACCCCTTCGGCCCTGACGTCCTACTAATAGGACATATCTTTTATTGAGTATTATTTTGTCTTAAACATTATTTTTATTAATTCCAGCACCTAATAGTGATAGTATGAATCTCTACATTTCCTATTATGACTTCACTTATGTTATCATTTAGTAATAATAACAATAATTTTCGTAATTATTAGCAAGCCGTTGGCATTTCTTTTAATTAAAACATACGTTTCACTCTTTAAATTAAAATTTGGGAATCCTTTTCCGAATTGGTAATTTGTGATAAAAGGTAAAAGATATTACTAAATTTTTCTGCTTGTTTAATTTAGTTGTAATACGACATTTTCCAAACGTCTTCAAAAATTCTTTCTTAGACTGTTGTTATATGAAAAACACGCAAAATAACTACATTTGTGAGGTTTTGGTAAAGAACGCATTCGTTAACTTTCATTAAACCCTAACTTCTGTGATTCCGATAGCTATTTTTAATTTTGTTAGCATAACAGTAATTTCTTCCCGAAATTGAAAAAAAAAAATCAGGTCCGAAGGGGTTAAAACCTCAATAGGATATGGACTTGAATAAAATAAATCACGATTAATCATATAATTTATTTAATGTTTCAAAAATGTAAATAAAGAGAAGCAAATTATGACTATGAGATTTCTAGTTTAAAAAAAGTTTTAGATTATCTTGAACTGATAAATAGTTTTCTACAATGCAATTTGCTGTTTTAAAACTTATAAAACAAAATTGTTGCAATATCACATAATTCAAAAACTTACACCGACAATAACTATATTTGTATCGTATAGATGGCAGCACTATAAATATTTTTCATTCTATAAAATTGCCAAACAGTTGAAAGTTTTTCAGTTGAGATATTTAAAAGACAAAAAATAATTGAATACAGCATTCCAAAAAATATATTGTAAAACTTTCGTGCACAGTTTTATAGTATTTTAAGCATATTAATTATTGCACTATCACTTTATTAAAAGAAAAATCTACACCGTAAATAATCACACTTCTATCGTGTAGATGGCAGCACTATGAATATTTTTCATTCAATGAGATTGCAAAATAGTTCTTTCACTCCAGAAATTAGGAAAATAAATAAGAATAAAATACAATTTTCGGAAAAATATATTGTAAAACTTTCGCGTACAGTTATAGTATTTTAAGCATGCTACATTGATTTGAGAACTCTGACTTTTTCTTTTTAAACAAATTCAGGTGAAAATAATAGAAAATGTTTATTATTACTATCCCGGAAATTTTACGCACGGTATTTGTCTCTGTTTAAGGAAATTGAACTGTAGATTATTAAAGTTCTATAATGAAAAATTCAATTTCAAGAAATATTTTACAAAATACGAATCAACCTCTTTAATCGAAAGTAAATCGATTGTACTTATCACTTTGCTGCTCTTTTTCTGGTTTAGTTACTAAACAATAGGGCTCATGAAGGTTGTGCTTTAGGCACGTGGAACAAGATTAAGTAATTGAACATATATTCAATGTTCAATGAACACGCACTTTAAAGAAGTTTTTTATTTTGTACGATTTGTGCTGAGCAATAGAAGATATGCTGGCTTACACTAATAGCAATAGCCTCAATACCTTAAAATTCGAACTGAAACTTTAGTTAATAAACAAAAGTTAAACTTGGAGATTAAGTTTAATGTAGTCTTTCACGATATCTTAAACTTAATAGTTGAAAAAGAGGCAAGTAAATAACTCTTCACTTGTCAGCAATAACATAAGTTTTCTATAGGTTAACATTGGAGTTTGCGATCAGACAGAAAAGATGAGAGCCTACGCTAGTCATCCGAAGAAACTAATGTTAAAGTCTATGGAGAGGTTTTTGGCAGATTTCTCGCTCACATTTTAATATTTTTAAATGACTTTTTTTTGCATAGGATAGCTGAGGTCGATCTCTAACGTTGTTAGTTTTTACTTTTTTTTATTTTAGTTACATTTTTTTTTATAAGGGGTAATTTTCAATTTTAGAACCGGTTGGAACCGGTTCTGAAAGTGAAAGTACCCTTATTATATAAAAAAACTGGAACCAAAATCAAAAAAGTAAAAACTAACAACGTTGGAGATCGACCTCAGCTATCCTATGCAAAAAAAAGCATTAAAAAATATTAAAATGCGAGTGAGAAATCTGCCAAGAACCTTCCCATAGACTTAACATTAGCTTGCGCGTTTTTTCGCATGACTGATGTAGGCTTTAAAATATTTACCCCCGTTCAACAACGCAAAACTTTCTGACACATTTACGGACTCATTTTTAAACGTAAAAGTATGAAACTTTCTGGCATAACTATTAAAGTGATTTATAATCGAACAGTTTTTTCAATAAATGAATTACATCTTGAGCTGTAAGCGATTGTTGTGTCATGAAGACAGTTTTTTTCTTTTCTTGCACTGTCGCGTCCGGAAATTCGTTCCAAAAGCCGACTTTCACAGCCTTTTCTGAAAGATATTCTATTTTTACCGAAAAATGTAAAAACTTCGATTAGAAATTTCTCTAAATAAGATCACCTACCAATTTCACACGTTTGCGAAATTACATTACAAATGTGAATTCAAAAATACGTCAGAAAGTTTCCAGTTTGGATTTGACAACAACCTTAAAGGGGTAGAAGGGGAGGGTTGAATGTATTAAAATTTTTCATAGTAAAAGTCCCGTACATTTGTAAGAGACCGTAGATATAGAAATAATATTTCAAACTTTAGTTTTTTATTCAAATAGTTATAATTACTATATCTATTAAAGATACAATTTCATGAACTAATAAAAAATTTACCTACCTGCTCATTTAGAGAAAAACTGCTTAAATTTTCTAAATTTTATCTACACAACACAACTTTTAACACAAGTTGTTTCTAATTCGTTGCAATAATTTATTTTCAAGATCTTCTGATAAATTCTTTTTCATAATTTATTTGAATTACTTACGAGCATGAAGACTTGCACAAACTCTTATTATATATATACTGACTAATTCAAAGTTATATTTAGTTTACATACGGTCAGACTAATAAGGTTAAACTAATGCTTTTTATTTGAAATTTACTTATGTTTTATGTTTATTATTTCATTACTTTTGCGCGTGCTCGCTTAAGTTCACTATTGCGGAGTTCGTTATTTAGGTTTAAATAAATATGGATTGCGCGAACATTATATTATTTTTTAATTACCTTTTTTATAATATACTTTCATATGCGGACAATTAAGACTGTAATTTTTTCTTTAAAATTTTTCATAGTGAAAGTCCCGTACATTTGTAAATGTAAATGTTCAATGCATGATACTTTTTCTTTTGATATTTATATTTTTTTAAGCAAGTAATACGTGGTTATTTTATGTATACATTTGGAGGGAGGACTTGCATTATATATATATATATAATATATATATATATATACAAATGTAATTGATACCTAGCATTTTTTTCTAACTTATACATTTTATTTTAAAACAAATTAAATTACAAATTCTTTTTTTAAAAATTCCTATTTAAGTTAAATATTCCTTTTTCAAATACTAAAACTGTAAATTACACTTTCAAAGTAATTTGATTAACTGTAAATATAATAAGATAAATTAATTGAAAGTAAATTTCGCAGCAAAATTGCAAAATTGACCAATAACGGATATTCAAAACTGTGTCAGTATTACAGAGAGGAAAGAAAAGGTTGAAGCAACTTTTTATTTTTATTTTTTGTTTATTTATTTATGACTTTCTCTCAGTTAACTGTGTAGACACGCAATTAATTGAGAAATCGGAAGTCATTGCAGTCGGAAGTTAATGATATCTACAAACGGAGAAAGTTTCAACATTATATATCAATAATTACACTTTATGTAAACAAACTTAAAGAGGTATTTGTAAAATCATATTTTTAAATCTTAACGAAAATAAATCAAAGCTGTTTGTTCTTAAATCCACACTTTCTAAATTCTGTCAAATTTTTTAATTTATTTTTGTTCGTAAACATATCAAATTGGCAGGTTCTCTTATTAAGAAATTATGTAATCAAAATGCTTTTTCCGTTTTTGGCTAAAGGCACAAGATTTTTCAGAAAATGCTGGGAAAGTTGAAGTTTTAAACCGACTTTCCAGACGCGACAGCGCAGCGCAGGAAAGAGGAAAAAATTGCGTTCCTGGAACAGTAATTGCTCACAACTCAAGATGTATAATACACTTATTGAAAAATGAAAACACAAAACTGATCGATTACAAATCACCTCAATAATCATGCATACAAGTATCATGTTTTTATGAATAAAAAATGAGTCAGAAAATGTGTCGGAAAGTTTCGTGTAGCTGAGCGGGGTAAAATATTCTTCTAAATATCGCCTTAATTCACGGAAGTGACATTTTTTTTTCTTTTAGGAAGAAGAATGTACATCTTACTTGAAAAATATTCTTTACTCAAATCGCGATTTTGAATTAATTTCTTGTATCAACAATAAAATAAAATAAACAAAATAAAATTGAGGCATATATCACTTTTCTACATTACATGCGTAAAGTTTCCCGAATTTCAAGAACAATATTTTTTTTTTCACTGTAATTCGATAATATTTCATCATTATTATAGATTATTGACTACATAGTGACCTTTTCAGTGTTTTAATACCCAAAATTCGATTTAAAGCTTCAATTTCGAAACAATTGTAAGAAAGGTATATACATTACTTTTAATCAGTGGCGCCAACTTTTGAAAAATATTGGGTGGGCTCAAAACCGTTTTAGGGTAAAAGACATTGTCCCCCCCCCCCTTTTAAAAAAAAAAAAAGTTTAGGAAAATATATTTCAAGTTATGATAGGTCACGTTAGAATTTTTTAGAGTAAAATATGAAGTTGCGATTTTATTCAATTACTATATTCTCATGAGGTCTTCATTTTATGGACTAACTAGCGGCCCTCCCTTGCTTTGCTTCGGGTTAACCTTGAAAACCTTCATCTCTTTGTGTTTTCTGTAGACCTTTTTAATGTGTACAATAATTAGTACATTATTTTGATAAATCTTGTAATTTCAGCCTGCGTTTGCAATGTATAAGCGGAAAAAATGAAATTATTTACGACATCACATTAAAAACCTCAAAAATAACAGTATTTCTCCACTATTTAATGGATGTTATTATACATATAAACCTTCCTCTTGAATCACTCTATCTATTAAAAAAAAAACCGCATCAAAATCCGTTGCGTAGTTTTAAAGATTTAAGCGTACATAGGGATATAGGGACAAAAAAAGCGACTTTGTTTTATACTATGTAGTGATTTCTCCACTATTTAATGAATGTTATTATACATATAAACCTTCCTCTTGAATCACTCTATCTATTAAAAAAAACCGCATCAAAATCCGTTGCGTAGTTTTAAAGATTTAAGCGTACATAGGGATATAGGGACAGAAAAAGCGACTTTGTTTTATACTATGTAGTGATAATGCCATGAATTTGACTACTAATTCAAACGCAGAGGAATATAGTACTACTTTACTTAAACTATACCGGGTGACTCAAAATAGATACAATTTCTTGAACCGCTGATAACAGAAAGATACTTTCAATTACAAAAAAGTATAAAAATACACTGTTAAAAATTTGCAGCAAACTGTCCAGTCATTTGACCGTTTTTGTGAAAAACGGTTGCATAACCGTAATTTAACTCTATTCTGCCCATAATATGGGGAACAATATGGTCAGAATAGCGCTAAATTAATGTTATGTAACCGTTTTCTATAAAAACGGTCAAATGACTGGACAGTTTGCTGCAAATTTTTAACAGTGTAAAGTACATCTTTCAGATACGGCTTTTTTTAAAAAGCGGCTGCATGAACACTAAAATACGAAATTTAATTTTTATACGGCCTTCTTTTAGTATAACATATTTTAGAAAAAGAAGGATATTAGAGGGAAGTCTTATGAAAGACATTAAAAAAAAAAAATCTTTTACCGACAAAACATACTGACTTATGATACTTTAAATTTTGTGAATTTTCAGTGTTTTCTGGCAGTAAAAACGCGCCTTTTCTGTTTATAAATACTTAACGATTTTTTTTTCAAATAAAATGAACCCACACATTGTTTAGCACGATATGTTGCAAATATGATCTCCAAACTGCATATCTTCCAATAAATGCATCATAAGTTGCCTCTAAAACGATTTTTTTCACTGTCCTTATTCACCTTCGAAATAGTACTTTGATTAAGCCGTCTCTTTGACATAGTGGAACGCGAAATATGTTTTCAGTCTTTTCTGTGGGAAGAGGATTTAAACATTTATACACTTTGCTATTTTATAAAAATATTAAAATCAGAGCTATCCTAAAAATAAATATTTTTTCCACCTAACAACGCGAACTTTCTGACACATTCACAGAGTCACTTCTATAAGTAAAAAGCGTGAAAACAGTAGGAACGACTTCTGAAGTACTTTGGAATCGAATAGCGTTTTTCATTTTTTTTAAAGTATTACACCTTCAGTTATAATTAATTGTGTTCTCAAGAAGACCATTCCTGAGCTAACGTATTTTCAAAATTGTCTTAAAAAAGCTTTGGCAGCATTTTCTAAAACTGAATTATAACAACTGCAAATTTAGTGCATTTAAGAAGAAAAATTAATTTACGAATATGAAGGAAATTTCTCTTTTCAGAGAAGATTGATTGTAGATCTTTTAGGATGAAAAGGGAAGTGGGCATGTTATGCTTTAGACTCTGTTACTGCTATTCTTACCGCATTTCCAAACAAAATAATTTTGTGAACGTCTTACACAAGAAATTTTTTGTAGCGATTGCACGAAAATAGAATAATAAAAATTGGGTGGGCTTTAAGAGCAAATTATTGGGTGGGCTCGGGCTCCACGCGCCCATATAAGTTGACGCCACTGCTTTTAAAGAGAAATGAATAAGCTAAAGTTCAGTTTTGAGAATTCTTTAATGAAAAATATTTAATGCCATTAATTTACATTTTACCCTTCAATTTTCATATAAGAGTCTAGTGGAGTAATTTCATTCTTTTTTTTTTTCTTTTCTTTTCTTTTTTTTTTTTTTAGTTTAGTTTCCACATACAGCAATTTTCATTTAAAGATAAATGAATAATCTAAAGTTCAACTTTGAGAATTTTTTAATGAAAAGTATTTAATGTCATTAATTTACATTTACCCTTCAATTTCCACCTATGATCTAGTGGAGCAGTTTAATTTTTTTTGTTCACGTATAATCTACTGGAGCAATTTTCATTTTAAAGATGAATGAATGATCTAAAGTTCAACTTTGAGAATTCTTTAATGAAAATTAAGTATTTAATGTCATTAATTTGCATTTACCCTTCAATTTCCACCTATGATCTAGTGGAGCAGTTTAATTTTTTTTGTTCACGTATAATCTACTGGAGCAATTTTCATTTTAAAGATGAATGAATGATCTAAAGTTCAACTTTGAGAATTCTTTAATGAAAATTAAGTATTTAATGTCATTAATTTGCATTTACCCTTCAATTTCCACCTATGATCTAGTGGAGCAGTTTAATTTTTTTTGTTCACGTATAATCTACTGGAGCAATTTTCATTTTAAAGATGAATGAATGATCTAAAGTTCAACTTTGAGAATTCTTTAATGAAAATTAAGTATTTAATGTCATTAATTTGCATTTACCCTTCAATTTCCACCTATGATCTAGTGGAGCAGTTTAATTTTTTTTGTTCACGTATAATCTACTGGAGCAATTTTCATTTTAAAGATGAATGAATGATCTAAAGTTCAACTTTGAGAATTCTTTAATGAAAATTAAGTATTTAATGTCATTAATTTGCATTTACCCTTCAATTTCCACCTATGATCTAGTGGAGCAGTTTAATTTTTTTTGTTCACGTATAATCTACTGGAGCAATTTTCATTTTAAAGATGAATGAATGATCTAAAGTTCAACTTTGAGAATTCTTTAATGAAAATTAAGTATTTAATGTCATTAATTTGCATTTACCCTTCAATTTCCACCTATGATCTAGTGGAGCAGTTTAATTTTTTTTGTTCACGTATAATCTACTGGAGCAATTTTCATTTTAAAGATGAATGAATGATCTAAAGTTCAACTTTGAGAATTCTTTAATGAAAATTAAGTATTTAATGTCATTAATTTGCATTTACCCTTCAATTTCCGCCTAGGATCTAGTGAAGCAATTTTATTTTTTTAATTATTATTTTTTTTTCAATTTCCACATAGAATCTACTGGAGCTATTTTCATTTTAAAGATAAATAAATGATCTAAAGTTCAATTTTAGGAATTCTTTAATGAGAAGTATTGAATGTCATTAATTTACATTTACCCTACAATTTCCACCTTCATTTTTTTAAATTTACGCATAGAATCTACTGGAGCAATTTTCATTTTAAAGATAAATGAATGAACTAAAGTTCAATTTTGGGAATTCTTTTGTGAAAAGTATTTATGTCATTAATTTACATTTACTCTTCAATTTCCACATGGGATCTACTGGAGCAATTTTAATGTTTTTTTTTTTTTTTTTTTTTTTTTTTTTTTGTTATAACAGCAGACACTACAGTGTGCATTTTCCATTGAGCAACAGTTCCTTGACAATTTTCATACACAATACTTCTAAAACTAATTTATGTACTAACGGCTAATCGCTAAAATAAATCAGCACTCAACTTTTACAAGTCATAGTAACACAAAACTTAGGCAATACCGAATTGTCGCGACAAAAAGGTACGAGGAAGTTAAAAAAAAAAAAAAAAAAAAAAAAAAAACTGGTTATAAATAACAGTAAAAGTTGATTAGATATGAACAACTTCACCAGTTCTCCAGGAAACTAATATGATGGATATGAACTTGCCTGTGGCGATTTTTTCAAACATTACGAAGCAAAATAGAGGCAAACCCCAGGGGGTGCATTGGGATTTGAAGAGTTGGGCTGCTTTCAGACCACATTTTCAAAAATCTGCTTCAAAAAGTCTTAAATTATTTATCTGGTCTTCTTTTCCAAAGGTTCTGTGGCCATCAACAAAAGAAAAGGAAGGTGATAAACATGTCAGCGAGTCTCCCGCGTGGAACATTTCTCTCTTGCAGTACTAGCGAAGACATACTTACATCAAAAATACGACAAAGGAATCACTGTGGCAGAATGTAGTCTAATCGCACCTTTAAGGTACCAGACTACAATATACGACGCGGCTCCTTTTTCGCCTTCTTTGATGTTGGGAGTCTTCTGTCGGGCTGCCACGGAGGACATTCCATGACATGTTTATCACTTGCCCTCTGGAGATTTTTGTTGTTGTTGTTGTTGATTCTGTGCGCTAACCACTTAGCCTTTGGAGAAGAAAACCCTGATAAATTATTTATAACTTCCCGTCGCAGAATTTGAAAATGTGATTTACACGGGAACCTTAAATAAATAAATAAAGTTACGTTCCATGGAAAGTAAATTAGGTAGCACGGAATTTTATGCATGTGTGGCTAATTATGATTTTGGTAACTACGGCTTTAAAAAAAAATTAAAATCATTGTTTTTATCGCCTATAAAATAACAAAATATAAATGTACAGTGTTATAGAAATTCAACAATCAAACTAACACACACACACACATTTTTAAAACCAGCATTAAACCAAAAATTTAGAAAGAGGTTATTTACTGTTTTTATGTACCCTGAAAATAATGCAATATTGTTAAAAAGAAAGAAAGAAAGAAATTTACACTGTACAATTATATAGAAATTCAAAAATCAAAATAACTTTTTTTTTTTTTTTTTTTTTTTTTTGTCTCAGAAGCAGCATTAAACGCAAAAGCAAGAAATAAATTATTTACTGATTTTATGAATGATAAAAATATAGCGAATATATTTTCTAAGTATAATTTTATAGGATATTAAAAAGAAACAGAGAATTGCTCTAGACTGAAATTTTAAAGGAAATAACTTCATAGCGTCTTCAGAGAGATTAATTAAATATAAAAATACAAAATATGTTTTCATGAAGATATACGAATTTCATGAGAAATTATAAATCATTTTAGCAATTCAGAAATCAAAATAACATAAAAACAATAATAATACAAAATACATTTCCTAAGTATAATTAAATGTAATGAAATGATATATATTTTCAAAGTACAATTTTATAAAAATTTAAAAATAAATATATCGTAATTTTCTTCAAAAATAGCATAAAACGATAAAACAATAAATAAATTATTTATTATTTTTATATCCTGTGAAATAATAAAAAATATACAAAATAAATTTTCTAAATATAATTTTACTAGAAGATTGAAAATAAAGTTCCTAGACTGAATTTGACTGTACTAATATCATAACGTTTACATGGAGATCAATTCTAGGTATAAAAATATAATTTAAAATTAGTTTTCAAAGTATAGTTTTAAAGAAATTAAGAAATCAAAATGATACAGTTTTCTTAAAAAAACAGCATAAAACGTTAAAACAATAAATAAACAGTTTTTTAATGTTCCGTGCAATAATAAAAAAATATACAGAATACATTTTCTAAATATAGCTTTATAGAAGATTAAAAATTACAAAGAAATTTTTTGATTTGAATAACTTCATAGTGTTTTTATGGAGATTAATTAAAAATAGAAATAAGTTTTCACCTTATACAATTTTATAGAAATTCAGGAATCAAAATAATGTAATTTTCTACAAAAACAGTATAAAACGTCAATGCAATAAATTTTATTTTTACACACAATATTTAATATTATATTAATAATAATAGTAACGATAATAATAATTATAATGATAATAAATGATGATAATAATTCTAATATATTACATTTTCTAAATATTATTTTATAAAAGACTAAGAATCACAGAGAATTTTCTTAGTCTTGATTAGAATAATATCATAACGTTTCTATGGAGATTAATTAAGTATAAAAATATTTTTTAAAAATATAATTTTATAGGAATTTAAAAATCAAAATAACACAATTTTCTCAAAAAAAAATAAATAAATAAAATAAAATAAATAAATAAATGAAATAAAAACGTTAAAACATGTAATAATTTTTTCTCTGTTTTTACGTTCCGTCAATTAAATATAATAAAAAATGCAAAATGAAATTTCTAAGTATAATTAAAAATAAAAACACAAAATATGCTTCCAAAATACAATAGTATATATATATATTTACCTTAGTTTTATTCAAAATAGCATTAAATGTGAAAACGAGAGCTAATTATTTACTGTTTTTGTGTCCCGTCAAATAATTTAATAATAATAATAATTATAATTATAATAATAATAATAATACATTTTCTAAACGTAATGTATTTTGATACAATAATTTGAATTAGAATAACTTCATACTAATTTCATAGTAATTTAATTTACACTTTTTTATATAAATTTGAATAGAATTTGAATTAGTTCACGGTAATTTAATTTCTTTCTTATACATAAGATGAAACTAAATTCGAATGAGAATAACTTCAAAACATGCTCATGATAAATAAATTACACTGCTGTATATAAAATTGAAATTAGATTGAAAATTTTACCTCTTCTTTGGTACCGCTCATCGTTATCATACTGTTCATTTTCATTTCTTAAATGAAATTCACAATTTTTTCGTATTTATATCCAATGGGCTTTAGAATCGGTGGTCCATGTTTTCTGGTTCAACATCTGGGTTCATCCTAGGTACGAACATAGTGCGACTGCGAGTGTGCGAGTGATTTGATTTGCAACCAGTTCTGCTGTGGTCAATCTCCTCTAGCTTTTGCATGTTCATTCTTGTAGCTCGTCAAAGGTCAAATCCTGTTGTAGAGCAAACATTACAAAGCTAAACAATAGATACCGTATTTTTGGCCTCATGTGCTTTTTACAAGTTTATTGAAAGATAAAGGTAAAAAAATAGTGAGAAAAATTTGTACCGACGGAAAGGACGTTTATATTAATAAACGGAACGTAGGCTGTTGAGTCAAGCGTGGATCCAAGATCGCCCCCTCTAAATGGAGAGCTGGATCCGCTTTTGTGTTGAGTTTTGTTTTAAAATTTACTTTAGGGAAACTGCATAATTCAAATAAATAAAATAAAGTAAATGAAAATTTATTTATATTTAATAAATGCGAGTTAGAATCAATTATTATTTTTAATTAACTTAAAAAACTTGATTCTTAATTTACTTTAAAGAAACTCCATTTTTCAAATAAATAACATAAAATAAATAAATAATTTTTATTTAATAAGTACGTGTTAAAAGCAATTATTAATTTTTAAAAGTAAACTGAATGTAGCCTATAGATTTTTATTTCTAATTTTACTTTAAAGAAACAGGAATCTTAAAAATAAATAAATAAAATAAAATAAATACGAATTTATTTTTATTTAGTAAATATCTGTCAAACGCAATTAATTTTTGATTTTTTTTTTTTTTTTTTTTTTTTTTTTTTTAGAAAATTTAAAAAATACCTGTTTAACTTCATGGGGGTTATGACCCCCTCTAAATAAAAAACATTTCCATAGAATTATACTTTTTTTTAAATATAAATGTATATAAACGATGTTTTGATATATTTTTTTCCTCGTTAAAAATGCTAATCTTATTAACTTCCAATTTTAAAATGCTGCAGCGTGACTTCTCAAAATCAGTACAGTCAAAGTTCCATTTTTTTGGTAAAGGCAGAAAATACTGTCAAAGTCGGAGTTTTGAACCGAATTCCCGATGCTTCATCGCCAGAAAGGAGAAAACTGGGTTGTCACGTGACACGAATAGCTTCTAAACTCGATAAGTAATTTATTTATCAAAAAATGGAAAATTCATTTCAATTCCAAATTGCTTCTATTGTCAGGTCACGGCCTAACTCGATCGTTCTCCTTCCTCTTATACGGCCGTAACAAAAAGTCATTTTCCCTTTGTTCAAGAGGAATAACATTTTCTCCCCGGAGAAAGTAGGGGGCGCTATTACTTACCATGGCTAATGGAGAATTTCCTTATTCTCGCCTTTCACTCTTGTATTTTCTTAGATATAACGTAAATGAAATTGCGTGTTCTTATTTTTCTTTTGTTGAAAATGGTTCATTGCTGTGTTCCACATTGTGCTTCAAATTCAGAGAGAGAGAAAAAAAAAACCCTGGAATTTCTTTTCATGAATAGGCGCTTTTATTACCGATACACCAGCAATCAGTAGAAGTACAGAGCAAAATTTTCGAAATATGTGCCTTATAAAATTGGTGCGGCTCTCAATTTATTTGTAGATTTAAACTGAATTTTAATGTTCGAAATTATAAACCACTAAATTAATTTCTTTTTAATTGCTAGCACCACCAAGAGTTAATCTGAAGTTTGCAAGTATTGCCATTGTTAGCGGATAAGTAATCTTGTAAGAGTAATTCAAGAAAACTTTGAATGAGGATCCTGCTTATCAAACATAGAAACAGATCAATGTGATGCAACCATACTTCAGTTAATTGCCAATCAGGATAGAGGTGGATTGTCTTATCCTAAACTACAATTCATCAGTCTAATTTCCACAATTTTAGACTGAATTTTACTAGAATTTTAGGATTGTACCAATCCTAAATTCAAACGGAATCGTCGAAACTATTTATGAATTGATATATCCGAGACTAATAAAAAACACTATATGGGAATGTGACTTAAACAAGCATAAAATAAATATATGCTCATTAATATGTGCAAGATTTTTGCCCATCATTTAAAAAAAAATATGGCAAGGAATTTTACAAATGAAGCCAGTTCATCTGAATATACGATCTCTTTATCAAGAAAAATTTTAAAGTTTACTTAATTTTAATTATATAATATTTACTGTATATTTCGCTGTAAAAATTATCAATGTTTAAAGTCTAATCAAGAAATGGAATCTGCATATACCTTATAGATACATTTATATATACAAGCATGGTGAATAGATTTATGCATTAATATTTTAAAATTCTGAAAAAATATTCTGTAATTTCTGTTGCCCAATATTCTAAAATTTCCACGAAAACTATTCTCTTATAAATGGAGTGCATGATGTTACAGCAAAAAAGCTTGTTCATTGTATAAAATAACGAAACCTCTAAAAATTGTTATTATTTTGTTTACCTCTACTTTATGATCATTACCTACAGTATTTAAATTTACTGAAAATGTCCGCAATGTACAGACACACACACACACACACACACACACACACACACACACACACACACACACACACACACATATATATATATATATATATATATATATATATTCTAAATAATTAACAATCATTTAAAAATAATCCATGTTTTGAGAGAAAAAAATCGATATGAGTTGATTGCCGGATATTGGCGAAATAGGTTTTCTTATTCTGTTGATATTATAAAACATGTAAATATCTTTTTATTTTTATCATATACATACTTTTATACCATGAGTTTCCAGAATTGGAATATAATATTTAATTTTATATGTAATTCTATTATATTTCTATACGCTTATATATTTCAGATCAGCACCTATAATGGTTAAATTTATTGAAAATTGTTTTGAATGTACATATATATACATATTTTAAATAATTAAGAATCGTGTAAAAATAATCCATGTTTTGAGAAAAAAAAAATCGATATGAGTAGATTGCCGGATATTGGCGAACTTGCTTAATTTTCTTACTATTATGAAACTAGTAAATGTTTTAAAAATTTTTACTGTGTATTTTACGCTCAGAATTATCAATGTTTCAAGTAATCAAGAATTTAAACGTGTATAAATATAGAAATTTACTTATAAAGTTTGTTTTGCATTTATAGTAGCGTGTTATTTAAACTATTTTTAATTACTTAAAGAATTGTATTTATTTATTTTATCTCTAAATCTTATTTTTTCTTGTTTGTAGTAAAGATAAAGCTGAGGCTAAAGTTACATACGATATATATATACCTTTTATAATGAATACATTGCAAAGATTTTTGTATTTTTATGTATAGAAGTAACCTTTATTAAGCATTATTTATAGTAAGTATACCGCGCCATCTACCGGCGAAAGTAGCCTTTAACGATTCCGAAACTAAGGGGTGATTGTGAAGGCCGTATGAGGGAAGGAGAAAGATCGAGTTTGGCCGTGGTCAGGTCTGCAAATTTTATGCCTTTGCCCTTAAAAATGAGTAAGAAATTGTGTCAGAAAGTTTTGCGTTGTTCAGCAGATCATTTGAGAACCACCGTAAACGGGTCAGGACAAAAACCCCGCGTACAAAACCCCAGTGGAGAAAATCCCCACGGATAAAACCCCACGTGTGGTTACAGTTGCAATACTGTTTAAAACATAAATTTACTGTTAAATGCTAGATATTTTATTAAATTTAAAATTAGTTCAATTGAAGAATTTTGCAAATCGCAGATTAAAAAATTAATCGCAGATTTTTTTTAATATAAAAAATATAGTTAATTTCATCCACAAGTCTCATATTAGATAAGTCTGATGGTAATCAAGATGGCAAGCCTTAGAATATAAAAATCAGATTAAGATGATTTTTTGAAAATCGACATCCGTCCTTCAGGAGGATGAGAGGGGGGGGGGGGGAGTGCATTGGCGCAGAAACGTCTCTTAAAACCTGTCACCCTCTTAATAATAAAAATTTGTAAAAAATACGGAGAATCAGAATATAAACGCCACATATGGATAACTTTTTGAAATTCAGCCCCTTGTATCTATAGGGAGGGGGGGGGGGGGGTTGCAAAAACGTATCTCGGAATCTATCATAGCTTTAGAAGAAAAAATTTTGGAAAGATATTTTTTAAGAATATATAAACATGAGATCGGGGGATTTTTTAAATTTGCTCCCCTTGTCCCCCGACCCCAAGGAGAGAACACACAATCTATCACGACATCTGATAAAAATTTTCAAGATGCAGATTCACAATATAGAACACCAGATAAGGATATATATTTTAATTCGGCAACCTTGCTTCTGAACGGAGGGGGGAGAGGAGACGGGCTCAAAAATGTATCTCCAAAATTGTCACGGTCACAGTGATGAAATTTTGCTAGATGTGTCAGAATAAATTCCATATAAGGCTAACTTTTTTTTTTTTGTATGTATGTATGTATATTTATCTCGACATCCTTACTCCTCTGCGGGAAAGGTGGTTGCGAGAGTGGGGGTGTGCACAAAACGTATCTTAAAATGCTTTCGCGGCCTCAATGATGATTTTTTGTAAGATGCTGAGTAGCAGAAAATAAATACCGGATACGGATTACTTTCTTTAAAATTCGGTCCCCCATTGTCCCGCCGGAGAGGCTGCAAAAATGTACGAGTATATCATAATCTATGATGGTATTGGAAGAGGTCGTGGTAAATTTTTAGATACATAGGAAAGATGAGCTAATTAAAAAAATAAACTTTTTTACCAAAAATAGAACCGACTTCAAAAACTACTAAAAAGCAAAAAATAATTTTTTTAACCAAAAATAGAACCGACTTCAAAAACTACTACAAAGTAAAAAATATTCTTTTTTAGGTAATAGTTAATAAGAAATTAAATTAAGAGCATTGTATTTACCATGCATATTATTATATTTATGTACATTAATTTGATTTTTTGGAGTCGGTGCCAGCCAAGCCAAGTTAAAGCCATGTTACCATTTTTAAACATTTCATCTGATGTTATAAATGTGTATTTTCAAATGAAATTAGCAACTATATGTCGATAAACATTGCTTTGGAAATTAGTTAATCATTTAAATCATTGTATTTTCTACCATTTGATGAGTTATTTGTATTTTTTTTATTGTGTCGTATTTATGTAGATATAATTTATACGCGTGTTACGATTTATATTGGATATTTTGTTTTGAATTTTGTACTTGGCTTGACTGGCACCGACTCCAAAAAATCAAATTAATGTACATAAATATAATAATATGCATGGTAAATACAATGCTCTTAATTTAATTTCTTATTAACTATTACCTAAAAAAAATTATTTTTTACTTTGTAGTAGTTTTTGAAGTCGGTTCTATTTTTGGTTAAAAAAATTATTTTTTGCTTTTTAGTAGTTTTTGAAGTCGGTTCTATTTTTGGTAAAAAAGTTTATTTTTCGCTTTTTAGTAGTTTTTGAAGTCGGTCCAATTTTTGGTTAAAAAGTTTATTTTTCGCTTTTTAGTAGTTTTTGAAGTAGGTTCTTTTTTTTTTTTTTGTTAAAAAGTTTATTTATTTATTTATTACTTTAGTGATATCCATTATTTACATGAAACCATATTGTTGCTAATATCTTTTTTATTTCACGTTAACCTGGGCAGTAGACTCGAGTATCGAAGATTAGAAAATTTATCATTATTCTCATCGTCTTTAAAGCCTTTAATGATATCTTTATTTACAACAGTAGACTCGAGTACGGAAGATTAGAGAATTTATCTTTATTCTCATCTAATGTCTTTAAATCCTTTTATGATGTCTATATTTACATTAAACCATATTGTTTCTAATATATTTTTTATTTCACGCTAACCTTGGCAGTAGACTCGATTACGAAAAATTAGAAATTTTATCATTATTCTCACCTAATCATCTTGGATAATGTGTCATAATCGGGCTGTATACTACAGTTTTGATAACTGTGTAACTCACTGATTTCGGTGATTATGCTTAATGTGTACTGATTTTTACGATCCGTACAAGGTAAATACACTGCGCCAACAATGTCGCCTATAATACTATTTGGAGTAACCCCTTTCTTTCTTTCTTTCTATATTGTCACGCTATAGTTAATATTATGTAGTAGAAATATTAAAAGACAATTTCAGAAGCATTTATATACAACGTATTGTATAATATAATATAGATATTGGATATTTTAAAGGCAGTTTCCAACTAGTATGCCACAGGTGATAAATCGCCAAATATTTTCTGTAACTCGTTACATTTGTATGGGATTTGAAACAACAATGTATTTAATTATGCGCCAATAAACGCTCGTCAAAATATTCATGCAGAATTATAATCCGATAAGTTAAAGCTGATTTAAATATGTCAGTCTTTTTTTTTATTTGCAAATTCACGTAATAGAATATTTTATGATATTAAATGAAAGTCGTCTGCCCAACAAATTAACTATTTTTAAAATGCTTATTTTTTTTCGTTTTTATTGAATTTCTGAAAAAGTACTGAACCAATTTTCATAAAATTTAAATGGGACCAATTCGAGAGTATTCTCTTTCGAATAAAAAAAAAAATCACAGCAATAGGACGCATAGTTCCGGAGTAATCGGTGAACATACATAAAAGATTTTAAAAGATTCAAAAGTAGATTTGTTGTAGCATAATTTATAGTTTTTATCTGTACGTTATATTATATTTATCCAATTCACAATTATATGTAATTTTGCTTTTCAAATTTGGCAACACTCAAAAGCCAACAAATTAACTATTTTTAAAATATTTATTTTTTTTCGATTTTGTTGAATTTCTGAAAAAGTACTGAACCAATTTTTATAAAATTTAAATGGGACCAATTCGAGAGTATTCTCTTTCGAATAAAAAAAAATCGCATAAATAGGACCCATAGTTCCGGAGTAATCGGTGTACATACATACATAAAAAAAAAAAAAATACATACACGTCGAATTGATAACCTTCTCCTTTTTTGAGTCGGTTAAAAAAAGGGTCATCCGTGTCCGGTGTTTATATATTCTGAGCTTCGATATCATTCAAATTTTTTTATCTTAAGGCCGTGATAAGTTTAGAGATACGTCCCCCTTCCTTCTTCACCCCCCCCCCCCACCTGCTTGAGTAGAAAGAGGAAAATTTTTGAAAAACTCCCCGTATCCAGTGACCTTACAAATACTAATACTTGTAGAAAAGAAACAGAAAATACGGTTATTTTATGTTAGCTGGGCGCCCGTGATATATATATACACTGGTGAAAACAATTAAAGGGACAAATGTTTTTTCTGCAATAAAAAAAAAAGAACTTAGAAAGCAAATAAAACCAAACTTTGCCAAAATATCATCCTATATAAGACCAATATATGGAAATACAAAAATGGGCACAACCTGCACCCTAAATAAGGAAACTGGTCACGTGTCCAGCACAGCAGCTGACCGACACCCTCTTAGTCAGAGAAAAACCTGTGTAATAGGGTGTATGATCGCTTGTAACAGCTACACAACTCTCGCATCGGCATTTCATACTTTTTACCAGGGTACTTAAAAATCCCTGTGACAACCGCACCCACTCTAGCACCAAGGCACCCTTGAGCTCATCGATGGTAGTTGGAGCTGGTCTTCGAGCTACAATTGATCGTCCAAGGGTGTCCCATACGTGTTCGATGGGATTAAGGTCAGGGGGCATCGCAGGCCACTCCATTCGTTGCACATGCTCCGATTCGAAGTATTCGTCCACCAACTGAGCCCTATGTAAATATCGTCCATAAAATGAAATTTGGTCCATATGCTCCGCGGAAAAATCTCACATAGGGTGCAAGGATCTTGTCCCTGTACCGCTGACCTGTCAGAGCACTTCTATCGAACACTTGAAGGTCAGTACGTCTGCCATGATGCCTGCCCAGACCATCAGACCACCTCCACCATAGTGGTCCTTTTCAACAATGTTAGAGGGCCGATATCGACTCCCAGGTTCTCTCCAGATATAAACACGTCTCCAGTCGCTGTCCAGACTGAATTGCAACTCATCACTAAAGAGAACCCGCTCCCAATTATCCTTTGTCCAAGACAGGTGTTCCCGGCACCATGCTACACGGGCCTTTTTGTGGTTCATAGTCAAAGGGATGCAAACTACTACTAGAGATGAGACGGGCTCAGCCCGAGCACGAAAGCCCGAGCACGAACCCGGTCCCGACACGGGCTCGGGCTCATTCTTTCTGAAACTGACAATTTTATTTATTCGCATTGTCAGGTTTCTTAGAATCAGCTGCCAGAGTTGAAAGCTATTCTTAAGGGATTAGCATATTGTAGGTATTGTATATGTATCTATTGTGTACCGTTAAAGGCGTCCTTTAGAAAATCTTAATCCGAAGGGTGGCGAGTGGAACAGAATGAAGGAAGTATTTCCATTGCAATGTGGTCTTTCATAGATAAAAAAAAGCTATTGCACCCTTTTGTTTAGGAAGACAGATCCGTCAAGAAGGAGGAAGGGTTGTCAAGGACCCTTGGAAACAGAGGAGAAACCCCGTAGAAAGGAGGGTGCTTTGCAGTTTACAAGAGAGAGAAGGTTAGTTCTAGCGTGGTGGCGAAGGGTGAAGGTTGCTCGAGAAATGAGCGCTGAGACCGGAGTGAGTTCGAACGCAGGATTGGAGTGTGTGAGATTAATAGAAATCTCGGTTCTGAATAAATGAACGTAGTCTAGCGGTACACGTAGAGCGTTTTCTGTAATTGTTTTGATTTAGTGTTAAACCGGATAATTTACATCCGAGTTTAAATGTAAATAGTGTTAATAAATTGTTACTTTAACTTTAATTGAAAGAGTTAGGTTTTTCTTGAATATACATCAAGTATCGTGCCCGATATCACGTTTTCATATCGGTGGTGGCAGCATATCAAAAGACCGGATTTATTTCGAAGTTGTATGGACGGAGGAGTGGAATCCGACAATGTTGGCAGCGACGGGATTGAATCACCGAAGACCAGTGCCAGTTAGCCGTGTTACTGAGAGTTTGTGCCGGATCGTCTAGAGGAAGTGTTTGTGCTCTATCGTCGAAGACCAGCGCCAGTTAGCCGTATTAAGTCAGTTTATGCCGGATCGTCTAGCGGAAGTGTGTGTGCCCTATCATCGTAGACCAGTGCCAGCTAGCCTATCGTCATTACGGTGAAGTGAATTAGTGGTGGTGCTGTGTTAGTGTAGTGTTGTACGTAGTGTTTTTTGTGCATTGTGAAGCAAGGTGCAGTGATTGTGGCCCGAGAGTGCAAGATTTACCCTGTGGAAAAGTGAGCAGAGAATTGCCCCAGCGAATGAAGTACGAGGTAAGGTGTTTTGATCATTTTACTCTACTGACATTCTCGAACCTATTTTTTTTTATTTTATTGTGTATAATTGATGGTAATTTGGGTTAATGTTGTGGTTAATTTATAATAATTTATGTGCAATATAATAATTTGTCTAAATCAAATGAGATATTAACAACCATTTTACACTATTGTTTTAAGAAAAGGATCTTATATTAATTACTAGAAGTGATTTTCTAATTGTTTTAAACGGATAAGATTAATGATTAAAATGAATGCATTGTGTTAATAGTTGGAAGGAATAATTGAAATTTCTTAAATTTAAATTATTATTAAAGTAATATTTAAATTAAGTGATATTGTTTGCTTTAAGTTTGAAATATTGATAGTAAATGAGGAAAGGAAATTTGTGTAGAATTTAAATTAAATTGAAATAACCTTCAAGGAAGAACTGAAGGCCCAGAGGAAAAAAAAAGTGCTGTGATTTACTTTTTAAGGTGAGAACTAATTTTGAAATTGAAATATTTTATTGAGATTTGTGTGTATTTCATGCAAATTTTTGTTAGGTGGATATTTTTATGTAGTGATTGGCATCAGTGTTTTATTCAAATTGCAACGTATCAGTATTATTGTGTAAATTGTATTTTATTATTTATGATAAATTTAAAATCTGTATTGCATACTAATCAAATTGAAATTATTGTTACTTTGTTATTGGAAGCAAATTGTGGGGTATCATTGTTTAAGGAAATTTATTATTGTATTATTACTTATTTGAAATATGTTAAATAGTATAATATGTGGAGGTAACTTATGAGGGTAGGATTTGAGGAAGTATTAATTTGATATTGTGATTAAGTATTGTTGTAGGGTGGTAATAATTATCAGTAGAAAGTATGGCTTTCTTACTAAAATTAAAAAGGGTGGATCTTCAGGCGATATGTGAAGAGTTAGGGATTGAAGTCTCGGAAGATGATACCAGGTTTAAGCTTAAGAAAAAGATAGTGGAGAGCGACGAATATGAAGAGGGGGCCGTTATGGAATTATCTAACACTATTGTTACGGAGCGGTTAGAAAACTTAGAAAGGGAAGAAAAGTTACAACGAGAAAAGCTAGAAAGGGAGGAAAAGTTACAACGAGAAAGGTTAGAAAGGGAGGAAAATTTAAAGTTACAACGAGAAAAGTTAGATAGAGAAGAAAGGTCTGAAAAATTGAGATTGGAACATGAGTTAGAGTTGGAAAGGATAAAAATTCAGAGTTCGGCAAATAACTCTAATGGGACTAGAGAATGATCATGAGAGTAGCCTAGAGAAATTGATTAAAAGTGTTAAAACTTTGTCTATCAAAGTTCCGGAAGGGACTGAAGGATGGAATCTCTTTTTTAGCAGTTTAGAACGGGCATTCCAAACAAAAAATGTACCGGAAACCCAACAGGCCGAAATTCTGCTAAATATGTTAGGGGATAAGGCCGATAATTTGCTAATATACACGACTAGAGAACAAATTGAGAGTTATGAGAAGTTAAAGGAATTAGTTCTAAGGGAACACGAGCCGACACCGAAGCCGTGTTTGGAAAATTTCAAGAAGGCTAGAAGGAATCAAAATGAAACTCATGTATTATTTGTGTCACGTTTAATAGCAACGTGGGAAAATTACTGTAAGATTAGAGGTGCAGATACGTATGAGAAGGTTAATCAGTTAATTGTCACGGATAAGTTGTTAACTACTCTAGATGAGGAAACCGCGACGCATGTTGGATTAACTCAGCACAGTAATTGGTTAGAAGTTTCTAAAATTGCAAAGGAATGTGATAATTTCTTTGATGCTAAACAAAAATCTTATGCGGTAACTTATAAGGGTTATAAAGGTAAAGAAAGGTATGTGAATAATGAAGATTCTAGAAGGACAAAAGATGAGGGAGTTAGTAGTAATTGGAGACAAAATGGGAATAATGAAGTTAGTCCATTTTTGGGTAGAAAACCGGAATATAAGAAACCTAATGATACGACGCCTATCTGTTTCAAGTGTTCTCAACGAGGACATGTTCAGCGATTTTGTGCAAAAGGAAATAATGAGGGAAGTAATCAAATTAATAACCGACAAGAACCAAGGGCTAGTATCAATAATGTCTCAGTGCGAGGAATTAAAGAATTACCAAGGGGAGCGAGTATGGTAAGAATCGGAGCAAGAGGGAATTGGAGAGCTAAAGTTATTGGAGAGAAGTTAAATAATCTCGAGAAAGTGGAAGTTAGTGTAAATGGGAAGATAACAAAAGGATTGGTGGATTCTGGTTGCCAAATTAGCGTCGTTCATAAAGATTTAGTACCAGCAGAAAAATTAAGAGGGGCTGGTAGCATATATTTACAAGGGATATTTGGTAAGGCAGTGAAATCGCCATTAATTCAGTTACCTTTAGCTATTCCAAAACGCGGAGAAACTAATGTAATTCATCAGGATGTACTTTGCGCGATAATTGATAATAGTAAGGAACAGGTAATTTTACATCCTGACGTGGCTAATGAATTGTCAGGGTTAAACAACGAGAAATCATTAAGAGAATCGGTAGAAAGGGAATGTAAGGAAGATCGTGGGAATAAAGTGAAGGAAGGGGAAAGGATTAGGAATGATAATAATAACCGTTATGTCGTAGAAACGAGATCGGTGAAGTTGCAAAGTCATGAAAAGGAAAAAGCCGAGGTAGAGAAAAGTAAGATTAATCAAGTTACGGAAAGTAGTTTAAATGTATTTCAGGAATCCCAAATGAGTTGTAAGGATTTAGAGAAAGCTTGGGAATTGGCTGAAAATGAGAGAGAGTCTTATTATATTGTGAATGGGTTATTGTATCATAAAGAGAAATTAGTAGATGAAATTGTAGCTCAATTAGTATTACCTAAAATTAGAAGGGAGGAAATTCTAAAATTAGCGCATATTTCCTTATATGGAGAACATCAGACGGTTAAGAAAACGTTAGAAAGAATCGAGCATTCATTTTATTGGGAAAATATGGCGAAGGAAGCTAAAATATATTGTGAATCATGTGTAGAATGTCGATTAACGAGGGAAATGAATGTGAGTAATAAGGAGAAAGAGGAAATATGTCGACCTGCAGTTATAGTTGAGTTAGGGGACGGGAGTAAGAAACTGGTGTATCAAGATGAAATGAGAGCATTTATGGCTAAAAATAAAGTAGTCGATATTGTCTTGGATAGTGACGGGGAGTTTGAAGACTGTAGGAAAGATCTGTTGTTAGACCGAGCACAACCGGAAAATAAAGACAGGAAGGGATTTGAGATAAAAGGGTTAACAAATATTCAAGTTGGGGACATAAAATCAATCTTAAGAAAAAATAAGGAATTATTTATGGGTCCTATCGAACTGGTTGAAATGGAGAAAAATCGGATTGGTCATAAACCGGAGAGGGGTAAGATAAGGCAGAAATTGTACAATGTTATCATCACGTACAAAGAGGACCTGGAAAGGCAAGTGCCTGATTGGTTAGAGGACGATTTAATTGGGACATCAGAGGCAGAAGTTAGCCATTCAAGTGGGTGCATTGCGGAAAGGGATGTACCAATTAAGTTAACGAGGAAGCACTGGAAGGAAAAAGTTCCGCCTCCAGCAATCTCAGCCTAAGGACTGACATTAAAATGACATAATACTAGTGTAATTTTTTTTTTTTGTGTATTTATAATTGTATTTGCATCTTGTGTTTATAACAGTGTATTGGCATATTGTGTATTTTTTTCTGTAGTTATCACATTCGTATATGGTTCATTAGAGATGTCAGTAGTTAAATTTTCAGACACCTTGAAATATTTATGTAATTGTAGTAATGAAGAAACCTATCAAGGAACTGTTGAACTCTTCTCAGACATTACATAGTTTGAGGAAAATTAGCCCCTAAAAGGCATATTTTCCGCTAAGGTGGGGGGTGTCAGGTTTCTTAGAATCAGCTGCCAGAGTTGAAAGCTATTCTTAAGGGATTAGCATATTGTAGGTATTGTATATGTATCTATTGTGTACCGTTAAAGGCGTCCTTTAGAAAATCTTAATCCGAAGGGTGACGAGTGGAACAGAATGAAGGAAGTATTTCCATTGCAATGTGGTCTTTCATAGATAAAAAAAAGCTATTGCACCCTTTTGTTTAGGAAGACAGATCCGTCAAGAGGGAGGAAGGGTTGTCAAGGACCCTTGGGAACAGAGGAGAAACCCCGTAGAAAGGAGGGTGCTTTGCAGTTTACAAGAGAGAGAAGGTTAGTTCTAGCGTGGTGGCGAAGGGTGAAGGTTGCTCGAGAAATGAGCGCTGAGACCGGAGTGAGTTCGAACGCAGGATTGGAGTGTGTGAGATTAATAGAAATCTCGGTTCTGAATAAATGAACGTAGTCTAGCGGTACACGTAGAGCGTTTTCTGTAATTGTTTTGATTTAGTGTTAAACCGGATAATTTACATCCGAGTTTAAATGTAAATAGTGTTAATAAATTGTTACTTTAACTTTAATTGAAAGAGTTAGGTTTTTCTTGAATATACATCAAGTATCGTGCCCGATATCACGTTTTCATATCGGTGGTGGCAGCATATCAAAAGACCGGATTTATTTCGAAGTTGTGTGGACGGAGGAGTGGAATCCGACACTCATATAGAAAAAGTAAAAATAACTTTTTCCCCTAAAAAATTACATATTCTATTTGAAATAATTTTAATGTTATTTTGATCAGAATATATATATATATATATATATAAATAGAAGGGGAAACAGAAATCTTATTTTTCTTTTCTAGTATTAGAATGTTTCTTTAAAAGAAAATTTATGATATTTGCGACGCGACTGACAAGGGCGAGATGGCGCCAATGTGAAGAGGTGCCAATAAATTTGTTGCTAGATTTTCATTTGTGACAGTAGATAATTTTTTTTTAGTGGACCGTTTATTTTTTTTTTTTCGAGATCTAATGCGAGATGAATATATATATATATATATATATATATATATATATATATATATATATATATATATATATATATATATATATATTCATTATTAGTCAATCGCATTAACTTAGATTTGCAAATTTTTAGTCTTCTATTGTGTTCGAGTCATACTCACTCTTCATATGAAGACAACGTTAATGATTCTATTTTTAATTATGAACTCTTCTGATGCTAAAGTTCTGCTCGGCACATTTACGAAGTCACTTTCATTCGTAAGTAGATATAATTGTCATATATTGTTATTCCGATAGAAAGCAATCGAAGAGTGTTTCAACTTTTCCTATGAAAACACAGGATCTTTTAGATAACGGTGTTAAATTTTTAATTTAAGCTGATTTTCAGGAAAATTAAATATTGTTTTAATTAAGGAATCAATTATAAGTTACGATATACACCTTTTATAGCAAATATAAAACGTTGGTCGATTCTTCTGCATAGAAATAGTAATTTCTGCAAATTTCATTCATTTATTCATAAAAAGCCCTTCGTTAATGCGTCCATCAGATTTGCTTGTTGGAAGAGAAAAATATTTACATCCTTTTAAGGCAGTATATTTTTATTTGATTCGAAACGTCTCTTTTGATAAGGTAGAATGTAAATTTCCATAAAATTAATATGTGCACCGGATGAACAGTTATTTTCACGTACGAAGTTTTTTAAAAATGAGATATTACTTTTAAAACAATTTTTAAATACTATGCAATTTTTTTCGGTATCGGGCTAGGGCTCTAATGACACAAAATGTTTCGGGCACGGGCTCCGAAAAGAGAGCCCGAACTCATCTCTAATGCAGACTGCAGGGCATCTGCATTATGTCTCTGGGTGACTGGTATTCGTGAAATGGATGTTCCTGTTGCATTATACAGGTGACGAGACAGTTGTGTCGTCTAAAATAACGGTCTTCAGCCGGCGTTGTTGCTCTTTTGCGGCCTTGACCAGATCGGCAGACTACTGTTCCTGTCTCTGTGAACTGTTTCTACAGAATGGACACCACATTTCTCGGAACCCCGAGCTCCATACAACAGGTAGCCTGTGATTGGCTTTGTCTCGAGTCTTCCAGCTATCCGCCATCTCGTGGCATCATCTACTAGACGATGACGACTAGCCATACTAATGATGGGTAAACAAAGAAATTCCAAAAATAAGGATTGGGCTATGCTACGATGTTTCAAAACGTACTTACGCTACAAGCTTCGGCGAGCAAATGAGGTACCTCTACACAAACGCGATCATAGCGCCACTGGCTTATGACGACTCAGACCACTACATGGCAGGTGTGTCCGCGAAGATCTTAACTATCATCTGATACGTTATTTGCGTATGGGCATAACTTATTTAGTTTTAGTTTTTAAAAAAAACGTTTGTCCCTTTAATTGTTTTCACCAGTGTATATATATACACCCACATATATATACATACAGGGTGATTATAAAAAAAATATCCCGATATATGAGCCCCTAACTGTCATATCGTTCACAGAAACTGAATGAAATTTTGGTTTAAAGTATTTTGAGGTATGCGCTCAAGAATCATGTGAAAAACAACAGTGAAATTCTAACAGTTACGGTTACAGTGACAAAATTTCGAAAATTTCAAATGGCAACACCTACTTCTTTTTATTGGAATGTGATCTTCATAGTGAAAAACCATAAAATGCGTTGGAACGGTACCTGTAGTACGAAAATCGTCGGAGCTACACAGACTAAGAAGAAAAGTGGAAACAACCCATAAAGGACAGAGAAGCAACAGAAAGTAAAACATTTTATTGTTCAGTGCTATCCACCATCTGCCGCATGTAAAGTGTCATTGTGTGTGAAATGGAAAATGTATGAAACACATTAAAATGTTTTGTTTTCTGTTGCTTCTCTGTCCTTATTGGTTGTTTTCACTATTCTTCTTAATCTGTCTAGCGCCGGCGATTTTCGTGCTACAGGTACCGTTCCAACGCTTTTTTATGGTTTTTCGCTATGAAGATCACATTCCAATAAAAAAAAGTAGGTGTTGCCATTTGAAATTTTCGAAATTTTGTCACTGTAACCGTAACTGTTAGAATTTAACTGTTGTTTTTCACATGATTCTTGAGCGCATACCTCAAAATACTTTAAACCAAAATTTCATTCAGTTTCTGTGAACGGTATGATAGTTAGGGGCTCATATATAGGGATAGTTTTTTTTATAATCACCCTGTATATACACATATATGTATATGTATATATATGTGTGTTTATGTGTTTGTCTGTGTATATATATGTATATATATATATCACTGGCACCCAGTAATAACATAATAGTACCGAAAATACTTATCACACGAGTCATAACTTTTGATTTTGAAAGGGTAACGGGAGTAGCGTTGAAGAATTTTACTATAAAATCATATTAGCGAAGTCTGAATTAAGTTTGAAAGATGTTTGGAATGCTGGAGTTTTCCTTTGAGTAAAAGAATTTTGTCAAAATGAAGCTTTTGACCGGTTGGGTTTTTGTCAAGAGAGATTTTTGTCAGCGGTGTTTTTGTCAGCATATTTTTTGTCCGCGTTCCGTCTGTCACTGATCTTGAAATCTTGAAATTTGGCGGATAAGTTTGTTTTTTAATGTAGGTACCGTAACAAGAAGGATTTTGAGGAATAGTTAAAATACAGGTAATTAAAAAAAAAGTATTTACTAATATTAACCACTCGTAAATTATATCTTCCGATAAGCCAGGTTTGTTTTATTGTTTTAATAATAATAATAATAATAATAAAGAAATATATCCTAAAATAATTCTAACACACCAAAAACGTTTTTAATAGCAAAATATGTACCTTATAAAATAAAAACAATAAATTTCATACCAAAATAAATAAAAAAATAATTAAAATAAAATAAAAGTAAAACTACAACATTAAAATTATACTGTCATTGAATTTAGCAGTCAATGTGCTAATGAATTGCGATTTATTTGCGCTCTGTTAATTCTCTTATGAGCTACCCGCATAACTATTGCCACCAGTTAATGCTTGGCTTAAAGTCATACCCGAAATCATTAAATTAAATCCCTCGATAAGGGTAAATTACATTGATAATGACAAAGATTAGAATTTTGATAATAAGCTAATATTGATAAATACAAAGAGGTTAAATACCTCCCGTTGATGGTATGTCGAAACAGGAAAAGTTAATGAGGACACAGGGAGAGCAAAAAAGGATGAACAAATCCGTGACTTGAATGATTAAAAAAATAAATAAATAAATAAAGAGCGAAAAAAAATGATAATTTTCGATATTTCATATTTTGGAAAGAATATACTTTAAAACCACTTATTTTCAAAAACTAATAAAATATTCTTTATAAAAAAATAGGTAACTTTACTGATCCTTGTATGAGAAAGGTATTCGTGTTTAAGAGTTAAGGTATTTCGCTTATTTCTATATTTCTTTTTGCTTATAAAAGTGATTTGGAGATATGCGCATGCTCATGGTAGTTAAAAGTATTTTAAATTTTAACAGAGAAAGTTTTCTGCATCAACATACTTATCAGACACTTCTAGCACATTCTGAACCTAAATTTTTGTATATTTGGGCAACATTTATATTTGTATACTAAAACTATTGCATTAATTTAAAAAGTGAGCATGAGAGAGAGGGAGAGACAGACACACACACACAGAGAGAGAGTGTTTATTTATGAATAAAGATTTTTTGGGGGGAAGGGAGGGGGAGTGGTTAATCTATAAATAGATTTATGTTCAGTCTTAAAATATAGATATGATTTATAATCTTTTATTAAAAATTTTAATCGAAAAATCGTTAATTATTAAAGTTTTGCACGCAATTAAAATAAAAATTACATTTTGAAATAAAACCATTTTAAAGTATTTTTAAGTCGATATTTAAAGAAACCATTTCATAATGTTTAGTGACAACTAGCGTAATTATAGGAATTCGTTTATACGTTTTTTTTAAATGCTCTGAAAATATTGCTTGTTCACATACACACATACACACACATTATACATAGAACAAGAAAGAAAAATAATTCGTCAAGCATAGATTATGAAACACTTTCCAACACACTCATACTACTGTAACAAAACTTTACAGTGTAATATGATGAAAGATAATGTACAAGTAAAAAATTTGGAAAACGCATAATTCATTGAAAACCCAATGCCAGCAAATACCTCAAATAGTCGGAAAAGTATCGAAATCCTTTTCTGCAGTCCTATATAGGGTCTATAATTTTGTATATATAACATAGTATTCTAAAATTTACTTCGGTTTTTAGTTCAGGAATTGCAAAGCACAGTTGAAAATTCCCCAATAACAAACTCCGCCAATAAACGGAATTGTACTCGAGATCTTTTGTGCAGCCCTGTATAGAATCTACAGACTTTATATACACCAAGTAATATGCAAAAAATGAATTAAATTTAAAAATGCATACCACAACTGAAAATGCACTTCCAGCAGTTATTATTTAATATTATTGATAAACAGTACTGTAACCGAATTGTTTTGTGCGTCCCTGTAAATGAACGATGAATGCTATGTACTCCTTATTCTATAATAAGCATTTTGTAGTGTACCTCAGTGATATATATCAATTTCAATATGTTTGAAATAGCGTAACATTTTTAAAGTACACCGTAAAAGATTTTCCCCATAACCCGTAATGTAACGGAATTCTTTTGAGTGTCCCTGTAATAATAATAAAAAAAACTATAAATGCTACACAATTCATTTTAAATACCGAACAAGCCATAGTAAACCTTAATAACATATATCAATTGCATGGTAATCCGAGTATATTTAAGTGAGTTAGAGCACGGACAGACATCCGGAAGACAGATAAACAGAATTCATAAACACTTTTTAATTATGTTGGAAAATGTTAAAAATGATATTAAGAAATAACCAGCTATATGATTCGTTAAAAAAGAAAGAAAAATCATGCATCAAGCATAGATTGTGTAACATTTTCCAACACTTCCAATATACTTTTACAAATCTGTACCGTTTAATAAGGTGAAACATGATGTCTAAGTAAATATTTTGGAAAATGTATAACACTTTTAAAAACCCAATTTCAGGAAAATTATCAAAAACATTCGGAAAAATATTCGATTTCTTTTGTGAAGCCCTGTATATCATCTATAGATTTGTATATATACTGCATAGAATGCTAAAATTTAGTTCAGTTAGGATACGCACAGCACAGTTTAAAGATCCCCTTCTGCAATTTCCGTCTATGAATGGAAATGTACTAGAGATTTTTTGTGCTGCCCTGTATAGGATCTATATAATTTGTATACCCCAAGTAATAGACAAATGTTAATTAAATTTAAAAACGCATTCCGCATATAAAAACGTACTTCCAGCAATTATTGTTATCAAACAGTACTTTAACGATTTATTTTGTGTGTCCCTGTAAATGAACGGTGGTATACACACAATATTCTATACACACAATATTCTACAGTAAGCCTCTTGTAATGCACCTCAGGGACATATATCAATTTCGATATGATTGAAATAGTGAAACATTTAAAAAGTAAACCGCAATCGATTTGTCCCCATAGACCGTAATGCAACGGAATTCTTTTGAATGTCTCTGTAAAAGAACTATAAGTACTATGTCCACCATATTCTATAGTAAGCCTCTTAAAGTGCAGTACAGTGATATATATCAATTTAATACATTTGAAATAGTGTACCACTATTAAAATAAATCTCAAATTATTTTCCCCCGTAGACAGTAATGTAACGGAATTCTTTTGAGTGTCCCTGTAAAACAACTATAAGTGCATTCATATTCAATTTCGAACATGCCATACTAAACCTCACTAACATATATCAATTGCATAACAATCCAAGTATAATTATGTGAGTTAGAGCACGGACAGACAGACAGACAAACCGAATACATAAACACTTTTCAACTATGTTGGAAAGTGTTAAAAAGCGTCAAATATTTTGTTTCGAAAAGCATGTTTTTGAATTATGTAATTTACAAAAAATATTTTTGTTACTCATATTTTAAAGGAAAACTATTTTTCTGTTGAATTCTTTAGATGTGTAAACTGTAAACATAACTTTTTAGAAAAATTACTTTGTTTACTATTGAAATAGCTCTGTGCGTAAATTTCCTTCCGGTTATGACGTTTCCTTAGCGTATCTCACCGCAGTAACCTTCAGTGGATAATAGCCTTCATTTCACAGTCAGAATATTTGTTCAACTAGTGCTTATTGTGTTAGTATGAAGCGAAACACGTGTATTTCACTTTTTCATGCACTAACTTGGTTGATTTTCGCCAAGTGTGAAGACTGGGCACATCATACCGTTTTAGATGGCAATGGGAAATATCAGCTGTTTTGGAAGCCACCGGAAGATAAAAACCCCGAGAGTGAAATCATCTTTCAAACGGTTGTCCAAGCGAAAGGATTTGTTGGTTTTGGATTATCTCCGAATGGTGGGATGAAAGGAAGTGATATTGTCACAGGGTGGATTAAAGATGGTCAAATCTATTTTCAAGTAAGCACGTTTTGTTCAATTAATGACTTTGATAAAATTTCAAATAAGATGTTTTAAAAATTCGGTAAATCCAATGGACTGCTGCATGAATTGGTTTATAGCAAACCCGAACAAGAGAATTCCAGTTGAAATCAATTCAAAACCCACCCAAACCCGAAAAAATAAATTTAATTTACCCACAATTGACCGAGCACGACCATTCAAACCGAAACCGAAATACTTAAACCTAAATCCAACCCGAAATAAAAAAAAAAAAAAAAAAAAAAAAAAACAATGGCACTCCGGGAGTGCCGACAGAAGTGAAAACTTGAACAATTACGTGTGTATTTTTTGAATTTTCAGGAAATGTTTTATTGTGCAGGAAATATTTTTAAATGAAGTGTTTTTTTTTTATTCATTAATATAAACTACTACTACAAAAATTATATTACAATTTTCATTTAATGCTCTATTGTACATGAAAAATAATGCATATTATTTTACATACAAAAATTGCAATCTGTTGCTTAAAACGTAAATTTACAAATACATAAAATATGAAATTTAATTAATTGGTATTCTTTGAAATGAATACCAATGAAACTTATGAATTTTCATCCACAATTTTAACAACTCTCAATACATTCATCATTTCTTCCATGAGATGTAGTTTCATATCTTTTGTAATAACATTTTTCTGCAAAATTGGGTTCCCGCTTCCTATCACTCCAAAAATTATGACTTCTTTGCTGCCTGTCTTATTTACGGTATTCGTGAACATTATGCTTTTTCTCTATCTTCATACTGCGCGTATTATTTGCGGTATCTATAATTTCTATCAACAAACTTTTCTTTTCTATAAAATGATTTCACTTCCTTTCCGTATCAGTAACCACGTTTCTTAAAACTTTCGTGAAATATTTCCTTATTTTAATTTTTACTTTTTATATTACTTCTGTTTATTTTTTTTTCTCGTGCTCGTTAAATTATAATATTTTCCGTGTTTTGTTATTTCATTTTCATCTTTTGATTTGGTCTCGCGAGTTGAGTCACTTTTATCTGTTTTCACCGCGCGTGCTAAATTTATCTTGAAATAATTTTCTGAATTATTTTTATTCATAATACCAATCATTTCGTTTTCTGCACGTGAACTATTTCCTTTTGATACTTTCGCTTCATTGTATGAATTGGCAACATAATTTAATTTGGTGTCGGTGACGGTAACGGTAACGGTGTCGCGAATTCAATGGTTTTTTCCCATCTCAAAAAATGCCCAACGCGCCTAAAGAAGTTTTCACTTCAAAAAATCAATTTAATTAATGAAAAATAATCTACAATCACACCTCTATTACCAATTTTATCCTTGCGGTAGTTTCAATGTACAAAAGTCCTTCCGGCCTGTACCGGGAGGAAAAGGTAGCTTTCCTATATCTTCGTTTTAAAATTTTAGCTAATGTTACTCGAAAACAGCAAGTTAAAATGCAAAGAAACCGTTTACAAAAGATTCGTTAATACTGAATTTGAATAAGAAATTTGCTAAATTATTGAGCTATAGCCAAGTTGGCTTCATTTATGAAGACTTATTTCGGTCGCCAAATTTGGCGATATTTCGCCAAATGTCGCCAAGTTTGGCGAGAATTTGGCACTAACGGATATGAATATATAGTTTTATGCGTATGATGGGAAATGATTACAACAATGAAAGATAATAATTTGCGAGAAGTCGCGTTCACTAAAATTTATAAATTAATCGTTGGATTTTTGTAATGTGCTATCTTGTTTCAAAATGTCTGCCACCCTAGAATTTCCAACTGCTGTATCTCAGCCGTTTTTTAAGATAGAGGTAAAACAAAAAATACTCCGGAATCCTTGTATCAAGGCCTAACACTTAAGCAAAAAATTTGAATTTTTAACTTTTTTGTATATTTATTTTAGTTTTAAATTTTTAAATGGCCGCCATCTTGAAACAAAATGGCGGACCAAGCTGGCCAACGAACTCGGTCGAGATATTGGTGAGCTTAATACACACAATTAGTTTCATCGAAATTGATTTATAAATACGAGCGTTATCGTATGACATAGGTCAGATATATATATATATATATATATATATATATATACTAGCTGTTACCCGTGACTTCGTTCACGCAACATTAAAAGAAGAATAAATACATTAATTAAGCAAAATATTTCACTCCCGATAATTAAAAACGTTAATAATTAACTAACTATTTATCACATTTCATAGGAGACAATACGGCATTTTTTGTTATAGGGACCTTGACATAACTCAGTCTTAAAAAAGTGAAATTTTGTGCCAAATAATCGCGAAAATAAAATTACAACCAAAACAAAAAGGAGGGCCAAATAAAATCGTGGAAATAGACGAATTGGGTAAAAATAAATGTCACCTGATAATGTTACCTGATAAACAATTTTACTTTTAACGCCTTTGTGAATCATCTTAACAGACATCCTTCAAAAAAACATTAATTGGAAATAGTACATGCTTTTTTCTTTAAATTCAATTCTGCCTCCTTGTTTTAATGCATAGCTGAAACAAATCTTGTTTTCTAAATGACAGTATGTTGACAGGCAATTTCTGTTCTCCAGAATAAAATGATTCATGAAGTTTGAATATGTGAAAATATGTTTTAATTTTTCAGATAATTTACTGAAATCAAGATTTTGTTTTCACCATCTATTCAAAGTGAAAATAAATTCTGTTTTTCAGTTTTAATGAGAAAATGGTGTAAAAAATATACTGATCTGTTTTATTTCTCCTTTTTTATACACAAATATGGAGTAATTTACTTTCCGTTTTTACAGAAACTTCGTTAAAAGTTACAAAAAAAAAAAAAAAAAAAAAAAAAAAAAAAACTTGGTATTTAATTAATTTTTTTTAATTCTGAGAGTTTGTGTGACATCCTCGGATCAATGATAACCGGTATTAAGTAGCGTTGCGTTAGATAGTCTAGGAGTAGTTGCGAAATACAAACACGGTCAGATTTTAATATAATAGATCCGTATTCATTTTCCTTTTCTTAAAATTATGATGTGATTTTTAGCAGAAAACTCTCATCTGTATATAACGGATACTCATGCTTAATAATCAGTATAGATAAAAAAAAGAAAAAAAAAATCGTTATAAATATGGCGTGAAATTCATCTACTTTTTATACTTACTGATCCTTGTATTATTAATGTAAGGAATTGATTCACACTCATTTTAAAACATATTGGAAAATTCCCGTTTTATTTCAAATATGACGTCTCTTTTTCTCCAGATAAATCCCATTTTAATGACATAATTCTTGTTAATTTTCTTTTCCAGGCCATTAATTTCAATACTGGCATAGGGGAAATTATGTTACTTTAACGAAATAATATTAAATCTTATGTTTTATCAACAAAAATGGAACTATTAACATTCGTCATTTTTTTTAGGTAATCGAGTTATTTCTTTTAGTTTTAAGAACGAAAATAGCTATTTCTCGCTATCCATGACATCATTTTCGACATAGATAATTTTACGGAGCATATTATTGACATTTGCTAACCATTTTCTTTTGAAACTTCTTTTTACTTTTTTAAAATTTAAATAAAAAATACGGTATAGTTATATTAGCCATGCGCAAACGGTAAAACGCTAACAAGAAGATTCATTCAATTCATTCAGAAGATTCATTTTCTTTTGAAACTTCTTTTTATTTTTTTAAAATTTAAATAAAAAATACCGTATAGTTATATATTAGCCATGCGCAGACGGTAAAACGCTAAGTATTTTACCATACAAAAGAAAAAAAAAGTGAAGAAAAAACCCAAGATCATTTTATTTCACCAATCAAAGCATATCCGCTTTATTTGCGATGTATGACGTCATATTGGCCTGTTTCCTATGGTTACGCATATTGAAACCTTGTATTATTATCAAAAACTAAGAAAAGTACGTTCTATTTCTAATAATATTATTTAATCTTCTTTTTAATTCTTTAATTTCTTTTTTCATTTTTATTTTTCACGTGAAAATTTTTCAATTGAAACTAAATTGTTGAGTAAAAATTATTATTCCGGGTTTTAAATTAGTTGTGGCAACGATAAAGTATTAGCAACGGTAAAGTAAATTTAACCATTTTAAAATATTATACGAAAAAATGTCCATTTATTCTCTATGAAAATAACGAAATTTTGAATTATTAAGAAAAATATTTGAATAAAATAAACAAAAACCAGTCTATGTTCATTTCACGGTTATAATCAATCTATATGCAAAAATACAGGATCATTAAATGCTCCATTTTGACGCTGGCTTCAGCCTAACATTTGCACACAATCAGATTTATAATATTATTATATATATATAAATCAACATTTGAACGGAGGGTGGTTTTGGGGTCTGGGGGTCATGATCGGTGAAAATATACCGAAATTTTCCGGAATTGTTTCCTCCGAACGACTGCAATAGCCTTTATTTATTCAGCTAGAATAATTATTTAATGAATGAAGTTTGCATTAGCCGAAAAAGCAGCACGTGTATTTCCCTTTTTCATGCTGTATGTTTGATTTTCGCAAAGTGTTAAAGAGTGGACACATCATACCGTCTTAGATGGCAATGGGAAATATCAACTGTTTTGGAAGCCGCCCGAAGATAAAAATCCCAAGAGTGAAATCATCTTTCAAACGGTTGTCCAAGTGAAAAGATTTGTTGGTTTTGGATTATCTCGGAATGGTGAGATGAAAGGAAGTGATATTGTCACAATGTGGATTAAATATGGTCAAATCTATTTTCAAGTAAGCACGTTTTGTTTAATTAACGACACTGATAAAATTTCAAATAAGATTATATTAAAAATTCGGTAAATTCAATCGAGTCCTACATGAGTCGGTTCATGTGATATAGCATAGGTTATAGCAGTCATACTCAACCATTTTTTTCTCGCCTCTCGCGGGCCACAAACTATAGGTGGGCCGCAACGCACTTAAAAAAGGGTAAAAGGAAAGAGTAATTAATATTTTAAAATGACATAAGTAGTGCAACAAAATTAATGTTATTAGTAAGTTGAAAGTTTGTCGCGCAAGAATTGTTAGCAAAAAGTTTTAGCACCACTATTTCAAATCAACAAAATTCGGGTGTGACTTCTATTGCAAATGTTGAAGAAATATTCCACGAAGTTTGTCGTTTGGAAATAGTGGTGTAAAAATTTTGGTGTGAATTTTTTCCGCGACAAATGTTCAATCCTAAAAAGAAATATTACCTATCTAATAAGTATAAAACGTATAATATAACAAGGCAGAATGTCTAAATTCTAATAAATAAATAAACGAGTCGTTGGGGACCACCGTAATACTTATCCATCATGGATATGCATAATGTAAAATATTCAAATAAAAATGTGTGAACTACTTATAAAATGCATTGCAATTCAAATAAAATCGTGGCTTGATGACGTCACAAACTTTAAAGGCTCGATTACTGAATTGCTTGAAAGAGGTTTTTCCTTATAACTCCAAAAATAATAATCCTATTAACTAGCGGTTTATTGAATCTGATTAAGCGTCAAATTTCCAATTAAAATATATCTTTGAAGTGAAATTTGGATGAAATACAGAGTCATGAAAAATCGAAGAGTGTGGAAAATAGGATTCCAAATATCTCGGCAACTCATTATCCGATCGACTTCATGCTTTATTCAAAATTTATGTTTCTTTATTGTCTTTTATATTCATTTCTTAAAATAAACAATTTCGAAAATTTTTATATACCTTTCATCAGAACGAATATTTCGAGAGTCCGAAAAAAATTGTTCCGGTTAATCGAGGTTATTGAAATGAAATAGGCTTCTTCCCATTATTACATACTAAGTACATACCAAATTGCAAGTCTCTATCTCAATTTTTTCGGGAGATAGAGCGTTTACAGACACACAGACGGACGGCAAATTTTTTTTTCTAAAAATATGTTTTTCGGAATCTCCAGTGTCTGAAACGTGTAAATCCGTCAAATTTTTTTTTTCGATTTTCAAAACGATTGCAAGACTTACCCTATACTACGTATGATGGGTAAGTAATAAATAAATAAAAACAGGATATTTTCCCCAATAAATCAATCTTTTGCTCAGTGCAATTTTTTTTTAAATTTTATTATAGAAATATATAGTACAAATTTAATTAATTAAGAATAACGTTTGATTAGTGTTGAAGATTACGAAATGTATATACAAATGTAGCACAGATAGGACTACATGAAAAGAAACTTCAAATGAAAAAATATAAAATAACAGTGAAGATTTTAAATACTTTGTATTTGTATGCACATCTCAATTAATTTTATAAATAAGGATTAATAATTTTGTGTCTCGGGCTGTGCGTATAAGGTCAGCGGGCCACATGCCGCCTGCGGGCCGTAGGTTGAATATGGCTGGGTTATATAGTGTCACCAATCCTATTCCTGTTTATCTGTACTCTATACTGTACATTCTAATAAATATACACGAAAGGAAAAATGTTCTTTTGCTTTATTTTTCTTATTTGTAGACAAATTAAATAAATATGTCAATAACATTAATAATTTTTAATTATAGAATATTTGTCACAGTGGTCTTAATTTCGCTACTAAATAATTCATGAAGAATTTTAGTTCTTACAAAAATGTAACAATATTATCCCTCATGATGCACTATTGTTTAAATTGCACATACTGTAATTATATATACTTTAATCTTTTGTAAAGATCTTTAGATGTATCGCAATATAGTTTAGAGTATAACTTTTAAATGTTTGCAAAATATATATCTTTTCGTTAAAAATTATCTTAGGCTGATTGAGATTTTATAGGTACGATTATCAGAATTTTACCCACAAACTTCTAAATTTATGAAAAAAAAGTCCTTTAAGTTGGAGGTTACCGCTACAATTAAAAAATAGCTAAAAATAATGAAAAAAAAAATAATGAAATACTTATCTGAACTTATATTAAAAAGTATGAAATAATTAAAAATTGTATCGTAAAGATGAAAATCACACTTAATTTGATTAATTGAAATGTATCAGTTAGTTACGTATAATAAAGCAAAAAACATTTAAATTCGCCATAAATAATTAAAACTATAGCTTGCAAGATTTGCACCGTGCAGATTCGTATTTTTTGTCATTTGACGACAGGTAATTTCTCTGTCCATAACATATATTGTGGTTTTAACGGTCTAATTTCGTAAAGGTCAGTGAGATTTCAAATTGCCCTCGCTAATGTTAAACCTATGGGCATTTTTCATTCATATTTTAAAAATATCTCCTCAGGAAGTTAATATTTTAAACTATTTTTCATTCAATTCCTACTATTAGCTCACACCCTCTCTATATTTATATATCTTGTTCAAATTTTCAATCGTTAATAAAATTCTTTTTATTCATCCACTCAAGTTCAAATACATTTTTTTGAAACTTGTAGTGGATGACAATTCATGTTAATACAGTTTTTTCAAATATTAATTCATTAATTTAATTAAATTAATTAATTTTAGTTTTATATTTCATTTCTGTTCAAAAGTATAGACTCACTCCATTTCATTTTTGTTCAAAAGTATAGACTCACTCCATTTTATTTCTGTTCAAATGGATAGACTCACTCCATTTCATTTCTGTTCAAAAGTATAGACTCACTCCATTTCATTTCTGTTCAAAAGTATAGACTCACTTCATATTTTAGTCTCCTTCGCCCGCGCGCCGCCTGATCTTTGTCCGTGAACAGCCCCATTATCTTTTTACGCGTGAATGTTTCGGTATGGTACTTCATTGTGAAGTCTGGTAATTTTTGAAATTCAATATTTGAAAAACGGCATAATCATTAGATTTTGAAATTTATATCAAGAAAAATACAATTTTTTTACCTTTCTAACGCAGTTTGTCTAACAATTTTGTGAGAAATACTTTTCGAGCTATTAATTTTTGGTATTTTAGCTATTTATTTTTTATTTAATTTTTAATACATTTCAAAAATTTCTCTTATATAAGATATTTAGCAGGGTATAAATTTAGGAATAAATACTGTCAGTGGCGAAGCGTGTAGATCGCTGGAAAAAAATCTTTTTGACCTAAGTAGGAATTGACTTTAAATTTTTTTTATATATTACTTGTTTCTGGTGTACTCCTCTTAAAGGATGCCTCTTTCTTTTTTTCAGTTGACGAAATATTTCTTAAATATATGCTTAAATTTAATTGATATGTTAAAACCTTACTCACAGCTATTAGCTTAGCTAAGATTTTAATACATAAAATATTAAATTAAGCGTTTATTTAAAATATCTTTTAACAACTAATTAAAAGAGAGACATCCATTAAGAAGAGAATACAGAAAAAATATGTTAAAACCAACACCCTTATGGGATAATGTCACCCTTCTTTCCCAATCAGGAAATCTCATGTTAACCAATGGGAAAATTTAATTAAGTGATTAATCATTACATAATATAATTATCGGAAAACGGTTCTCACCATAAGAAATTAGCCGTAAATTGCCGACGTAGTACATTTTAAAAAAATTGTCTCCTTCGATTTAAAGTATTTTTAAGAAGATGATAAAATTTGAAAATTTCCTATTAGAAAAAATTTCATAGTTTACCGGATTTTTTTAAAACACTTAAAATTTAAGTAGACAATTTTTAAAAATGCACTATGTCGTCAATTTACGTTTCTGATGATGAAAACTGTTCCGGCTAATTTGTGAAATAGCTATTTAGCCAGCGCATGCGTAGTTTGAACTCATATTTTCATGTGAACTGAAGAGAAATAATTGTATTGTTGACATGTAGATTCTAGATGTAATGCGTCGAATACTTGGCGCTAATATTCTTTTATGTATTTAAATGTCATTAAATGTCCTTTTGTGCCGTAAAATGATAGATTAGCTTAGATTAGTTTACTAGATTAATCTCCACTGAATCACACGTAAGTTTTAGAATATATTTATCATTTTACTCAAATTAGTTTTGATTGAATTTCAAAGAATAGAACAGAGAATCGTATATTTTTGGTGCAAGCGGCCTTGAAAAGGATTATGATAACTTCGTTCGGAGAGTGATTTCGCAACAGAAAGTAATTATTTTGTTTGACTGGAAATCGGTGAGTTTCTTTTTATGATTATATTTTGTTTTGAAAATGTCTGAAAATAAACAAACGAAAATGCGTGATACGCATCGTAATCTTCTCAATAAAATTTTTGAAAGTATCGATCAATATTTAACTAGTACAGAATATTCTATACAAGAATTAGAAGAGCTTCTTGACAAATTGAACGAAAAATATAAAACTATTAAGGAACTTGATAACACCATTGTAACTACGATTAATGCTAAACATATCGAAACCGAAATTTTAAATTGTGACTTGTATGACCAAAAAGTAATATCATATAGATCAAAACTGAACTTTAAGATAAAAAATTTATGTTCTAATGATAACAATGCTTATGTTAACAATGTTTATCCAGTGCGAGCAGATCATGCTACTACCGAACTGAAAAAGGTAAAGCTTCCAAAATTACATATAAATAAGTTTTTTGGTGAACCTGATAAATTTACAGAATTTTGGAACACCTTCGAAACAGCCATAAATCAAAACACAAGTCTGTCAGATATTGAGAAATTTAGTTATTTGAAAAGCTTAGTTTCGGGAACGGCTGCAAACACAATAAGTGGATTCAGTCTAACGGAAAAAAATTATGCAGCGGCCGTATCCCTTTTGAAAGAAAGATTTGGTAGACATGATATGCTCGTACATGCTCATTTGAATAATTTACTAAATATGGAATATCTGAAAAGTTCTTCTGACACTCGGGGTTTAAGAAATCTGTGTGATAAATGTATAGTACAAATTCGTAATTTAGAGTCACTAGGTGTAAAATCAGATACATACAGTGGATTACTTTATCCAATATTACTTAAATTAATACCCCCAGCTTTAACGTTAGAATTCAATCGGAAGTTAAATGATGGAGAAATGTGGAATATAGAAAATCTCATGAGTTTTCTTAAAAACGAAGTTGAAAGTAGAGAAAGGGTATTAACTATCCATGATTTAGATGTTAAAAAATCATTTCCCAGTGATAATAAAATTGAACATAGATCAAAATTTATTGACAAACAATCAAAATATAAACCGAGATTGCAATATAGTACGAAAGGATTTAAACAGAATAATGTTTCAGCTGCTGAATTAATGACTTCTGTAAATAAGAATTCTTGTTTATTCTGTAACAGTATTGATCATAATAGTGAAATGTGTGTATCTTTAACTATAGATCAGAAAAAAGAAATATTAAAAAGGCAGGGAAGATGCTTTTTATGTTTACAGGCCAAACATAGAATTAAAGAATGTGAGAAAACTAAAATGTGTGATATTTGTAACAAAAAACATAGTAGGGCCATTTGTTTCCAACTTGAAAATGATTTAAAGGTAAATACGGATAAGAGCGTCGTATCTGTTTCACATTGTGATAACAGTTCTACTAATAATGTACAAAATAAAAACACACAATGCAACATTTTTTTGCAAACTTGTTCCGTGATGGCAAAGGATCCGAAAGATAATAGAACTGAACCAATTCGTATTTTATTGGATAATGGTAGTATAAGAACATTCATAATTCGTGATGTTTCACAAAAATTAAATTTACCTGTTATTAGAACAGAAACTTTATCTGTTTATGCTTTTGGAGCCGAAAAGGCAACTGATAAAACGTATAATGTAGTAAAAGTAAAATTAGAAAATAGAGATGATCCCTTTTCAAATATTGAAGTTGAAGCCCTCGAGACAGATCAAATTTCAGCTGCTTGCTTACCCACTCCTGATAAATACATTCGTAAAACTTATAGTAAATTAAAAGGGTTACAACTAGCTGACAGTTACGAATGTAATAATAATAAAATTGCAGTATTAATTGGATCAGATAATTATTATAATGTTGTAACTGGTAGAATTAAAAGATTAAAGGATAAACTCGTAGCTACTGAAACCCTTTTTGGCTGGTGTTTACAGGGTTACATGGGGTCAGCCAACGAATTGTTTAGCATGAAAATTATAGTTGAAGAAAAAGATATATCGGATCAAATCAGAAATTTTTGGCAATTAGAAAGCTTAGGAATTGAATCCGAAACTAAAGATGTTAATAATGTAGACGAAGATATTATGTCTGAATTTCAATCAAGCATAGTTTTTAAAGATAATCGGTGCAAAGTTAAATTCCCATGGAAGTCTAATTTGAAAATGTCTCTTAATAATAATTGTGAAGTGGCATACAGACGATTTTTGAAGTTGAGAACAAATTTTACAAACGATCCTTTGTTATTCTCGGAATATAAAGCTATTTTAGATAGTTATTTAGAAGAGAATATTATTGAACCTGTTGAGAACAACACATCGGAGGAAAACACATTTTACTTACCCCACAGAGCAGTAATTCGCGAGGATAAGTCGACTAGCAAAGTCAGAATCGTATTCGACGCAAGCGCCCATGCTAAAGGTGAACTTTCACTAAACGATTGTTTATATACAGGCTTAAATCTGATCCCTGAACTGTTCAGCCTTTTAATCAAATTTAGAAATTTTCCTGTAGCGATTACTGCAGACATACAACAAGCATTTTTGCAGATTGAGATAGATGAACAAGACAGGGACTTTGCAAGATTTTTTTGGGATGATGAGCCATGCGTTGAAGATCCAGGTAAGCAATTTAAGATCTTCAGATTAACAAGAGTTCTCTTCTGTGTGAAGTCAAGCCCCTTCCTTCTGGCAGCTACTATCAAACATCACTTACAGAGGTATGTAACAACATTTCCTGAATCTTTTGCTATTTTAAATTCATCGTTGTACGTTGACGACCTGATTACCAGTGAAAGTGATGTTGATTATGCATTTAAACTAAGTAAAGAAGCCTTTAAAATATTTCAAAATGCCAGTATGACTTTTAGGAAATGGAAAACAAACTCATTAGAATTACGTGAAAAATGGGAAGCACATGGTTTACACGTTGATGAAGTAACAGATAACTTAAATCTTAGTAATCAGCATTTGATACCTTCCAAGGTTTTAGGGGTTGCTTGGGATCCAAACAGTGATAAGTTTTCATTTAAAACTCAAAACTTAGAAAAATTCCTGTCGAGAAAACTTAGTACTAAACGTTATCTATTGCAGACTGTTGGTCGTATTTTTGACCCATTGGTTTTATTAGTCCTTATACTATTAGAATTAAATGTTTAATCCAAGAAGTTTGGTGTTTTTTTTTTTTTTTTTATACCGCTAACCAGGCCCCTACCTGCCCGGCATGAATGCCTAGCTTAACGGGTTAGTACCTGGGTGCGGGGCGGAAATCGCCTGATCACAGCATGGCTGTGATCCACCTGACTATTGATTTGTTCACATCGCTGCTGTGCTTGCTCTCTTGTGATTTGCTACCGCTATCTTTGTTTGCCGGTTCAAGGTTTCTGTTTAACTTTGTTGAATTGACAGATTTAATAGGTCTCGTAATTTAGAACCTTGATCAGGTGACGAGACCCTCACCTGACTAGGCACCCCAGAGGTATTATTCACAGGTAAAGAAGTTTGGTGTTTAGGACTTGACTGGGATGAAAATCTACCCAAACAATTGGATATTTTGTGGAATGAATGGTTCGAGGAAATCAAAGAACTGAATAGTATTAATGTTCCTAGATATTATTTGGCAGATATTGCCATAGAAGAAGTTGATTATTTTGAGTTACACAGTTTTTCAGACGCTTCAAAGAAAGCATATGGTACAGTAGTGTACCTTAGAGCAGTATTAAAAAACAAGAACGTTGTTACCAGCTTTATTGCAGCAAAAAGTAGAGTGGCCCCATTAAAAACTGTTTCTGTACCTCGCCTAGAATTATTAGGCGCACTTTTGTCTGCTAGACTTTGTCATAAAATTTCTAAAAACTTATATTTTCCTGCAACTTGCTACTTTTGGACTGACTCTACTATTACTTTCTATTGGATTAGAGGAGAGTCAGAAAATTTTAAAATGTTCGTCAGAAACCGAATAAAAGATCTTAGTGATCCACTTAGTTGGTTTCATTGCCCTGGACAAGATAATCCCGCCGATCTAGTTACTAGAGGTTTGAAAGTTTCAGAATTGAAAGATTGGTTTTAGCCTTTCAAAAGTACCTACTAATCTTTGGTGGCAAGGTCCCCAATGGTTAAAACAGGACAGATCTTTTTGGCCTAAATTCGAAGAACCATTTGATAAATTAGATATTTCTGAAGTTAAGGATCAGTTAGAACTAAAGAAAAATACTGCTGTGAAATCAACTATTGTTGATAAAAATGAAGGAAACACTGATTTAATTAATCGATATTCTTCTTTTATGAAATTAATAAGAATTACTGCATGGTGCTTGAGATTTCTTAATAACTGTAAACCAGACCCAAAAATTAAGAAACATGATTATTTAGATAATTCTGAGTTACAAAATGCAACGAAAAAACTAATAAAGATTGTACAAAATTCCACATTTCAAACGGAAATTCGATGTTTAAAAGGAAAACGCCCTCTACCAAACAACAGTAAGATCTTGAATTTAAATGTGTTTTTAGATACAGATGAACTGTTAAGGATCGGTGGAAGACTGAAGTTTTCTAATGTATCAGAATCTCAGAAACACCAAATACTGTTACCAAAGTCTCACTATTTCACCGACCTATTGATTGAATATTATCATAAAAAGTTTCTACATTCGGGTACTCAGACCACTCTTTCTTTATTAAGACAGTTTTATTGGATACCATCTGGTCAGAGCCAAGTAAGACGAATTGTAAATAGATGTATGACTTGTCTTCGAACAAAGCATCAAACTATTCAACAAATGATGGGTGACTTGCCCCGTGATAGAATTGTACCCTCTAGACCATTTGAGAAGACTGGCGTGGATTTAGCCGGTCCTATTATAACAAAGCCTAACTTAAAAAGGTCAAAAATAACACTAAAGGCATACATTGCTATATTCATCTGCTTTTCGACCAAAGCCGTTCATTTGGAAGTTGTTTCAGACTTGACCACAGAAGCATTTTTAGCCTGTTTAAGAAGATTTGTTGCTCGACGATCTAAACCTTCCATTATATGGAGTGACAATGCCACAAATTTTAAGGGTACTTGTGCTCTTTTGAAATCCTTTTATCAAATTTGTGCTTCGAATGAAATTCAGCGTTTTAGTGCAGAAGAAGGAATACAATGGAATTTTATACCCCCTGCATCACCACATTTCGGCGGACTATGGGAATCGAATATCAAAACAATGAAGCCAATCCTCTTAAAGATAACTAAATCTTCTATCTTGAATTTTGAAGAACTGACAACACTCGTGACACAAATTGAAGCAGTTATGAATTCACGTCCGTTAACGCCCTTGTCTGTAGATGTTAATGATTTACAACCACTAACACCTGGTCACTTCCTTATTGGAGGTCCTCTCTTAAGTATTCATGAAAATAATGATGTTTTAGATTCTTTACCATTTTCTTCTAGGTGGACACTGATTCAAAGATTAAAAATGCAGTTTTGGCTGCGCTGGAGCCGAGAATACTTGAATGAACTGCAAGTCCGCAGTAAATGGAAAAAGCCTTCACTAAATCTTGAAGTTGGTCAGCTGGTCTTGTTAAAAGATGGAAATGACAAATTTATTGACTGGAAATTAGCTCGAATTTTGAAAACCTATAAAGGTGACGATGGACTTGTTCACGTCGTCGATCTGAAGACATCCACAGGTATATTACGTAGAAACATTACTAGAGTAGTGCCTTTGCCATTTTATGATGATGTTGGACAGCCGTCCAACGACGGGCGGGATGTTCCGGCTAATTTGTGAAATAGCTATTTAGCCAGCGCATGCGTAGTTTGAACTCATATTTTCATGTGAACTGAAGAGAAATAATTGTATTGTTGACATGTAGATTCTAGATGTAATGCGTCGAATACTTGGCGCTAATATTCTTTTATGTATTTAAATGTCATTAAATGTCCTTTTGTGCCGTAAAATGATTGATTAGCTTAGATTAGTTTACTAGATTAATCTCCACTGAATCACACGTAAGTTTTAGAATATATTTATCATTTTACTCAAATTAGTTTTGATTGAATTTCAAAGAATAGAACAGAGAATCGTATAAAAACGGTTTTCCGATAATTATATTAGGTAATGAGTAAATGACCTAATCAAATTTTCATATAGGTTAACATCGAATTTCGCGAGGAAGCCTGTTTCGGTGAAGTATGCCTTTAATACGTCAATTCAACTGTTGATGAATTTCAGGCTTTTTTACTTATTTTACTTTTTAAAAATAATTTGGTTTGCCTTTTTGCCGTTAGTCTGTCTGCCTCTGACCTTACTCTAACTTTCGTAAATAAACTCGGATTGCCATGCAATTTTTATATCTCATTGAGGTTTACTGCACATAAAATGTTCGGTATTAAAAAAGAAGAGTGTAGCATTTATAGTTCGTTTACAAGGATATACAAAAGAATTCCGTTACATTATGGTCTACTGGGAAAAATCGCTTGCGGTGTATTTTATTGATGTTACGATATTTCAAACATAATAAGATTGATATGTATAACTGATGTGTAATACAACATACTTTCTCAGGAGTATAGAATAAATAGCATTTATACTTCGTTTACAGAGGCGCACAAAATAATCGCATTACATTGTGATGTGAAGGAAAAAATTGTTTGCGGTGCATTTTATTGATGTTATGCTACTTCTAACATAATGAAATAAAAAATGACCACTTAGATGCTATACAATATGTTTTCTATTGATTATGAAGTGCGTAGCATTTATCGTTCATCATATACAGAGGCACATAAAAGAATTCTATTACAGCACTACATATGATCGATATTTGTTGGAAGTGAGTTTTCCGCTGTTAGTATGCTTTTTTAAACTATATTTTAGTGTATTACATGGTGTGTATAAATTCTACAGTTCATATACAGGACTACTCGAAAAACATTTGCACACATTACCGGATATGGACAACAAATGCTGAAAACGGATTTTTACTGAGTTATGTGTTTTTTTAACTTGTTTACTTAGATATCCTACTTCATTGTATAAAAAAAATGAAATTTCTTAATAATATTGTGTTAGTTTTGGGATGTGTTTCATAATCTATGCCTGATGTATTATTTTTCGTTCTTGTTATTATTTGTATTTAGTTTTACGATTGTTATTTTTATTTAGTCTTACTTAATAATTACTTAAAATTATTATTATTATTATTATTATTATTATTATTATTATTATTATTATTAGTAGTAGTAGTAGTAGTAGTAAGCTACAGAGTTGTTCATTTCTTTGAATGAACAACTCTGACAATAACGGAAAATGCCGTGTTGTTTATGACAAAAGCACAACAATCAAGAAAAGGAATCTCTGTTGTAACAATTGTTGCATTAGAGATTATGGTTATGCAAGATTCTTCATTTACTATTTCGTTCATATGTGGAAAAAAGGATTGTCATTGATAATTGTTCTATGTAACTGTGTATGTTATAAGATGTAAGCATGCAAGATAAATTTTTGAATGTAAATGCACAGGGTGATCCAAAAATCACAAAATAAATAAAAATTCAATAATTCGAAAAGTACAGACAGTAGCATGATGCGGCATTTACTGAAATTTACAGAAAAAACATGGATTATTTTTTCTTGTTGTTGTTAAATAACGAAAGTTTTATTGTCAGAATTATTATATTTACCACCAAGTACCATTTCCGTTGCATAAGAAGTTTGTACTGAGCTGCAGCACTGTTCACAACGCAACTAGCATTGCAAAAGGTAAATTTATCGGAAGAAATTAGCATACTTGCCAACGTTCAACAATTCTTCCGTAAAATATGGGTCAATTTGACCAAGGTTAACCAAGTTTCGAACTAGAAAATTTATTTGATGTATCATTTTTTATTTCCTTTCATGTTTCTACATGGAACTTTTCAAATTTCATTTCTTAAAAAAAATTCTGGTACGAAACGTGTTTAGTCGTGAAATTAACCGACATTTTACGGAAAATTAGTTTCAGGTTGGCAGTTATGCATAAGCGAGAATATTTGTCAGACGTGGCAAGATACTCTGCAGAGCACAGCAAAGGATTACTGGTGTAATTCCTGTCGCATGATGATTTGAGACCGCTGACCAGGTCCCTAGCTGCCTGGGTCATTGCCTAGCTGAAAGGATTTTGATGCCTTGCAGCGAGACGAAATTCACCTGATCGCCTCATGGCGTTTGATCCACGAGACAAGCACCATGGCCACTGTGACTACAACGTTATTTAGTGAATTATATTACTTTACTGCATTTTCCTGTTCTTGGTTATTATTTAACTTTGTTGATTTGGCACTGCGCAACAAAGTGATTTACATAGTCATGCTTGTTGTATGATGTGGATGATTTTTGAGGTCAAACTTAGCTTCAGAAATGATTGGATGAGTGGGGGGGGGGGACAAACAAGTGGGTTGCAGCTAATAGATAAGTTGAACCTGGAGATGAAGAAATCTTGGGGCTAAATACAAGGCAGACTTTGTAGTTGCCGAGGGAGACGATACTTTGCCTTTATACCGTACACCAGCGAATAAAAACTGGCTCCTTAGGCTGTCCCATTGGAATGTTTTTGCTAGCTAGTGCAGCTTTGCATGATGGTTTAAATTGCGACAAGCAGAAGCTTCAGGACCGCTACTGTATTAACTGTCTGTAAACATATAAGTAAGGAAAAGATTCATGCAAGAATATACTACTTAACACTAAGATAATTTAAAAATAAAAAGCATTTATTGATCTGTACCACTCTGGCGGATAAATAAAATCAGCCAATAAGAAAGTTTGTTTAATTCTTGTTGTCTTTTTTTCTTTTTTAAATACTTATAAGCTTATTAGTTCAAATTAAAGTTTTTCAAGTCTTTTTAATGCTTCATATCTCCTTTATTGTTAGGATCGACATGGTGTTGGAAATACCCTTCCTCCCAAGGATGAAAAACAAGACTGGACGTTACTTGAAGCGAAGGAGAATGACACGCATACGACTCTGAAATTCAGTCGAAAGCTCGATACTTGCGACGAACAAGATATAATAATAAATGTAAGAATTCTTGATTTTGTTCTTAAGGAAATTTTTCAATACTAAGTTTAGTTAAAATCTGAAATATGTAGCTACAATAAATGGCGTAGTGAATTCATTAGCAAGTAACACGTATTAGATATTAAACTAACAATACACATAGGTAAAGTAAAGTGTTCACATTCAGCTCAAGTTCAGCTCAAGTAAATGCGATATTTGCGTTGAGGACCAACTTGAGCGCATATGGTGCCCCTATGCAATTTATTACATTGGTCCCCCTGTTTAGGGGCGTGCACAGGGGGTGGACAAAGGATACATTTGTGCCAGGTCCTAAGCTGAAAGGGGCCCGTAAGTACCCAATTACGGACCAAATTTTTACGAATATTACGTGTCTACGTATTAAGTCTATGCATATATAGAGCATGCAGGAGGCCCATAAAAGTAATCTGTAAAATGCCCTTCTAATATTTGCACCGGGCCTCGCAACTTCCGTACACGCCCCTGCCCTTTTATATACTGTTGGATTCGCCGATAACTCAGTTACTATTTATCATTACAAAAAACACACAATCTCAAAATAAAATATTCACTAGTGGACTCTAACTCTTTAATTTCTCACAACACTAAATAAAATGGTCGAGAGCCAAGATTTACACAACTTCTCTGATCGGCATCTCAAACCCAAATCACAATCACAAGTTTTTCTTTAAACATTTTACATAGACGGCGCTTCTAGCGGCAACATACCGCCGGGCCTTGAATGTTGCTAACATTCAATAATATAAATGCAATATAATTCAAACACAATCTCTAAATGAAAAATACAATCTCAAAAAAACACAATTTCTTCTCAAAAATACTACACTAAATAAAATACTAAATTTTCAAATATAAACACAAGAATGTAATACACTGCAGGAAAATATATAGTTTAATAAAACAAATGTATGAATTTAAGTAGTTAATAAACCATCATTCACATATGGCAAAGCAACAATTTTTGTGACTGGCCTTTTATATGTGCCATTTTTATCTTTCAAGGTGACAACTCTTATACTGGCCTGGATGAATTTTAATAATTCGGGCCAAATGCCATTTTAAAGGGCAATAATTATCAGAATTTTTTACTAATACTAAATCTCCCTCTTTTATCTTTACCCTTCCCTTGTACCATTTAGGTCTATTTAAGAGCTTGTTCAAATATTCTGATGACCATTTTTTCCAAATATGTTGTGTTAATTTTTGAACTAATTGCCATCTGCTCAACCTATTCATAGGAATTTCTGTATAATTTGGTTCTGGTAAGGCCATTAAAGAGGAACCAATAAGGAAGTCAGCAGGTGTCAAAGTTTAACAATCATTTGGATCATTTGAAAGGGGGCAGAGTGGCCGAGAATTAAGAACTGCCTCAATTTGAGTAATAAGAGTCAAGAGTTCCTCATAACTTAAAATAGTTTTACCTACAACACGTTTTAAATGGTATTTAAGGGATTTGATATTTGCCTCCCACAAACCTCCAAAGTGAGGAGCTGAAGGGGGATTAAAATGCCAGTTAATACCTTCATTAGCTAAATAATTTTCTATTTCCTCCTCACTTTTATCTTTAAATAAAAATCTGAGAATTGCTCTTAATTCTTTATTGGAACCAAAGAAATTTCGACCATTATCACTATATATATCAGAAGGTTTGCCCCGCCTTGCTATAAGGCGTTTAAGTGCTGCTAAGAATGCTTCACTTGTTAGATCATTTACTATTTCAAAATACAAGGCTTTTGTAGTAAAACAAACAAATACACAAATAAATACTTTTTTTACCTGTTTACTTCTACCCACGAAGTTTTTCACTTCAAAGGGACCACAGTAGTCCAATCCAGTACGCATAAATGCTCGGGCCATTGTTACTCTAGAAGCTGGCAAATCAGTCATTTGTTGCTCTGAATTCTTAGAATTTACCTTTTTGCAAGTCATACAATTGAAAAGGATTTTACGAACTATATTTCTAGCAGATAAGATCCAAAATTTGTTTCGGATGAGAGAAAGAGTTGTTTCAGCACCTGCATGGAAATACAAATTATGGAAATAATTAATAACACAAAAAGTAAAATTATGGTTTGAAGGAATAATCATTGGATATTTTTAATGCTCAGTTAAGTTACTGTTTCTCAGTCTACCACCAACTCGGATTACACCATTATCATCTAAAAACGGGCACAAGTTTTTCAGTTTACTACTGTTAGGGATTGTATTACCCTTTTCCAAATACTGCATTTCTTTCACGAATGTAGTCTTCTGGATGTTTTTTAGTACACAGAATAAGGACTGAGAGAGTTCACTGCTGGTTAAAGTTCCACCTTTGGGATACAAGGGATTTCTACAGTTATGGATGAATCTATTACACCATGCTACTACTCTTTGCAGTTTTATGAATGAAGAACTGTTATTAATGATGTCTAAAGGCTCAACAGTGTTAACTAAGGTACATACTTGAGTTACTGATGGTGCTTTCAATTCACGGATAAACAACTCACTGGTTTCAACAAAAATAATATCAGGAGACTCCACCATCTCAGGCTGTTGTAGGAATGATGGACCGAACTACCATAAATCACATTGCTGTATTTTGATGGGATCTAGGCCTCTAGAAATGAGATCTGCAGGATTTTGCTTAGAAGGTACATAATTCCACTGATCAATCGAAGTTAAACTTTGTATAATCGATACTCTATTTGCGACAAGATCATTCAACTCCTTTTTTAACCATGCAAGTATAATAGTACTATCTGTCCAAAAACAAGTTTTAGAAACTTCTTGCTTTAGAGCACTTAACACTTTTTGCATCAACTTAGATAATAGGACTGCTGCAGAAAGTTCTAGGCGAGGGACAGTAATATGCTTTAAAGGAGCCACTCTAGATTTACTAGTGAGCAGTTTGATAGCAGAATCACCATAAGAATTAATAGATTTTACATAAACGACCGCACCATAAGCAAGTTCAGAAGCATCTGAAAAACCATGCAATTCCACACAATTAGATTGTTCTACAAATACAAATCTTGGGATATTGATCATATTCACAGTTTTTAAGGAAGTAAGAAAATTAGTCCATTCGATATTTTCTTTCACTGGAAGATAATCACACCAATCTATTTTCAGCAACCATAATTTTTGGAAGAAAACCTTGGCCTTCGTAATTATTGGACCTATCAAACCCAACGGGTCAAATCTTCTAGCAATTTGCGATAATACTGAGCGTTTGGTATACCTTTCACTTTGCTCTATAATTAAATTAAATCCAAAACAGTCTGGTTGCGGCTTCCACAATATTCCTAATGTTTCTGTCTCATTGGAAAATGAATATTCAGATATTGCATTATTACACAAAAGAGAAGAATTATTTACTGACCATTTGTGAAGATCCATGCTTCCCTTCTTTAACAAAGATATCAGTTGTTGTTGGATCTCTTTAGCTGTGTCTAGATCATCAGCACCTGTCAAAATATCATCCATATATACGTCTTGAAATAATACATTTGCAGCGAAAAGAAATTCCTTTCCTTCATCTCTAGCTAGCTGGGTAAGGGTTCTTGTTGCTAAAAAAGGGGCACTCGTTGTGCCATAAGTCACCGTACATAATTTATACACCTTAACTGGTTCATGTACCTCAGGTTTAAACAAGATTCTCAATAAATCTCTCTGAATCGGATGTATCAATATCATACGGTACATTTTTTTAATATCCGCTACAAAAACAAATTTGTGCTTTCGAAATCGCAACATTATACTAAATAACTCATATTGGATTGTTTCTCCGTTATACTGCAAACTATTTAGAGATTTTCCGGTAGAAGTTAAGGAGCTAGCGTTAAAGACAACTCTTAATGGTGTGCTACTTGATTCAGCACGGAACACGCAATGATGGGGTATGTAATAAGTGATATCTGGTTCTTCAGATTCTATCACCTCTTCCATATGACATAAACTTAGTCTTGCATAAAGACTTTAAAAAGATCATTAAATTTAGGTTCTCTAACTAAGCGATTCCATAATGAATTTAAAACTTTCATAGCCTTTTTCTTTGATTCTCCAAGACAAGATGGGTCTTCCTTAAATGGCATTTTTACCATGTATTGCCCTGTTGCAGTTCTGGAACAATTTTTCAGAAAATGTTCTTCACAAATTTCTGATTCGTTATTTCTAGAAACTTCAGATTCTCTCTCAATGTTTTCTATTTCCCAAAAATCTCGAATTACTCTTTCTAACTCCAAATTATCTGTTATCAACCCACAATGTATATTACTTTCACCCTTAGCCGGAAGGCTTCCGCTAACAATATAACCGAAAACACTGTTTTGTAACACTATTCTAGTATTTAATGGTTGGGGGTAAATTTGACCTGACCTTAAAAATTCATAGAAATTTTCAGCACCCAAAAGCAAATCAATAGAGCCTGGCACATTAAACTTTTCATCAGCTAATTTGATGCTATTTAACGATGGAATACAAATCTCAAGCGGCCTAGAAGGCGTAAATTCCGTAATTTTCGGAACGACTAAAAAATCTAATTTTAAATAAAAATCTTTATCTCTATTCGAAGTAGTTGTGTTAACTCTAGATCTAACATTAAGGGACGAATTATTTATTCCTGAAATAGAAATATTAGTCTTTTCTCTTTTCAAATTTAGTTTATGTACTAAACTTTTACTCATAAAATTAGAGTTTGCACCGACATCTAATAAACCACGTGCTTCATGAAAATTACCATATTCATCTTTTATTAAACAAAAAAATGTGCTAAGTAACACAGCTTTTAACTCGTTAGACAAATTATATATCGTTGAAAATAAATTACTTTGGTTATTAGTTTGGAAAGGCTGGAACACTGGAGCCGAAACATCCAAATTAGATTTATTACCGACTTCGTTTTTAGAACTCATTTCCTGTGAAATTATCTCTGGATTTTCAACTTCATTTATTTTTTGTTCACGCGGGAAATGCAAAGTCACATGGTGCCTTCTCTTACAAATAATACAAGAGAATTTAGATTTACAATCAATCACTTTATGATTCATAAGACAGTTAAAACAAAGATTTTTGGATTTTACAAGCTCAACTCTATTACCCACTGACATGTTTTTATAAACAGAACATTTATGCAAAGGATGATTTTCACTACATGACAAAATACATTTAGAATTTTTTATGTCAGTTAGAAAAACTTTAGAAACATTTCGATAATAAGTATTTTTATTACTCGCTCTAGAATTGTCAACCACGGGTTTTCCCTTAGACGTATAATATAAATCAATTTCCCGAGATAATTCAATGGGAGAAAATCACGATTCTGCTGGTCTAACATTTATAAAATACATGACATCTTTATCAAGCGTTTGACAAATCTTATCAGAAACTATTAACTGTTTTAAAGTTTCGAAATCTGTCACATTCCTCAATTTTAAATAATAATCCCAACTCGTTGTTAATCGGGATGCAGATTGTACATATGTTTCATTAGGCTGACGTTGTGCTCTCCTAAAATGTTCTAAACAAGTTTGGGGGGGGGTTGGCTCAAATTCTCTAAGTACTATAGCCTTTACTTTTGAATAATCTTCTAACTCCCCATCTTTAATGTATGTAATTACGTTTGTTGCCCTTTCCCCTAACATATTTAGTAGAATTTCCGATTTATATTTTTCTGGGACATTTTTAGAAATAAAGGCTCTTTCTAACGATGAAAAAAAATAACCCCAACCTTCTGGTTCAAAACCCCCAGTTCAAAACTTTATCTATCTATCTATATCACTTTTTTATGGATAAGATAAATTCCATAATTCTCTTGCAAACTGATGCATTAAAATCAAGGGGCATAAAATCCCGGTCAAGTTCGTTTATGGGCAAAATCTTGCCAATGGGGAGAAATGGGAGGGGGAACACTGGTCCTCTTTGGTTCCCCCACCTTATATATCTTTAACGCGTATTTTTATTTATTTAATTTTTTTTCTGCGTGTGAATTTTACTTGATAAAATTATACATTTATTTTTCTCTTTAGGATAGCACCATGCGACTTATTTTTGCTTACTCCGATGATGATCCAAGCTCTGAAAATCCTTTCTACCATTTAACAAACAGAGGTTCAAAAAGTGCTTTACTACTTCAACTAAAAGCCGAAGAGCCAAAAGTTCAAGATGATTCATCTCTGTTATACTGGGACATCACATCACCTAATGTAAGAAAGTATCACTTATATGCCTGCACTATATATAGTAATACAAAAACACTCTCAAGGTAATATTAAACCAATGACAGTGTTTCTTTCAAATTTCTCGCTTGCATTTCAACATTTTTAAATATTATTTATTTATTTGCATAAGATGTTTGAGGTCGATGTCTAACCGGGTACTTTCGCATTTTTTCGATTTTGGTTGTAGTTTATTTTTTATTTTTTGAACATTTTCAGTTTCGGAGCCAGTTTTGAAAACGATAAGAAATCAGAGAAAAATAATAATAATGACTGCAACCAAAATCGAAAAAGCACAAAGCACTCGCTTAAACACAGATTAAAAAAAAAAAAGAATTAAAATATTGAAATGCAAACGTGAAATTTGAAAAGAACGCAGCCATTTGTTTAACATTAGCTTGCGAATGTTTTCACGTGATAACTATTTGATTTATTAAGAATTGACTGAAAATAAAAGCTGACTTAAAGTGAATTTTTATTATTAAATTCATTATCAGATTCTAGATGTCTATATTAACTATAATCCTCATTGAAAAAAACAAATATTTTAAGTGCATTCATAAAAAAAAAATCTTTTTCAGATTTTAGGTATTTACACTGCACACTACATGGTTTTTAACCCCTTCGCGATGGGCGTCGAGCATACGTCCATTGAAGACGTACAGGGTAGGCAAAATCTTTAATTTTTCAACACGTATTTTTGAATAGTAATTTTCGCCTTATTTAATCACAGAATTTCTGAAACAAAGATTTTAGCTTGGAAATACTAGTGCTGAAAGTTTACAAACTGTGTACGGCATGCTCGTCTCGAAAGGATTAATTGTAATTAAAGTGATTATTTTCCCTGTAAACTCCGTTAATTTTGATTATCTGAAGGTTTATAGACGATGAGGATGTATAAAGCGAAATTCGAAAAATAAATAGGAAATAAAAACAACGAAAACCTCTTAATTTGGGCATTTATAAGTGCTTTTAATGACAGGTTTGAAAGTGTTTGGAAATTACACATTTTAATAGACACACCTTCTCAGCGACAGAAATAAATCACAATGATGGAATTGTGTCGTTTTAGAAACAAGTGTGCGATACATAAAAACAAGTGGGTAAGTGTGATCGAAGATCGCACAAAGGGTTTCGTTTAATATTCCTTTCAAAGCACTTTAACCTTTCTTTAATAAATCCAAATAAATTTCATTTTCAAAAAAAAAAAAAAAAATAATAATAATAATAATAATAAATAATAATAATAATATTTTTTATAAAATAAAAATTTACCGGTCTATTTTTCTCGTTTTTTCGAATATCTGAACCAGCCCGGTAGCGGACGAAGCCCGCTATTATACTCTGTCATAATAATATCTGTCATGTGAACCAAAATGCGATATTAAAAAAAAAAATCAATTTCAAAATTAAACATGTTGTATAGAGACCTTCAAAATATGAAAATATGCCAATATTTCCATAATCGGGTTTTTATCATGATTCAATACGTTCCTCAAACTCATATATTTACTATTCTCTATTACTCATATTGATACTCTATTTGCATTATTTTCAAACATTTGAAAAATCCGATAAACTTCCAATATGACGTCAGATTAATTTTCTTTTTAATTATCTAATGACGTCATATTAAGCTGCTTTCTGTATTTAAACATTACTCATACTCCTTGTATTATTGAGAAATGTTTGAAAATTTCCGTTTTATTACCAATATGACGTCATATTAATCTTTTTTTTCAATTGGTGAAACTTTTTATTTCATTTTCATTTTTCACGTGGAAATCTTTCAATAGAAAATTAATTATTGTAGAAAGAATTTTATTGTAGATTTTTAATTGTTGGCAACTGCTATAATGAAAAATGCTTAAATTTAATAGGAAAAGTCTATTAGAATTTTGGTTTTTTATCTCTCTATATTAAAATAATACCATTTTTTCAAATTTTAATATTTTGAGCTTCAAAGTAGGTATTCAGCTATAAGTACACCAATTTTCATGCCTGTAAGTTATATAGTTTCTGAGAACCGGCTCTGTGACAGACAGACAACTAAGCGGGAGTAATAGGGTTTCGTGGGATGAACGAAACCCTAACAATAAAAAAAAATAACTGAAAATTATTCTTTTTCATTTTATACTGGATGGACCACGAAAAATTATCCCATCTTCTGTGGTAGTGTAATAAGATGCATAAGTAGTATTAGCAGGTCCACTGTAAAAATAACATGACAGTAGGGGTAAAATAAAATCACGGCAACATCTCTTAAATCTGATAATAATATACTGTTAAAAATTTCGTGCTGGGTTGAACCAACTTTTGGTGCTGCAGTAGCTGCAAAAATAAAATGGTGAAATCTCATTTCAACATTTGGAGCTATGGTTCAACCGGAGCTCCAAATGCTGGGACGAAATTTCACCATCATGGTTGCAGCTACTGCAGCACTAAATGTTGGTTCAACGCAGCACAAAATTTTTTAACAGTCTGTATTTAACTAGATTAATTTTAACAGAATTATTCTAATTGGTAAATAAATCATATGAGTTGTAATTTTCCAACTGGGCGAAAAGTGTCCGGGCCAGGATTCGAACCAGGGACATGTTGGCTGAAGCTGCTTAGCCAAGGTTCAAATCCTGGCCGGGACATTTTTCGTCCAGTTGAAACATTACAAGTCTATATTTAAATCGAATGGATACGCCAACTTTTAAAAATTCCTTTTTTGTTGGGAAGTATTTGTTTTCGTAGTGGTCCCATGTAAATTTTATTAGCAAACAAAAAGAGTATGTTTATATCTCTGTTTCTATTTGTCAGGTTATCTGGAGTCTAACTCTCGTAAAAACCAGCATATGGGCAATAAATTTCTTAATTCATACAAAAAGAAAAGTACTTGTTGACGTACACTTTCTGCTTTAAATTTCTCTGCTTTAAATTTGAAACTGTCTTGACAATTTCAGCATCTATTGTACGTTATTAATAAGTGAATAATAATAATAATAATAATAATAATAATAATAATAATAATAATAATAGTCATAATTTTTTTCATACATTACTCGAGGTGAGTTACCTTGCCGTGACCAATTCTGTAATTTAAAATTAAATAAATTTAAGAAAAAAAAATCAATGACTTCCTTTTTTCCCCATTTGGATTTGACGTCCTGCACCGCTGCAAGATATCGGATTTTACTTAAATGAAATATTAGCATTAGAAACATCTTAAACTAAGCTTATAGTTAGGAATTTCGGTTAAACGAATATTTGGATAATTAAGATAACTTCAACTATAGAGAACCCAATATTATTCAAGAGCAAGATATAAAACTTCTGAATTCCGCGGCATTTTTTCAAATCCTGAGTAAAAGAACATCATAATATTTTTTAACAATACACTGTATCATATATTTAGAATATTTTTGCTTTACAAAATTATTTTTTTATTTTATAATTCTTCAGTTTGACATCTCTCCCTACTCAACTATATACTGGTGTAAAATTTTCAAAAGCCCAGAGCTCTCTCGAAAGCACCATATTATTCATGTAAGTATCCTTTCTATCCTGGTTTGAAAAGTAAAATAAAAGAAAAGAATTTGAACTCTCTTTGGAGTAAGCCATAAACGTTCGCATCAGTTTGTTAGCATGATAATAGCAAGAAATGAAAACAAATAAAACATTTAAAAGAATAATAGCAATAATGCCATTATCTTTTAAATGTTTTCAAACAAAATATTATTTTCGATAACGATCATTTCAATTTCATTTGATCAATGATCATTTCAATTTCGACCAAATAAGAAGTAATGTGCCTGAGCGTAACACTGCCAGCGCTACTAATACGGCCACTAGGAGGTTTCAGCGTTTGAATCAGATTGTGAATCTTGAAAAGCCATGACACTTTTATGTTTCTTTTTTGGGGAATTCAGGTGGTAGTTTCAGATTTTTTGAGCGTTTCAATTTTTGACAATATTTTAGAATGCTTATTATTATTTTTTAATTATTTCATTTATATTAGATTAATTTCAAATAGAAATAAAATACTAGTCATAAAAATATTGAAATTGTTTCTTTCTTTCATTGACTTTTTTGCTTTACTGATCTAAAACTTAGTATAATTGGATTTATTAAGGAAAATAGGCAAGTGGCCGAATTACCTTCACTAGCCATATTACCTTAAGTAAAAGGTATTTTACGAAATTTAAAATGTGAAAGTGAAAATCAACCATGAAAATAAATATTCTTTACAAAATTTAAAGATGATAGGTAGCATTAACAACCCGTGTTTTTTATTTTTTCAAGGTTACCACAACCTTCAAAGTTTTAGCTTGAAATAATAGTGGCAATACCCTCAGTTACCTTATACACTGAAAGCTGGTGAAGAAATTTACTAAATTATTTTATAAAGGGCTTTTTTATTTTATTTGTTAAAATTTTTAAAAATAATTTCTTGTTTATCTGAATCATATATGCATGATATGGCAGATTACCCGTGGCTTAAAAGCACACTTAAGGTGCGTTTACATTATTTCGTTATCATTCTAGGCGTTAAATCATAAGACCAAACCAATCAGTGCGCTTCACTGGTTGTTTACGCGTACTGATTGGTTGGGTCTTATGGTTTAACACCGAAAACTCCAACGCCTAAGACGATAACGCCATAATATAAATAGACTTTTAGCAACATCGAACAGCCCACAGCAAAACAAAATGAATTATACTCCGAGTATGGATGTTACCCAAGCTACGTTGCCAATCATATGATCGGAATACCATTCAATTTCACTTTTAATGTTATATTTGTTTACGATAGCTTGTGTCAAACATGTACATTACTGTCTGTTGTTTCCATCATATAGCAAATCATATACCGTAATTTCCGGCCTATAATCAGCAATTATGTTTCGACCCAGAAATTTTATTTTGTATAATGTAACTAACTAGATAACTGTAAATATTTGACTTTTAATTATTAAATAAAATTTCTGGGTCGAAACATAATTGTTTGATCCACGGATCAAAATCGGTCTTCACGGATCATCACGGCCGGAAATTACGGTATATAATAACATAATTTATGACTCTAATTAAGTTCGATATTATGTTTTTCCCAACGATCTCTTGTCATATTTTATATGACCGTTAATATTTCAACTGCGCTAAACGATAAATGGTTTGGCTGAATTGGAATTCAAAATTAATGTTAAATGTGTTTGCCTTTAGGGTTATAATAGTCTTTGGCTTGGTACATTTAAAATCAAGTTTGACAACTATTTATTACTCTTCTCACGATTATCATGTAGATTGGACGCTATTTTCTGGTCCCGGGATCAACCACGCGGCAATGATGCTCTTTCCATCTATCTTAATAAAAGTCACATACATATTATTGCATTATTGGATTTTTATTGACTTTCTTTGAAGAACTTGAGTTATTAATAATTATTAACAATGGTTGGTTGGTTGTGTAGGGTTTTATGGCGCAAGGTCCCATTGGGGACAAGCTGCGCCAAAGAAAAAATGTATTAAAAAATCCACAACGTTTAATGAGAAAATTATCTGGATGGGGTTACCCATCCAGATATAGTCATACAGTATATAAAACAAATATAAAGAAATCTTAAAAAAGTGAGGTATAAAAATACTACATTAAGAAATATTATCTCCAGATGTCAAGTTAAGTAAGTATAAACTAACATTGTTATAGATAAAACATGAAGAGTATATAAAAACTATATCTCAAAATAAAAGCCAGAATGTTTTAAAAAATGAAAGAGTGCCCCATGAGATAATTATTAACAATGTATTTAATAATTGATCGGATGCATTTATTTAACTTAAAACTGATAATTTTATTTAAGCAATCTATTTTATTTTAGAAATCATTATCGTCAAAAAGATAATAGATAAACACTTCAGTATAAGCAGGGTATGTGACGTTTCTAAAGGTCCATTTACATTATAACGTTACAGTCTTAGGCGTTAACGTCCCAGGCGTTAAATCATAAGACCTAATCAATCAGCAGCGACATAAACAACCAGCAAGCACGATGATTGGTTGGGAAACTTGTACAGACCTTGTACAACTCACAGACCTCGTAGACCTGGGCAGACGGTTACGCCATAATGTAAACGCATAAATGTACTTTTAAACCACTGGCAACCTTCCAGGCCATTCTTGCCTATTTCAGATAAGCAAGAAAAATCGTTTTACAAAGGTTTCAAACTTTATCAAATTATTAAGTAAACTTCTTCACCAGCTCTCTGTCTATAAAAAACTGTACGAGAATAAACTGTTTTTTTACAGGTAAAACCTTTGATTGAAGAAGGACACGAAGAGTTTGTTCACCACATGGTTTTATACGAGTGTGTTGGAGCAACAGATGAAGAATATGCCGAATATGTCGATTTCCTCGGTCACGAATGCTACCATCCTAACATGCCGGACACCATGAAAAAGTGTGAAGGAGTAAGCATAGCATGGGCTATTGGAGGAAAAGTAAGAACTTCATCAAAATGCTAATTTCTGCATTTAAAAAATATCCATAGCGATTTTGTGCTTGTTTCCTCAGATTTCAGGTTATAAATACACTTTTTTAGTAGTAATCTTTAAAAAAATATTAGTGATCAATAAGATTGTTAGAGTGCAATCAACAGTTTCTAAAATTTCTTAGCACAGTTCATATGCAGTCAAGGGAACTGTTGGTTTGTCTAATCTTTTACGCTATCTATAATCCACATGGAATGAATTTCTTTATAGGAGCTTTGGCATTTTTTAAAAAAGCTTGGCGCAACTCGGGCTTTACAAAGTGAGATTTGTTGTCAAAACAAATCTGATGAACTTTTATGCTTGCTTATATATGTATATATATAAACATTTTATTTATGTATATATTATTATTGTTTCTTATATGCAATTCACTTCTATTTGTACATAAAATCAGATAAATGTCTTCTTTATATTAAACTAGCAAAACCCGCGGCTTTGCTCGCGTAATTGTTGAAATATACCAAGTGGTATTTGTGGGTCTATTTTTATGAGAGAAAATTATACTTCTACGGATAATTCTAAAATTACTAATTAAGCTACATTTGGAGTAAACTTCATTCTTATACTGTATTAGGCAAACATGAGACTCAAATAAATGAGAAGAGCTAAAATTAATTCCAAATAAATGGAAATTTAGAATGTATTTTGACGGTTTTCCGCTCATTTCATTTTCCATTTGAAATTTAAAAAATCTATCGAGAATTTACATTTAAAAAGTCAGCACCATGCCAAATTCCAAACTTCTAGTTAAACAAACAACTATATCACAGAAATCACAATTTTAGAACTTTTTTGTTCCTACACACATTAAAATTTCTAAAATTTTAAAAACTGTTCTGTGGATGAATTTATTTCTCTTACGTAAGAGCCATGTAAAATTTCAAGTTTCTATCCCTAACAATTTCAGATAAATCATAGTTTAGAAGGTTTTTAGAATATTTCCTCTCATTTCACCTTTTAAAACTTCGAATTATTTTAGAATTCTTTCTAAAATAGCCGTAATTTTATTACTAATAATACCGAGCTAGCACTAAAGTCTTAAAAAGAGCCACCATGCCAAATTTCAAGTTTCTAGACCAGCAGCATCACTATAATCACAATTTTGGAAAGTTTTTTGCTTCTGCACCTTAGTAGTAGAGGTATGAGAGTTAGAGTCCAGCAGGAGCCGTGAGCCGGAGCCGGAGCCGGAAGTAGCAGGTGTGGACACCGGAAGTTCTGCGAACGGTGAAGGTCACCGGAAGTCGCAGGTGTGGATAACAGACAGGTTAAGACAGGAAATAAGACAGGAAACCGGAAGGGATTAGAAGATAAGGACAGGATGAGACGTATTTTTTATGGGTTTTAATCAGATTCTTTCTTGACAGGGAAAATTTTTCTACACCAGATGTGCTGATGTCTCAAGGTTAGCGGAAGGGACAGGTGATGATAACAGACATGTTTATACAGGAAGTGATTCCGTAAGTAAGGCCGGAAGGTAATTGGAGATAACGTTTGGATGTTCTACAGCAGATGTGCTGACCACGCAAGGTCATAGGAAATGACAGATGTTGATAACACACAGGATGGAACAGGTATCTTTAGACAGGAAGTAATTCCGTAAGTAAGACCGGAAGGGATCAGGAAGTGAAATGTGATAAGACTTTCTGACTTTATAAAAGTTTAATATGAATTTTTCTTTTTTATAAAAAGGGTTTTAATTAGATTCTTTCTTGAGAGGGAAAAAAAAATTAGTTTTTTAATTTCATTTTTTTTTAAATTTCATAAAAGTTTTTTTTTTTTTTTTTTGTAGCGTTTTACGTATTATTTTAATTTTTAGTGACATTAGAACCTGCAATGCTCTGTATCACACATGTCTTATCTTAGGTTATCAAGGATGTGTGTGTGTGTTGTTATCTCTTTAAATGCGAGAGATGGGGACTTCAGACCTGTGTTTAATTATCTTTATCATAGTTTTAATGAACTGCAGGAAATTGTCTTTCACTATTGAGTAATTCGCGAGTTTTGGTTTAATATGAATGCTATTACATCTGTTTGTTTAATTTACAAGCACATTTCTCTTACAACATTCTGTCAACAGATCACTTCAATATTCGAAATAATAATTTAGAGGGAAAATTTTACTTTCTATACGAAATTTTATTTATAGAGATTGACGAAGATAGTATGCCTAATTCTTTCTTGTATTAACCTTATAATCATTTATTTTAGAAATATAGGTTTATAGTTTTGTTACGAAAAATAACGTGTTTACATATTTTAAAAACGAAAGCAAAGTGATTTTTACAAATGTAACTATAAGCTATACACCCACGCATTTGTGTTATTGAATTAAATGACAATGCTTAATATTGTATTCACCGTACTATTTTCCTGAAAAAGCCGTTTCACAAACTTGTGTACTGAAATTAATGTGACATTTTTAGGGAAAAAATTAATTCAAGTCTTTGAGACTAATCTTTCAAAGGAAAAAAAGATTTGTCATACTTTCTCTTACATTATATCTTCCGTTTTTTAAGTTTACAAATTTGTGGAGTAACTTAAATAATCGTTTTTATGCTAACTAAACAATATATTTTTTAATTATATGTTTTAGTTTAATTAACTTGTAATAGCGTCTTTTTTTTTTCTTTTTCTTAAAAGGGTACTGTAGAATAACTTATGTCACAAATACTACATCCTTCTTTAGTTAAATATGTTTCACTTAAGACATGACAAAGTGTCTTAGAAACATTTCATTTTGGAGTTAAGTGATTAAACAAGAAAAATATTATTTATAAAAACACAACACATAAGACCAGTGACTGAGAGGTTCTGGTTTTAAAGCTACTAGACGTTTGGGTTTAAACTTCTCTCGCGCTCGTCGACCTAACCGTTCGGAGTTTTCTTCGAACCTTGTCAATACGAGTTAGGAGCTCTTAGAATAACCCCTAGAGTGACCTATATCCCAAGCGTAGATAATCGGTTTTAACAAATAACCAACCATCCACAACACATAAGACATTTTAGATCATTTTAGATTATTACATTTAGTTAAGAAGTGATTTGACGTGCAAAATATTATTTATAAAAACATACAATAAGAGAATTTTAAAGATTTTTTTCCTTTTAAATGAACAATTTTTAGTGACTATTTAACTTATTAAAGAGAGCGGGTATTTTGTTTAGAGTTATACGATTAAAATAAATTTTCAATAGATTTGACTTTATACAACCAACATTTAAAAAAAAAAGGGAATGGAATCTAGTTTTTATAAATTAACGTATTTCAATTTTACAAATACTTCACACCCCCTCTTTTGGTAGACTTTATACACATAAGACATAAAAATCGTTTTAGAATACATCAATTAGAAATTAAGCAATTTGATAAGTAAAATATTATTTATAAAAGCAATAGATACAAAAGTAATAAAGATTTTTACTTACAAATGTACGAACTCCTGATAGGTAAGACTTTCTAAATCATTGTGCAAGAATTAAGTGGTTATTGAACTTATAACATTATAGGATGAAATAATCATGTGACGTATTTTTAATCCAATAAAATGTCAATATTTTTAAACCAATAAAAAGTTAGTATTTTTTACACGAGCGCCCTCTATTACTATATAAATTTCAATGAAACGAGTTCAGAACATTCTACTGTGACCTGGTATCGTTGTAATAGGTTGTATTTTTCGTTAAGTTAGTTTTCATTTAAGCTATTATGGAACGAGTTATGAATTCTTATGTTGGTGACGTAACTACCTTGGAATGTCAACACTCACCACCAAAGTTAAATAATCAAGAGATGGATTCTACACTTTTATTCAAAGAAGGACTCGTTTCGAATTATGAAGTGAAACCCACCTCATCCGGACTAAAGAAACATAAGTTACCCCATGTGTGTAAGACGTGTAACAAAGCATTTCCTCGAAAAGTTAACTTAATGTTTCACATGAAATGTCATTTAAAGGAAAAGTCTTTTCGTTGTGAGGTGTGTGCTGAAGTTTTTTCACAAAAGAGTGATTTACGTAATCATCAAAAGATTCACAAATCGCCCAAACAATACAAGTGTAGTGATTGCAACGAGATATTTTCCAGAATGGCTGACTTATTGAAACATAAGAAGACTCACAAGTCAGGAAAACAACATTCATGTACAAAGTGTAGCGAAATGTTTGATTGTGATTCAGATTTAGTACAACATTGTGATACTTTACATAAAGTTTTACCTAATGTGAAGAAGTCACCTGATTTGTTATTTGAAAAAGTGAAACATTTTAAAAGACAACATGATGTGCGAAATATTTGTACTAAAACTATCGTTGTGTCCAATGAGATGAATCAAAAAGACTTTCGTTCGTTTTTTAACAGTGTTCGATCGGATGTTTTAAACGAATTAAATTACCAATTACAAATGAAAAAGTCAATAAAATGGTATGCAGCCGTTAAAGTGGATGTCTACCGTGAATCACAGGATGGTGACTTAGAGAGAGCAACCCCCTTTTTCCTTTCCAAAAGTGAACTGGAATTAACAGAACAAAACATACCTGTGCATGTTGAGAATGCCTTTCTAAAGCTGTACAATGGCTTTGAAGATTTCACAGAACGTGTGTTTAATTGGACATTACAAAAAATTTTGAAATTAGAATTGATTACAGCTCAATATGACAGGCTTATTTGATTTGTATTACTTTAAATGATTAATAAATAGTTTTAATATGAAAAAAAATAGTGTTTTTTTTTTTTTTTTTTAGTTGATGTAAATTACTTTGAACAGTTTGACAATGCAACATAAACTACTGTTTAACATTTTGAATGTCTTAGACAAAATGGGAATGAATTTGTTGAAATTATGTAAAACATGATGAAATAAATGTGATGTATTTATTATATGTTACTTAAACTACAAGAGAAATGATTGGAAATGTGTTATTTTAAATCTATGATACTTTTAATCACTAACAAAGTAAGACGTGACGTTATGAATCATCGATGGGTTTTCCTTTGAGTAGGTATTAATCTTACTTATTGATAAGAAAGTTGAATTTTTCTCTTCGTTTAAACAATGATACTGCATGTTTTGATAATTTTCTCTCAACAGTCAACATCAATGTTTTTAACCTAGTTAAGAAATTTTTTAACTTAAACCGTCACTGAGTTTATCCTAGATAAGTAGATTTTTATATTTAACCTACATATAAATTAAATGATTAACTATAACCATGACTGTTTTTAAAATCTAGATAAGTAGACGTTTTTATGAAACACATCCAGTATTCTGCTGACTTTTATCGAGATTACATCAGTTAGTGAAGCATATTAAATTGTATAAAAATATTTTATGAAATGAATATGCGATCCCACGAAGAAGTGTTTCCACCTTCAAAGCGTCCACGCTTAGAAAAAGCTATGGAAAAATCAAATACTTCTGAGAAGGAGTTAAAAGACCCAAGATTAAAACTTTCTAAAATGGACAATGACTGTGTAACTATATCACGTGATATCTCCTCTACTAAGAACTTACCAGATGTGAAACCTGAGATCGCTATGAATTTTTCAAACTTTACCGGTGGTTACGATGCAACATCCTTCGAGAATCCACATCAAGAGTCAGTTTTTGCCCAGGACTATTTAAATACATTTTTCAAAGACATAAATTTTGAAAATTTAGATTGTTCTACCCCCTTAACCTCGCTAAAGGATGAACTCTTTCAAGAACCTACGAATAATATCTTACAGACTACTGTTAAACATGAGATGAACGAGCTACAAGCAAACAGCCTTTCACAAGCAAGTGGTGAAATACAAAGCATCACTACACCTACATTTGCCACTAAAAGTGACAAATTATACAATTCCAATGTGTTTCACAAAGAACTAAGTGACTGTTTCTACTTAACTTTGAAGTTAAAAAATAAACAATATTCTATACATATACGAGAATTTAAACGCAATGTATCTACTAATGAAGAAATCCCAACCAAAAACGGAGTTAATATGGATATTCATAGCTGGTATGAGTTTCAATATAAAATCCTTGCATTTAATTTAAGATACAAAAGTGCATCCTTTGTTTCTAATAACACGATTTTAGTGTTAAATCAAGATTCTATGATGCGAATTAAAAATTTGAAGAATTTTTCTCATGTTGACTTAAACGAACAACAAATGGAAAAATTAAAAGAAAGTACCTCACACTTAAATACTGTACTTTTACAACATATATACACAAAACTATTACCCTTTCTCATTAAACAGAAATGTGTGGTGAGTAACAGATCCACAGAAAAAGAACCTGTGTTATGGTCTAAACTTAATACGTGTATCGAGAGTAATATGGTAACAATACTTAACCAGTTGTATGAATGTACAGGATGTATTTTTCGACATGCAAGTCAAAGCCTTCACTCATGCTTCGCATTTAATAATAAGGAAAAATTTAATCAACTAGGTGAAGCTTTGTTAATGCTCATCGATTTCGATTATGTAATTTCAACGTTTTTGAATGGAGTTTATAGTGTTAGTGAACACTTTGTACATAAGCTTCATGAACAAACTGTTTATAATGAATTGTTTAAGACAAAATAAATGATTTGTTTTTTATCTAATCGAACTTTTAAGTGAAGAGATGTAATTTAACTTTTTTGTATATTCCAATTCAAAAATTTCAACAATTGCAAAAAAGATTAAACTATTGAAAAAAAAAATATTCACGATAGAAAAAAATTTTGAAAAAATTATTAGTTAACAAAAATAAAATAAAATAAAATAAAATAAAATAAAGTTAACAAAACAGCTTAAAAACATTAAAGTTAACAAAAAGTTTATAAATGTTAAAAGTTAACAAAAAAAAAGTTATGTTGAAAAGTTAAGAAAACAATGAAAAGTAAACAAAAATATAGTTTTTAAATTAAAATTTTTCAAAGTCTTCAAGTTAATCAAAATTAACTTTTTACTTTTAACTATTGAGAGACTATGATCTAACTGTTTATCCTCACAACCAACTGGTGCATATCAACTATATACTCTATATCTGCATATGCGCAGAAAAACATGGACATTTACACTAACGATTTTAAATTCGACTTTAAATTCGTTAAATTCTTTGCCAACTTTTAAGTTTAATTACTATACACAACTCGATTACCTTTCCCACAAAACACCTTTCAGAAACAAAACAGAAATTAACACTTACCGAAAAACACGTCCACTTTGGGTGTTAGTCTTCACTCAACTAACGTTTCTCCTTTATCTTTGCTAGGGGGCGCTGCAATCGCCGCTAGAGGCGTTAGTAATCTTCAGGTGTGTGATAAGAATAAACTTTAAATCCAACTTACACTCGCTCAGTCATTCTTGCTTCTCTCTACCTTGCTAACAACCGTTTGCTGCTGGCTCATTGTTTGGTTGTTTAAATTTGTTGAATGACGTCATCATGTGTTTGTCTAAACTTGTCCAGTCTTGTTTTTATGCAGTACGTCTATTTAGATGAGTCATCACTCGCTTATCTTGGTTGACTTGTCCAAACTTGTTTTTGTGTGGCACGTCTATTTGGGTGAGTCATCGTTCGCTTATCTTGCTTTACTTGTTTGAACTTGTCTAGTATCCACCACCTCATGTCTTTTGTCATAGCTTGAATATACTTTACACCAATCACTTAAATATAAAAGTCTTGTCACAACTTACTTAAACTTTGATAAAAATATTAATTATTTATAAATTTCATCAAATTCTTATTTTTCTGATACATTTACTATGTAATTTTCGTTCAAAAATATGGTAAAGCCCGATTTTAAATCGAAGTCTAAGATAAATTCCCCAAATTTGTAACATTTTAACACTAATAATAAATATTGTAAGCACCCAGTACATACAAGTTTTGTAAAAATAATATTACTCATAGCTAACTCGTTATGTCCCATGATACAAAACTTCAATATAACTAAAATCAGTGTTAAACGAAAATCTAATCACGTGTCTTTATATATTATTTTGAAATGCAAAGCATTATATCTAAACGAATGATATAAGGAGTAGTTAGAATAGTTCTTATATTTTTGTTAGTAAAAAATTTATACACATTATCTTACAAGGTTGCAATATTCAACACACGGTTCACCATATTTAAAAACGATTCACCATGATTTAAAAACTTAGTAACATATTTTAAATTTATAAATTTAAATTAAAACATATTTTTATAAATAAACAATTATAAATACTTAAGTATTTTTAATTTAAATTTATAAATTTAAAATATGTTACTAAGTTTTTAAATCATGGTGAATCGTTTTTAAATATGGTGAACCGTGTGTTGAATATTGCAACCTTGTAAGATAATGTGTATAAATTTTTTACTAACAAAAATATAAGAACTATTCTAACTACTCCTTATATCATTCGTTTAGATATAATGCTTTGCATTTCAAAATAATATATAAAGACACGTGATTAGATTTTCGTTTAACACTGATTTTAGTTATATTGAAGTTTTGTATCATGGGACATAACGAGTTAGCTATAAGTAATATTATTTTTACAAAACTTGTATGTACTGGGTGCTTACAATATTTATTATTAGTGTTAAAATGTTACAAATTTGGGGAATTTATCTTAGACTTCGATTTAAAATCGGGCTTTACCATATTTTTGAACGAAAATTACATAGTAAATGTATCAGAAAAATAAGAATTTGATGAAATTTATAAATAATTAATATTTTTATCAAAGTTTAAGTAAGTTGTGACAAGACTTTTATATTTAAGTGATTGGTGTAAAGTATATTCAAGCTATGACAAAAGACATGAGGTGGTGGATACTAGACAAGTTCAAACAAGTAAAGCAAGATAAGCGAACGATGACTCACCCAAATAGACGTGCCACACAAAAACAAGTTTGGACAAGTCAACCAAGATAAGCGAGTGATGACTCATCTAAATAGACGTACTGCATAAAAACAAGACTAGACAAGTTTAGACAAACACATGATGACGTCATTCAACAAATTTAAACAACCAAACAATGAGCCAGCAGCAAACGGTTGTTAGCAAGGTAGAGAGAAGCAAGAATGACTGAGCGAGTGTAAGTTGGATTTAAAGTTTATTCTTATCACACACCTGAAGACTACTAACGCCTCTAGCGGCGATTGCAGCGCCCCCTAGCAAAGATAAAGGAGAAACGTTAGTTGAGTGAAGACTAACACCCAAAGTGGACGTGTTTTTCGGTAAGTGTTAATTTCTGTTTTGTTTCTGAAAGGTGTTTTGTGGGAAAGGTAATCGAGTTGTGTATAGTAATTAAACTTAAAAGTTGGCAAAGAATTTAACGAATTTAAAGTCGAATTTAAAATCGTTAGTGTAAATGTCCATGTTTTTCTGTGCTTATGCAGATAGAGAGTATATAGTTGATATGCACCAGTTGGTTGTGAGGATAAACAGTTAGATCATAGTCTCTCAATAGTTAAAAGTAAAAAGTTAATTTTGATTAACTTGAAGACTTTGAAAAATTTTAATTTAAAAACTATATTTTTGTTTACTTTTCATTGTTTTCTTAACTTTTCAACATAACTTTTTTTTTTGTTAACTTTTAACATTTATAAACTTTTTGTTAACTTTAATGTTTTTAAGCTGTTTTGTTAACTTTATTTTATTTTATTTTATTTTATTTTATTTTTGTTAACTAATAATTTTTTCAAAATTTTTTTCTATCGTGAATATTTTTTTTTCAATAGTTTAATCTTTTTTGCAATTGTTGAAATTTTTGAATTGGAATATACAAAAAAGTTAAATTACATCTCTTCACTTAAAAGTTCGATTAGATAAAAAACAAATCATTTATTTTGTCTTAAACAATTCATTATAAACAGTTTGTTCATGAAGCTTATGTACAAAGTGTTCACTAACACTATAAACTCCATTCAAAAACGTTGAAATTACATAATCGAAATCGATGAGCATTAACAAAGCTTCACCTAGTTGATTAAATCTTTCCTTATTATTAAATGCGAAGCATGAGTGAAGGCTTTGACTTGCATGTCGAAAAATACATCCTGTACATTCATACAACTGGTTAAGTATTGTTACCATATTACTCTTGATACACGTATTAAGTTTAGACCATAACACAGGTTCTTTTTCTGTGGATCTGTTACTCACCACACATTTCTGTTTAATGAGAAAGGGTAATAGTTTTGTGTATATATGTTGTAAAAGTACAGTATTTAAGTGTGAGGTACTTTCTTTTAATTTTTCCATTTGTTGTTCGTTTAAGTCAACATGAGAAAAATTCTTCAAATTTTTAATTCGCATCATAGAATCTTGATTTAACACTAAAATCGTGTTATTAGAAACAAAGGATGCACTTTTGTATCTTAAATTAAATGCAAGGATTTTATATTGAAACTCATACCAGCTATGAATATCCATATTAACTCCGTTTTTGGTTGGGATTTCTTCATTAGTAGATACATTGCGTTTAAATTCTCGTATATGTATAGAATATTGTTTATTTTTTAACTTCAAAGTTAAGTAGAAACAGTCACTTAGTTCTTTGTGAAACACATTGGAATTGTATAATTTGTCACTTTTAGTGGCAAATGTAGGTGTAGTGATGCTTTGTATTTCACCACTTGCTTGTGAAAGGCTGTTTGCTTGTAGCTCGTTCATCTCATGTTTAACAGTAGTCTGTAAGATATTATTCGTAGGTTCTTGAAAGAGTTCATCCTTTAGCGAGGTTAAGGGGGTAGAACAATCTAAATTTTCAAAATTTATGTCTTTGAAAAATGTATTTAAATAGTCCTGGGCAAAAACTGACTCTTGATGTGGATTCTCGAAGGATGTTGCATCGTAACCACCGGTAAAGTTTGAAAAATTCATAGCGATCTCAGGTTTCACATCTGGTAAGTTCTTAGTAGAGGAGATATCACGTGATATAGTTACACAGTCATTGTCCATTTTAGAAAGTTTTAATCTTGGGTCTTTTAACTCCTTCTCAGAAGTATTTGATTTTTCCATAGCTTTTTCTAAGCGTGGACGCTTTGAAGGTGGAAACACTTCTTCGTGGGATCGCATATTCATTTCATAAAATATTTTTATACAATTTAATATGCTTCACTAACTGATGTAATCTCGATAAAAGTCAGCAGAATACTGGATGTGTTTCATAAAAACGTCTACTTATCTAGATTTTAAAAACAGTCATGGTTATAGTTAATCATTTAATTTATATGTAGGTTAAATATAAAAATCTACTTATCTAGGATAAACTCAGTGACGGTTTAAGTTAAAAAATTTCTTAACTAGGTTAAAAACATTGATGTTGACTGTTGAGAGAAAATTATCAAAACATGCAGTGTCATTGTTTAAACGAAGAGAAAAATTCAACTTTCTTATCAATAAGTAAGATTAATACCTACTCAAAGGAAAACCCATCGATGATTCATAACGTCACGTCTTACTTTGTTAGTGATTAAAAGTATCATAGATTTAAAATAACACATTTCCAATCATTTCTCTTGTAGTTTAAGTAACATATAATAAATACATCACATTTATTTCATCATGTTTTACATAATTTCAACAAATTCATTCCCATTTTGTCTAAGACATTCAAAATGTTAAACAGTAGTTTATGTTGCATTGTCAAACTGTTCAAAGTAATTTACATCAACTAAAAAAAAAAAAAAAAAAACACTATTTTTTTTCATATTAAAACTATTTATTAATCATTTAAAGTAATACAAATCAAATAAGCCTGTCATATTGAGCTGTAATCAATTCTAATTTCAAAATTTTTTGTAATGTCCAATTAAACACACGTTCTGTGAAATCTTCAAAGCCATTGTACAGCTTTAGAAAGGCATTCTCAACATGCACATGTATGTTTTGTTCTGTTAATTCCAGTTCACTTTTGGAAAGGAAAAAGGGGGTTGCTCTCTCTAAGTCACCATCCTGTGATTCACGGTAGACATCCACTTTAACGGCTGCATACCATTTTATTGACTTTTTCATTTGTAATTGGTAATTTAATTCGTTTAAAACATCCGATCGAACACTGTTAAAAAACGAACGAAAGTCTTTTTGATTCATCTCATTGGACACAACGATAGTTTTAGTACAAATATTTCGCACATCATGTTGTCTTTTAAAATGTTTCACTTTTTCAAATAACAAATCAGGTGACTTCTTCACATTAGGTAAAACTTTATGTAAAGTATCACAATGTTGTACTAAATCTGAATCACAATCAAACATTTCGCTACACTTTGTACATGAATGTTGTTTTCCTGACTTGTGAGTCTTCTTATGTTTCAATAAGTCAGCCATTCTGGAAAATATCTCGTTGCAATCACTACACTTGTATTGTTTGGGCGATTTGTGAATCTTTTGATGATTACGTAAATCACTCTTTTGTGAAAAAACTTCAGCACACACCTCACAACGAAAAGACTTTTCCTTTAAATGACATTTCATGTGAAACATTAAGTTAACTTTTCGAGGAAATGCTTTGTTACACGTCTTACACACATGGGGTAACTTATGTTTCTTTAGTCCTGATGAGGTGGGTTTCACTTCATAATTCGAAACGAGTCCTTCTTTGGATAAAAGTGTAGAATCCATCTCTTGATTATTTAACTTTGGTGGTGAGTGTTGACATTCCAAGGTAGTTACGTCACCAACATAAGAATTCATAACTCGTTCCATAATAGCTTAAATGAAAACTAACTTAACGAAAAATACAACCTATTCCAACGATACCAGGTCACAGTAGAATGTTCTGAACTCGTTTCATTGAAATTTATATAGTAATAGAGGGCGCTCGTGTAAAAAATACTAACTTTTTATTGGTTTAAAAATATTGACATTTTATTGGATTAAAAATACGTCACATGATTATTTCATCCTATAATGTTATAAGTTCAATAACCACTTAATTCTTGCACAATGATTTAGAAAGTCTTACCTATCAGAAGTTCGTACATTTGTAAGTAAAAATCTTTATTACTTTTGTATCTATTGCTTTTATAAATAATATTTTACTTATCAAATTGCTTAATTTCTAAATGATGTATTCTAAAACGCTTTTTATGTCTTATGTGTATAAAGTCTACCAAAAGAGGGGGTGTGAAGTATTTGTAAAATTGAAATACGTTAATTTATAAAAACTAGATTCCATTCCCTTTTTTTTTTTTAAATGTTGGTTGTATAAAGTCAAATCTATTGAAAATTTATTTTAATCGTATAACTCTAAACAAAATACCCGCTCTCTTTAATAAGTTAAATAGTCACTAAAAATTGTTCATTTAAAAGGAAAAAAATCTTTAAAATTCTCTTATTGTATGTTTTTATAAATAATATTTTGCACGTCAAATCACTTCTTAACTAAATGTAATAATCTAAAATGATCTAAAATGTATTATGTGTTGTGGATGGTTGGTTATTTGTTAAAACCGATTATCTACGCTTGGGATATAGGTCACTCTAGGGGTTATTCTAAGAGCTCCTAACTCGTATTGACAAGGTTCGAAGAAAACTCCGAACGGTTAGGTCGACGAGCGCGAGAGAAGTTTAAACCCAAACGTCTAGTAGCTTTAAAACCAGAACCTCTCAGTCACTGGTCTTATGTGTTGTGTTTTTATAAATAATATTTTTCTTGTTTAATCACTTAACTCCAAAATGAAATGTTTCTAAGACACTTTGTCATGTCTTAAGTGAAACATATTTAACTAAAGAAGGATGTAGTATTTGTGACATAAGTTATTCTACAGTACCCTTTTAAGAAAAAGAAAAAAAAAAAGAAGCTATTACAAGTTAATTAAAATAAAACATATAATTAAAAAATATATTGTTTAGTTAGCATAAAAACGATTATTTAAGTTACTCCACAAATTTGTAAACTTAAAAAACGGAAGATATAATGTAAGAGAAAGTATGACAAATCTTTTTTTCCTTTGAAAGGTTAGTCTCAAAGACTTGAATTAATTTTTTCCCTAAAAATGCCACATTAATTTCAGTACACAAGTTTGTGAAACGGCTTTTTCAGGAAAATAGTACGGTGAATACAATACTAAGCATTGTCATTTAATTCAATAACACAAATGCGTGGGTGTATAGCTTATAGTTACATTTGTAAAAATCACTTTGCTTTCGTTTTTAAAATATGTAAACACGTTATTTTTCGTAACAAAACTATAAACCTATATTTCTAAAATAAATGATTATAAGGTTAATACAAGAAAGAATTAGGCATACTATCTTCGTCAATCTCTATAAATAAAATTTCGTATAGAAAGTAAAATTTTCCCTCTAAATTATTATTTCGAATATTGAAGTGATCTGTTGACAGAATGTTGTAAGAGAAATGTGCTTGTAAATTAAACAAACAGATGTAATAGCATTCATATTAAACCAAAACTCGCGAATTACTCAATAGTGAAAGACAATTTCCTGCAGTTCATTAAAACTATGATAAAGATAATTAAACACAGGTCTGAAGTCCCCATCTCTCGCATTTAAAGAGATAACAACACACACACACATCCTTGATAACCTAAGATATGACATGTGTGATACAGAGCATTGCAGGTTCTAATGTCACTAAAAATTAAAATAATACGTAAAACGCTACAAAAAAAAAAAAAAACTTTTATGAAAAAAAAAAAAAAATGAAATTAAAAAACTAATTTTTTTCCCTCTCAAGAAAGAATCTAATTAAAACCCTTTTTATAAAAAAGAAAAATTCATATTAAACTTTTATAAAGTCAGAAAGTCTTATCACATTTCACTTCCTGATCCCTTCCGGTCTTACTTACGGAATTACTTCCTGTCTAAAGATACCTGTTCCATCCTGTGTGTTATCAACATCTGTCATTTCCTATGACCTTGCGTGGTCAGCACATCTGCTGTAGAACATCCAAACGTTATCTCCAATTACCTTCCGGCCTTACTTACGGAATCACTTCCTGTATAAACATGTCTGTTATCATCACCTGTCCCTTCCGCTAACCTTGAGACATCAGCACATCTGGTGTAGAAAAATTTTCCCTGTCAAGAAAGAATCTGATTAAAACCCATAAAAAATACGTCTCATCCTGTCCTTATCTTCTAATCCCTTCCGGTTTCCTGTCTTATTTCCTATCTTAACCTGTCTGCTATCCACACCTGCGACTTCCGGTGACCTTCACCGTTCGCAGAACTTCCGGTGTCCACACCTGCTACTTCCGGCTCCGGCTCCGGCTCACGGCTCCTGCTGGACTCTAACTCTCATTCCTCTACTACTCACCTTTTTTAAATTTGAATTTTGGAAAAAGTGATCTGTGCGAGCATTTACGTCTAAAAAATAACAGACATTCCAAATCTTAAGTTTCTATCCCTAACAATTCTGAATAAACCATAATTTAGAATGTTTTCCGCTCATTTTACACCTTTAAATTTCGAATTTTAATAAACTGTTTATACTGAGCGTCTGCATGTTAAATGTTACCACTATTCTAAATTTCTAATTTCTAATTCGAATAAATCCAATTAAATCATAATTTAGAGCGTTTTTAGAACGTTTTCCGCTCATGTCACCATTGTAAATTTCGAATTTTTTAGAAACCGTTAGCGAGCATTTGCATTTTAAAAGTAACCACCATACCAAATACCAAGCTCCTATACCAACTGTACCAAATAAATCGCAATTTTAGAACTTTTTTTTGCTGCTACACCCTTTTAAATTTCTCATTTTTAGAAAACTGTCCTGTGCGAGAATTTACGTGTCTAGAGTAACAGACATGCTAAATTTCTACCCTTATCAATTCCAAATAAATCGTAATTTAGAACGTTTTTAGAATGCTCTTTGCACTCTCACTCTTTCAAATTTCAATATTTTAAAAAACTGTTCTGTGTGACCATTTTTGTCTTAAAAGTAACAGCCCTGTTAAATTTCAAGTTCCTACTCCTAACAATTCCAATAAAATCGTAATTTAGAACGTTTTTAGAACGCTTTCGCTTATTTCACCCTTTTAAATTTCGAATTTCTGTACAAACTATTTAGTCCAGTCAAATTAGGCAGATTTTGGATCATTTTGGGACATAATTACGAAAGTTTTGAAACTTGGAAATATTGTTTGGGAGGGTCTACTAATGAACATACTAAAAGTCCTGATGGGTAGGGGGTGAGCGCGAGGCGGGGGAGGTAAAAGAAGGTACCATTTTTCGTTTTTTTGTTAATATCTCGTAAGTTATAAGTCCTACGGAAAAATTGCTAATACAAAAAATAAAGACAATTAAATTCTCTACCAAAGAGGTTTTATACATTTTTCTCTAGAGTCCATAGGTAACAAGATAATCGCATTCAAAAATGAAGAAATTTGTCAAGAAGTCACACCAGCGCCAGAGAGCGGGTCCACGGCTCTTACATTATTACACCTATTTAACCTAAACTTAAACGGACATTAATAAATCTTGTGGTCAGAAGAATGGAAGCCTGAACAATAACTTTATCAAATGACATTTTTTGTTAACATAAAACATACAAAAATGAAAAATGCGTAAAATACAATAATATAGGAATAAACATTATACTCAAGTTCTTGATCATTTTGATTACCCCGGGTTCAATGGGAAATTTCAAAAGATGTTGATTTATGTTCCATTTCCATTATGATATCCTTGAAATTAAGTATTCATGTTGGTGAGGTACCCGGATATAGCTGTATTGTATTTTGTTACATTTGGTTCATTCATTCGGAAAATATAAAATATTTTATTTTGCGCCATAATGCTTTGCTATGGCAATTCAGGCGATTTTCAAATTTCCATTTGGCGAAAGAATAAATTTTGGTGGAATTTCATACATGTTTTCGAATAATGTAAAACATATTGTTTTATAAATTTACTTATTTGACATTCATTTTTTTTCTTTCTTTTATCGTTACTTAGCTACTGTTTTTCATAGTCTATAAAAATATTCATTCAAATAATCCCGATTGCGAAAGAAGAAATATGAAACCTGGCTGAGGGAAACAAAACATTAGCTAATTTTTCATAATTTGGTCTGCAACACAGAATTACAGCGTCAAATTCATAACAGCGTCAAATATGAACGATGTTATTAATATTACGGTTTTGAATTGAATCTGGATACTACTCGCATTAAAAGGCTATCGCAAAAAAATACTGTATAGCTCCAAATCACGTTAACAATTTTGTCAATTGGCAGTAGACACAATGATGAATGACTATCCATTAAGTTTAAAAGTCTCCAAATATACCTATTTGGTGGTGATCTTAGTAAGCTAATGCTATAGAGTAGATTAGGATGTATTTAGATAAATTATTAGATCTAAATATTATAGAACGACAATCAAAACTGTTTTCGGAAACAAAAATTGTAAAAACATTAGATTTCCTGATCTGCAGATTTACTTGTAATTATAACTAATATAATTGTATTATCTTTATAATTATTAATCGCAGGTTTTTATAATTATTATATTTAATGTATCTTTATAATTATTAATTTAATTAAAATTTCTGTTTTTAAAATTCTATAGCCCTTTATTATTAATATTATTATTAATAAACCATATTAAATGAGTTATGTAGCGAATATATATATGTATATGTACTTATACACATCTATTACATGTACTACCTACAAATATTTGCGTATTTATAGTGTTAATTACAATATTATACTAGCTGACCCGCTCGGCGTTTCCCGGGCCCGTGATAATAACCTTAAATATACCTAAAATCCAAAATCTGTTAGTTTCACATGCCACCGCCAGGGGGCACATTCTATTCTAAATAAATCTATCCCAACGAAACTCCGTTATTCAACCTATCGGTAGATATGTTAGTTAAGGGAATGGGGACTCAAATAAGTTTAGGTTAAGTAAGTGCAATGTAAGTGCCGTGAACTCGCTCTCTGGCGCTGCTGTGACTTTTGGCAAATTTCTTGATTTTTGAATGCGATTATCTCGTTAACTATGGACTCTAGAGAAAAATGTATAAAACCTATTTTGTAGAGAATTTAATTACCTTTATCTTTTGTATTAGCAATTTTTTCGTAGCACTTATTAGATTACGGGATATTAACAAAAAACCGAAATATGGTACCTTCTTTTACCTTCCCCCCCTCGCGCTCACCCCCCCATCCATCAGGACTTTTAGTATGTTCATTAGTAGACCCTCCCAAACAATATTTCCAAGTTTGAAAACCTTCGTAATTATGTCCCGAAAAAAACCTAATTTGACTGGACTAATTAGCGAGTATTTGTAACTTAAAAGTAACCGCCATGCCAAATTTCAAGTTTCTAGTTCTTTCAGTATCACAAAAATTGTAATTTAGAACGATTTTTTTCTCCTTCATCTTTTTAAATTTCGATTTAAAAAAAAACTGTTCTGTTTGTGCATTTGCGTCTTAAAAAGTAGCAGCCATGTCAAATTTCAAGTTTCTGTCCTTAACAATTAAAAAAAAATCGCAATTTAGAACGTTTTCAGAACACGTTTCCCTCATCACCCTTTTAAATTTCGATTTTTTTAGAAACTGTTCTTAGAGAGCATTTACATCTTATAAGTAACTATCTTGCCAAAATTCAAATTTCTAACTAACTTCTTCACAAAAATCGTGATTTTAGAACGTTTTTTGCTCTTGAAACCCTCTTGGAGTTTCGACATTGACATCAAATATAGCCTCTGTTAGAGCAGGGATTCTCACCATCAATTTGCCACCACCACTTTTGAAATCGGTTTGGTAGTTCCAGAGATTCCACAGAAAATGTAATTTAGACTGTTTTTAGAACGCTTTTCGCTCATTTCACCCTTTTAAATTTCGAAATTTTTAGAAAGTGTTCTTAGAAAGCATTTACATCTTATAAGTAACTACCATGCCAAATTTCAAATTTCAGTAGTTCAATTTCTTCAGTATCACAAAAATTGCAATTTTAGAACGTTTTTCATTACCGCACCCCCCTGGGGGTAGTGGCACCGACATCAAATATGGCCTATGTTGGAGCAGGGATTGTCACGATTACGTTTGAAATCGGTTCGATAGTTCAAGAGATTCCATAGAAAATTTAATTTAGAATATTTTTAGAACGCTTTTCGCTCATTTAACCCTTTTAAATTTCGATTTGTTTAGAAACTGTTCCTAGAGAGCATTTACATTTTATAAGCAACTGTCGTGCCAAATTTCAAATTTCTACCACCTTCAGCATCTCAAAAATTGCAATTTTTGAAAGTTTTTCTCTCCTGCACCCCTCTGGGGGTAGTGACACCGACATAAACTACAGCCTATGTTGGGGCAGTGATTGTCACGGTAAATTTGCCACCATCACTTTTGAAATCGGTTCGGTAGTTCCAGAGATTACCCCTACAAACAAATGAACAAACAAACGTTACTTATTTATAATATTAGTACAGATAAATTGTATAAATATTGAAAAAATTGGTTGTGTACTTGAAACAGTGAATAAATTTCCAGGAAATATGCATAATTTTTTTTTCTGTCGACAAGGCCATTTCCTTTACCTCGCCAAGGTCATCTGGAAAAGTGCTCTTATAAAAAACCGTATTATAAACTAAAAGGATGTCCGCCACTAACGCTGACATTACAATGATGGTGGCAATCACTTTGGCTTTTATCGCTACATATTTGCTTCTAAATAACACACAATTTCAATTTTTACACCATCGTATATATATAAAAAAAAAAATGTACTTTTAAATAAATTTTAATTGAAAACTCTAACTTAATTTACTGATTTTCTATGATTTTTAAAATAATTTCCCTGCCTGAAATTTTCTTAAAGCTATCTCATCAATAAACACTTGTTTGCTGCAATAATATAAAGTAACATTTGTAGTAATTATAATATATTATTTATGGCGTCAACATCTCTTTTTCTATGCAAGAACAAAACGCACAACGGTGAATAAAGTATCATAGACAGATTTTTGAATAGAGTTTTGACATGTACACTCACATTTCGTTAAAACATGTTGTTTGAATAAAAAGTAATGAAAACAAGATAAAAAAATCATGCGTCAAGCATAGATTATGAAACACTTTCCAACACTTCTACAATACTTTAACAAAACTTCACCCTTTAATAAGGTAAAGGATGATGCCGAAGTAAGCATGGTCAAACCGGCCGGGGAGGCCTACCTTTCGTCTTAAGCTCAACTAGCCCCGCCCATGCCTAAGTAAACAATTTGTGTTATGAGTTTTCCAAATTGCTCAAGTAAGCAATTTGGAAAACTCATAACACATTTGAAAATCTAATTTCAGAAATTACCATCAATAGTCAGAAAAATACCCGAATTCTTTTGTGCATCCCTGTATATGATATATACTCCATAGATTTGTATATATACTACGTAATATGCTAAAATTCAGTTCATTTAGGAAACGCATAGCACAGTTGTAAATTCACCTTCAGCAATTTCTGTTAATAAATGGAAATGTACTCGAGTTCTTTTGTGCTGCCCTGTATATCATCTATGGACATTATGCAGACCATGTAATAGGCAAAAAAAAAATGGTTTAATTTAAAAACACGTACCACAACTGAAAACACGCTTCAAAAACTTATTGTTTTTAGACAGTACTCTAAATATATTTTGTACATCCCTGTAAATGAACGATGAAGGCTATTCACACCATATTCTATGGTAAGTCTCTTATATTGCACCTCAGTGATATATATTAATTTAAATATGTTTGAAATAGTGTAACATCATTAAAATTCACCGCAAATGATTTTCCCTTATAGACCGTGATGCAACGGAATTCTTTTGAGTGTCTCTGTAAATAAAGTATAAGCACTCCATTCTTCATTTTCAGTACCAAACATGCCATAGTAAACCTCATATATATATATAATTCATTTTAAAATGTAATTAAAGTTTGTTCCTTTAACGTGCGATGATGAACATGCATTTTGTTTATAAAAATAGTTCTTATATTATTGCACAGATGGCAGCACTAAAATTATTCATGCAGAAAGGGAGCATATTTTTGCTTTAGTTATAGCTAAAATTACTATATATACAGGGTATCTACAAAAGATCGATACACGCTTTAATGTATTATTTGTTGAAGATACGTGGACAACGTAAATTGCAAAAATGTTCAAAATAAGGTAGGAGTTAGTAATTTGTTTTTCGTGGGATTATGCTACTTCATTGAAATGAGAGTTAGAAAGTAAGTAACTATATTCAAGTAGAATAATAACAATAATTATATATAAAAACATTGAAAAAAAATTGCTTACAATATTGGTAATATGTTGTTGATGTGTAACATGCTTTCGAATATTGCTGAAGATATTGAGTAAAATTATTTTTTAATAAATTATTGTAATTTATATTGTTATTTTTTTGTTTAGATCATGAGAATTGAAGCCAAAGTTATTTCATGTATTAATTTATTAATACACTGAACATTTTAAACATGTATAAAATTAATATATTATTTTTTATTTAAGGATTTTTTTTATGTCGGTATATGTTACTTATTTTGTTAGACATGCTTTAAAATTTTTGAAAAGATATATAAAGCATAATCAAATGTAAAGCAACGAAATTCATAAAATGAATACAGGATTAATGATTATGAATCTTTCATTTAAATATTACTAAGACTTTGGTGACTGTATTTAACACGAATTTAATTTCTGAATATTTTGTATGAGTACATACTTATCTTTAATTTAACTAAACAATGTCATAGTTTTGTCTTGCTTTTCAAAGACATTAAATATTAATACTGAAATTATCAACATGTTAAATGCCGGCATTAGTAATCGGGCTGTTAAAATTTTTAGCCTGTGTGTTCCTTTGTTTTTATGCTGATTCTTACAAAGTTTTATTATTTAATTGCGATTTATCACCAGTTTTTTTGGTGCTGTTTCATCAGTAATGACTTAATAGAAAAGAGAAAGAAAAAAAAAAACGAAATTGAAAAAGTTTTTAGAGAAACTAACTATGGTAAGAATGGAAATACAAGAAATTAATGTAAAAATATAAAACATTAAATTTTTTGCGCGCATAAATTGATAAAGGTAAAAATAAAAGATAATTTTTTTAATGCTAAATAATTCACTGTCAAATAAAATTAATGTTTGTTCTTTTAATGTGCGAGGATGAACATGAATATACATTTTTTGTTTAGTAAAATAACTTCCATATTATTCCACAGATGGCAGCACTAAAATTATTCATGCTGGAATAGAGCATAATTTTGTTTTGGATATACTCAAAGTTACTATATATACAGAGTAAAATAAAAAGATTGATACACGTTAATTTTTTTTCCATATAAAGACAATTAGGCCATGTAAATTGCAGGTTGTATACAGGAGGTATTAAAATTTTGTTAATGGAATACTCCTACCATAATTTTTCAAAAAGTTGAACTTTTATAAATTAGGTAGATTTCGTAAGAAATACTACACCACCTATTACATTATCTCCCCTAAGTTGGAATTTTTGAAATTTTTTTTGCAGATCTACGCCGATTAAGACTCCCAGAACCCAAAACCATCCCAAGTTCAAAACTTTATCTATCTATCTATCTATATCTATCTATCTATCTATGTCGCTTTTTTATGAACACGATAACTGCAACAATTCTGCACAAATCTCTTCCAAACTGATACATAAAATCAAGGGGCATAAATCTCGGTCAAGTTCGTTAATGGGCAAAATCGAACCAAGGGAGGGGGATGAGGGAGGGGGGGGCTTTTTGTGAAAACAGTAAAATCCCATAACTTCTTAATTACGATACGTAGCGAATCCGTTTAAAGTTATTACTACTTCTAGAAAAAGGGCAGAAAATTTATGTATGACAGATTTTTTTATATAATTAAAAATGGCTCCAAGGGGGGGGGGGGAGCGGGGTTTTAGAAGAAAAAAAATCATAACTTCGTCAATTCAAAAGATATCAAATCCGCTTAAATTTATTATAAATCCTCTTAATATTATCTAAAACTTTTATATTGACAAGTTTTTTTTATAGGACCAACCCTTATAGCAAAGAAAAAAAAAATTATTTTTCTTATACGGCCTTTCGTTTCTATAAGTTATATTTAGAAAAAAAATTCTCCCTGCTCTGACATGTATATGAGTAAAAATTCCATTCTTCTACGACCAAAATTCACCGAATTATGATACTTGAATTTTGTGCAATTTTGATCTTTCAATCACTAAGAAAATCGCGTGTCTTTTTTTAGTGCCGGAAAGCTCCGAAATTTCATAAAATTCAAAGTATCATAACTTGGCATGTTTTGGTCGGAGAATAATAGATTTTTTACTGTTTTACTTAACAGAACATTGAGATTAAAAAAAAATTATAACATTTATGAACCCAGGAAACGTGTAACGTTTTGAAAGTGTAACTTTTCTGCAACTTTTTAACAGTGGCGACTATTTCATCCAGAGCCCTATTAACCTCTGAATCTAGGGGAAGTACGCTATCAATCTGGGGCACCCTTTCATTTGGCAAAAGTTTTCTTCGTTCTTAAAAACTCACTAATGATACTAATGGAGCAGATTAGCCGAGGTCACATATATTTCATTAAACAGCTTTTTTAAGTTCACTGTATATACTTCAGATATATTTAGTACATATAGCTGTATGTTCAATTTCCCGGGTGATTTCTAACAGGCACATCAGAATGCTATATGATTAATTAACATCCTATTGATGGCAATCATTTTTTCCTGTTAGAAAGTTTCGTGAAGTAGTGCGTGGATTTCCTCTTGGATTAAGCAAACATTCTTTTACAAAAAAAATAAATAAATAAATAAAAATACAATGTGGAAATGAAAATGAAAAATAAAGAAGCATCTTCACAGTCATTTTGGGACCCCTGTTAAATTTTAGAAGGGAAAAATGTGGTTCACGTGCCTTTTGGATAATGAGGCCCTGATTTCATCAACAAAATCTTAAATCCTACCTTATTTTAAACACTTTTACAATCTACATTGCCTACGTATCTCCAACAAGTAAAAACGTAAAATGTGTTTCAGTCTTTTTAGGACACCCTGTATATACAGTGGACGCTCATCAATTCGAACTTTCAGTGACTGAGAAAAGAACAATTATCTGGAGCACGAATTATCCGATTCTAAAAAAGAAAATTAATTTATATCCTTTCTGTAAAGAAAAAAATATACTTACTTGACATTAGAAAAGATAACCTTTTCTGTAATCCGAATAGTTTTAACAATATTTAATTTTAAAAATACACATTAAATTTGAAAAATAAAATTATTCGAAGCATTATGCTTTCACACACCTGTCAGTACGTCTAATTTGTAAACCTTACAATTTTCACGATATATTTTAAGGCAGTTCTCAAAAAAATATTTTCCCCGCTTAACAACGCGGAATTTCTGACAGTTTTTCTGACTCATTTTTGAAGATCAAAGCATGATATTTTCAGGCATGATTATTGAAATGTTTTGTGATCGAACAGATTTTTCTTTTTTTTTCATTTTTAAATAAATCAATTACACCTTGAGTTACAAGCGATAGTTGATTTGGGATGGCGGTTTTTTTTCTTGTTCTGGGTCTCACGTCTAGAAATTCAGTTCAAAATGCCAACTTTGACAGTATTTTCTGAAGAATCTTCTGTCGTTACCGGAAAAAAAAACGGTTCGATTATATAGTTTCTTAATAAGAGCACCTGTCAATTTGATACGTTTTCGAACAAAAATGAATTAAAAAATGTGTCAGAAAGTAGCTTGTTTGGATTTGAGAACAGCTTTAAGCATGTAACATTAAAAATATTACATGTACTGAAAGATGGGTAGTATAATAACATGGTTTCTTATACAGATATAAATAGATGCAAATATATCCTCTGTCATCCATTCTTTAGCGCTGGATTACATAATCAACTGGTAGTGTTTTTGCTTCTTTTTTTTTTAAAGAATCGCGGGTGACTAATAATTGAAGTTTTTCATTGCCATATCAATATTAGAAGAAACCTAAATAATTGAGCAATCCAACCATCAATGTATTTTAAATCTTCCGTATTCAGTGTTTCGAAAGGACCAACATCCCGGATTGTCCTTAAAATTCCCGATGACTAATAATTCAAGTTTTTCATTGCCATATCAATATAGAAGAAACCTAAATAATTGAGCAATCCAACCATCAATGTATTTTAAATCTCCCGTATTCATTGTTTCGAAAGGACCAACATTCTGGATTGTCCTTAAAATTCACGAGACTTGTCAATTGATTAACCTTTTTCATCACAGCTTTTTCTTAAAAAATTAAATATAATTATTTTTTTACTTCGAATTTTCGTTTGAATTGTCGCGAGTCTACTGTTTGTAGTAGTTCTAGATACAACTCTATTCACAGAGATGTGTGTAATTTTGGAAGATAATTGTTCGGCAATTTCTTTATGGCACATATTAATGATATCTGAAAGAGTTGAAAACTAAAGTTGCAATCACATTTTAACAATAATAACAAACATTTAAATTAAATGCCGCTGAGTAGATATTTGCTTGGAATTTTTTGACTTGTCTGTTGGGAATAATGTGACAGACAGTTCCAAAAACAAATCCATTAACGCATACACAATGAAAAAAGAAATAATGTATTTTGAAATGGGTATGAGGATTTTTTTTTAAAATAAGCTGATTGAAATTGCCAAAATAAGACCAAATTTACCTTGAAAAATGGGCGTAAGAATTTTATTTTTCCCTTTTTTTTATCACTTTCCTCTTATACTTTTTTAAAAAAATTATTTAACAAAGGTAATATTAAACAAAAAGTAACATATGCAGGCTAAAATTATTTTTCAAAAATTAGATAACTTTAATAATCTTTTTTACAGAAATACACGGCTGTAGGCTAATTTCTTTTTGGCAGGTTTGTATTTAATAATATTTAAACTATAAAACATTATCAGCAAATTCGTTTAAAACCTTCATTTAGAAATCTTTAAAAAATTCACCTCTTTCTTTTTAAGCTCTTTTCGCTTATATTTTACTTATAAATAACCCACAGTGACTAAATGAAATATTATTTGATAGCGTGTTGAACTCCTCGTCCACGAAGCATGGGAAGCTTTTTGAAAATGATCGTTGTGTACTATTTAGTAAATAGACGCAGGATAAACTATTAAATTTAAGGATATTAAGTAAAAGAAAAAAAATTAAGAACACTCTTAAAAATCTCAGTATCCTAATTAAAAAAAAAAAAAAAAAAAAAAAAAAGATTATTTGGATTTGATTTAAATAATATATAGTGACAATAAAATATTTTTTGTTGTGTATGCAAGGGAAAAAAAAAACAGAAAAAAACACTTTAATTAAAATATAGATGATTTTTTTTTATTACTCTTTGAATACTTTAAAACTTTGACGCTAATTTGCTTATGAGCTGGAAGTTTTCAATCAAGATAATTAATTCAAAACAATTTTTTGAATAAATATATAGATATTTAAGAAGGAATGATAATACTAACAACAGCTGCTCTCTAGTGTTTAAACGCAATAAAAATATAATAAAATAACAGAAATAATATTTCACAAAAAATAATGAATCAACTTAAATAAGAAAAAAAAAAGTTATCAGATGCTACTAATTTACTAATTCCCAATACAATATTTTAAACATCCTATGCTTTTTTATTTGGGGGTAGGGGGGGGGGGGACTATGCGAAATCTGAATGCAAATTATTTGACGTAAACAATTAAAATTTTAAAAATGTGTAGGTAATATTTTAATATAATAATAATAATAATAATAATAATGAAACTAATACTTCATAAACTTAAATCGCAAATGCACTACAAATATAAAATATTAAAAAAAATACAGAATTATCATTATTTATTTTTTACATAGGATTTGGTCTTTCCGGAACACGTGGGATTGCCCTTAAAATCTATCCCTGGAAAATATTATATGCTTGAGACTCATTATGATAATCCAATGCGTCGACAAGGTAAGTTTCTAAATTATCTTTTTAAATAAAAGCTTGTAAGAGTTTTAACATTCTTTTTATTTCAAATTTTAATAAATTATTTTACCGTTCTTTTGGATCCGATGTGGCATTTTGTTTGTGTTAGTAAATAAGTTAAAAAGGACACAGTCCTTTTTAATTAAATGACGATTATAAAAAGATTTAACAGAATATCTTTCGAATAATTATTTTGTTTAATATTGCAACTCAGTTTTTCTATTTATTACTTTTCATCTCCGACGATAAGTCATACTCATGATTTAAGAGTTTGCTTATTTGAAAATTCTATATTACAAAGACAATATTGTAATATTAATAATAATAGTAATAGTAATAATAATAATAACAATAATCTTTTCATCTCCGACGATAGACACACGCATGATTTAAGAGTATGCCTTTCAAAAATTCTAACTTATAACGAAAATATTCAAATAATAATAATAATAATAATAATAATAATAATAGTAATAGTAATAGTAATAGTAATAATAACAATAATCTTTTCATCTCCGACGATAGACACACGCATGATTTAAGAGTATGCCTTTCAAAAATTCTAACTTATAACGAAAATATTCTAATAATAATAATAATAATAATAATAATAATAACAATAACGATAATAATAATAATAATAATAATAATAATAATAATAACTTGATTATTAAAAAAAAAGTTAATGCATATTAAAGAGAATGTAAAAGCTAATGAGAGTTTTAATATTATTTTTATTGCAAATTAAAATAAATTAAATTGCTCTTTTTTTTGGGGGGGGGGGGAGGGGGGGCGTTCTGATGGGGCATTTTGTTTCTGTTAGTAAATAAGTTAAAAAGGACACTGTTTTTTCGTATGTCTTTTTCATTATCATAATTTGAGCGGCAGTCTAACCAAGAGTTTAAATGTGAAGCGAGGTAAAAAAGTTTGAGAACCACTATATGAGAACATTATTGAAAATCTTTCCAAGTTTGTTTAGACAGGCGATACTTACTAAAATTCCCGTAAGAGCCAAAACTCTGATATAGAAACGAGAAGGTTTGCATACGTTTTAGCACTCATGTCTACATGATATATTGAACTACTATTATACATAATAGTTATTAATAGAAAATATTAATTTAAAAATATTTTAACAATTTAATATTGACTCCGTAGTGGATAAGGTCTAATCGGCTAATAGGGATGATTCCTGAAGGTAACCAGGAAAGCTATAGACGAGGCTTTCAATATTCTACTCCAGTGGTGGTGTTATAATTTGGGAAACAAAAATATAGAAGCTTTATGTTTATTTTCATTGTATCAGATTTTGAAGCAATCGCGAAATCTTTAAAAAATACAGTTTTCAACACACACACATATGTATATATATAAATTAATTATGTGCCCAACTTATGGGGCCGTATGAAATGAATTCGAGAGCCGTGCTTTACCACTGCTTTAGACATACAATTAATTCACAAAATATAAAATTGGAAGCTATAACAATGATCTTTAATATAATACAATACAGTTTATAAAGCATTTTATAAAAATGATCTTTAATATAATAAAATACAGTTTATAAAGCATTCTTTAAAAACTCGATAGATAAGAATCGTACAGTTAGAAATTAAAAAAGCACAAGTAAAAATTAAAATGCAATTCCTGGTATATTCTGAGGCAACGTATCTTTAAAAAAAATTAACTTAATTCGGAATTAATTTTATATTCAATACAAAATGAAAATGTTCCTTTTCGATTGACAGATTTTAGTTTAACGTCAAAGTGCGGTATCTTATAATTAATCTGTTTTTTTTTTTCAATTCTGGGCAATTAATTTCAAATTGTGGTAATAACTTTGCCACTAATTAATTTACTTTACGGTAGGAAAGAAAAAAAAATCATGCTCAAAAATTCTTTAAAAAGTCATAAAATGTCACTAAATGAAGTTACAGTTTTCAAACAAACTTTCTTTGAAATTACAGCTCCCTTTCTCCCTATTCGATTATGTAAAATTGAAATTATGCGGTATTTAGAAGTGATGTATGGGTGACAAAATTAGTAACCGTCTAAAAGTAGACTACACATCTCTGACGCGACAAAAAGTCCATTGTAAAAGAATGCCTTGTTGCTAAAAACAAAAATAACAATTTCAGCTAATCGATTTCAATATTTCTGTTCCTTATTGTAAATAAATGAAAAAAAAAGCAATAAAGTTAAAAATTTAATTACTTTCTTATCGCTACCTACTATGATCCAGGTGTTAAAATGTACTATTATTTGACTTGAGTGGTGATGAATGATAAATACGACAATAACGATCTTATACCATAAGCCATATGAGAAGACGTAATGGTTATCAATAGTTAGTATACCAGTTACCGAAACTCGAAAACAAATTTTATGCAGAAGAAATTTTACTGTTCTGTTTATGTGGCATGAGCTTTATGGTCTCCTGTAAAATGTAATTTGAAATGTTTCATTTTGAATAGAAGGATTTTATAGACTTACAGTTTCAACAAATCTACCGTCTAAAATAATCTACTAAAAAAAAAAAAACCTTCCGTATTTTTGAATAGAAACGGTATAGTTTCCAATAGGTTAATGCTCGTCCTCACATACATCAATGATTAAACAACAATAAAAATATAAAATAAATGGAAAATAAAATGAAAAATAAATAAAAAAATATTTTCATCCTGAATATTTTTTTTAATTAAGTATCTATAATGAGCTGAGCTTGCCATGGGTTTAAAAAGGCTTGAAAATAGATAAATTTCTCTCTCTCTATATATATATAAGCAAACACCGCCGCCACAGCTCCCGCTGTCAATGCGTTTTTTGTGCCTTAAGGTCTTTCTGGGCTAATATTCAGAAAGCTATTGCATATCAAAATATGAAAATTAGTAGCTTTATAGAAAAATGTTCGATAAACACACTGAAGCAGACAGTTTTTAAATCGAAGAATTATCTTAAGATATATTTAATATTAAAGTCGGTCAAAATAGTTCTTTTAAAAAGTTTTATAGGAACGAAAACTGTGCATAGGAATTTAGCTATAATTTAAAAGGATATAGTTGACAAGCTTTCAGTGTGCAGAGTGCAATTATTTTTTTAATTTGACTACTTTTTGAGGCTTTATTTCAATTTTTTTATTCAATTTTTCATTATTTTGATGAAGATTTATTTCGTATTTCAAAAAGTCCATTATTTGAATTGTTGCCAATTTGTAAAATAGCGCACATAATAATATTCCCTTTCAATTAGACAATGTATTTACACGTGACTATTAAAAACAGAAATAAAACTTTAAAATAATAATTAAATGATCACGTGTAAAGCAGTAAATGTAGAAAGTTACGTAATAAAAACTATACTTGCGCTTGAATATTAAAAAGATAATAATTAAATTATTACGCGTCCAAAGCATTAAATGGGGAAACTTATGTCATATTTAAAATGCTCAAATAACAATATTTTCAAACAGTTTCACTTTTAAAATATATTTACACGAGAGATTAATTTATTTTAACAAAATCTTTTACCTATCATTGTAAATTTTAATACAGCGTAAATAATAATATTTCCCTTCAATTAAAAACTACATTTTCACGTTTAATAATTACGTTTAAATTAACGAAATAACTAATAAATTATTAAAATATCATTAAAAATACAGATAAACGTTGAATTAAAAATCACTAGATGACATAACTAAGACGTGCAACGCATCTGATGTCAATTGAATGCGACGCCACGGTCATACACTTTTGGCGTTAAATCCTATATTTGGCGACAGATATTTTCTTTTATAGAAAGTAGTCGTCATGATAATGGGGAAGTACCCAATTTTCTATAGCATCGTTATAAAAGTCCTCGATGCAGGGACATTATTTACTTAGACCTTTTATACAACTTGATTTTCAAATGTTTAAATGATCTTATTTAATCAATCACGAAAGCAGTTGTTAGCTGTTTCGACAGCAGTTGATTCGGCCTTAAAATCCCTCAGTCAAGAAAAAGGAATGGAAACCCGATTACAACAGATCGCCACTGGTCATTTAATTACAATTCAATCTTCCGCAATTGTTTTAGAGTTGATCAAATCAGAGTGTCTTTAAGTTTGCGGTTTCAGAACGGTGGTTGGCGAGCGTAGCTTGTAAGGGGAAGAGCGCTCAATGATTATAACAAAATTTTGTTATTTTAATATATAATTTTTTAAGAAAGGATTCATGTTTTATTTGACGATGTAAGTTATTTTTAATCTGGCAGGAATAAGAGATAGCTCTGGGCTTAGGATATTCTACACACCTGAATTAAGAACGTATGACGCTGGATGTCTTATGCTCGGATCAGCTGTCACACCTAGAATGTTCATACCACCTGGTCAAGAAGCATATGAAATAACAGGGCACTCTAATACAGAATGCTTAGCGCCTGTAAGTATAAAAATTATCGAACATTGGTTTAATATAAGTCACTAGAATTGGTCATGAACTAAATCAGACCACAACAGTAATACTTTTAAGTTATATATGAAGTTTATTCCTTAACGGTGGCTTTTATCTTATACAGCCTGAGTTCGGTGGTTGTGTAAAATTATCAGAGTTTTCTTTACGGAAAAAAATGATAATTTGGAAAAAGAGTTTAGTTTTCCAAAGAATGTCTTCTTAGTTAAAGTGTCTTTTTAAATAAGAGAGGGACAACATATTGCACAGGACATAAGCTCAGATTGAAAGTTGGCAGTTACATTTCATAACTTGACGGTACTCGCCTGAATGAGTTTGATTATTGCCCGTTTGTTACTGTTCTCTTATTTATAAAGGCACTTTACTCTTTATCAGTTCTGGACATAAAAGCATCCAACTTGAGACGATTGTGGACACAAGCAAAAATAAGGAAACTTCAAAAGTGGAAATAATCTATCAAATACATTAGAAACAATTTAGTAACACGGAAGATAGTGCTGATTCACTTCACTATTCTGTATTTCATAGTTACAATACAATCTAGAAATAAACAAATTTGCAACAACAGTAACTTTATTTTTCGAGATTTGTTAAATAGTAATAGTGTGTTTTGCGTACCATATGTCAAACGCGTGTGATGCTGTATTTCATCTGGTTCATCCTATAATTTCAATTAATTTTCTTATTATCTATGGTATAAATGATTAGTGAATTTGCCTACAAGTTTGTGTGTGTCAACAGTTTTGCTCTACCAATTGTATTACTTTTATTCACGTTGTAGCGACGCCACCTCGTAAAAAACAGTATATAATGAGTGTATAGAACGGAACAATTGAGCTATTCTTTTGCTCGGTGCTACTGCTCTCGTCTTCTGTTCAAAGGTTCATGATTCGATTCCTGCCACAACTCACTCATCCTGCATTGCTGGCGGTCTATTGTTGGCCCGGACGTGATGAATATACAACCTTCAGTAGTATCAGAATAGATGGCTGCATAATGAAATCATACTAATCCCACAAAGCCTGTTATGCCACGCATCACACAGGCGTATTCTCGGCAACACGACAGCCTCGTTCACACGTGCAAGCCATCGTCAATGAGATGTTTTTCTCACTGTGTTTACAGTGTCTAGCGACGATATCTCGCACAAAACAATATATAGTGAGTTTTTAGCACGTAGAAATTGATCTAGCCTTTTGCTCGGTGCTATGGCTCTCGTCTTCTGTTCAGGTTCCCTGGTTTGATCCCGGGCAAAGCATACTACATTGCTGTCGGTACTACGTCTTTAAAACTAGATAATTCTATGAGTTAACATGTGCTTAAATATGTCTTTTTCAAAACAATATGTGATTTAAAATACTATGCGCTATATTAAAAGTTAATTTTTTTATATCAAATTGCTTGTCAAATTATGTGTGGTATGTATTTTCAATGCTTATACACTAATGCTCATAAATAGGGATAATGATCGAACACATTCGATTATAGACATTTTGTCAAATATGTACAAAGATGTTTGAAGACTTTTCATTAAACTTCGGGAGTGTAAAAAAAAAAGGTTTGACCTCATATGTTTCAGCGAAGATTTAGTTAAGAAGGAAATCAGGGGGCTAACAATAAATTGAGTAAAATATAATATATACGATCGATCTGTAACAGAAAATGCTCGAAATGATGTGGCAGTGTAGCAATGACTATGTTGTCCCTGTACAATGTTTGTTTGCATTTGTGTAAGAACAGCACGCATATTCTTGAAGATATAAACATTTCTGTAAAAAAAAAAAAATCAAATGTTTTTGTTTATAACATGCAGAGTTTACAACCAAATTTAACGTCACTTTTCGAAAAATTGACAAAATGCATTAGAAATATTATGGAGTAGTTAAAAAATGGGTATATTAAATATTTGAAGAGATATGGGCATTTGTATGAAATAAATTTTAATTGTTCATACGTGAACAATACCATTTTTTTTTCATAATTTGTTAGTCAGGTATATAGAGAAACTCTATAAAAGGCATGTTGGATATCGCGAGAAATCAGAATGATATTTGTGATATAGTGAGCTGAATTTCAGTTACTTTCGAAAAGTAGCTTCATGATAAGGAATGTTCTACAAATTATCATTTACCTCACTGTATCGCTGATATCTTTTTGTATCGGCACGATGATCCATTGGTCTTTTCCATAGGTTGCCCTATATAGTTGTTACGAAAAAAGGTTTTAGGTATCGTTCGCGTAGGCGCAATTAAAAATTATTTCATACAATTCCTCATATCTCATCAAATATTCAATATGTTCATTTTTTAGTTGCAGTATAAGGTTTCTACTGCACTTTGCCATTTTTTCGGAAAGTGGCATTGAATTTGGTTGAAACTCTGCATGCTATAAACAAGATTTTTTTTTTACAGAAATGTTTATATCTTCATGACTATGCGTGCTGTTCTTATACAAATGCTTACAAACATTGTACATGGACCACATAGTCATTTGCTACAGTGACAGACTATTTCGAGAATTTTCTGTTACAGGATGATCACAAATATTTTTTACTCAATTTGTTGTTGGCATCCTAAATGCCCTCCTGACTAAATTTTCACTGAAAAATGTGAGATCAAACCTGTTCTTTACATATCCGGAGTATCGGAACGATTCATCAAGCATTTCTGTAGAAATTTGACAAAACGTCTAAAATCCGAAGTGTTCGGCCATTATCAATTATTTATGAAAATGAGTGTACTTTAAAATTTATAATAATTAGGTAATTTCTGTGTAAATCGTTAGGGGCATTTAATATTTCAGTAATAGTTTAGTATTTGTCAGCCACAATAAAAGTCCAAAAGACATGCACTTTTTTAAGGCCATGTATACTTCGACCGCAAGAATTTGACTTGTGACCTTAAAGAGTTGGCTATGCTTACAGAGAAAGAAAGTAGCTAAAATGACATAGGTGTTGAAGAGGACTTTTTATTTAATGAAAAACTTGGTTCTATTAGTTTCTAGTTCTGGTTTCCACCTTAATCAACGAATACATTACTTTAAAATTGTGTAATTTAAAAGTCAACTTATTGTAATCATATAGTAATTGCTAATGTAACTTGACGCATTCCTGACTGTTAATTCTTGTATTTTAAGCAAAAAGCCCCAGTTATGGGCGTTATTTTCATATTGGTGTTACATTATTTAATACAGAGATTTTCTGTGTCCACAATTATATTACAAATGGATGTATATAATAATGGTATTGTTTCCAATCTGAAGTATTTATATACATAATAATCTAATTGTATAAGTACGAATATTGTGTATATATTTCTGAAAAAAAAATTACATATAAAATGTAAAAATACACCCTTTGCCTGCAGTTACACATATCGAAAAATCGCGAATTAGCATCAGCCGTCAGCAATGTGTTAATTACCACTCTGTCGTGAATGCATCTTATATTATGTTATGGTATTTGCCACCACCTTTGCAGATTTTATTTATTTTTTCTGTGTCTCTACATTTTAAAGCAAAAACAAGCCAGTGAATAATGCTGACATCATATTAACGGTGGCAACTACCTGACGAATCAATTTCGTTTTTACTGCAATTTTTTAAACTTCTAAGCATAGCGCAATTTAAATTTTTATACTGTCAAATAGGGGAAAAAATGCACTTCAAAATGCAGTCTGCTTGAAAACTGTGTCTTAAATTACTGATTTTTTTAATGATGTCTTTTAAAATAATTTTCAAGTATGATTTTAAAAAATATATATCTCTACTGCGGGAAACTCGATTACAGAAGCAACATGTTTTCACATAAAACAATATAAATAGTTCAGCATTTGTCTCCGGCTAATAACCCATAACGAATTTTAAAATTCATCAAAATAAATAAAATAAAATAAATAAAACGCAAATTTAACAGATATGTAATCGAACTACGTACTTACACTGGAATAATCAGAATCAGAATAATAAAAAACAACTGCTGTAAATAGTGCAATCTTTGGCGATTTCATTGGCTATTAACCTCTGACATGCGGCTAACAGGAAAATATTTATCACTTTTAATAAATTTTAAAGATTTATATGAAGACATCATTAATATTTTTCATATAAAAAAAGCAGCTTTTTTGTGTTGCTAGTGGGCTATATATATATATATTAAATATAAAAAATCAATAAAAAATTGTTTTCACCTATATTCTGTACCCCGGGCAGTATGTTTGTGGCAGTGCCTAGCTACTCTCTTATGAAGATAGTCTAGTTTGTGTTCTGAACGTGTTGCCCGACTTAACACTTATGCGAGAAAGTGCCACCTATCGGTCGCTCCTCTTACTTCCGCAAGCATGATTGAGTTTCCCTGAATCTGATCGCCATGGGTATTTTGTGTGGTTATATGCTAATTAGTTTACTGTAGTCAACTGGCGTGTCTACATACGCTGGTTGGAGTTGGATCAAGCGGATTGGGCCGAATCCTACCTTTCAAGGAAACCTAGACTGGAGTTTCTTCGCTTTAAGACCCGGAGTTTGCATTTATGCCACGTGCTGACACTCCGTGTTATCTGAAGAGTTTGACATTTGGTAAAAGTTAAATCTATATACTTCAATTAAAGCGTTTTGGAATCCACGGGTTTCCTTCTTGTTAGAGACATTCGTCTGAAATGATATCTATATTATTTAGTGTTTCGAGTAATATTGTGTATTAGTGACATTTGCGAGTGGAAATCTATACTAAAAAAATGTAAATGTAATCGAATTTATCTTTATTGGGAATTAGTGATAGAATCCAGTGATATCTTGGAGTATGAGTTTAAATCTGATCATAGTAGTTGTTTTTTGCCCGTTCCATTGCATACATAATTTCTTATTGACTTTAAATAAATAGTTTTTATTATTACTTACAGTGTCATGATTACTCTTTCAATTAACGTGCCCAACGGGTATGCCACATGTTCTATAATCCCGGAAGCCCAGATTGAATAGTCTGGTATATATAAGATACAAAAGTAAAAGTTCAAAGTGTGACATTGCACAAAATTGCAATTTTCACCTTTCTATTAGATGGAAACAAAGAAATAAGAATAAGAATATATTCTATGAGAGCATCCTTTATTAGACTTTTACTATTTTTGTCATTTACTCTTAATCGAAATCATCAAATATCATTTTTACTTATGAAGTAAGGCATTATAATTGTAAACATTTTTAAAATGAACAAGTCATTAAAAAAAATTAATTATACTTAAAAAAGAAAATAGTTGTATATATGTCCCTTTGTAAATATTTCACCGAGCTTCTGCTAATTTTTCTTTTTTACTTTTCAATTATTTTAGAAACTATAAAAATAAATTTTATTAAATTTTATTTTCCAGAGTGACAGAAATTATTCCTAAAATGAGAAAGGAAATTTAGAAATTGCTAAGGGGAATTCTTGTTTATAACTATATTAATTATTTTTCATTTTTATAAAACGAGATTAATCTTGAAATAATGAGCGTAGTTTATTAGTTTTTATGAAAAGTGTTTGTTTGTGATTGTATTGAATATTTAGTGTTTTTAAATTTTGATAACTATAGTTTAGTATTAGAAAAAATCTTTTATTTTATATCAATGAAACTAATTAGAATGTTTGACAATTTTAAAATGTTTTATTAAAATATTTTTATTTTTATTTATTTGTCTGTTGTAGGCAATGCCCGAAGGAGGAATAAAAGCCCTTGGAATTCTGTTACATGCACATTTGTTAGGTAAATGCTATTGAAATTTATATAAGAGAAACTACTTTTTAATAACTATAATAATATTTTTTTTTTACTAATTTGTTATTAAATTATTAAACTTCTAGTTTCTAAGTTTTTATTATTAATTTTTTAAGCTTTTTACCTTTTACTTCACAAAATCTGTAACGAGTTCAAATTTAATTTCGTAATTATTACCTCTAATATGTGAAAACAGATGGTACTAAAAAAGTGTTTTTTAAAAACTTTAAATATGTACATGCTAAAACCTATTTCAAATGTACTACTAAAACACTTTTAGCCTGTTTTCATTAGTTAATAAAATTTAATTTTCTGCTTATCGTAACTATTGTCTGATTGTAGATTTCTACGTGGACCAGTTTTATTGCTAGTAATATTTTTCGACAATAAATAATAACCATTTTCTACACAAAAATAACTGACAAGAATATGTAAATTAGTGAATGCCGGAATGATGTTATTGAATGATTAACTATTTAGTAATCTGGGCGTAAAAGACCAAATTTTAGAAAAATTGTCTGTAAAAGAAATATTTTTAACGTTATAATTTTGAATGAATTTTTCTTTATTATTTGGTCGATAGTTAAAAGTCATAGTTTCAAGATTGTTATTGTAATGGTTTGCTTTATTTAAAAAAAAAATGAAATGTATATGAAGTTAAGAAGAAAAATTAATTTCATGTAATTTGTTAATGATATAAAAAAAATAGGAAACCAAATACAAAAGTTATAAACCAAATACAAAATGTTGTTCAGAGTTCATTTTTATCCATTTAATCTAACAGAAAAACACTTTCTCTAAGAGAAATATCGAGGAAGAAAACGTGTATATTTTTTTAGATGAAAAAAAAAAAAAAAAGAAAAGAAACAGGTCCGTGTTTAAATGAAAAAATTCAATTAAAATCTGGTGTATGCTCAAATGTCGTTTTTAAACAAATTTAAACAATTTTTAAACAAATAGGCTTCGTATACCAAAATGGGCAAAATATATCTCTCAATTCTCTGCAGAAAACTAAGAATAATAATAATAATAAAACAAGAACGAAAAATCATGCATCAAGCATACATCAGGTAACACTTTCCAACACTTCCAAAATAATTTTACAAATCATTACCGTTTAATAAGCTGAAAGATAACATCTAAGTAAACAATTTGGAAAACGCATAACATATTTAAAAACGTAATTTCAGGAATTTCCAACATATATTTCCAACATATACAATATTCGGAAAAATATTCGAATACTTTTATTCAGCCCTGTATAGGATCTATAGATTTGTATATATGTGCTACATAGGATGCTAAATTTTAGTTTAGTTAGGAAACGCGTAGCACAGTTTAAAATTCTCCTTCTGGAGTTTCTGTCAATAAACGGAAATGTGTTCGCGAACTTTTGTGCTGCCCTGTATATGAAATACAGAATTTATACACACCAAGTAATAGACAAAAAGTGAGTTAAATTTAAAATTGCGTTCAACAACTTAAAACGCACTTCCAGGAATTATTGTTAACAGACAGTTGAGAATTCTTTTGTGTGTCCCTGTAAATGAACGATGACTACTATACACACAATATTCTATAGTAAGCCTCTTTTAATGCACCTTAGTGATATATATAAATTTCAATGTGTTTAAAATAGTGAAACATTATTTAATTAAAAAGCAAACGATTTTTCTCCATAGACGTAATGTAACGGATTTCTTTTGACTGTCCCTCTAAAGTAACTATATAAGTGCTATGCCCAGCATATTCCATATTAAGCTTCTTGTAATGCACCTTAGTGATATATATCAATTACAATGTGTTTGAAATTGTGTAACATCATTAAAATAAACCGCAAATGATTTTTCCCCATAGACCGTAATGTAATGGAATTCTTTTGAGTGTCCCTGTAAAAAAACTATAAGTGCTACACACTTCAGTTGAAGTAGGAAACATGCTATAGATAACGACAATAACATATAAAAATTGCAGGGCAATTCCGAGCATATTTACGGGAGTTAGAACACGGACAAACGGCAGACGGCCAGACGGCCATACGGCCATACGGCAGACGGCCAGACAAACCGAAGTCATAAACACTTTTCAACTAGGTTGGAAAGTGTTAAAAAGATGCTAAAGCAGAAGTACTACTGTCAGCTTGACGAGAACATACCTTTATGAAGAAGGGAATCTTTCCAGGGTCGGGTTATATCCGACTTAAACCAGAAATTTTGAATTCAAGTCAAATTGTAACCTGACACGACCCGAACACGAAGTACTTAAAAACGAACACGGCATAAAATAAAATTAATCCACATTATAATGCAATCATGCGGAAACAGTCTACAATCATATATCTAATATCACCCTTTTTAACATTTTCCAACCTTGTTGAAAAGTGTTTATGACTTCGGTTTGTCTGGCCGTCTGCCGTCTGTCCGTCTGTCCGTGCTCTAACTCCCGTAAATATGCTCGGATTGCTCTGCAATTTTTATATGTTATTGTCGTTATCTACAGCATGTTCCCTATTTCAACGGAAGTGTGTAGCACTTATAGTTTTTTTACAGGGACACTCAAAAGAATTCCGTTACATTGCTGTCTATGGGGAAAAATCATTTGCGGTTTATTTAAACAATGTTTCACTATTTTAAACACATTGAAATTTATATATATCACTAAGGTGCATTAGACGACACTTAATATGGAATAGGGTGTGCATAGAACTTATAGTTACTTTATAGGGACAGTCAAAAAATTCCGTTACATTACATCTATGGAGAAAAATCGTCTGCGATTTATTTAAATAATGTTTCACTATTTTAAACGCATTGAAATTTATATATTTCTCTAAGGTGCATTACAAGAGGCTTACAACAGAATATTGTGTGTATAGCAGTCATCGTTCATTTACAAGGACACACAAAAGAATTCTCAACTGTCTGTTAACAATAATTCCTGGAAGTGCGTTTTAAGTTACTGAACACGATTTTAATTTTAACTCGCTTTTTGTCTATTACGTGATGTGTATAAATTCTGTAGATCCTATACAGGGAAGCACAAAAGTTCGCGGACAAATTTCCGTTTAGTGACAGAAACTCCAGACGGAGTTTTAAAACTGTGCTACGCGTTTCCAAACTGAACTAAAATTTAGCAACCTATATAGTATATATACAGATCTATAGATCCTATACAGGGCTGAATAAAAGTATTCGGATATTTTTCTGAATATTGTATATGTTGGAAATTCCTGAAATTATGTTTTTAAATATATTATGCGTTTTCCAAATTGTTTACTTAGATGTCATCTTTTAGCTTATTAAACGGTATGATTTGTAAAAATATTTTGGAAGCGTTGGAAAGTGTTACATAATCTATGCTTTACGCATGATTTTTCGTTCTTGTTTCTACTTATACTGTATTGAAATTTTGTTTTGATGACTTTTATCTTTATGGCGAAAGTGTATTTTTGATCTATCTGACTTTATTTAGTCTTGATACATCTAATGGAAGATGTATTTCAATTAATTGCTTCGAAAATTACAGCCGTGAGTTTCTGGGTTCGTGCAAAAATAAAAAAAAGTTTCTCTTCGATAAATTTTCATATATAGTATCAGTACACATGCACCAGTATACATATCAGTATACATACAATACATTTACTTACAATGAAATTATTATTTTCTTAAAGGTAGACGAAAAGTTATTACAATATATACATGAACTTTTCATGTAAATGAATATTTATTTATTTATTTATTTTTTATAGGTCGAAAATTAAAAGTGCGTCATTTTCGTGAAGGTAAAGAACTAGCACCTTTAGCTGTGGATGATAATTACGATTTTAATTACCAGGTAAATAAAAATATATGTTTTTAATTAACAAGTACTTAAAAAAATAAAACCGACTTCAAGGGATTGTTCCTGACCTTCTTGTTTTTGTGACAATCCTGTATTGTTATCCAGATTAGAGTCCTGTACGGGTTATTCCGACAAGAACCAGAACAGTCTATATTTGAAGTCAACCCAAAATCCGTCCCGAACCAAGCGCCCCTCCACCACATATTTTAACGCATTAATCCACATTTCACAGGGTGGCTACTAAATACAGTTACACTCCAAAAAAATAAGGATTAATTTTAATAGTTTGGTAAAACAATTTATTTCTTTATTTCAGTGTTCCGCAATGTTCTATTAGTGCAGACGATTTTTGTATAAAGCAAATATTTAAAATTATTTTAAAGATGGGAAGCCAAAAAGATGATGATTAAACAGCTCTTTGATCACGGGTTTTCCGCAGGTAAAATCTTTAAGCAATTAAAATGCCTGGTTTTAATAGAACATTTACATATAGAAATATAAATCGACTATTGGATACTAATAGATGTAAAGATCGACCTACTTCTGGTCATCCACGCTCAGTTCGCACAAAAGAGCGTATCAAAATAATTCGTAAAAATATACGACGAAATCCACAACGATCTGCAAATAACATGGCTGCAGAAGAGAACGTGAGTTGCAGAACTATGCAAGTTATTATAAATGAAGACCTGGATTTTTGTCCTTATCGCAAAAAGAAAAGTTCAAGGTTTGACTGATGCACAAAGAATAAAAAGATTACAAAGATGCAAGAAATTGCTGAAGCGGCATGGTAGGAAAAATGTTGATGGAAAAATATTATCTGATGATAAGCTATTTTGCACTGAACAGTGTTATATTTCTAAAAATTATGTCGTATAATCAGCAACCTTCGAGGATATACCTGAAAACCTTCGAACTGTTATACGCTTTCAGGACAAGAATTCTGTTATGGTTTGGTCTGCAGTGTCAAACAATGGAAAATTGCCTTTGAAATTCATCGATAAAGAAGTAAAAATCAATGCGGAATATTATAAACATTGGCTATACATTTATTGCCACATGCTGACAGGTTGTATCCCAAAAAAGAAGCTTGACTCTATGTCAATTGTCCGAACTTATCATGCAAGAAGTTTGGCCACCTTCTTCACCGTATCTAAATCCTTTAGATTATTGCACCTGGGAAGATTTTAGAGGCTAAAGTAAATAGCAAACAACACAGAAGTTTGGACTCTCTCAAAGTTTCCATATTGTGTGAATGGGACCGATTACCTCTTAAAATGATTCGTGCCGCAGTCGGACAATGGCATAAGAGATTATCTTTAGTAATCGATAAAGATGGCGGTCGATTCGAGTCAAATTATTTCCGGGTAAATTTTCATCTCTGATGTTCATCATATTAATGTATTTATAATTTTATATTTATAAAATAAAGTGACTGAATATTTGTTACGGTATTTAGTAGCCACCCTGTAATGCAATTATGAAAAAATACTCTGTAATTATATTTCTAATATAAATTTTATCTTTTATGTTAAAATATAAACATATGTATATACACATTTATATTCCAAACTGCGAACGGGTTACCCGACTTGATGCAGACCTCTAATCTACAATTATTGTAAATCTCATTGATGTCAATACGTATCTCTTATTTTGGCGCGAAGCAATACTAAAAATTTTCAGATGCATTTTCAAAAGCTAAACACGATACGACAAATATTTTAAAACGTAAAGTAGTGCTATGTTCTCAACGGCACATAACATTTTTGTAACGATCTGTCTTTAAAAAAAAGTTAAAGCCCATAAAGAATAAAAAAAAGACATGAAAAGACACACGGATAAATATATCAATTTTAGATCCTAATAAAATTGACAATGGAACAATCTGCAGACATTTCAAAAGACATTTCCAAAAGTATATCTATATGAAAATCCAACCAACCGTTTAAGAGTTATGCGTAGACATACATAGAAAGAAGAAGAAGAAGAAAGAAATTAAAAAAAGAAGATACAGACGAATTGTATAACTTCCTTCGTTGAAAGTCGGTTAAAAAGAATGAAAGAAACGTAATAATAATCTATACTAATAAAAGAAAGTTTCGCTCGTGTGTCTGTTTGCGATGGCTAGCGAAATATACTGCCCCTAGAAGTATGAAAATTTGGGTGAGGATATTCCATGGCAGGTCCTGATGCACCTGAGCTCAGATTTTTTAATTTTTTATAATTAGCCGAGATATGAATTAAAAACTAATCAATAAAGCGATCTTTTTTTGCAAAAATCGGTAGACGCGTGGGCATGCCCAGAACCTGATTTTCGAGCGGAAAGGAAGCAAGAAGTAATTGATGACATATTTTGGCCTTTTGTTTTAACATCCATCTACCAAACAGTATACGGAAAAACAATATTTTTATTTTTATTTTCAAACTATGAAACGTCTCTAAGTGGAAAAATAAGAAATTGTCTTCTTACGGGCGCTTTTACCACAAAATATCAATACTTTTTTGCGGATTTTCCATTTAAAATATAAATTCATACAAAATCGGGTTAAAAATATAAAATCATACAAACTCTAGGTTTGTTTAAGGTTATTATCACGGGCCCGGACAATGCCAGGTGGATCAGCTAGCAATATTAATAATCTCTTTAAAGTTGTCAGCAACTTTGCAATCTTGCATAATTTTCTCACCGTGGTGTTCAAACTATTCTATTAATGCTAATTCTAAGCTTTCATAACCACAAATAAAAATTTACAGGACTTTTTAAAGCCTAATGAATTGTCAAGAAGTGATATAATTTCAAATAATTTTTATTTTTGGATTGATTTATAATATTTTACAAATTCAAGTTTCAGTAATGACTAATGATAATATCATTTTAACTTAAATATGCATAGCAAAACATTGGTTACTTTTTATATAGAGAGGGTGTCCATTGAAGTCCTGCTCACCCCTATGAACTTCAGCATGAGGAAAGCTATAGTCATAAACGCTGTGTTTTGGCATGGTAAAGTGACTATGCGCTACGCGATCAGGCCTCTTACAGAGTCGCTCCGTGGCGGAGTTAGCATTCCTATCTCGAAATATGCACGAGATACGGGACAAAGTCAATAATAAAGTCGTAGAAAGTCCTATATGAAATGATGGCTTACATGTAAAAATAACTTCATTAGAAGCCCCTGAAATGTAAATATTTTATATCTTATTACCGGCTTAAACTTATCACAAATTGCCACCAGACGGGTGGCATTATAAGACAGACTCATATTTACTGATAAAACTAATACATGCAAACAAGGTACAGTTTATTTTAATGAGAAAATCAAATTAAGTATGCCAAATGCGTCCACCATCGGAGCACATACAGAGTGCATGAGGCATTGCTGCCAATGGTGGAGACATTTAGCATACTCAATTCGACTGTCTTTAAAATAAACTGTACCATGGAAGTAGGAACCTATAACTGGGAGGATAACGTCAATACTGTCACGTAAGCCACTTTTTACCTGAACGTTGCCACTATGTTTGAGCCTGTGGAATATTAATCCCAGATATCATAGCGGGAGAGGAAGATAGTACGGCGCGCGTATCGCTGTTTGGCTCCTTTCTCGCTTTACATTTACTACTTTTTATTGGAGTATTAGTTCGTACACAGATTAAATGTAGAATCAGTACTCCGCATTCATCGACAACTCATTTCTCAATTTTTGCTCGGCGAATCGTTGATTCAGACATTTTAATGTTTATTAGCGAATCATTCTAAACTTTAACAGTTTGATACTGAGAATTATAAGCTTTTTAAACTGATATTAAAGGGTTAAAGACTTTTTTATAATAGTTATTTAAGTTGATCGAGATATATATTTATTATTCTGTTAAAATGATACATTTATTTTTAATTCTGGTGATATTTTTACTCTTTCGTAATTTGTTTAAACGTGTAATGTTCCGTTCGAGCTTCATTTCAAATGAAACAATTATTTTAACTTTATTAGCTCAATTATTAATCAAAAATAAATTTACGAAATACCATTATTAAAAAAATATTTATTTTTCTTACATCAGTAAATAGTTGCTTTAATTAGAAAAGAAAATAAGTATGGACTTCTCTGAAACTTTACATTTCTCCAAATTGCTCAAAAAGTATACTTTTTTAAATGCTTGTTTTTAAAAAATCTAAACACATTAAAAAATACTTTGATAATTTGTGCATAAGAGTTTCAGAAATTACGTATAATTCAAATTCAAAATATATAGAGAGTCACTAACAGTGTTGAATTCAGACACTTTTCTCTGGGACGGATTTCTGTGACTCCGGGGAGGAAAGGGGGGGGAGGATTGCACTTTTAACCATTAAAAGCATAAAATCATAAATCTTTTGGGGGAGGACACTTCAATGCTCCGGGGGAGTGTACCCTCGGCCACACCCTGAATTCAACATTACTCTCTAATAAAAACACCTTTACGAAATTTCTTTAATTAAAAAAAAATAATAATAATAGCTGCAATCATAGTGCAGTTTTTAATACAATATTAATCTATCAGTGGTGTATTCCAGTGGTCGAGACTGAGATAGAGTAAAACTTGCTAAGATGGAATTGCAAGGGACTGAGGAAAATTCCGTTTAAAACAGGTTTTTTTACCATAGCAGGGATTAAACTGCATTTGTTTCATCGGAACCATATAAATGTAGGCGGGATTTTGTTATATGGAAACTTCTGTTTTAGTATCTAACTTTATTATAAAATTCAACTGTAATAATTTTTTAATAACTGTAAAGAATTAATTTCAGTTGTCTTTAATTTTTTTTTCCAAAGTAAAAAAAAAAAAAAAAAAAAAAGCATATATATCTCGATAGGTGCAAGGCCCCAGTACAAACCTTTTTAATAACAGTGTATAAAAAATATTTTTACTCCGATTGGACACCTGCAGCACCCGTTTGTGGCTGACTCTATCGTCGTATCACAGAATATATAGAAATATATAAGCAATTTATATATATATGTGGTGAATTTGATTTGTTGATTAGAAAATATGCAAGGCAGTGTTATGAAAACAAATTAATCTGGTTCAATTTTTGGAAATTAATTAAAAACAGGTATATATATATATATATATAAATTTTGTTCATATTACATTGTGGTAAGTGCAATTAAAAAAATAAATTTGTTTACTTAGCTTTTCAGCTAAATTAGAAAAGGTTTTATGCCCATTAAAGATAAATTTATCTTAAAAAAAAACACTCACATAAACATGTATTTGGTAAAAAAAAAAGAAAGTTGAAGCTTTATACTATGTTTTTATGATAAGCAGTGGCGCAGGGAAGGATAATTTAGGAGTCCCCCTCTCACCTACTTGCAGAACTTTCACTCTTTTTCTCTTTAAATACATCAATTTTTACATTTTTATGAATAGAAATTTTAAATAAAAATAAGATAAATAAGAAAACTTGAAAGCTGAACGGCTTAAAAGACACCTGTGGAGCTCGTGCTTAAGAGCCTACACTAGTCACGGGAAGAAACGCTCAAGCTAATCTTAAGTCTATGGGAAGGTTTTAGCGCAATTTCTCGCTCGCAGTTTAATATTTTTAAATGTTTTTTTTTCTTTTTTTTTGCATAAGATAGTTGAGGTCAATATCCAACGTTGTTAGTTTTTACTTTTTCGATTTTTGTTGTAGTTTTTTTTTATAAGCGGGCATTTTCAATTTTGGAACCGGTTGGAATCGGTTCTGAAAGTAAAAGTACCCTTATATAAAATAACTGGAACCAAAATCGAAAAAGTAAAAACGAACAACGTTGGAGATTGACTTCAGCTATCCTATGCAAAAAAAGCATTTAAAAATATAAAAATGCGAACGAGAAATCGCGATAGAACGTTCCCATAGACTTAACATTAGCTTGAGCGTTTTTTCGCATGACTTATGTAGGTTTTTAAAAGAAGGCTTACAGATCGTGGTTGAAAAAAAAACATCAAAGAAGGAAAAAAAGACGCCAAAACTTAGCTAAGCACTTTTACTAGAATCCCAATCCCAGAATTCCCGGCCGAAATGGAAACGAAAGTAACTTCTTATGCTACTTCTAGAAGTTTCCAAGTTCGATGAACTGTACCTTCCTTATATGAATTAGTTTCATTAGTAATTATGAGTCTGCCTTATAATGCGACCCTCCTACATATAATTAGTGACGTACTTAATATATAATAATATATTAATTAATATATAGATATAAAATATTTCCATTTCTGGGGCTTCTAATGAAGTTATTTTAACATGTAATACACCATTTTATACTAAATCGAATAAGTTCTATAACTTTAATTGACTTGTTTCCCGTATCGCGTACCGTTTTCATGATAGGAATTCTAACTCTGCTGTTTGCTGCTATGTGGTTCTGTAAGGAGTCTCACTTACGTAAGAGACCTACGTAAGAGATTGGACATTGAACAAAAATGGCGGACATTTCTTATTCATTAAAGTGAAAATACACTTATACTAAAGTTAATAAGTCATACACTTACACTAAAGTTAAAATACACTTATTCTGCATGGCTCTCTGAAGGTATGTAAAATGAATTTTCCATGATTTTAATAAAATTAAAAGTGTTAAATGCTGAAGAAAATAAATTGCGTTCTACGTCGATCAATCTATTTTTGAACAAATATGGCGGACATTTCGTCAATGTCCAATTTATCTCTTATGTAGGATCTCTAGTTTCATTGCAAGGCGAACAGCCATTTTATTACACTTAGACACCACTTTTATGACTATAGCTGTCGCCTTTCTAAAGTTAATGAGGGTGGACCGGAGTTTAGTGATCACACTGCATATGTTATATGACGATAAATACAGAACAATAATTTTTAGTTTTTTATTCATTCAAGTATATATGTAACTTATTTTACTTTTTTTTCAGGAATACAGGTATTTTAAACAAGAAATCGAAATATTGCCAGTATGTATTGTTATTATATTGTAATTTAATTTTATAAATTTTAGAAAAATGTATAGTTTTAAGCAGGTTTTATTGTAAATCAGTAAAATTAAAATGAATTCTGATTCACCTATCAAACGAAGAAATAAAAAAGCATAAAATATTTTTTTCTTTAAAATAATTTTTCTTTCAAAATTTTTATCGTTTCCCTGATTTCTTGACTTTTCCTTGTTATTTATGGAATAAAAATGTTTTTAAATGTTACATATAAATTTTACCAACTTTTATTTTCATTTTTTTAATTGTAAAACATACAATATAATTCAAAATAATTTTACCGAGTTCAAAAACATTCGAAGAACATTAATAATTTAAAATTTTATATTATGCACTTTTAAGTTAATAAATGGCACACTCTAAAAACGACATTTTCAAAACTGAGCAAAAAATACTCAAATATAAGTATGTCGCATCGTCAAAATGACTCCGAATCAAAATGACTCAAGCTTGAAACATGTATATACTCATTTCTGAAAACATGCACACACTCAAGAATAAAACATCATGTGCTCATTTTTGAGTATGTCGATGTTTCAAAAATGAGTTTGAACTGATTCTAATCATTTTTGAGAATGCCCATGTTTTAAAAATGAGTATGAACTGACCTCTATGTGCTCAGTTTTGAGTATGTCCATGTTTGATTATTCTGAGTATTTCTGGTATTTCAGAATTGAAAGCATTGAGTAGTCATATTTGAAACAAAAAGTTTCATAACAAAATAAAAACTACTCAGATTTGAAAGTGTCATTTTTCTCAGTGCAGTTTAACTTTTGATCTAATACTCTTCAATATTGACTAACCAAAAAAAAAAAAAACCATCCTATTAAATTACGATAAAAGCCAGAGAAAAATAATCAAAAATATTAAATTAGCAAGATACAATATTTTCCACGCAATAACTACAATAAAATAATTAATTGGAATTTATGTTTTATGTATAGCATACAAGTGCACGTTTGAGCTAACTCATACGTTGTTTTCCACATGGATTTAAAGGAATAGAACTTATAGACAAATTTTGTATTAATATTGTGAAAAATTGTTTCAGTCAAAGATGCGTTAATTATAATAATCAATAAAAAAAATTCTAATTTACACCTAGAGCGTCTATTAAAGCATCTACACTGTTAAAAATTTGCAGCAAACTGTCCAGTCATTCGACCGTTTTTATAGAAAACGGTTACATAACCATAATTTAACACTATTCTGATCATAATTTGGGAAATAATGAGGTCAAAACAGAATGTAATTACGATCATATAACCGTTTTCTATAAAAACGGTCAAATGACTGGACAGTTTGCTGCAAATTTTTAAAGTTTCCGTTCGTATTACTGTCGGACGAAACGGGAATGTAGTTTTTTTTTTTAAATTGATAAATTGATGAGAATGGATTGCAAATATAAACTCGTATTGTGTTACTTGTTAGTTATTCTATCCAGTTCTGGATATTTTCTTCCTAGTGGTAAGAAAATTTGCAAGATAGTATATTATGCTGACGAATACATTATCTGCAACAAATCCATAAAATGCAACAATGTAATAAAAAATCTTAAATAAGTTAGTGCACGAAAATGCTTTTGAATAGAAATGCAAAATTTTTAACAAGAATAACAAAGCGCTCTGAATCAGTTATCTCATTTTCGCACATTTGACAAACTTTTGATATACATACATGCTGATGAATATCACTTTAACCTTATGAGACTGCTGATGTTAAAATGACCCAATAATATTTAATAATATTTAATAATTTAAAATAATTTAACTTTTGTTTAAAAAACTACTTTTACTTACCCATCATACGTAATATAGGGTAAGTCTTGTAATCGTTTTGAAAATCGAAATTTTGTTTTGATGGATTTACACGTTTCAGACACTGGTGATTCCGAAAAACATATTTTTAGGAAAAAAATTTGCCGTCCGTCTGTCTGTGTGTCTGTGTGTGTGTGTCTGTAAACGCTCGATCTCCCGAACAAATTGAGATAGAGACTTGAAATTCGGTATGTACTTAGTATGTAGTAATGGGTAGAAGCTTATCGAATTTAAGTAACCTCGATTATCCAAAACTATTTTTTTCAGACTCTCGAAATATTCGTTCTGTAAAGGTACATACAAATTTTCAAATTTGTTTATTTTAAGTAGTGAATATAAAATACAATAAAAGAACATACATTTTGCATAAAGAATGAAGTCGATCGGATAATGAGTTGTCCAGACATTTGTAATTATATTTTCCACACTCTTCGAGTTTTCATGACCCTGTATTTCATTCAAATTTCAATTCAAAGCTATATTTTAATTGGAAATGAGACGTTTAATCAGACGCAGTAAATCGTTAGTTAATATGGTTATCAATTTTGGAGTTATAAAAGGATGTTTCTTTTACGCAATTCAGTAATAGAGTATTGAAAGTTTATGACGTCATCAAGCCATGATTTTATTCAAATTGCAATGCATTTTATAAATAGTTTGCACATGTTTTATTTTCATATTTTATATTTTGCGTATCCATGATGGGTAAGTATTACGGTGGCCCCCAACGATTAGTTTAAGTTGCCAACGTTAATGATTAAAGTATTGGTGCAAAAAGACTATTGAAGGAAACTACATTTTTCAACACACAATAAAAATATAGGGAAATAACGCGTTTCTAGAAAAAAGTTTCTTATTTTATCTGAAGAATTTACGCCCCAGTACAGAAGCAAAACTAATGATCCAGTCTTGCTTCAGTTTTCATAGTTGCATATGCATCCGCCTGATGAGAAAAGATTCACTCTTTCGAAATTACGGGAACAACTCTTTCGATAGCCTCTCTTTTTCATACATTCTCGGTGTATTTAAGAAATTTGGTGTATTTTGAAATTAGTTTCACTCTATTAGAATATCAGAGTTGCCAAGTCTCCGGCTTTTTGCACACCAGTAAATGTTTAGAGAAAAATGTTGTTCTTTCAAATCAGAGAATGCTATAATTAAATAAAAGAAAATTTTAAGTACTAAAATACTGGTATCCAAAAAGCCGGAGACTTGGCAGGTCTGGAATATGACAATTGCTCATTTTATTACCTTAAAATAAACAACAATTTAACTATACTCAAATTACCGCGTGGGTGGGGAAATTCTGGTATAACTTGCATTAACAATGAAATATGTGTTTTATATTCTGACTATACTTGTTATCCCTCTATTGGTAAATTTAGCTATTTCAATAAATAAATAAAAAAATTAGAGGTTTATTAATCAAAATTTATTAGACCTAAATCTGGGAAAAGCAGCATGCGCTGATTGCTGTACTATACTATACACTGATATGTAACTTTGGCGACTTCTATTGTCTTTTTGAAATCATTCCCATCATATCTCATTGTTTTTTCCTTACATGCAGTGCGAGGCATGTCTGGAAAAGAACAAAGAGATTAGTTTGTAGATTTTGTTCTATAATTAAACCGTATACTCAAATGACCCGAAATTTTAAAAATCACAATTATAGACTGAGCACTGTTATTTAATGTTAAAATTTTTAGTTAAATTATTGCTCTCTCTATAATTTTTTAACAACGTTTTGTCTGTTCTGTAAAAAAAATAATAACCGCTCTGTGCCACAAAAAGTTAGTACTCCCTGAGTTTATATTAAGGGGACTCAGTATCCTTTATTTTGCGAAAAATGACGAAAATATAATTTTTCTAACTTTTTGCTTAAAACGAATCAAATTTAGACATTCGTAGTATATTATCACAAAGTGCAGTAATAATCGAATAATTAAAAATACACAAAAAGGCTTCTATCCTATCCATTTCCATTTAAATGATTTTCAGTTGCAATCTGAAAATTAATTTTTCTCAGTTTGTGTTTTTCCAATATATCAGTATGTTCTAAGTGACAAAACTTCAACAAATATTTTTCAAATCGCTCGCTATTTTTGGGGGGCTGTCTTTAACGTGCATTTTTTTTAAAAAAGGTGAATATCTGATTTTCAGTAATATAAATAGTTTATGATTTAAAAACAGAATTGTTAAGTAAATATTGATTTTTGCTGCATTTTTTTACATATGTCCTGGCATTTTTTTTCTTAAAATAATTAACTTTTTGGAAACCTAATCCTTACAGTTAGAGAGCACACTTCTAAGATATGTATTCGAGTACAGATATTTCAAAATGTTCAAAATTGCAGGAGAAGGTTTTAAAATTTTCTTTTTTTTTAATTAAAAAAAATATTTCTACAAAAATTGCATTTCACTTGATTAAATAATTTTCCTTCATAAAACGATTTACTGATAAGTAAATAAGATATAAAATACTCAAATATAAATATATTTTAAAGTGTACATAGCAGTTAAATTTCACTTTAGATAACCAAAATCATAAATCTTATTATATATTTTTAATTTTCTAAATAAACATGCATGTAACATTCATCTAATTTTTAAATCTAATTTTTGTGTTTTTCATCCTCAGACAGACCACATAACAGTCGAATGTACGTATGACTCATCAGCCATAGACGCAGTAACATTTGTAAGTGAAAACATTTATTTCATCCAAACACTTCTGAAAAATATTTTCTCACCTTTTCATTTATTTTCTTATATTATTTGTAATTTATGAATACAGTACCTTGAGAACAGAGTTTTACTTGGGACAAATGGAAAAAATTCCTTAAGCAGTTGTTTTCAAGGGGAAACTTCGGTAATCGGGTCCAAAGCCAAATGGCGTATTTAAAATCGTTATAACTAATCCTCATACAATTGAAACAATATTGGAACTAGCATCACTCTAGATTGACGCCAACCTTGCCTGTGGATCCGATTACTGGATAACTGGATTTATATATACCAGCGGGGAAGAAAAATGACAGTTAAAATTAGCTTTGTGTTCAACTCAATATAATAATAAATTAGATAGGTGTGGGATTGATTGTGAGAACGTCTTATGTACCCTTATTGATTGAATTCTATTTTCGAGAACGTTCTATGGACTCTGATTGGTTGAATCATGTATCTCGGCACCTATTGAGAATTTCTAGAAAATTCCTTTAGATTCTGAAAGCCAATTTTTTCGCCAAATCTCGCCAAAATTTGCTTTTATAAAATTAAAATTTGCTTGCCAAAATATGCTTTTTTACAACACACTCGGGCTGCGTCCGCAATTACATTTTTTCTACACACTCGGGCCGGACTGGTTGTTCCTGGACTTAATTCTTTTGAATCCTGTCAGCCCGGCATTTTTTTTTTTTTTTTTTTTTTTTGTAAAAATAACAGTGATTTTGTACATTTGTTTAATGGAATACTTAGAAATATACTTTGATTTAATGAATTACAGAGAAATAATTTTAAAAATCACCTTTTAGGTAGATTTCGTAAGAAATACTACCTATTACATTCTCCCCTAAGTTGTAATTTTTGAAAAAATTATGCAGATCTACGCCGATCATGACTCCCAGAACCCAAAATCTCCCCCAGTTCAAAACTTTATATCTATCTATGTCACTTTTTTATGGACACGATAAGTCCCATAATTCTGCACAAATCTCTTCCAAACTGATACATAAAATCAAGGGGCATAAAATCTCGGTAAGGTTCGTTAATGGGCAAAATCGATCCAGGGGGGGGGGGGGGCGGGGGGGCTTTTTGTGAAAACAGAAAAAAACCCATAACTTCTTAATTATGATATTTATAGAATCCATTTAAAGTTAATACTTCTAGGAAAAGGGCCGAAAATTTATGTATGACAGAATTTTGATATCATTAAAAATGGCCCCAAGGGGGGGGGGAGAGGGGTTTCAGAAGAAAAAAATCATAACTTCGCCAATTCACAAGATATCAAATCCGCTTAAATTTATTATAAATCTTCTTAATATTATCTAAAACTTTTATATTGACAAGTTTTTTATAGGACAAACCCTTATAGCAAAAATAATAATAATAAAATAAATAAATAAATAAATAAAAAACCAAAAAATTGCTTCCGGCTTCGCCTACAGACTAGGTAGATTTCGAAGTGGGCGGTCCCAACTGCAGCATCATAACCAAAGGATCATTTCATCTGCAATTCCCAACAAACAGGCGCCCTACGGCCTGTGTCTTTGAAATCTACTTCTGCCTGTAGGCCGAGCCGTTAGGGATTTTTTAAATTATTATTATAGAGCTTCAATGTTGTGATTTTTTAATGAGTTTTTATTTGAATGTATTTATTTAAGTGATCATTAATGCTGCTATTATGCTTTCCATGGCTTGCAGACACGTAGTCTGAAGCAGGGTGTAAAATTTTTGTATTTCTTATCATTCTTTAATAAAATCTTACTAGCAGATTAAGAAATATCGGCATTTTTTTTTTTTTTTTTTTTTTTTTTTTTTTTGTAGAAATTGAGCCAAAGAATTGAGAATTGAGCCTGATTTCATTGATTTTTGCAGTGACCGGGTTAGGCACAGATAGCTCTCGTTCCGGCCGGGTCAGAAAATTTCGTTATTTACTTTCTTTTAAAGTCAGGGCTATACGCAGATAGTGAATTCCACGCAAGTTCCAGTATTTTTTGTCGACTGAACAAAGGAGTACTTGACTTTGTGTTATCGTGAAGGAGCACAAAAATTTTACGATTTAACAGTTTGAGATATTTCTGCTTCAATTAATCTTTTAATAATGTTGTGGCAGTTAGTAGGAACTCGAAAGACATAATTTCCTTGTAATATATCTTATTGATACTATAACTTTTGTTTGATGAAAATAGCATTTTTTTATTTCCAAGTTTCCATATTTTTGATTTCTATTATTTCAAATAGTAATCGTTGTTCTATTTAATCGTAATTTTCTGTAATTAAATAAAGCAAATATGTTTATACGAAAATAGTGGTACTAAAAAATTTATGTTGTTTAAGATGACTCACTGGTCTTGAACTATGATTTTTTGTGATGAAAGATACTATAAAGATACTATATGTAATCTGTTTTTCATCGTCAGCTATCATTTTATTCAAAAATGGATAATTTTGTTAGGTTTTAAAAGCACAACACAGATACTGATACTAATGCTTTGCGTCAAATGATTTTTTTTTAGTTTATATGAAATTTAATTATCAAATAACTTTCAATTCAGTTGCTCACAGATTGTTAATGTATCAGTTTTTAGCTCACAGGCTATGAAAGCCTGAGAGCTAATGTGCCCGCCGGTTCTGTATGTACGTATGTACGTAACGCGATAACTCTAGACAAAAATAACAATTTTGCTTCAAATTTTGTTTAAAGGTTCATTGTGATAAGGCGCTTCCCTTTTGGGGGTTCATTGGTTAAATATAAAGGGGAGAACAGGGGGCTAACCCCGCTCCCCTTACTTGAGATAAATCTGTTTTTCATGCAGAACTATCCGATTTTCTTCAAATTTTGTATGTAGGTTCATTGTGATAAGGCGCTTCTCTGATTAGCTATGGGAGTTCATTGGTTAATTATAAGGGGAGGAACATGGGGATGAGCCCCCCTTAATATATTGTCGATTTGTTTATTTTACGAGGGGCTTATTTCAAATTCTTTGAAATAAGAGTATAATGTACAATTAGTGTGAATAGCCTGTGAGCTCAATGCCCTCAGTTTAACTGGGCAGTTTTTTTTTTTTATTATGTTATGGAATATTATAATGAATGCATGAAAATAAGATGGGGATTATCTAAAATAAATAAACAATTTTTAATTAGATATTCCATCATTTTTTCTATTTTTACTTTTAAAAAATACTTGTAAGTGAAATGCTACTGTAATAGGTTGGATGAAAATTATTAACTTTTTTTAAAAGTTATTTTATCTTTCTATTTTCACGAAAAATATGTAAGAAATCAATAAAATACATTTCCAAAGTTTTAGGAAATAAATATAAAGGCTAAAGGTTGGAAAAATTTCAGGCTAAAGGTTGGAAGATGGTTTTTAAAAGAAAATAGTATCTGCTGGTTTTTAAATTTATTATTATTTAATTTTTATAATTTTTATCTTTTTGAATCAACATTTACGTACAGAAATAAATTAATGTGCAGTTTATTTTCGTCAATCCTTCATTAAAACAGTACTTACAAAATGTTTCAGGTAACTCTTGACAAAAAATTATTTTTTAAACCCAACCATAAGTTATTATTTTATAGTGCATTAGATAATTTTTATTAATACAATATAAACTGATGTGCGGTAATAATGACAAGAAAAATCAATAATAATCCGTTGCATTATATATTTGAACGGTTGTCTGGAAGTAGGGCTTATGCTACAAATTTTGGAAAGTTGGTTTTATTTTGTTGTTGTTGTTGGAAAAGGGCCTATGAGAAATGATTGATGATTACCCAGTGTTGAAAATAGCAATTTCGTATTATACAAGTTTATTAACTTTAAATAACAAAATAAAACAACAATTTTAAATAATATGATTACTTTCCTTACACATCTAATTTTGTATTACTCGTCAATGCTCTGCATGGAAACAAAAGTGGAAGGCAAGTAAAACCGGAAGAAGGACCTATGTTGCACTAGGTGCTGAGGACATAGCTAATCAATGACATTAATAATTTTTTCCTCATTGCTCGAAATTTACAATTTGTAACATAGACCCTTCTTGCAGAAATCGATTCATTTATCGTTTGGTGATATTTAAAAATAGGATTTCATGATGTTTCAAAATGTTCAACAAGATTCTTTTTTATGAAGAAGTAATATGAGACATTAAACTTTTATCATACTTTAAACAAGTAGTGCAGATTCGTAATATGTAATAGATTTTGGAAAAGATTGAATATCAGAAATTAAATGAAGATTTTAGAAAAGTGTCATAATAAAACGTTTAAAAAATAAAATTATACTAGATGGAACCCGTCAAAACTTGATGGAAAAAAATTACTGTAACAATATCAGTAAAATAAGCTTCTTTATAAAAAAAATATATAAAACAGTCTTTCAAATATTTTATTTTAAAAGTTTTTCCATCAGTGTAATACAGTACTATTTCAGATGCATACTTCAAACAAACAATCTATAAACAACTGTGTAATGCAAATCAGTTTGACATTATACTGCCATATTCCCCACTGCAAGAAAGAAAATTTTATGGACCAATGAAGTATCATACAAATAGTATATCCCTACTTTCATCTCATATTCAGTAAATAAAAGAACATAGTAAATAAAGCACACATGCCCCCTCCCCCTGTGATAATTTCACCGAATGAGCTCCTATGCGCATGCGCATTGCATCTGCCCAAAGATACTGTTGTAATTCGACGTTAAAAAAAGTTTAAAAATGTTTAAATGAAAAGTTTTAAAATGTCCTCTTTAATCATTGTTCGTTTCAAATCAATATCTTCTAAAACGCATACATTTTTTAAGCTATTTAATTTTTATGTAAAAATGAAGAATTCTTTTTACAATAATAAATAAATCTGCAGATGAAGGAGATTTTTAATGCTTTCAAGTGTAATTTATTTGTATGGTTTCTTCGGTTCCTTTACATAATCAGGATGATTTCTCCTTTTCCATCACAGTCGGGGATCGTTTCCCTCTTATGCAGTTAAATATCCAATAGATCTTTAAAAAAATAATAAAATGCAGTTCCTAGCATATTCTGATGAAATATATACATCAACGAATTCAACATATAAATTTTATATTAATCATAAACTGAATATAGTATATATACATATTTGACAGATTTTAGTTTAGCGCCAAAATGGTCTATCTTATGGATAATCTGATCTTATGATTTATCAGGTTTTTTTATTAATATTTTTTTTCACTTTTCATGATGGTTAGGGAAATCTATTTTCAACTGTGGCAACTTTCCCAGGAGCTAACATTATTAAATCAAACTGATGGTCATTGTTGAGATAGAATTGGAAAGTATTTCATGTTTGAAAATTATTTATAAAGTCTTTAAGTTAAGCAGCAGTTTTCCAATAAATTTCAATGGAAAGCTATTTCTTTTATAATTGATGATGTAAGAATTAAAATTCTAAAATGTAGTAAAAAATTGAGATTTGTAGTATTTAGAAGTGATGTAAGCGCAATGAAATCTAAAGCAATAGCGCCGTTTGTTGTCACAACCGTTATACATTTCTAAAAATTGCCACTGTGTTTTGGCTGTCGTCCAAATGTAGACTACCATTTTTTGACATCGAAAGAGAAGTGAAATAGGACTTTGCCGCTAATAAGGAACTGTTAACCCGTCAGCACATGCGCCTCTTTCCATTACGTTACTACACGCGCGGGATAAAATTTACTCCAAAGGGTTTTCTTGTGTCAATTTCCCACCGGTTTGATTATAAACAAATACTTATATTTTGAAATAAACAGTAAATCAATAAAGAACATAATTTAATTTAAAATAAGAAGTTCTTTTATATTTAAAGCAAAAAATAAATAAATAAATAAAACCTAGCACTAAGATTTTTTTCTGCATAGCATTACATACAAAGCTTTTACAATCCGAATTCAGCCATGAAAATACAAAAAAATATCAAACTGATATACCGAAACTGTATGTGAAAGAGTTGTAAACGTTTAAAACGTAAAATTTTCCTATCATTATGCATTACGTTATAACACGCGTGGGGTAAATTTCCTCCCACGTGACAGTTTTATAACAAAAGAATAGAAAATCCACAACCGGTGGTAAATTCCTTTTATCCACATCTTGATATCATTCAGCTTGAAAGGTACTATGAAGCTCAGAATGCTCACGAACAATTTTCGCACATTTTTAAGTAATAGTTATGAGCTGGGGTAGATTTTATCCCAGGGCGTGTGCTGACGGGTTAAATGAACTTATAACAAACCTACCAAAATAGTTCCTATAGAATATTAGCCTTACACTGTTTATTCTAGCTAAAGATACAATCATTATTTCTAGTTTTTTTTTAACCATTGGAGAAGTGGGAGTTGCTTTCGGTCGAGAAAGCATCAAATGAGGTTCGAATTTTACTATTTTAACCGTTTTTAACGAAATTCTGTAATTTAGAAGAATTTATCTTTGAATAGGCAATAGAAATGCATAAAAGCGTTACAAAAATGTTAAAGTTACAAAAAGAATCGATGCAAATAACAAAAAAAGAAGAAATTTGTTACTTTCGTGTTATAGCGGCCCCCAAGGATGAAATATTTTTGTTTCTGTTTTCATTAATATATTACAAATTTGGTACTTTCGTGTTTTTGTGTTGTAGCGGCACCCAAGGATGAATCGCCAAGTGACCAAGATTTATCGCCAAATTATAAAGCATGTATAACATTACACTAATATATGATATATATATATATATATATATATATATATATAACATTTCTCGACGTATGTGGCCAAGTTATAGTCATATAGGATGCATATATGATGTATATATATGACATGTGTATATGATGTATAAACGACATATAAAACGTAAATAATATGTGTATAATGACGTATATGGCACATATAGGAGTGTTTGGAATATATATATATATATATGCGTATATAGAATGCATATATAATCTTTGCGATGATCTTGGCGAAATCATAACTACGACCTTGGCATAATCATAAATGTGGGGGCCGCTATAAACCAAAAGTACGGTAATTTTTTATTTACTTATTTTTTTTAACCATAACATTATTTTTAATAATTTTAATATCCCTGAAATCTTTTACTTTTGTGATTTTTTTTCTTAAAAAATTAAATCTTCTAACCTATAATTTAAAAAAAGTAATCGGTAACATGTAATTAAGGAATGCAATCAAGATGAAGCAACCAATAAAGGCTCCAGTTCTAATCTTTAAAATTAAAAATTGAAAAATCAATTAAAATGACGTCATGTTGACACAATCATATAAATTTTTCTTTTTAGTTTTATCAATGTTACAATGCATTTCAAGCTAAGCATAACGTCATTTTTACCGGCGAAAACTTTTCACACTTACTTTGTATATGTTACTTTTATGCGTAAATACCATGTACACAAATAAAAATATATTTGTATTTAATTGCAATGAAAAATGGTATCAACAAAGTTATAATGTATAATAATAAAATAAACCCAATGAACAATATTCCCGTGACGTCAGAATAAATATGAATTTTTATTCGCTTATAAAACACGCGGATAAATAGTTTTACCGGAATTTAACTTGCAAATTCCGGTATATCAGGTAAAAATATCGGTCTAAAAGCCACGTGCTTTTAATATTATTTCTCTTTATCCTCTCAACCATAGAGTTCAGAGAATAAACTATGTGCCCCGCAACAGTGGGCGTTAATCCGATTGCCGACTTTATGACGTCATAAGCAGATAAAAAAATTTAATTGAAAATTACGGCTAATTAATTAAATTTTCGGACAAACGAATGCATGATAACAAATCTGTGTCCAAATATCTTTCATTTAAAAAAAGAATGATGTAATTTGATGCAGTAGTTTGTTCTCACGGATTGTCGAAAGAAATCGCTTAGTGTTTTAAATATATAGATTTAATTTTCTTTTAAAGTTTAAACGAAAATCTGTACACACATCCCAAGTAGCACAGTTTGTCGGTCCATCGTTAGCAGTTTGTGGAAACCGTTGGGAAATTGTAAAATAGGGAATGGAAAGGTTGGCAAATGGTTAGGAAATGATAGGTGTACAGATCCCTCCGGTACAGTACTGTTGGCCCATCGTTAGCTAGCAGTTTGTGGAAACCGTTTGGAAATGGTAAAATAGGCAATGGAAGGTTGGTAAATGGCTAGGAAATGGTAGGTGTACAGATCCATTTAATTTGGAGCATATCTGAGCAGTATTATGAACAGCAAACGGTTGGACCGCTGTTGGGCCTTTGTTGACAAATGGTTCATTGGCTAATGGAACGGTGAGGCCGAAATTTTGTATTGTGCTTCAACGTGGAACGACAATTAACCAACGTTAGCCCAAGAATTTTGTGTTTTTTGGAATAGTATTGTATACTTGTTATTTATGAAGTAAACCTTGTACGTAGTCAATATCAATACATAAAATATTTATTATTATGATTTTGTAGTGCAGTGCCTAGACTACCTTCATAAAGAGAATAGCTAGGCACTATGCTTCAGTTTTAAATTTTCACATTTTTTTTTATACGTAGGGTGGTATCAGTACACGGGAGGAAATGTGCTTGGCCTTCATGCTGTATTATCCACAAATAAACCGATATTCGTCTCTAAGCATACCAACGTTTTCTACAATCAATATGGCTCTTAATACGAGGTAAGAATTTAATTTATTATAAACTAGCCGCCTACTTGTGGCTAGCCTGCGGCGCTCAACTAGTTAAACTATAATTATTATAGAGTCCAGATTATATGCAATAAAAAAAAAAACACAAAATATGTACTAAAATATTTTAATATTTTCAAGAATATGAATTTAAAGCATTTAAATATGGAAAATTTACATTAAAAACTTCCAAAATAGGCAAAAAAATGCACTAAAATCTTTTAAATTATGCAAAGATGAGCACTAACAATTTTTCACTTGCTTTTATTTTTCACAGAAAAGCAGGTATTTCCACAATAAATATACGCACGACAAAGAGGAAACTATAATTAATAATGAATGCAAAAATTATTCTTTATCGGGAATAATTTTTGTTACAGTATATAATTATATAATTTTTCAGATTACACAAAGTGAAATTTTGTCTTAGATCATCAATGACGTTTTTTAGCGAGTCTAATATTCTTTCAACATCCACTGATGTAATAGAGCAATTATTATATTACTTTACAATAGATGATGTGACATCTTCTGGTAGGAAAATTCTCACCCCGTTCATGAAGCTATTTATCTGTTTAAGCTTGGAAAAGTCCTTGTACTTTTTTCCCATTTCTCCTAAGATTAACGATATAGGATCTCTAACTTTCTCTGTTTCTCTAATTGCATCATTGACAGCCATATGACGCATTTCTAATTTTTTAATGACTGAGGTAACCATAAAAAATAGTTTTCTATCATAGTTAAGGCTGTTCGTCAGTGAATTTCCCGATTCCTCTCACTAATGTTTATGGGCGTAAGATACATTCGCATTTTTAAAATATCTCCTCATAAAATTAATATTTTTAACTTCTGTTTTCTGTGTGCACTTCTTAAAGATGTCTCTTTTTTTTTTTTTAGTTGTAATTTTTTTTTTTTTAAATATATACTTAATTTTATGTGACGTGTTAAAATCTTATTCAGTTTCGCAAAAATTTTTACACATAAAATTATAAATTAAGCACATATTTAGAAATATTTTGATAACTAAGAAAAAAAAGAGACATCTTTTAAGAACAGTACAAAGAAAACAAAAGTTAAAAGTATTAATTTCCTGAGGGGATATTTTAAATATTCGAATGCATCCTACGCCCATAGGTTTAACATTAGCGAGGGGAATTGGGAAGTTCACTGACGAACAGCCTTAACATTGTTTGAACATTATTGTCTGACAAAATATCCTTAGCTATAAAAATTGCAAAAGAGTTTGAACTGTCAAATGTGTTAACCACATTCTGTATAGCATTCCAGTTTTTCCAGATAATAAAGCTGCATGAATCCTGGTTCCCCATATGGTTAATACTGGTTCTGGTGGTAATGGAAAATTGGGATAAATTTTCTTATATATATTTAATCGCATTTGTGCGTTAAAACATATTTAGCGCAAGAAATAATTTTATGAACTTGTTTGCAGTTGTCCCTGCTTTTTTCGACAACATGATGAAGAGCGTAAACTAAACAAATAAATTAAATTTTGCTAAAATACTTTTAAAGATATTGCATATTTGACTATAGGACCACCCAGTAATTAAAAGTCAATACTGTTCTAAAAACATTGTTTGAAAACTCGTATATTTCCATTAAGTAGGTACTTTATGAGTGAAATTTTTGCCCACAGAACCATTGACAGTGTAGGTCATGTGCGTTACTAATACGATGAACTTCTTCCTCGAAAATCCGATCTAGATTCTAAGAGGTTCTCCACTTCTTGTGAGAATCGAAGTTTTAATTTTGATTGCCACAAAAAGATGATAAATATCTATTTTTTTCTTATCTTATTCGGCACATATTCAGGAGATAAGATTTATATCAATGGAGATAATAAAACCTATGGATGATATTCATTTTTTGGTGAAATTCAAGATAACAATGCCATTTGTTAACAAGATTGATGTACTATCGTTTATCGTCTTAGGATAGAGTTAAAAATGGAAGTATTCCTTTTAAAAAACATAGTTTAAGATAAGGGGGAAGAGTGATGAATCCCCTATAAAAACACAATGGATTACAGGCTTAAAAGGGGAAGAACGATGAAAATCGACGCGTGTAAAAGAAAGAACTATGAATAACTATAATCTAATTAAAACCTTATTCCGTAACTATCACCCCTTCCCCTTCCTGACGCTACAAATTTATTACAGCTGGTTATGTGAAATACTGTACTTTATGTTCGTTTTATTCTGCTTTATGAAAAATAGGCATGTTTAAAGACATAGTATAGCTAGTAGGAAGCCTTAAGTACAGAAAAAAGTCTGGAGTTTCTAATACTTGTTTAACGTATTAAAATTCGTCTGAAATATTAAAAAACTACCATACAAAATCAATTTCACAAAATTTACGATGAGTTATTTTCATTGTAAAAGTAATTCTTTTGATATATATATTTTTTTCATGTAGTAAAAATTAGTTATATATTAAATATTGCATATTATATGATGTGAATATTAGAATAAGACGAAGATAATTTTTATATTTGAAATATTATACATGCTGATGGATATTGATTAAAATCATTATTCAACATAATTATTGTAAATTACAGTTATATTTTTAAATTATTAACATTTAGATCATTTTAATTTGTTTCATAGAACATATTATTAGAGTGTTTACATACATTATTATTAGCAGAAGACTATCAGTATCTAATTTTTAAAAAATTATCGATTTTCAGTTTAACAAATATGTTTGATGTTTACTCTTTGTGGTACTATGACTGGAGCAACTTGAATATTAGTGATGTGCAAGATCAACTAAAGTACTCAGAACATAAAAGTTACTGCTATTTTGGAAGTGGTGACAAAAGTGCGGTAAGTATGATTATGTGAGTGTTCAAGAACACATAATTATTTAATGCAATGAAGAATAAATCAATATGGAAATAAAATTATAATCGGCCATATGACAAAGACGTTTGTCATATATCTTGCTTTCAGTTCAAACCCCCCCCCCTCAAAATTTTAACAAGTTAACATAAGCTTTTCCATTCCTCTTCCAACATCTAGCATACATGTATTGATTGCATGCTTCTCCTCCCCCCCCCCCCCAAAATAGAGATAAAAAAAAATTCATAAAGATTTATTCATTCCCCCCCCAAATAAATAAATAATTATAAATAATTAAAAATAATAAACAATTATAGTTTATAGATTTTAAATGTCTGTAATTCCCCCCCCCCCCCCAAAAAAAAAAAAAAATCAATATGTTAACTAAAACCTATTTCTGATTTAATTTAGATAACGGATCTACTTTCTTCATTCTAAAATGCAAGTCACTCGCATGCATCAGAAACCTCTCTGTCCTTAACTTTGCGGTGATGCTAAAAATAAGTTACAAATGTTCACATATTTCTAATTCAACCGTTTCCTTCTCATGAAATCAAAAGTGCATCTGTCTTAAAACTTAGACAAAATATATAAGCAGCTGTGCTCTACTTATTAATGTAATGTAACGTATAACCGATATTCTTTATGCAAGCATTAGCACTTCTCATCCGCTCTCAAAAGAATTAATTAAAAAGATTAAAACTGTAATATGCAAGCTCATGTCTTTCACACCCTGTTGTTAGATTCGAGTCATAAGTAACCGTTAATTGCAGCTGTCTTTTAGCAAAATCAAACGCCAATCCCAAAATTATTTTCTTTTCTTTTTCCTTTTCTGTCTCCATGAAAGAATCTTTACAACCCTTCCCCCCATTCTCAAATGAATGCATTATCATAGACAGAATCTAGCATTTATCGTTTTTCCCCATACGCTTCCGTCCGCAGTTTCCAAAAACTCTCTCGCCAAGTACTGGCGATTTTATCATGCTTTCCGCGCCAACACCCGTACATGTAACTTTTAGAACATGATCACTTCGGCCGTTTGACTTGACCAGAGGTGCTGTAGAAAAACTTTGTCTTCTTTTTTGTGGAGTACCTCCCCTTGCGCTTTCGTCTATGTGTCTTCATGCATAATACTATTCTTGTCTATTGGTTCCCAATAAATCACCATCATCGCTAAAAAAAAAAAAAAAAAATAACTTAAATTGTCTTGCAATATTGGTTTCATTTTTTTAAATGAATAAAAGAAATGTTACGTTTCATTCTTAACAATTTGAATAATTTGCATGAATTTTTACTTTTTATACTTGTATTGATAAATCCCAGGTAAGATTTTTGTTAGTATTTCATGCTATACAAATTGATTTTAAAGTTATAAAAAAAAAGGATATATTTTTTTTCCTCTATTTTTCTCTCATTCATCGCTGTTTCTTTTTAAAAATGAATTTAAAAAAACGAGCGTTAGGGATCTATACGCTAAAAAGAAACAGTGATCAGTCATTATTATTTATTATGATATAAATCCAGTTTACATTTTCTTTTTTTTCTTTCATGTTATATTTATTATCTGCTAGTATATATTGATATTTTTTTTTAGTTATTTTATTGTGCATGCAGTGTTTCCTTGAATTTCAATAGATTAGTTAACTGTATTTTTGGCCACCATGGCTTCTCGGCAAATACCAATTAATTTACCTAACTTTGATAGTGATCATGAATCACTCAAATTCTTTTTCGACCAAGTACGGTCTGTTAGTCAAATAAATAAGTACAGCCCGCAAGCAACAATTGCTTTACTTAAAAGTAAATTAAGTGGTCCTGCATTAAAATATTTAACACAGAACCCTGATTTATTAATCTCAAATGACATAAATGTAATCGAAAAAGAATTTTCTAATTTTTTTCCCCTCCTAGCAAATCACAGGTAGCAGTCGAACTTGCAAACTTAACGCTCTTACCCGCAGAAACCATTAAAAACTTTGCCCATAGGCTTAATGTTCTGGCTGCAACAGTTTATTCGGACATTCAAGACGCCAATGCGCGTGACAAAATTAAGTACGTGAAATTCCTGGAAACCATTCCATCCAATTTACGCATTAAAATACAAGAGGAAGGAATTACAGAGTACCAACCCGCAGTTTTGAGGGCCCAGGCGCTACAAGATATTTTGTACGGAGAAAAAATTTTGCATGCTTACCCCACCCCTTCCCCAACTGATTCAATATTTGCCGACCAGCTGAAGCAGCTAACCGAGAAAATAAACGCCTTTTCTGTAAATACCCAAACACAACCAGAAATTAAAGAAGACGCGGCAACTTACAAAACTAAATTTGCTGGCATGCACAACAAACGGAAATTTCAAAATCGCAATTTTAACAAACGCCACTCTCCACATAAATCTTACAACAAATTTATCCGCACTACTTGCCAACTATGTTTCAAAAGTGGTCACGAAGCGCAAGCATGTTTTAAGTGGAAACGCTTAAATGCACAAAGACGAGGACAATTTCACAACAACAACAACCGACAACAGGAAAACTAAGTCAGAGGTGTAATTTTGCTGATGGCTTTGCACCTCACCCCCCTATTGATTACACATCAGCCAGTTTTTTCCCAGATCCGTCCTTACCAAAAATTTCACTTAACAGACTAGTAAACTCTGTAAGCACACAAACATGTGATATTGTAAAAATTTCTAAGCATGAAACGACACAAACAAACACAGAACAATATGATGACACTACTACAAAAATTATTTACAATGTCATTAAAGACTCAACATCACTCCCCCTTGTAAAGGCCTCAATTGCAAAAAAAGATATTACTCTACTTTGCGATACAGGAAGTACTATTTCGTTACTATCACAGTCTTTATTTGATGAATTAAAAACAATTTTAAAATATAAGAGATTATCAACTGGCGTCGTCATCAAAACAGTCAATTCTGATGTAGATTTTTCCGCATGTATTAGAACCTCCATTAAATTACAACACAAAAACTTTAACCACCACTTCTATATTGTAGACATACCAGATTCATCTAGTTTCCAAGGTATTATTGGCTATGATTTCATCAAACGATTCAATATTGTTGTAAACACAGTCAAAAACCTTATCCATATTGACAACACTTTATCGATTCCTTTGGTAAACAAACAAACTACTCCATCTTCTGAGATAAATCAATGTAGTACACAACCCACCTCCTTCAAAATTCAAATAGTAGCTTTGACTCGTAGAGTTTCCTTAAACCCTCAGGAACAAAAATGGATTTCAGTTTTCACAGATACTATTAGCACAGACAAAGATTATTTATTTCAATACAATTCACCCGTTGACAACTTAATAGGATTTGATGCTATAATAAAATCAAAAAATCCAAAGCGAAAAAGAAAAATTCCACAACAATATACATTTTTTCTGATTTCGGTTAAAAACAATTCTGATAATCCCATTCATCTTCAAAAAAAAGCTAAAATAGGTCAACTTTTTGAGGTCGAGGAAATAATTGAGTACTCCCCAGATAAAATTAGTCAAGACAACTCAGATCAACAATTTTTAAATCTCATTCAAGCTTCTAAAGACATTCTCAAAAAAAGAAAAGAAGACTTATCTGCAACTGATTTCAATCTTGAACACTTACCATCCAATGAGGCTGAAATTCTAAAAGAAATGTTACTCAAATATTACCCTGTATTTTCAAAATCTCTAAATACACTTGGGCATACTGATAAAATTATTCCAGATTTGAAATTCATTAATGACTATCCTATAAAAACACTTCCTTTTCCAATACCTCAGGCATTACAAAAAGATGCATTAGATCAAATTAATCAATTACTTGAAGCTGGAATTATACAAAGACATTGCTCCGAATGGTCTTGTCCTATGTTACTTGTTAGAAAAAAACCAGATGGTACTGGTAAACAAAAATTTCGCCTCGCACTTGACCTTCGAATGTTAAACACTGTAATTCAAGGATCATCTTACCCACTACCAAAAATTCAAAACATCATCGCTAATCTCTCTTCTTACACATTCTTTACAACACTCGACTTTCATCAAGCATACCATCAAATTAACTTACCAGAAAAATTTCACAATCAACTAACTTTTACCACCATGTTTGGATCTTTTTCCTACCGCAGACTTGTCTTTGGTTTAAAGACAAGTGCCTCAATCTTTCAAGCTCTAATGGACTCTTTAATTGACGAACTACACCTACAAGGTGTGTATACGTATCAAGATGACTTTATCATAGGTGCAAATTCTTTCGATGAAATGTGTTCTAAACTCGACAAAATTTTTAACCTCCTTTCCAAGTACAATCTCACTCTTACACCTAATAAATGCAACTTTCATCAAACAAAAGTCAACTACTTAGGTTTTCAAATAGAAAATCATTGTATTTCATCAATCCATTCTAACATTGTAAAAATAACTTCATTTCCTACACCAACTACAAAAAGACAACTAAAAAGGCTTATTGGTTTGATAACTTTCTATAAATCATTAATTCCAACATTTAACAAACTAGTGCAACCACTTATTGATTTAACTACTCCTAAAACTAAATTCATCTGGACAGAAAAACATCAGGACATACTTAAAACAATACAGAAAATTTTCTTCGGTTCACCCATGGTTAGGTTACCAGATTGGAATAAGAATTTTTATTTGAATACAGATGCATCTAACATTGCCATCTCTGGCGTTTTAATGCAAGAACATAATGGAAATCTTCTACCAGTAGCATACTTTTCTAAATCCTTAAATTCCTCTGAAAAAAAATATCCTGCTTTAAAACTAGAACTCATGGCAATTTACAAATCTGTTATTGCATTCAAATACTATTTATACAACAGAAAATTCCTAATCTTGTCAGATAGCAAACCTCTAAAAAAATACAAAAAGACTACAAACCCAGCAGACATAACCACCCGTTGGCTAATTGACCTTTCAGAATATTCGTATGATTTTGAACACATTCCAGGATCTTCAAATGTTTTAGCAGATTATTTCTCTCGCTGTAATTTTGACAACAACCAAGAAAATTTACTAACCAATCCTAACCTTATCCATGATCCTCAACCACTTCCAATAGTCGATCATGAAACACCTGATATTTGTAAATCTGTTAATAACAACAATTGTCATGTTAATTTTCTCATCTCAGGTGAACGAACAAAACGAGACCCATTATTGGAGATATCAAATCAAACTTTTTGCATTGAACAACAAAAAGACCCTACCTTAGCTAGTATTTATGATCATATATTACAAAATGGACCTTCTTCAAAATTCCCGAATTACTTCATACATCCTGATTCTAAAATATTAATGTTCAAAAAGGAAGATATCATAAATAATACTTTCTCATATCACATTGTAGTCCCTGATTCACTTAAAAGTAAAGTTTTAACTATATCCCATCTGTCACACTTTGGTATGGCCAAAACTTATGAATTTCTTACATCCAAATATTTTTGGAAAGGCATCTATGTAGATACACTCAACTTTGTAGCTTCATGTGTCAAATGTTTACAGGCCAAACACCATAACACTCCACCCGCACCTCTTCAACCTACATACACACCAAGATATCCTGGTCATACAGTCAGTACTGATTTACTTGGTCCTTTCTCAAACAATAAACATGTTTTAACTGTAACCGATCACTTCTCAAGACACATTGAACTCTATCCTCTCACTGATACTTCTGCACCCAAAGTTGTAAAATGCTTATTTAATTATATAACTACCTATGGGAGACCCGTCTGTATTTTGTCAGATTTAGGACAACAATATACTTCTCACATCTATAATGCATTTAATGATGCTCTTGGCATAAAAATACATCACAGTTCGGTCTCGCACCCACAATCTAACAGTATTGCCGAGCGAATTAACAAGTCTATTAAATATTCTGTTACCACATTACTACAAGAAGGACACTCTTTTGAAAATGCTCTGTTTATTCATAAGTCACTTTATAATGGTTCGACACACTCTTCTACACTATTTTCACCTAACTTACTTCACTTTGGTCGTGAACTTTCATTAATTTTTGACACATATGATCATAGTACCAACCAAGCATTTCTAGATAAACATGTTGAAGTTTATAAATTACTAGATGACTTAAACAAAATATATGACAAAGCATATAACAACATTAAAACTGCTCAAGATAGACGTTACAAAATTCACAGTCGAAAAGCTTGATAAAAAATGATGATAAATCTGGCTGATGGAAAAAGGCTTCATGGTGCAAAATAAAAATAAACTAAAGGGGGACACGATTAAATGTTCAAAAGGGAACACAAGTTAAATTCCTAAACCTGATCGAAATAGTGATTCCGTACCAATAAATGTTGGCCACAATAACAAACCACCTTAGCATCCCGAGCAACAACCTGAAATAGCTGAAAACTAAAAGTACATATTATAAAACACTTCATGCTAATTAAACAAAAAATAATAATACTTTAGAGATTATTCTCGATTAATTTATTTATATATAAAACATATTTTAAGGTTACACAATTAATAAAATATTTATATTTTAAAAGATGCATTCAAATTAATATATTTCACGGTTGTTCACACATCATACATGTGGGCTAAATAACTGCGTTTAAATTATGAACATTTTAATCTTATATCATCCATGGACAATTAATTTTAATTAAAAAACATAGATACTTAATATTGGTACTGAAGAAAAGCTTGTTCTAGCAGAAAGCACATTTTTACACTGAACATCATCTTACACTGACGAACAGAAGATTTCTTTTGAAGACTCACAATTATTACACTTTCACTATTTTTTAGATGTCGATCACATACTTAAAATTTGTAGACAGATTTTTCACACACAAACAAAATACACCTCTATTTCTTCACCTTATCACATATTAAAGTAAAACACAGAACTAACTAGGGTGGCTCCTCACACGAGAAAAAATCTCGAATGAATGGGATACCACCCTTCTTTCGCTGAGACTTTTTACCATCCAACACACCGCTCGTTGAAAAAAAACACTAGTCATTCACATGCGTTGCCATTCCGAGTGAAGGAAGCTTGGTCGAAAAATATCCGGTATTACCACTACCTCGCGCGCCGATGGAAGAAGATACAGCGAGAGAAATTCTTCGTATGCAGGCGTTCGCCAGCTGCTGCGAGTTTAGTAGCGATGTTGCGAGATGTTTGTTGGTGCGTTCGCTGATTTATAAAGGCAGATGCGCTGACACGGAAAGACAGTTCTTTTTGCATATTGCGCTGAACTTTAAAGGCTTTTTTGATGACTTGACTGAGTTGTGAAAGGGGTTTTTTAACATCTCCCCCCACCAACAGCAAAAAAAGAGGCGAACACTGTTCTGAAGAATAGTTGATAATTGTTGAAAATTGATGTGAAATGTCCTGGAGTATGCGAAAAAGTCAAAGTTTCACAAATGCATACAGATGAAGAAATGTTCGTGAAAAAATTTTGCAAAAAGTCACTGAAAGTTTCACAAATGCACACAGATGAAGAAATGATGAAAAAATGTTCGTGAGAATTTTGCGAAAAAGTCACTGAAATTTTTACAGCTGCATACAGACTTAAAGAAATGTTCGTGAAAAAAATAAAAAATTTTATACACAATGCTACTGTAATCATTAGAATTGTATACACCACACATTATATGATACAAAAATTCAATAATTATATTTAACCAGCATGAATATGAAAATATTTACAAAAATACACACACACCAATAAATATAAACTACAGAAATACCTAGATTGCTTTAACTTTCTGCAATATATTTTGAGTTGTCACATTCAACATTTTCAAACTACTTTTTATTGTACCATATATTATTCAGTTTTCTGAATTAAGTTCAATGAATATTGAAATTTACTTTGTAACTTAAAAAAGATTTCACAGATATTCTAAACAATTATGAAAATACATATGAGGAAATCATTCACATATTTTCCTTTTTGACTCAAATACAAAATTAAAAAGGTAAAGTTTAAAAAAAAATATTTCAATAAATGTTATTCACTAGCAAAGTGATCAATTCTACCAGTATATTGAAAACAAACATTGAGAGAGAAGAAATAGAAAAAAAAATTTTAAAAATAGAATTTTGACTTGAGCATAGTATATATATACTTTGAAGTTTCCGAACATACACATATTTCACAAAAATATTAGAATCACTACTCAATTCTTATTTACCTCAGTTTTGTTACAAATGTTATCATTTAATGGTACTTTTGGAAAAATTTTACTGACATGAACTTTTTTTTTATATTCATGACCATCTTCATTAATTTTTATCAAATAATTATCATTTCTCAATTTTTTGTCAATTATATGTGGTCCATTATATCTAGGTTGTAATGCAGTATGATGTTTAAAATCTACAAGAAAAACTTCATCACCAGGATTTAAGGAAGGTTTACTTCTGCCCTTCACATATTGTTGGTGATAATTAAAATAACTAGTTTCATTTTCCTTAACTAATTTTCTAGTTTCCTGAAAATGACTTTGTAATTTTGTTAGATATTTACTATATTCTTCAGCAACTTTTGGTTTTTCAAAAATATTTAGAGGTATATTGAGTTCTCTGCCCAAGAATAGTTCAGCCGGTGAAAATTGAGTTACTGCATGCTTAGAGGAATTATAATGAAGTTTAAAAAATAATAGTCTATCTGACCACTCGAATACTTGATCAGAAAGTGCTGCTATGCTGTTTTTCATAGAAAGATGAATTTTCTCGATTAAACCATTACTCTGCGGATAATAGATTGAACTCTTTCTATGCTTAATATCCATAGTCTTAAGATAATCTTCAAATTCATCTGAACGGAAATATGGTCCATTATCAGTCAAAACAGTCCTAGCGATCCCAAATTTGGAAAAATATATATTAAGTTGATTAATTATAGTTTTAGAAGTGGTATTGCTTAATGGGATAGCCTCAAGATACCTGGAATAATGATCAACTATTGTTAAAATAAAAAATTTGTTGTCATGAGATCTAGGAAGTTTGCCTACAATATCTAAAGCTATTATCTCACCTGGAGCTAAATCAGCTTTTGGAATCATTTTAGTGACAGTATTTTTAGGTTTAGGTTTAACTTTTAAACATCTTTCACAATTGCTACAAAAATTTTTAGTGTCCTTAAACATTCCTTTCCAAGAATAGATTTTGCGAACAAAATTGTAGGTTTTTTGAGTGCCAAAATGAGGAGCATGAGCAACTTCCAAACAATCCTTAATTAAAGATTTTGGAATTAAAATTCTACTGAGATACTTTTTTTTCTTTAACGGCTTCTTGGGGAAAATTTTTACCATTACAATTTTAGTTTCTGAATCAATATAATAGTTATTTGCAGTTTCCTCATCATTATCATTTAATTTTTGAATAATTTCCCTAATAAATTCATCATTTTGTTGATTATTTACAATATTATTATGATCTAAATTTGAATTACTTTGAAAAATATTTATATTATTTACATTTAAGGTTTCATCTTTATATGCTCTAGATAAATAATCAGCAGGGTTAATAACACCAGGAATGTGATCTATCTCATAATGAAATTGATCCAGATATAGAAGCCACCTAGCTACAATCTCACTCTGATTGTCCAGTTCCATGTGATATGTTAATGATTTTGCATCGGTATATATGGTAAATTTTTTTCCATATAATTCTTCACGAAAATGCTTGACAGATGCAAATATTGCGTACAATTCTCTTTGGATGGAAGGATATCTAGACTGAGCTGGATTGAATTGTTTTGAAAAAAATTCAACAGGATAAAATTTCTCATTGTATTTTTGCATTAAAATTCCACAAAATGCAACTTTAGAAGCATCAGTTACTAAATACAATGGAAGATCAGAATTAATGTTTTTAAGAAGGGGTTTATTTAGAATTTGATCTTGTAAAATATCAAAAGCTTCCTGACACTCTGAAGTCCAGACAAATGGAACATTTTTACGGGTTAAATTAATAATTGGCTTAGCAATTTCAGCATATTTATAAACCATGTGCCTAAAATAATTTAAACAACCAATATACTGTTGAACTTGCTTTACATTTTTGGGTATGGGAAATTTTGAAACTTTGTTTACATTATCCTCTGAAGGAGAAAAACCATCAGCACTGACATTAAATCCTAAATAAGTTATTTCTTTCTGACAAATCTGAAGCTTTGCAGGGTCTAAAGTTAAGTTGAATTGGATGAGCTTATCGAATACCTTCTGTAACCAGGCTTTAATTTCAGATATGCTGTCTGCAGCGACAATAATGTCATCAAGAAAGAATTGTAAATTTGGTCCTTTTAAGCTAGATAAACATTTAGAAATTAGTGTATGAAAATATGAAGTTGAGTTGCGACTTCCAAAAGGTAGGACTTTTGGCTGGTAGTTACCAATCTCGCAGCAAAATGCTAATTTTTCCCTATCTTTTTCCTGCAATCTTATCTGAAAAAATGCCGACTTCAAATCAAGCACACAATAATACCTTTTACCAGCAATACTGTGCAGAATTTCTGTAATTTTTGGCAAACATATAGTGTAAGATTCAGTGATGCTATTTAACTGTCTATAATCCACTACCATGCGAAATTTGATTTCTTCAGGAGAGGTGCCTGGAATTGGTTTCTTTTTGACAAATATAACAGGGAAATTATAACTGGAGGAAGAATGTTCAATTAAACCAGCATCTAACAATTTTTTAATCTCTTCTTGTGCAAACTGTTTGGCAATTTTTGGAATAGGGTATGGTTTAGTTTGAATTGGGAAATTGTGCATTAATTTAAATTCGGGTTTGACTGCATCAGTTGAACCAAGAGTTTTATAACTTTTAGAAAATACTTTAAAGTTGTTCATTAATAATTCCAAAATCTCCTTTCTCTCTTTTTCATCTAAATGTTTAAGATTAAAATCAGATTCTGAAAGTTCGGCCTGTCTCAAATTACTAATCTCTTCTAAATTTAAACTATTGATTTGAAAAATTTGGTCCTCAGTGGGTTGGATTTCCTCGTCATCTTCAAACATTTCTACATTTCCTAGTTTTTGACCTTTACGTATATATGATGCAACATTAGTTTTATTCTCAACAATTGTCAAAATATATTTGTTGTCCTCAACAGTATGCAAAGAATTTTCAATATGGCACTTCTGCGAGACTTTTAATGGGGTTAACATGACTCTTTTAGAATTATGAATACCCTGTGGAAATTCCAATTTAATTATCTCAAATGAATTAGGTTTAATTTTAATGTTATTTATAGCTTTAGCAATTACATTAATTTGAGGTTTATCATTATCCTTAATTACAGTATTTTCTTTAATCTGCGGAGAAGTTTCTTCAAATTCAAAATGGGTTTTGTTGATGGAAAGTCTTTTATTGAATGTGTCAATTAGAATTTTGTTTCTCTGAATGAAGTCATACCCTAAAATTATTTGGTAGTTACAATTCCAGTTACTCTGAGTGACAAAAAATATGTTATGAAACCAACGAGTTTTCAAATTTGAACTTTATATTGACTGCTGACAAATATGGGATAGTGGTATTATTAAGGGTCTTAATTTTGACTGCTCTAGAAATATGCTCAACTTTCGCTTGTTGCTTAATTTCTGCTAAGATGCCTGGTTGCACCAGCGAGAGATTTGCACCGGTATCGAGAAGAGCGGGTACCTCTAAATTACCAAATTTAAGCTTAATAATAGGAAGGTGATTTGTATTATTATCAAAATTACACGACATTACATGGAGATTTTCAAGATCTTCACAATTATTTTGAATTGTTACATTATCAAAATTTTGAATTTCATTTACAGAGTTTAAGTTTTCATTTAAATTTGAATTTTCTTCTACAGATTTTAAATTATCATTTACTTCTAAATTTTCCTCACTAGAATTTGAATCTGAATTGTTACTAGATTTTGAATTTTCAATTGATTCTGAATTATTTACAGATTCCAATAGATTTTCATCCCTAACAATTTTATAATTATTGGTCCTTGTAAAATGGGATCTATTTTTACTACAAGAACCATCTATAAGTTTAAATGATTTCTACGCCTATATGGGTGATTTCTACGGTTATTTCTATAATTGCCAAAATTCCTTCCACTGCTGTTACCTCTAGAAATAGGAATATGGTTGGGGTTATGATTGAAATTATTGCTGCGGGAATTTCTACCCTGTGGAAAATACCAACATTTTGTTGTCACATGACTTTTTCCACATATATGACATTGGACTCTTTCATTTTGACTTTGTCGAAAAGAATTGCTAGCATTATTTTCAGATTTTACTCTTTCCAATTCTTCCTTTAACTGTTGAATTTGTTTGTTACCCTCTAACTGGCTTTGCATTATTGAATTTAGTTCAAAGTTTTGATACATATTGTTGTTAATAATGACTTCTTGAGCCTCAAGAGCCTTTTCTACATTAATTGCATGTTTACATGCCTCTAAGTAATTTTTTGGACCTAATTTAAGAATTTCGACCTTAATTTCAGGCCTAACAGCATCCAAAATTTTGTTCAATTTGATGGAATCAATGAATTCATTTGAATCCCTAGTTTGTATATCTATCTTTGATAAATATTTTACTGCATAAGAGTTTATTTCATCAATTAAGCTCTGAATTGACTGATTTGGTTTTTGCCTGATGTTATTAAATTTTGATTGTATCTCATCAAATGGTTGACATCTTTTGAATTTTTTAATTAATAATTCAGCCAATTCATCAAAATTTTGAATGTTAGCTACCTGCGGGGAGTCAATTAGAAATTTTTGGGCAGCATCTCTACAATTTAATTTTAGAATTAAAATTCTTTTATTTACGGGCCAATTTTCTAATACTGCTACATCTCTAACCTGTCCGACAAAATATTCAACATTTTCATCAGAAGTTCCGCTAAAAGTGGGAATGGATGAAGCCAAACTTAAATCTATGATCCCTTTACGAGCCATAGTAAATAACAGAAATAAATGTCAAAATATAGACTTTTAAGGGAGAGGAGGGGGGAAGGGGAACTTAAAATTTACACATTCCTAACATGCAATTACACAATATCAATATTACAATACATATATAAAATCATAAATAGCTTAAGATATATAAATCATGCATTTAAAAAAATCACAGATAAAAATATAATAAATGGTGTGTATATTTTTGTAAAAATATACTCAGGAAGCTATTGTGGAGACCAGATTCTCAACCTATTAAATTTTACTTTTGCACGCGGCACCAAGTGATAAAAAATGATGATAAATCTGGCTGATGGAAAAAGGCTTCATGGTGCAAAATAAAAATAAACTAAAGGGGGACACGATTAAATGTTCAAAAGGGAACACAAGTTAAATTCCTAAACCTGATCGAAATAGTGATTCCGTACCAATAAATGTTGGCCACAATAACAAACCACCTTAGCATCCCGAGCAACAACCTGAAATAGCTGAAAACTAAAAGTACATATTATAAAACACTTCATGCTAATTAAACAAAAAATAATAATACTTTAGAGATTATTCTCGATTAATTTATTTATATATAAAACATATTTTAAGGTTACACAATTAATAAAATATTTATATTTTAAAAGATGCATTCAAATTAATATATTTCACGGTTGTTCACACATCATACATGTGGGCTAAATAACTGCGTTTAAATTATGAACATTTTAATCTTATATCATCCATGGACAATTAATTTTAATTAAAAAACATAGATACTTAATATTGGTACTGAAGAAAAGCTTGTTCTAGCAGAAAGCACATTTTTACACTGAACATCATCTTACACTGACGAACAGAAGATTTCTTTTGAAGACTCACAATTATTACACTTTCACTATTTTTTAGATGTCGATCACATACTTAAAATTTGTAGACAGATTTTTCACACACAAACAAAATACACCTCTATTTCTTCACCTTATCACATATTAAAGTAAAACACAGAACTAACTAGGGTGGCTCCTCACACGAGAAAAAATCTCGAATGAATGGGATACCACCCTTCTTTCGCTGAGACTTTTTACCATCCAACACACCGCTCGTTGAAAAAAAACACTAGTCATTCACATGCGTTGCCATTCCGAGTGAAGGAAGCTTGGTTGAAAAATATCCGGTATTACCACTACCTCGCGCGCCGATGGAAGAAGATACAGCGAGAGAAATTCTTCGTATGCAGGCGTTCGCCAGCTGCTGCGAGTTTAGTAGCGATGTTGCGAGATGTTTGTTGGTGCGTTCGCTGATTTATAAAGGCAGATGCGCTGACACGGAAAGACAGTTCTTTTTGCATATTGCGCTGAACTTTAAAGGCTTTTTTGATGACTTGACTGAGTTGTGAAAGGGGTTTTTTAACAAAGCTAAATTAAGAAATATATGTTTAAAAGATATTGTTTATTTAAAATCAGTCGACAAATTTAAACCTAAATATACCGGTCCATATATTGTAACATTTAAACACTCTCCTGTTTCATTTTCAATTAAAAGATTATATGCTCATGATGATACTGCATTTAGGGTACATATTGATAGACTTCTTCTAGCACCACCTCGATATGGACATTTATGTGATCCTGCAAGTCATATTATAGATAATAATTCTTCTAACACCATTCTCGCCCCTCGCTACAATTTAAGAAAAAGATAATTTGTAACAAATTAAAAAAAAAAAATAATAATAATAATAAAATTAAAAAAAAAAAACTTTTAAATTTTTATAGGATCTGATACTAAGTGTTTTATCCCTGGCCAGGATTCTACGTATACTGTGCATAACTTGTCTTCACTTGACTTCACGGCTGGTCCATGTCTTCTTGTGAAGACCACTTTTACACAATATTTTGTATCGGGTCACACCTTTCTTTTAATTTTTCATTCAATTTTATAAACAGTAGATAAATATAATCTTTTCACATTTTTTTTTCTCTCACACTTTAAACTTTCACTCACACTACTGAATACAACATTGCAAATATTTTAAATAAATAAGATCTTTCAAAAAAAAAAAAAAAAAAAAAAAAAGTTCTCTTAAACAAACTTAAAGCATTTGCTTACATGACTTGTACAGTTTCACTTCATCATACCCGATTATGACATATTTTAGGTCTCTCAACACTCTAGGACTGTCAATACATTAGGATTTGCATAAGATACACTTGTATCTGTTTTTTTTTATTTTTACTAATTCTTCCCCTTCAGGCTAGTGGTACAGTTCTAAATTTTTGCCCTTAGGTTACCACCCCTCACCAGATTGTGTTTAGAGAGACAATTGTGATTTAGTTTACTAATTCACAATATTCCCTTTCCCCAAAAGTATATGTGTTCCCGAATCGTGCTCCTGTGTGGGGATCAGTGCGATCTTCATTGGGGAGCAGGGAGTTCATGTTGTAATGATGTGGACTCTCATCACTGCCCTCCTCACCTAGGTCGTAAGGCCCTAAGCCTGAGACATCACACTTGTCATGCATTGACAAGATTAAGGGCGGTCCCTTTTTATGGGCGTGCCACATGCACCTCTTTTTTTTACCGTCCTGTGCTTGCACGAATTTAAAAACTTTTCAAACAACTTTTCAGTACACTACACTTGAGTTAATCCATTTTCACTTTTTCATATAATTCAAGTTAATTTTTAAGGATATATGTTTATGTTATGTGTTATTTGTGTTTATTTTTTTTAATTGTTTTCATTTGTGTTTCATATTATACTTAAGTAGTAATTATAGTATTTAAGTGCAACAAAATTGAGAAAATGAGTACTGTTTTGTGCTCAGTTATCACTAGACATGTCTAGTTAAATAGTAACTTTTTAAAGCTGGTACCAGACAGAAAGGAAAAGAACAAAACAGAAAATAAAAGGACGAAGATATAAAAAAAAAATCTTCGAAGGTAGTGCACTATGTTTTATATTTTATGGCCTGATGTTACGAACTATTGAGGTAACAAAATCCTTTATACTGTTGCAACTCATATAATTTACAAGTATTTTGTGTTATATTATGTATGTATTATTTTAAGCTTGGGGAGAGTATAATTGTATTGTATGTATTTTTTTAAAACTGTACTGTAAACAGTACAGCTTTTCTGGTCAATGGGGTGATATATATGACAAAGACGTTTGTCATATATCTTGCTTTCAGTTCAAATCCCCCCCCCCCCCCCTCAAAATTTTAACAAGTTAACATAAGCTTTTCCATTCCTCTTCCAACATCTAGCATACATGTATTGATTGCATGCTTCTCCTCCCCCCCCCCCCCCCCCCAAAATAGAGATTAAAAAAAAAAAATTCATAAAGATTTATTCATTCCCCCCCCCAAATAAATAAATAATTATAAATAATTAAAAATAATAAACAATTATAGTTTATAGATTTTAAATGTCTGTAATTCCCCCCCCCCCAAAAAAAAAAAAAATTCAATATGTTAACTAAAACCTATTTCTGATTTAATTTAGATAACGAATCTACTTTCTTCATTCTAAAATGCAAGTCACTCGCATGCATCAGAAACCTCTCTGTCCTTAACTTTGCGGTGATGCTAAAAATAAGTTACAAATGTTCACATATTTCTAATTCAACCGTTTCCTTCTCATGAAATCAAAAGTGCATCTGTCTTAAAACTTAGACAAAATATATAAGCAGCTGTGCTCTACTTATTAATGTAATGTAACGTATAACCGATATTCTTTATGCAAGCATTAGCACTTCTCATCCGCTCTCAAAAGAATTAATTAAAAAGATTAAAACTGTAATATGCAAGCTCATGTCTTTCACACCCTGTTATTAGATTCGAGTCATAAGTAACCGTTAATTGCAGCTGTCTTTTAGCAAAATCAAACGCCAATCCCAAAATTATTTTCTTTTCTTTTTCCTTTTCTGTCTCCATGAAAGAATCTTTACAACCCTTCCCCCCATTCTCAAATGAATGCATTATCATAGACAGAATCTAGCATTTATCGTTTTTTCCCATACGCTTCCGTCCGCAGTTTCCAAAAACTCTCTCGCCAAGTACTGGCGATTTTATCATGCTTTCCGCGCCAACACCCGTACATGTAACTTTTAGAACATGATCACTTCGGCCGTTTGACTTGACCAGAGGTGCTGTAGAAAAACTTTGTCTTCTTTTTTGTGGAGTACCTCCCCTTGCGCTTTCGTCTATGTGTCTTCATGCATAATACTATTCTTGTCTATTGGTTCCCAATAAATCACCTTCATCGCTAATTATGCTTGTTCCTTGTGCTCGTGGTCAACTGCATTCCTTCTTGTGCTATCAAACAACCGTTTACACATAACAATCGACGTTTTGGAATTATAAATTTTTAACGTGACAGTCACCGAAAGATCTTCTTCTTTATAAGAATCCGAAAATCTGCTTTATAGGCCAGTTAAGTTAATTGGTTCGATTAATTCGAATAAAATGTTTTAGAATTCGATTAATATATTTTTTTAAAACTGTGATTAAAATTAAAAGATGTTATTCTGCCTGCAAATTAATTTTTCTCCAATATTTCATAAAAAAATATTCTAAAAACTTGCATCAAATATGTTTTAAATATAATCGTTAGTTTACGAATGCTAGAAATATTGATTTTTGGAAATACTGATTTTTTTCAGTTATCTTTCGAACTGTCACATTATCTACTATTTAAAATATCTTTACATTTACTAGCAAAAATAAAAGTTACCTTCATTTTTTGATGAGGGTTTAATTAATTAAATAAAAATTAAAAAATCATGTAAAACAAAATAAAAAAAACGTTTACAAATCATCTGATTTATCGATTAAGAAACTTCGATTAACGCAGTTAAAATTTTTAATCGATTCCCCTAATTAAAACATTTTACACTACTAAACATTACACGAGAAAAATTACAGTTTTATAACATTGAAATAAAAAATAATAAAAACTATACACATACCTTTATTGGTGAGAATTTGGACAATTTGAGATGGAGGATTTGAAAAGAAGACAGAGGATTCCATTTTTATTTTTTAGATCATTTATGACACTAGACTAAATCAAAATGCATGAAATTTGTAACTACCAGAATATCATATAACATGTATCATACTATCTCATATATCCTATATAATATTAAATCTCATGTATATGTGTAAAAAATTTTAGAGAGAGAAAAAAAAAAGAAAAGAAAAAGAAAAGTCAGTAGATTGAGCAACCTCGCTGTTCAGGAAACGCAAAGTGTGTAAATTTCGTTAACTGTGTGATCACTATACTTCCTGTATGTGCAGTTCATGGCCATGAAAACAAACAAACAGCAACAATAACAAACAACAACAACAAAAAAAAAAAACGAAAAAAAAAAACATCGATTCGCTCGCTTTTGCTACGTTTTTTTCTTTTGGTCGATTTTGCGACAACGACATCCACAGTGTTCGAATACCGAATTTCTATTCGAGTGCAGATTTAAATTAGCTCTGAACTTCATTTTCAACAGCCATGTTTCTACGGTATATTTCTTCATTTGATAAAAATCACTCAAAAATCACAATATTCACAAGTTCAAAGCCAGTTTTGCCTTTATGTAAACCGCAATAGCAGAGCTTATAATTTTTCTTATTTCTAATTTTCTTTTCTGAAATTACATTATGTTTATTTCACATTACATACTGAATACACATTAAATATTAATCAACTTAGCTGCGTAGAAATACGATGGGATACACTTGTATTCTGTATTTTTTGACCTTTCGATTTTTTAAGAAAAATATAAATCTAATGGTATTTTACATTTAAAATATTTTTATAATATTAATTTTATAAAATTTCTCATTATAAGTAAGGAATCTTATTTATAATGTAGATCAACAGAAAAATATGAAAGTTACATTTCGCAAATTACATTATTTTGAAGTAGTAATTACAGTAGAATGCCTTTATAAGAGAGTAACGACACACGGAAAATAAAATTCAATGGTCGAGAGGATTATGGCAGGAAAAAAGAAGCTTTCCATTATCTTGAAATTGGGAAGCCAGGTAATTATCACTAAACTAATATTTCATTACTTGTATAACTAGTCAATACGAACTAGCCTAGGCAAATACTGAGAAGTTCTGTAATGTGAGTTGATATGGTTTAAACAAAAACGTCCGATTTGAGCATGCACCCTAAAAATACGTCACCACTCTCCTGTAAAAAGACTCTACATTTTAATAAAACGTTGCATATTCTCAGAACGTGATTACAATGATGTTATTTCTAAAGTAATGTCATTTGTCAGGAGCATTTCTCCGGATAAGAAATTTCGAAGCTGATGGTGGCGGAATGAAAATGACGCACTTGTATATTTTTAGGTGAGTTCGTAATTATATAAAAACGTGGCACCTATAGTCGTCGCCTAGTTCATCCATCTGTCCGTCTGTCTGTCTGTCCGCATGTACCAGCGCAAAACTACGCAACTGTATGGTTTGAAATTTAGGTACTTCTCTATTATCCCGTCGACCACTTTTCATAACAAAAAACTAACGCCAAATAAAACGCCAATGTAACGCCAAATAAACGGGAGAACGTTGCCATTGGAATATCAAAATAATTAAATAAATAAAATATAAGGATTTAAGGACACGCAATTATTACTTTAATTAATGAAATAACTAATAAATCAGTAAAACATAATGAAAAATACACGCAAATGAAGAATTAAAAACCACTTGGTGACATAACAAACACGTATAATGCTTCTAACATCATGTAAATGGGACTCCATTTTTCGCGTTTAATCTTACAGTTTGGCGATAATTTTTTTATGAAAAGTGGTCGACGGGATAATAGAAAAGTACCGAAATTTAATATATATAGCCGTTGCAGAATTTTGTCGAGTCATTTCAATTGGATCGAAATTTTACGAAAATGGAATCAAAACTTAAAAAGAGATTAATAAAAGTTTTCTTCATTCTATTAAATCCTATCATACGTAATTAATTCAATAATATCCCATGATAGGTAATGATTCTAGGTTTCCATGCTGATTACGTCATACTTAAGATGGAATCATATTATTTCGTATTACTGAATTTAAAAACCGAATTTGTATACTAATTTTGTAATTATAGCAATAGTGTAATCTACCTAAGGAAGATTTCCGGAGAAATAGGTATTAAATGGAAAAATAGTCTAAATATGGATTTCAAGCTCTAAAATTTTCAAAGCTGGAATTTTCAGTAAATGTCAACAAAAGATAAAATGTTGCCAACTTAAAATGTACTTATTGTATTACGGAAATTAATCATATCATAATAACAGACGATATAATTCATTTCACTGAAATAATAACGGTGATTTTTTTACATTGTCTTGTATTGGATATTTGCGCATAGTATAATTTTAATGTAATAGAATTGTAATTAATTGTTTGTAAAAGTGTATTGAAAATTAATTTCATAAAATAAAATTAATATCTATAATATGAAAATCTGCCCATAAAATAAATTTTGTATTCATGCCTTTTTACATAAGAGTGCAACAGCTATTGCACCAAGATCTGAATATTTATAAAACTAGTGATAGTACGAACGCACCTCATTTGTCACGTTTGACGTGCCATTTCCAACTTGTTTTTTAAGTTTTAGGAATTAAAAACATGCTTTGTTTTGTAAATTTATGTCAGTTATATCGTCTAAAGCATTTTTCTTTTGTGATCCTCTATACGACGTCCCAATCATGGAATTAGTGAACAAACCCAGAATAAAGTGATCTTCAAACAAGAAACTTGGCAAAAAATATTGCATATAATGATTCACATCCTTTATTTGTTTCTATTATCTGTATCGATACTAAAAATTAAATAGTTTACAATAACTTCATGTTCTATTGCAGGCCATTTTTTTACATTATTTTCGAATTCTGAAAATTGTATTTCACGCGAATTAATAATATTGGAATCTTTCAGATATTTAGTAATAATTAAGTAAATTTTTTGAGTGAGGCACATAATTACCTTTTATAATACCTTTTTTAAAGAGATAATAAACTAAAAAAAAAATTAAATCGATTTATTGAAGCAAAATAAACCAAACATATTTGTGTTCACCAGTTTAAATAGCATGTGATAATCGTGGAATAAAATGCATTTAAATTATTATTATTATTAAATTTTAATAGAAAAATGGCAAAAAAAAAGGAAAAAAAAAGATGAAAATTTTGATATTGGCCTCCCCCCCCCCCCCCCACAGCAATGGAGTAATTTTTTTGTTACCATTATATAAATTTCACAAAAGTTTACAACAAAAATGAATATATCCGAAAGTAAAATTCTGAGGGATATTATGACATCTTCGGATACTTGCGTATAACTGGTGTTAATTTCATCGTCCAATGTTCTATATTCTAAGAGGAGTAATTGTAAAATACAAACAGACATTCAGATTTTAATATGATAGATTATGTAAGAAATATCAAGTAAAAATCTTAATAATTAATTAAGTCTTATTTGTAATCACTAGGCCATTTAGATACATTGATTTTTTCAATTATATCGCTTTTAGTTCTCTTCTTTTAACACGTTTCGTTTATTAAATCCAAAGGAAATATTCATAATTACACGTAATTAATAAATAATGTTCAACTGTATTAAAAAACATATACTGACGAAGCGGAAAAAAGTAATATTAACTAGGGATTTCAGATTATTTTACCAATGAATGAAAAATAAGAAATACAATTCTGGTAAAAAATTTTAAAAATGATTTTGATGAATTTTTAATTAGCAGTTTTACTACAATTGTTTTGTTTCATTTTCAATATTTCCCCAAATTGCGATTTTTAATGATATTTATCAATTGTCTTATTTCGATTTTAGATCAGTAGCTTAATATCATATCCAAAAGACTTTCAACCGTTTGTACCTAAAGAATCTGCATGCACCAAAAATATATCACAAGGTACGTACTTATTAAATTTTTAATTATCTTGATGGGCTTCTAATTATCTTGTGATATTATTATTAATTGTCTTTTTAATTATCTTATTTTTAAATATATTTTAAATAATCTTATTTTTAAATTATCTTTAATTATGGTTTATTTATCTTTATTTATTATCTTTTTAATTATATTGTTTTCATTTATCTTCTTATTTAATTTGTAAAAATTATCTTATCTTTTTAATTATCTTGTTATTATATTTTTAATTATCTTATCTTTTAATTATCTAATTATCTAATTGTCTTTAATTACATTTTTAATTACATTTTTATTTTTAATTATCTTTTCATTTTTAATTGTTTTATTTTTTAATTATCTAGTTTTAATCATATTGATGGGCTTTATAAGCATGTCGGTAAAAAAAAAAAAAAGTATGAAAATACGAAATTAAACTGAACTAGTAATATAAAAAAATTGTCTTAAGTCAATTCCTACTTTTTAATCATAAATATATAAAATAAACCCGTGCAGCATTAATGTTCCAAGTTATCTTTATTGAACATTTTTTTATAATAATCTTTGCGGTATTTTATTTTTGTGGCATCACAAATTTGAGGAAAATCTTTCATTTCATGTATGAAAACAATGAGAGAATTTTTTTCTCCCATATAAAACTAAAATTAATTAATTAAATTTAATTAACGAATTAATATTTGAAAAAACTGTATTAAGATCAAGTGTCATCCACTACAAGTTTAAAAAAATGTATTTGAACTTGAGTGGATGAATACAAAGTATTTTATAAACGATTGAAAATTTGAACAATATATATAAATATAGAGAGAGTGTGAGCTAATAGTAGGAATTTAAAAATACTTCAATCAATCAAAGTCAATCATTTTTATATTTTTATTTACAATTTATTTTAATGTTTCGATTTTTGTTTTATTTACTATGATGAGAATAATATTAATTACACACATAAGAAAATAATTAATTTTGATCATAGTAAAGAAAAAATTATATGAAAAGGAACAGTAGTTTTGATAAACTATGAAATGAAAATATTTTATCATAATATCAAAAGTCATGTTATTCACTATATTCTAGTTTATTTTATGCATTGAAATATCAAACATTTAACTTAGAAATGTTATACGTATCATTTTAAAAATATACAGCCAAATAAAATAGTTTTAGGCTTTGAAGTGATTTTATTTCTTCTGTCGGAAAGTGAATTAAGAAAAACTCAAACATATAAAGGATATTCCTTTGCTTTAATTAATAATTTTAAAAAAATCTATAATTTTCTAAGAGAAATGATCTAATAACTGACTGTAAAATAATAAATGTTTTCATAAAAAAAAAACCCAAATATATAAAGGATGTTCTTTTCTCTAAATGAAAAATAGCTATAATTTTCTATGAGAAATGTATCTAATAAATGATTGTGAAATAATAAATGCTCGAATTAAAAAAAAGCCCAAATATATAAAGGATGTTCTATTTCTCTAAATGAAAAATAGCTATACTTTTCTAAGAGAAATGTATCTAATAAAGATTGTGAAATAATAAATGCTCGAATTAAAAGAAAGCCCAAACATATAAAAGATGTTCTTTTTCTCTAACTGAAAAATAGCTATAATTTTCTAAGAGAAATGGATCTAATAAAGATTGTGAAATAATAAATGCTCGAATTAAAAGAAAGCCCAAACATATAAAAGATGTTCTTTTTCTCTAACTGAAAAATAGCTATAATTTTCTAAGAGAAATGGATCTAATAAATTATTGTGAAATAATAAATGCTCGAATTAAAAAAAAGCCCAAACATATAAAAGATGTTCTTTTTCTCTAAATGAAAAATAGCTATACTTTTCAAGAGAAATGGATCTAATAAATAATTGTGAAATATTAAATGCTCGAATTAAATGAAAGCCCAAACGTATAAAGGATGTTCTTTTTCTCTAAATGAAAAATAGCTATAATTTTCTAAGAGAAATGGATCTAATAAAGATTGTGAAATAATAAATGCTCGAATTAAAAGAAAGCCCAAACATATAAAAGATGTTCTTTTTCTCTAACTGAAAAATAGCTATAATTTTCTAAGAGAAATGGATCTAATGAATTATTGTGAAATAATAAATGCTCGAATTAAAAAAAAGCCCAAACATATAAAAGATGTTCTTTTTCTCTAAATGAAAAATAGCTATAATTTTCAAGAGAAATGGATCTAATAAATAATTGTGAAATATTAAATGCTCGAATTAAATGGAAGCCCAAACGTATAAAGGATGTTATTTTTCTCTAAATGAAAAATAGCTATAATTTTCTAAGAGAAATGATAAAAAAAAAAATGATTGTGAAATAATAAACTCTTTATAATTGAAAAAGTTTCCCTATGATTTTAATTTTGATAATTTAAATTTTAACTATAACTACGCAATTTTTTTATGATGTTAATAACCTCTTTTTAATACGGCGATGAAATTTAAAAAATCTCCGTAACTTTCATTAAAATTAATAAAAATAAGAAAAATAAAATTTTATTTGTATAGATATAAACTTTTTAGAAAAGTCTTATGATTTGAATGAAAATAAGTCATGTAAAAAAAGTATTAACAATTGTTATTTTTACTTAATTTTATAGGATTGGTAACCCACTTAGATCGTTTAGCAGAAGCGTCAAGCATAATGTTTTCAATATCATCAATTTATAAGAATATCAGTAAAGTATTTTCATAACAATTGGCTTTATTGAGAAAAGTAAGCTATTCTAAAGACATCATTTTGAGGTAAGCAATACAACATTAACATAAAACTTTTTATTGAATGATTATATGCATATCTTTTGGTATTAAGACTTTTAGAAATTATCTGTAAGAAATTCACTAAGGGGACCAGAAAGGTTTAAGGGAACCCGTTATCAAAAAAAAAAAAAAAAAAAAAAAAAATATTCTGTAAATAACACTTGTATTAAAGTTTTTGGATCATGTTTCAATAAAGCAAAATCTTTACACATAAAAAAATACCTTAAATTGTTAATAAATTAATAATTTTTTTTCATAAAATTAACAATTTTAAAAATTTTTATTCTTTTCCAATTTTGTTATTTTAAACTCGATTTTTTCAAAAATTTTATACTCAGAGTACTTTGTTCTACAAACCTAAATACAGTAAAGCGTCGATTATCCGAACCTCTCAGGTCCAGCGCTAGTTCGGACAAGGAAAAGTTCGGATAATTGGATAGGCAATTTTAAGGATGATCCTGACTATGCCAAAATGATTAAAATGCATTTTTTACGAGTAACAGTTACAAGTTTTATGGAACAAATGCATGTTTTTTTTAAAATATAGGAGTGCATAAGTAGATTAAAAAAATTCTTTTGTGTGTATGCAATTTTCCTTTATATTTTAACCAGTCTTAGGACTGGCAGTTGTTAATGTTGGCATTTTTTTTTTAAATTGTGCTTTTATTTATTGCTTTTTTAAAAATCCTTTTTAATTATATATAAATATTTAATCTTTTTAATTTTATGTTGTCTTTTTTATAAATAAAAAAAAAAAAATCGGATAATTAGATCGGATCTAAGAACTGCAAAATGTGAAATTTAAGCAAAAATGATTTGGATTGTTTTTTGCTTTAAAGAAGATGTTCTTTTCAATGCTGACACATTACGAATTCTTCTTAAATACATATGATGACTATATGAAACATATGATGAAATATATATGATGAAATACATATGAATACATAATATGATCAGCATTCTCCTGTTGTTCCAACCATCCCATAGCTGTTTCCAAACATTCAATGTCTTCATCATGTGATGGGCCTGGATCATTTTCATAACATTCGTTTTCATTTGCTTCGATCCACTGATCTGGAAAACGTTTTCGATTTCAAGGACAGTCCAGAAAAAAATTTCAGACAAAAAAGGGGGTGTTCGGATAACTGGACAGTTCGGTTACTTGGAGTTCGGATAATCGACGCTCTACTGTATTGGATTTTTGATACAAAGAGAAAAAGATAATGCAATATTAGTTTTCGGTAAAGTGACTGTGAAGAACTATAATATATGTAGAAATTATAGTACAAACCCAGGTTCTATAAAATAAGTTTTCTTTCCGGAAGTATGATAAGAAAGTCAGAGACATCATAATTATTTTGAATGTAGTTTAATTACAAGTAGAATATTCATACAGAAACGTGGGTAGTGCCCGATTATCGTATAACAAGAAGCAGCCTTGTTTGCAGGTGAGAGGTCAGAGAGGCAAGTGATTCCAAAATCTTACATCAATTATTCACTTTAAGTTATTGGCATAAAGATTCGGCGAGAGACCGCGAAAAAGAAATAACAATCATAATTATTATAACAATTATAATAATTATACGTTGCTAATAACAATTCCGTTAAATAGAAAAGCATTGATATTTTTGAATTTTGAGAGAAACATGAAAGTTAGTGACACTGAATTCCAGCCAAATAAAATATGTTCAGCAAAGTTAATAGCGCAGCAAGAAAACGAAATTATTGCAAGTGTTTAAACTGATTACTTGATTTATATTTAACAGTTATTAGGTTTTCGGTTAAACGACGAGAACGTTATAGGTATTGAAAGTAGAATTACTGAATATCTTTTTATATTAAGTTATTTATATTTAAGCATATTACAAAACAACATTTACCGTTGTTAATAACATGAATATGGCAATAAATTATAAACATTAATCACGAGAAATACTTTTTAATGGTTTGGAACAAAGAACTTTTGGAAGAAATTTAATTTATTTCTTTTAATAATATTATTATTATTTATTTATTGTTTTCAACGGAAAGTTTGTTACAGATGGTGATTGAATTTTAAAATGCAATTGAGAGGAAAGGAATTGAAGTGTATGTAATAATTTACACATGTTCAGAAGGATTCGAGTATTCTCTTTTTATTTATTTATTTTGGAAGAGGAGTATTAATGCTAAAAATGATAATTCTTCATATATTTTATGTGGAATAGGAAAGCATAGAGTTTAAATACAATTAATGAATAGAGATAGGAAATGATTTTTTTAATAAAGTTAAATGAGATAATTTAAAACAATATGGGATTTCACATCACATATATGAAAGAAAAGAATAACTTGATGTATATGGAATAAACCTATAAAAATCGTATATATTTAAGTTCAGATTTTTTTTTTTTTTAAACAAAAATTTCAAAGATATAAAAAATTCGATACTTAGTTATCTTTCATAGAACATAAAAATACATAAAAAACGATTTAGACAATTTGCTCAATTATTTTGGAAATCTTAGCATTTTGATTATATAGATAATATGAAAAAATACGAACTGAGAAAAATGAGTTTCAATTTCATTTACAAAAAAGTGATATTAAAGGGAGATAAATAAAATTAACCATATTTCCTTGACTATTTGACAGATCGTCAAGAAATTTGGGCGCAATATTCTAGAGATAAGGTTGATTTTAGGATAAATATCTAAAATTCGACATTTTTTCCTTTTTTTTTTCCTTTTTTTTTTCCTTTTTTTTTCAAAATGAGAAATACTGAGTCTCGTTAAAATGACAAAGAAATTTATTTATTTTTTAATATTCTCATAATGTTAAAAAAAAAAAAATGTAATTCGTTTTTAATATTCTCGTAATGTTAAAAACATTTCTTTTTTAATATTCTCATAATGTTTAAAACATTTATTTCTTTTTTAATATTCTCATAATGTTTAAAAAATTATTTCTTTTTTAATATTCTCATAATGTTAAAAAAAAAGTGTTTTTTTTTTAATATTCTCATAATGTTAAAAATGTATTTCTTTTTTAATATTCTCATAATGCAAAAAAAATATTTCTTTTTTAATATTCTCATAATGTTAAAAAAGATGTTTCTTTTTTAATATTCTCACAATGTTAAAAAAATTGTTTCTTTTTTAATATTATCATAATGTTTGAATCTTTCAGAATGTCATACACTTGGTCCGTTAGAAAAATTAATATAATTATGGTCGTACTAAAGGTAGCTACACTAAATGACGCTTAACTATGAATATATTAAAGTATTGAACAAATTGATGTGATACCATAAAAGTGTAGAAATCTTCTTAAAAAAACCATAAAATAAGGAATGCACAAAGCCTTTCGAAAGAACTTTGTCTTTCTTCGTAAGGCGCAAAGAAGACGTGCAACCACTTTGAAGATTTGCTCTTGCCTTCAACGTGGTTGCACGTCTTCTTTGCGCCTGACGAAGAAAGACAAAGTTCTTTCGAAAGGGTTTGCGCATTCCTTATTTTATGGTTTTATTATGAAGTTTTTTATACATTTAAGGAATAATATTGTCTAAAACTTTAAACTGAATTATCTCGAAACACTGTTTTTCAGCGGATTCGCTACGATAACTTCTGAACAAGTTAACGGATTTACAAGTTTTTTTTTTTTTTTTTTTTAAAGGAAATTAAATTTTCTACAAACGAAACAATACGAACCAAAAATATACCTAAAAAAATACATGTTTTTTCGATTTATTACAAAAAATATGATAAATTTTTATGGATTTTGGAATTTTTTTAAATAATTTTATAATATTTTTTTTTTTTCTCAGGTGTAATCGAGACACAACGTAATAAAAAAATATTGTTGTGAGCTCGGGGTACGAAAGGATTGATGCCAATATATAAGAACAACCAACAGGCTTTATTTATTCCAGACAGTTCGGTAAATACACAAGAATCTTCACAATGACACATATATTCAGTAATCTTCAAATCTGATAACAGCACAGCAAAATTTCACACAGAACAATATAGCGTATTGTTCAATACGAAGTCGCTTATAGACAACACAGTCTCAAAGCAAAAGCCTCTCGTGTGAATTCAATCACAGCTGATAGTGAACTCAACTGAACTGCTCGTGGAGGTCCCGGCCGGACCTTATATAGGCTTTAGAGATCATTCAAGAATTTACCAGAAATTACTTCGACTTTCGAGAGAGAACCTCAAGCGAGAACGGACCCCAATGTACAGGTATAAGGGGGGGTTGCACAAAAAGTCGCCAAATCCATCGCCAACTTGGCGACATTTGGCGATATATCGCCACATTTGGCGACAAAAATAAGTTGCCAAAACCATCGCCCACTTGGCGATATTTCCATAGACTTCCATTATAAAGATGAGGGTGTAAGGTTGTTTTTCTTGCAAAGCACTCGAGACCTTTTGTATACAGTTACATGATGCTCAATAGGAAATACTTAAATAATGCTGCAATTTTCACAATAATAAAATAAATGAAATGAAATATTTACAAATATATACAAAATTCATAACAATATAAAGAAGAAATGACGACTCAAAAATATAGAACATGGACTTCAAAATCGTGGCAAATCCTAGTTTTGCAAGATGGATTTTGCCGTACAATATTAAAACTTTTGTTATTACTTTTTACCGTTAACAAAAATTTTTATTTCCTTAAACATACATATATAAATAATATAAATAAATGAAAAAGGAAGTAATAATCTAAATGAAGGCTGAATAATCTAAGGCTTCCTAATCCACGACCAAACTTCAGTCAATTTGAGTCATTTCAAACCTTTTATGGTCCCCTTAAAAACATCGGTATAAATTGATAACATCATTCAAATATATGTGATGATCATGAACAAAATACATAATAATGATGATGATGTGTATTCATTCACAGTGTTTATAAAGAAAGAACACAGAGTTTATTAATCTTTTGATTACGGGGTTGGGACACCGTGCATCCCAGCGACTATTTTCTTATTCCAATCGTACCACTTTTTGGAAAACAAAATCTCTGCAATACACTTATAGTAGAACATTTTGAAGGGATATCTACTGCAAAGAATGTGTTTGTAAAATGTGGTACGATTGAATATAAAAATAGTCGCCAATCCTGGCCCGTAATCAAAAGGTTAAGAAAGAAAAGTAAGTTTGTTGAAAATATCGTTCCTCTTTCTTCATTATAGTAATGAATATTTGTGAAAGAAAATTAGGGTTGGATTGAGAATAAATGAATTACAGGCTGCCTAATCCACGATCAAACGTCAGTCAATTTTAGTCATTTCAAACCTTTTACGGCCCCCTTAAAAACATCGGTATAAATTGATAACATTTTTCAAATATATGAGATGATCATCAACAACATATATAATATTGATGATGTGTATTCATTCACATGGTTTATAAAGAAAGAACACAGTGTTTATTAATCTTTTGATTACGGGGTTGGGACACCGTGCGTCCCAGCGACTATTTTCTTATTCTAATCGTACCACTCTTTGGAAAACAAAATCCTTGCAATACACTTATAGTAGGACATTTTTGAAGGATATCTACCACAAAGACTGTTTTGTAAAATGTGGTACAATTGAATATAAAAACAGTCACCAGTAATCAAAAGGTTAAGAAAGTAAAGTAAGTCTGTTGAAAATATCGTTAAGTTATCTTCATTATTGTAATAAATAGTTCTGAAAAAAAAAATCAGGGTTGGATTGAGATAGTTTGTATATTTAATTGAATATGTAGATTGCAACTCTGGTTTCTTACACAGGTATTGCTGATCTATGTGTGATATGTTTTTCAACACATATCACACATCTAGTTAAATTTCTATTCATAAATATATTTTTGTGCCCAAAAACTCCACAATACTGGTAAAACGATATTTAATTTAGATCTATAATATAAAAAGGTTCGTTATTTTAAAAACTAATTTCAATCTTGGATATCAAGTAGCTTTATCATCGGCCGTATAAACTTACCTACAACCCTTCTCATATGACAATGAAAACCAAACTACTATTGAACAGTGACGTATTTGAAAGGTCAAATATGAATATATAATCTATTTTTTGCATAAGATTTCGAAATGTGGAATTTTATGGAAATAATATATTTTGTTTAGAAACATGCAAAAATTAGATCGACTATTTAGAAACAAGGAATGTTGCATTGAATGCCCAGGAAGTATTATTTGTCGTAAATAATGCCTTACAGAGCCGCTATAGTGATAGCATAAAAAAAATATCTAATTCTGTATTTTTGTTTTCACAAAACAAAACAAAAAGAGTTATGACGAAATCTTATGAATCCCATGAAAAGGAATAATTGGAACGATTTCAGAAAAAGAAATTTTGCTTTATTGCTCTTTCAAAAGTTAAAAAACAGATTACTTCTTTTTGTATACTTTCACTCATATTCCTTTTCTTCTTGGAAGCTTTCCTCCCTCTGCATGTATCAATATCAGTATTTATCACTCGTTTAAATGCATATTTGCATAATACAAAATTAAATAAAAAGAAAATCTGAATCGATTTTTGGAAAAACAAAAACAAAATCGGTTCTTGTTTCCGTCTTAAAGCATTTTAGTGCGTGTGAGCCTTACTTTTATAGCATGAAATTATACAGACAGACATACTCACAGACCAACCCTATTAATATATATTTATTTCATGTCAAACGTTGAAAGAAATATGAGCATTTTAAAAGAAATGTTGAATCCATTCAAACACAAAAACTTCTTCTATTTCTCTAAATTTCATACACAATGACAGAAAAACTACTAATTCAACCTTTTTATTCACAGAAAGTTATATTTTACTTTATTAGAAAATTACTTCACTCATATTTTTTCCCTTCCTGTAAGATTTTTCCTCTCTGTTTATTTCGACGTGAGTGTTTATCACTTTTTTTAAATGTATAAATGTAAATTTTATGAATATTGCATTAAAAAAATACTTCATGTACATCATGCATTAGAAGATAATCAAGAAAAACTACATTTCTAAAAGCATTCAGGAGCTGTTTTCTGTTTTAAATGCACATTCTGTGCATTTTGCTAGTATATTATATGCTATAATGTAATTTGAAAATGTACCACGTGGAAAATATTGGAATCGGTTGGATTCGAACGCGGGACCTCCCTTTTGAAACTCGAGACGTTACCTCTTCGTTACTAATACTTGATTACATAGTTGCAATATTTAGCACTTATGCTCTGTCACATTTCTTTGATGATTCTCCCTGTACACTGTAAAAAACCAAATTGTGTGAAAAAACGGAAAATGTACTGGCAGCAACATTTCCGTCTATTCTCTGTTTTGGTATGCCTCTGTTTTCAAGATGGAAATTTCTTGCTATTCAAGACAGGAAATTTCTTTTCTAAGAAATAAATGTGAGCAATAGCGCAATATTAAAAAAAAAAATCTAAATACTAATAATATATACACAGGCGTCGATGCAGGTTTTTTTCTTGGGGCCCATTTTATGAAAAGTAAAAGTTATTTTTGTGAAAATCATTATAATTTTGTGAAAAATTCGCAACGAAAAATGAAATCCAGTTACTCAAATTCAAACTAAGTATTTATTAATAATAACTTCTTTAAGTCCTTCTGCTAAAGTTTTCTTACTGATGAACTTGTTTTGTTTGCAAATTACACATAAAAAATAATAATGAAGAGTATGTTTTTTTGGAATGAAATTTTGTGAAGGAATCTATTTTATTAAAAGGAATTTTGTGAAGGAATCTATTTTATTAAAAGGAATTTTGTGAAGGAATCTATTTTATTAAAAGGAATTTTGTGAAGGAATCTATTTTATTAAAAGGAATTTTGTGAACGGTCTTGTTTCATTAAATGGATATTTGAGAAGGGGTCCTAAAAAGGCCCCAAATTTTGTCTGTATTGACACTTGATATACTGATGCATATTTACACGGAACAGGTATTTGTATTGAATATTACCATACCTGTTTTTTTTTAATCGCGTTGTTTTCTTCCGTATTCGAACCTCGGTACTCGCTATTATGAATGCTCTGTCCGCTGCATCATCTGGCCACATCCGACGACTTGGTTATAGGCCAAAATATCAATTAAGAAAATTTAACTGGGTTTTCTCTCTCAATTGAAATGGGACATTTCCGCTTCTCTGTCTTGGAAGGAACATTTCCGTTTTTAACATTCAACGAATAAGGATAAATAGGGAAAATTCCGTTTATTCCGGTTAAGTTTACAATTTCCCGACAAAATAGTATGTTTTCGTTAAAGAACAGAAATTTCACATTAAATCACACGTGATTTTTTTTTTGGAAATTGTATAATCTGTTGTAAAATGGTACGAAAATGATATAAAAATGTATTAAATATCTAATTAGTCGGTCGATTTATACGAAAATATGTGTAGTCCTTGTAACAGTTGTATATAACATATTCATCAAATGGGAACTCAGTCGGAAGTACCATTTGGGAGTTATCGTGTTCACCATCCCCTCCCCCCCGCCGCACACACACGAATCATGATTAGAATGCTTTCCTCAAACGGCGTGTTCGGAACACCAAATAGTAAAAGTCTAATGAAATGTCTTAGAGAATCCTAAAATTAAAGCTTGCGGCTAATATAAATTAAGAATTATATAATCTTTACAAAAAATGAGAATTGTATATATACGTATTATATATATTGTATATATATATATATATATATATATATATATATATATATATATATATATATATTGTACATATACAATAGTCCGATACACGAAAATCTAAAAAATATGACAATTTTATTTATTTATTTGGCTTAAAAAATGCTCTAGAGTTTTAAAGTAAAATGAAGCAAACCGCATGCAAATTACAATGATTAGATCAAAACGTATAATAATTTTTGTATTATGCTCTCTATGGTTATCTAAGGAGTAGGGGAAGGACGGACAAAGTGGTAACTCTAAGGTTTTGTGATTTGTTGTTACCTTTTAAAATACATATGCATAACTGACAATTTGCATTGAACTAGAGTGGCTACTTAGAAGTGTAAGGGTATTTATAATTTTTACGAAATAATAAGTGGAAGCGAGAATTTGTTTTTTTCCAAAAAAGGTAAAAATGACCACTTTGCCCGTCTATGTTGGCCAAAGTGGTCACTCCATGGCCACTTTGTCCTACAGGTGTAAAAAGATTGAAAACACTATGTAAATGATTAGAACATTTTTATTTATTATCATAAAAAATCGTATGAAACGTAATGAAAGATTGAAAATGGTATGAAAATCCAATAAGAGTTTGACAAACCCATATAAAAATTATAAATCAGAATCAAACACTGCCTTTTTCGCAAATGAACTCCACGTCATCTTCTTCGCGAAGTGAAAAGGCCTGATGAGCCCAGAGGTGACAAACATTGCATCTGATCCAACCTTCATCACTTGATCCAATCAACGGCCACTACCCTCCTGACCACTTTGCCCGTTCGAGAGCCATGACAGAAAATACGTTCTACAGTGGAAACTAATGAACAGTCAGCGACCACTCGCCCACCAATGTGAAGCTGAAAACATGCTCTTTCTTTACACATGCAATAAATAAATGCAAGTACAACAGATTATTGTTAATTGTATGTAATATAAGTCACTTACCTTAGATCACAAACTTTAAAAACTAGAAAACCCGCTCTAAAATTATAAAGCATGGAACCACACTGCTCAACGATTGTCTGGTTACTCACTGCCATCAATTGAAATAGTTTGACCACAAACCACGCAATGCCAGCGCTATGGTGACGTCATTATATTGGGTGAACACTTTGCCCACCCTGGTCACTTTGCCCGGCCTTCCTCTACTTAAAAAAATTAAATCTATTTATTCCAGAATGTGTTTGTTTTTTATATATTCGTCATATTTATATTGCTATATCTAAATATCTACGAAAGAGAAAATTATGAGATATTCTTGAAATTATTTTCACTTATATATTGGTTAAATTTTCTTCAGGCAGTAGCGGATCGTCAGGGGGTGCTTCACCAGTCTACAACCAGTATTTTGTTATACAAATTTCGTCTTATTTATTCGCATAACATTCTACGACTAAATAAGACGAATTTTAGTGTACGAAGATACTGGTATTAAAGTGCTGCATCATCCCCTGACAAGCCGCTACTGACTAGATTATTTATTTTGAGGGAAAAATTTCAAAATATGATTCTGTTAGTAAAAAGTACTCGTGAAAAATAATTTTTGTTTTCTTTACAAATGTATTAAATATTTTTGAATTAATATTCTTGTAAATCCTGAAGACAAAATAATGTATGTTCTTTTCTGTGATCAAAAAATAGAAAAAGGTGCAAAAAGCGTTATTTTTTCAGACGATATAGCATTTTATAAATATGTCTAAAATTAATCATTTTAATATTTAATGTTAAAACTTTAAGTTTTTTTCAAGAATCTACTTTCTGAGATGGAGCATATATATACATATATATATTATCCGTGGTGTTTTATTTTATTTTATTTTATTTTATTTCTCTTTTCATTTCGTATCTTGGTTTGAGCATGTTTTTTACAAATTGTCTATCAAAATACAATATATATATATATATATATATATATATATATATATATATATATATATATATATATATATAACCATAAATGAAACATTATCATAACACCAACTTTAACAATGAAATAATAATTAAGTATGAAATAATTAGTTGACAATGAAAGATTCCCCAACACACTTAATATGGAAACAAAAACATATTAAAAGAATAAGAAATTAAATAAAAATGGAATTAAATGAATGAAATGAAATGAAATTTGTGGAATTTAGACAGAATTATCAAGTCCCAAATGCCTAAATACCACAAATAAAATGAAATGAGATGTTTCATCATCATATTAGCCATACATTGCTAAAAAATATGATTTTGGGACTACATCTCATAAACATTGAAGCAAACCAGCGATAAAATGAAAAATAAAATACAATATTAAAAAGGAGAGAAGCCTTACATATAATTTACAAAGAAAACAATTTATAGAGTCAGTAAGTATAAAATCCATAAAGATTAAAAAAGATTAAAATAGATACCGTTCACCTCAAGAACCAGCATGAAACTCAACCATGACTTGGGAATGAATTGAAAAAAAAAAAAAAAAAAAAAAAAAATCATTACATGTTGCCAATTTTAAAAATATAAATTGCTTTATAATGATGCCAGAAATAATGTTAGAATATTATGGATTGTAAAGTAAACAGGAACATAAGTGCTGCCATCTATTGGGAAAAATGAATATAATCTGAATCGAAAGCGTTGGATGGATATAAATGTTTAATAATTAAACCAAATTACTATATATATATATATATATATATATATATATATATATGAATAAATTCTGTTATTTCCATAATTGTAATTTCTGTTATTAGATGGCAACACTGTAACTGATCTTATTCAACTATTTTATGGCTTCATCATGTTATTTAAACTTCTGTGACTTCTTGGTTTGCAATTTTTCGTGAGTCGTTCTTCTGAAATTTTACATTTATCCTCAATTAGTCACTATTTTTGGCAACATTTGCAGTTTTGTCAAATCATGCATGCCTTTCTGGGATTTTTCATAAGGAAATGTTTCCTCATTTGCATATTTTAATGTTGTTCTCATTCATATATTGTATGGTTTTTAGTATTCGATTCGCCAAATCTGGTATTTTTTAGCTTATGATAGCTTGTACAAGGATGAAATAGTATATTTTTGGGGGAATTGGTGGTAATTTGGGCCTGAAGATTCTGCCATGTTTATACACATATTTCAAAATATATCACTTCTTACAACTTCAGTTATCTTTCTTGATTTTTTTTTCTTTTTCTGTATTTTATTCATCGCAGGTATGAGTTCATTTTTTATTTGAATTCTCCCATTTGTGTATCATGTAACTGTGTTTGTCTTATAATGGTTATATATATATATATATATATATAATAACGTTCAAGAAAATAAAAGAAAGTAAAAACAAATTTAAACAAAATAAAATTGTGAATAGTGTAAACTTATAAGAATAATTTTTAATCATATTTCTAAATATTTTCCCCTTATCGCACAGCTAAGAAGACATGAAGACACAAGTATAGATATAAACATAATCTTTCGGAATGATACTGCAGCCTACAACAGAGAAGACTTGTTAAACAACGATATAATTCAGATTATCAGAATACAGTATGAATAAATTGTTAATTGCTGTAAGATTTCTAACTCTCCAGGTCGTTTCCTTACAGAAAAATTATAATTATATACTATTTTATAAATTTGCACTTGTATATTGGTAATTAATAATTAATAAAGGTTTACTGAAATGTTATTGTTATGTTGTTGTCATTGGAATTTTATTGAATTGTTTTCTTAATTTTTATCACATTTCTTCGTCCATTTTTTCATAGAAAAGAACATTTAATTTTATGGTTTTCCATATATTTGCATGCACATGGTTGGTTGTTTTATAACCAATAACGCTAACTTTTCAATTTTTCTTTTTAGAACAATCATGCATATTTGGGTACTTTTATGTTAGCCGGACGCAGGTGATAAATCTCCAAATATTGTTCCCATTGTGATCAATCGTATTGTATTCATTTTGTTTAAAATATAAATCTATCAATCATTTCCTTTAAAATACATGTCTTTCACTTATTTCATTAAAAAAAAGAAACAAAGAAAGAAAGAAAGGACGAAAGAAAGAAAGAATTAACAACATAAACCAAAATATTTTTTTAAAGATCAAAGCATTATTTCGATAATTTACACATCCAAAAAATAAGAGCTGTTATTGACGACAAATAATGATAAAAAAAAGATATTGACGAGATTTGCACCCTGCTGACATAAAAGTATCCATTTTTAAAAATGAGTGAAGCCAATCGAAGAATTAGATTAATGAGGTCTAATAAATTCAAGTTACTGATTCGTATTACAATAGCTTCTTCCCATAAATGTGAAGCTTTCATTTATAAAAATTACATACCTGAAAATAATTTAAAAAAATTAACATTAATGTAAACCCATTAATTATATACGTACAATGTAAATGGATGGTTTATAATGAAACCAAATTTACATTTTATTTGCTATCATGATTTTTTTTCTTTATCTAATTATATTATTATTTTGAAATTAAGTTAATTTCATGACATCTTTTAAAAACTCAATTATGAATTCTAAACGGAAAAAAAAATTGACAAAGTTCCGAAAATTGTGGTATGTTTTTAGTTTTGTTAGGATTATCTGAATAAGAAAATAATAATAAAAACCAGTGTTTATGGAATTTGATGACCTTGCTAACCTTTTCATAATGTGATAATTTTTCAAAAGAACATACAGATGTATACAATACCAAAAAATGAAAATAAATAAAAATGTAAAATAAATAAAATAAATGCTTGAAGAGGACTAATTGCGCGAGACTTAAGCGAATCTAACTTTACTTGCAGTACTAATTATATACGGAGTTATATAATTCAGAAGAATAACTTGTGCTAAATACTCACTTATTAGAGAAGTTCACTCTGAAAACGATATTTTCAAAACTGAGCAAAAAATACTCAAATCTGAGTATGTCGCATAGTCAAAATGGCTCCGAATCAAAATTACTCAAGTTTGAAACCTGTATATACTCATTTCTGAAAACATGCACACACTCAAGAACAAAACATTATGTGCCCATATTTGAGTATGTCAATGTTTCAAAAATGAGTAAGAACTGACTTCTATGTGCTCATTTTTGAGTATTTCCATGTTTCAAAAATGAGTAAGAACTGACTTCTATGTGCTCATTTTTGAGTATTTTCATGTTTCAAAAATGAGTTTCAACTGATTCTAATCATTTTTTAGTATATTCATGTTTCAAAAACTGATTCTAATCATTTTTTAATATATTCATGTTTCAAAAATAAACTATGTGCTCAGTTTTGAGTATGTCCATGTTTCAATATTCTGAGTATTTCTGGTATGTCAGAATCGAAAGCATTGGGTCGTCATATTTGAAACAAAAAGTTTCATAACAAAATGAAAACATCGATTTACTCTTATTTGAAAGTGTTATTTTTCTCAACGTTTAAAGCAAAAATTAGTTTATTCACAATTACTAAAGTAACTCTTATATATTTTAGTGTTATTTATCTTAAGTGTATTTGATAAAATAATGGTAATATTTAGAAAGCTGTATCAACTCACAAACCTATAAATATTGTGATTTGTAGATAGTATTTGAAAGTTTAGAATGTTTATTCATAGAGTAAAAAATTACGTAAATAGCAAAGCTGTTTTTGTAATTCATTAGAAGTGGTTTATAGAGAATGCTAATTAAAATTAGTCTACAATGTTAAAATGTCATATACAGGTTGCTTCAGTATAATGTTTACAAACTTTAAGAGGTGGTAGAGTACATTACAACAAACAATTTTTCTACAGGAAACCAGGGTCATAATCTACGCATTTCGTCAAAATTATAAGGTGCTTCTCTTCAATCTGACCCTAGATTTTTGGTCATAACTTTAACAGTAATGAAGATACTTTAACGATATTTATAAAAGTAATTAACTTGCCATGTACAAAATTAGATTAAATCACGAAAAAGTAGAATTACACAGTAATTTGGTCGATGCCCCGTATGCAATATCAATTGTATTCTGAAAAAAGGATCGTTTAATTTAGCACTGATTAGAAGTAGATGGCTGCCACTTCCTCCACCTTAAATAGGACAATATTACGAGATGTGATGAAAATAGCCACCATCCGTATTCAATCAACGCTAAATTAGACGATCTACTTGTCAGAATATAGTTGACATTACATACGGTATACAGACCAAATTACTATGAACTTCTAGTACTCGTGATTTCATATTATTCTGCACACAACAAGTTAATTCTGCTGTGAATATCGTTAAAATATCTTCATTATTGAAGTTATGACTAAAAATCCGGGCTTAGATTGAAGTGAAGCAATTTGTAATTTTGGCAAAGTGAATAGATTGCGACCCTGGTTAAACTCTACAAAAATTGTTTATTGTGTGTACTCTCCCACCTCTTAAAGTTTGTAAACGTTACACTAAAACACCTTTAGAAGAATTGCATCAAATGATCTTTTTCGTTATCACGAGAAAGAATATTGGGGATTCTAACTAAATCTTGTTAAAGTCCAATATCTATACATTCATACTTAGCAAAGTAAACCCGCATACTTAACAATGTTATCCATATTAAATAACCCTTTAATAAATATTAATTAGTCAATGAAAGCTGTCACTCACAAGTGTATCAATATTGCGATTTATTGATATTTAGATAGTTCTAAATAAATACTTATTAAAAAACATCTACCAGGTCATAAATTACTAAAACCCCAAAGTTTATGTACCTTTTTAACAGTAAAAAAATTGGGTAGCGGCTAGGAAACGTTTTATTTATTTTTTTCTAAATATAAGTTGAAATATTTTTATCTACTATTATTTTTTAACAAAAAAATTTTTTAATAAAAAACAATTTTTGTAAATCACAATTCTTATAATAAATATTTTCCAATTTTTACCCCTATTATACATATACAGTCTTTAAAGAGTTCTAATAGTAAAACATAGATGAATCAAAAGTACTTTCTATCCTTTTCTCGAATAATTACGCTTCAGGTAACTAATCACTTTACTTCCATTAATTAAGCATAGATACTTATTGAGTAATTAAGCTAAAGATTCGACATCAATGAACTTTTGTCAGGCAATGATACGAAAAGGTTAAAGTACTGCCCGCATAGCAACTGAAATAAATTAGAGGACTATTATTAAAATCAAATAAAAACTCATTTTTTTTTCACTGATAGGGGTGGGTAACAAGGGTTAAAAAGAACTGTTAACAAAGACTTTTATGATGACACGTCGTCTATAAATTCTGTGCGTGACATAATATACAATTGAATGCAGCAGAATTTGCGTGATGAATATATTTGAATACAGTTTCTATGAAAATTACGTGTACAGTAGAAATGTTACCTTAAATTCGGCATAAGGAAATTTTGCAATACAAATCTAGCATTGTTTGGCCGAAAAGCAATAAAAATCATTTACATACATAATAATGTTTAAATACAGAAATTATCCCCTTCTGGCTCACTAATGTGCAAGTAACACTCGATAACGTTCTGCTTCACTAAATAAGTTTAGTTACTATCTTCATATTCAGCAGATATCTTCTTAGCCCAAGTTAAATTTATATGAGACAGAATCAAATGTAAAATGCAGATGCAAACAACAATTTTCGTTTTTCTTTTAAATACTTTCTTAAAATGTGTTACTAGTGAAGAATGGACTCATCATACTGTATTGGATGGCAATGGAAAATACAATTTATTCTGGAAGCCTCCTGAAGATAGAAAAGCTAACAGCGAAATCCTTTTCCAAGCCGAAGTTGAGGCTAAAGGCTTCGTCGGATTTGGATTATCTCCTAATGGTGGTATGACAGGTAGTGATATTGTTACTGGTTGGATAAAGGATGGCGATGTCTACTTTCAGGTAAGAAATTTTTGTTTGAAAAATGCTTCTATACGATTCTTGATCCAAATTATTTCGTGATTGTTATCGATGTAATTATAATTTTCTGAAAATTCAAAGTTTGTAAACAATAAATTGAAAAATACAAGTAATTTTTAAGAAAATAAATAAAATCAACTTCAAGGGACTTTTTCTTAACTTCGTGTTTTTATGACAATATTTTATTATTGCCCAGATTACAGTTTTGCACGGGTGCAAGGGCTCGGGTGACTCCACCCAAAAAATCCATTTGAAGTCACCCCAAAACCCGACCCGAACAAACTCCGCAACTAAAAATTTAATGCCAACCCATCACAACAGCAACTTCGGGTTTGGGTAAAATAGGGTCACCTGACCCGATACAAGTATGTAATCCATATTCATTTAAAAACCCCATTGCTGCCAGTATCGCTCATTTTGATACGTAGTAGACTATCATATACTAAAATTTTTCATGTTCATTTAAAAAACTATACACGATATGATGACTGTTTTAAAAACGTAAAGAAGTACGGCGTACTTTAACAACATACTCAAAATTCGTGACAATTGGTAAATTTTTATGAAAGTTAAAGCCTGTATACATATAAAGACAGAAAGACAGGCATATAATTTTTACATCCTGATGAAATTGAAACGGACCAACAGCAATTAGAGATCTTGAAAATTTTCTTTTGATACATCTATCTAAGAATTATGCGTGGGCATACATTAAAAGAAAAAATCTACGTATACATGCAAATTGTATAACCGCCTTTGCTGGAAGTCGGTTTAATAAACAAAACTCTATTTTACCATCATTAGTTCGCGTGTGAGTTATGTAGATTTACAAGAATAACTTATATGCTAATTTGCTAATTAAAGTGACAACCAGAGCAAACCTTATAAAACCTATTTTTTCTCTAAATAGAAAATTTTCTTCTCAATATGTATCAAATTAGCTACTTTCTTTTCTCGTAGCGCTTGTGAACTCTACCAATATAGGCTTAGCCGAATTATAAATGCTTCATTGAATTTGAATTATCTACTAATGGCGGAATGATAGGAAGCGATATTGTTAAGAATGAATTAAAGATGATTTATTTCCAACTAATGACTTTTCAGTTTTTAAATGCTTGCATGCTACTCTTTTTGAATAAGAATTTTGCCAAAAAGAAGAGTATTTTTAATTCGGAGCATGTTACTTGCTTTCTACTGTATTGATAAGTTTTCGAAAATATAAGCAAAGATAAAAATTAATAAATGCAAACAATATGAAAATATGAACAAAATAATAAACTTTACTGGATTTCGATCCCGTGGTGGGCAGATGACTTTTATAAGATGGGAAAAAGATTGTCGGGAACACTTGCGTTTTTATTTTGTTTTTTTTTTCAAAAATTCCAGCAAAATAGAAAAAAAATGGCATTTTAATCCATTGCTAATGACCAGAACAATAAGATTTTATATTAATAGAATTTTGCTTCTTAAAAAAAATTTAAATAATACTTTCTCCTGTATGTAAATAATGACATTTGTTTGCTATTTTAATGTGTTGCTGTGATACAAGAGCCATTTTTTATTCAGAACAGTTTGTCTGCTTTGTAATAAGCTGATAATGTTTCGAATATACAAGAAATATTTGGTTGATATTTTAATTCACAGTCAATGAAAAGAACAGTAGATTTTTCTATTTTAGAGAAAATTATTAAAGCTTTCTTGTTTAAAACTATTTTCTCATTCTATATGAAAGGCATTTTACACCTATATAGTACTGCTGTCAAAAGCAGAAATCGAAAAACACTCAGCGCGTTTAAAGTTCACGCGTTTTAAGTTTTGAAAATAATGTTTAAAATATTAACGTGGTTAAAGTTATATGTGTTAACAAGTACCGCTTACGCGGAAGAATCACTATATATTCTATATGTATTTAAATTTTAAAATACGGCTTTGAGAAAACATTTATGAAATGTCAGACATTCGGAAAAGGAAAAAAAAAATATTTTTTGTAGGCATAAAGCTTTTATGCAGTGTTGACAAGTTAGTGGATTTTTAATTTAAAATTGTAGCAGAATTTCCAAATTAATATTATCTTTATTTAATGACGGATTAAATAAAACGACAATTACTATTCATTAATTAGATTTTCTGGTAGATTTTGGAATAAGTATATATTTTAAAACTATTTTGACGATTAACAAAAAAAAAGAGACATACAAAAAAAAAAAATCCCTGACGGCTCGGCCTACAGGCACAGGTAGATTTCGAAGACGCAGACCGTGGGGCGCCTGTTTGTCGGGAATTGCGGAAGAAATGACCTTTTTGCGATGATGCTGCAGTTGGAACCGCCTACTTCGAAACCAAACTTGTTTGCAGGCGGAGCCAGCAAAGATTTTTTTTTTCTTTTTTTTTTTGCTATAAGAGTTGGTCCTATAAAAAACATGTCAATATAAAAGTTTTAGATAATATTAAGAGGATTTACAATAAATTTAAGCGGATTTGAAATCTTGGGAATTGACGAAGTTATGAATTTTTTTCTTCTAAAACCCCCCTCCCCCCCCCCCCCCCCCCCGTTAAGGCAATTTTTAATTATATCAAAAATCTGTCATACATAAATTTTCGGCCCTTCTCCTAGAAGTAATAATAACTTCAAACGGGTTCGATACGTATCATAATTAAGAAATTATGGGTTTTTTTCTGTTTTCACAAAAAGTCCCCCCCATCCCCCCCCCTTGGTTCGACTTTACCCATTAACGAACTTGAACGAGATTTTATGCCCCTTGATTTTATGTATCAGTTTCGAAAAGATGCGGGAGTTGGAACCGCCTACTTCGAAAAATAACTTGTTTGTAGGCGGAGCCGGCAGGGATTTTTTTTGTTTTTAATTTTTTTTGCTATAACGGTTGGTCCTATAAAAAACTTGTCAATATAAAAGTTTTAGATAATATTAAGAGGATTTATAATAAATTTAAGCGGATTTGAAATCTTGGGAATTGACGAAGTTATGAATTTTTTTCTTCTAAAACCCCCTTTCCATCCCCCCCTTAAGGCAATTTTTAATTATATCAAAAATCTGTCAAACATAAGTTTTTGCCCTGTTCCTAGAAGTAATAATAACTTTAAACGGATTCGATACGTATCATAATTAAGAAATTATGGTTTTTTTTTCTGTTTTCACAAAAAGCCCCCCCATACCCCCCCCCTGGTTCGATTTTGCCCATTAACGAACTTGAACGAGATTTTATGCCCCTTGATTTTATGTATCAGTTTCGAAAAGATGCGGGAGTTGGAACCGTCTACTTCGAAAAATAACTTGTTTGCAGGCGGAGCCGGCAGGGATTTTTTTGGTTTTTAATTTTTTTTGCTATAACGGTTGGTCCTATAAAAAACTTGTCAATATAAAAGTTTTAGATAATACTAAGAGGATTAATAATAAATTTACGCGGATTTGATGTCTTGTGAATTGACGAAGCTATGATTTTTTTTCTTCAAAACCCCCCCTTCCCCCCCCTTGGGGCCATTTTTAATTATATCAAAAATCTGTCATACATACATTTTCGGCCCTTCTCCTAGAAGTAATAATAACTTTAAACGGATTCGATACGTATAATAATAAAGAAATTATGAGGGTTTTTCTGTTTTCACAAAAAGCCCCCCCCATTTCCCCCCCCTTGGTTCGATTTTGCCCATTAACGAACTTGACCGAGATTTTATGACCCTTGATTTTATGTATCAGTTTGAAATAGATTTATGCAGAATTTTTCCAGTTATCGTGGTCAGAAAAAAGTGACATAGATAGATAGATAGATAGGTAGATAGATAGATAGATATATAAAGTTTTGAACTGGGGTGGTTTTGGGTTCTGGGAGTCATGATCGGCGTAGATCTGCAAAAATTTTTCAAAATTTCCAACTTAGGTGAGAATGTAATAGGTAGTATTTCTTACGAAATCTACCTAAAACAGTGCACAGAAAATAGAAGTTTAAAATATTAATTTTCTGAGGAGATATTTTGAATATACGAATGCATCCTACGCCCATAGGTTCAACATTTGCCAGTGGAATTGGGAAGTTCACTGACTTAACCCTTTGAAGGGCGGTGGGATATAATATATCCCACTTAATTTTAATTTCCAAACGCCACAATGACACCGGAACTTTCGAATCAAATTTTGCTTTTATATTATACGTGAATAAACGCTTTTACTTATTTGAAAATAAGTTTATTGTTAAATCCCGGTGTGATTCAACGATTTCAACATTTTAGAAACATAAGTACTTTGCCCCTGAAAGGGTTAACAGCCTGAATGTTATATTTTCATAAGAGAATTTCAAAGAGAACATTGAGACAGAAAGAATCTTCTGGTTCCATACCCTCTTTTTAATTATCGATCTGCCGGAGAAGTTCAAAGCAGTTGGAGTTAATAAAAAATGAACAACAACAACAAAAAGATTGCTTTATGTTTTAAGAATATGCTAAATCAAAACGCAAATTTTTGATAAAATTAAATAAACAGCCAGAATTGGATACAAAAACATCGATAAATTTGCGCCATTACACTCTAAAAACGACATTTTCAAAACTGAGCAAAAAATACTCAAATTTGAATATGTCGCACAGTCAAATGACCCCGAATCAAAATTACTCAAGTTTGAAACATGTATAGCCTCATTTCTGAAAACATGCACGTACTCAAGAATAAAACATCATGTGCTCATATTTGAGTATGTCCATGTTTCAAAAATGAGTATGAACTGACTTTTATGTGCTCATTTTTCAATATTTCCATGTTTCAAAAATGAGTTTGAACTGATTCTAATCATTTTTAAGTATGTCCATGTTTCAAAAATGAATTTGATCTGATTCTAATCATTTTTGAGTATGTCCATGTTTCAAAAATGAGTTTGATCTGATTCTAATCAGTTTTGAGTATGACCATGTTTCAAAAATGAGTATAAACTGACCTCTATGTGATCAGTTCAAAAATGAGTATAAACTGACCTCTATGTGATCAGTTTTGAGTATGTCCATGTTTCAATATTCTGAGTATTTCTGGTATTTCAGAACTGAAAACATTGGGTTGTCATATTCAAAACATAAAGTTCTATAACAAAATGAAAACATCGATTTACTCAGATTTGAAAGTGTCATTTTTCTCAGTGTACAACATATGATAAATAAACTTTAAATAAATGTAATAACATAGAAAATAATGTTGCATTGATAGTTTTGTCTTTTTTTTTTTTTTATTACTTCTATATACTGAATGATTTTTGCTTTGGAACAAAACCAATAAATAACAGCATCGATGCTTATTTCTACATAAAATAAATGTTATTTTCATCTGAGTTTTCATAATACCTTCATCACAGTGTGACCAAAAAAGTAAGAAATCTCATAATTATTTAACATAAACGCTTTACCCAAAAAAAAAAAAAAAAAAAAAAAAAAAAAAAAAGAATGAGGATTTGTAGATAATTCACTTGTTTAAAGCACTTAAATTTGTTATTGAGTGAATTTAGGTTATTGATAAATAAATTGATATTTTAAGTAATTTTAGATACATATTTGTGAACCTTAACCACTTCGCGACGAGAGTCTTTTAAAAATTTTTAATCTTTTACCACCCGTTTTTCAAAACAAAAATTTTCGCCTAATTGAATTGCAGAGATGCTAACATTAAATTAAGCAAAGCTTACAGTAAAAAGTAACTGGTGGGAATAATCGAGGATTCTGAGCATCTTATGCTTCACGTATACGTGTCGCTCGTCCCCAAGGAGTTAATTACCAGTCGCCTAAACTATCAATTTCAGAATAAGGGCTCTTTCTGTCATTTATGATGTCATTTTGTTTGTGCATCTGAAGAGGAGCATATGCAAACGGAAAAGATAATTGCGATTTTGTGTATCAGCGACAAGCATCAAACACAAAAATAACTAGAACAGATGATATTTTCTGAAAAACAAGTGTCTTTCTTGGCATATTTTTTGCCTTCTGGAAATTATCTTCTACTATTGGGCTTTTCCCGTTTGGAGCTTGTCAATGATATATTACATGCATCTGACTTGACGAAAACCTGGGTTATTTGCAGGTAGAAACGATCGTTGCGATTTTATTTCTGCTGTTATAGCGCTATTCAAAATACTTTTATATAATCAGCCTGATTTGTTCGCTAAAGCTTCAGTTTGTAAATTACTTTATACATGATTAGTTTCTCAAGAATTTCTAAAGGTGAAAAGTAAATTATTCAGCGCATTAAGAAATTATGAGATTGCTGAAGAATTTGGGAATTACTCAAGAAGAAATAATATGCAAATTTTAATTAATATATTTAAAATTAATAGTATAACACTTGTGTACTAATCGCAACTTTAAACATAAACTTAAACTTTATTAAATTTTACTCATTTTTCTATAAACTAAATAAGAAATATATTAAGAAATTTCTATAAACAATAATGCAACGGGATTCTTTTGAGTGTCCCCGTAAATAAACTATAAGTGCTGCACACTTCATTTTCAATACCGATCGTGCTATAGTAAACCTCAATAACATACAAATATTTCAGGGCAATCCTTGTATATTTACGAGAGTTACAGTATGGACAGAGGGCCAAACGGCCAGAGAAACAGTAGTCATAAACACTTTTCAATTACGTTGGAAAGTGTTAAAAATGTCTTAAAAAAATAAATAAAACGATCTAAAAGTGACGATCGACAAGTTTTTATATCTACGAAGAAAGGTCTTTCAATTCGTAAAATTCCGAAACGTTTTCGCAAAGAAAAAAAAACACATCTTACAGTTTGGAAGACTCTTAAATTCAGTTAAAGTATGGCACTAGTTAACCGGAATCCAGCTAACCAGAAAATCAGTAATCCAGAATGATATTTCCAACTGACTGATTTTAGAATCTTTCCAGAAAACAGTGCCATTCAGTGCCAGTTTGACATGTGGATTGCTTGATAAGATTACCACATGCATTATACAACTTGATCAATATCTTGGATTTGAAATGAAAACATATTTAGTCAGACATTGAGCATTTTGAGTTTTATGCAGTATTATTGTTTCCAAGATATTGCCAGAAATTGCCTTCTTTCAAACTCTACTTAATCTTTTATCTTGATAGGATCTGAGCCTTAATCAGAGTAATCTATAATAATATGAAATCATTAACAATGTTACAGCCACATATATTCTACAAATCTCATCAAACGGATGTTGTTTTAATGTCCAACCAGTTATCTGGAATACATCTGGCCCTGATCATTCCGGATAAATGGTTCTATACTGCAATACCAAACTTAGGAAAATGAAGTTAAAAAATTATTGAAACATCGCCGAGAGAAGAGACAGAAATGGACTAAAAATGTCATGTCACGGGACGATGAGTGGAAACAAATTATATTTTCTGATGAAAAATATCTAATCTGGACGTTCTAAATGGCTACAAATAGTATTGTCATGACTTGAAGAAAGTACCGAAAGAATGCTTCATTCGACTAATAAGCAAAGTTTCTGTAATGGTTTGGAGAGTGTTTGCTCATGATGGATTGTATGATTTACCGCGAATTTCGGAACGTATGAACTCTGAAATATATCAAGCAGTGCTACATAATCATTTCACACCGTTTAGGCCTTTATTAGGTGGTTCTGGGTGGATATTTCGGTAGGATAATGCTTCTTTTTTTCTTAATTTTATATGTTTAAATTTTAATTCGAGCCTTTTATTTCATAATTTACAATATTAAAATGGTTTTGTAATTTCTTAACAGACTGTATTAAAATATTAATGAAATAGGTATTTTTTAATATCTTTTATCATCTAAATCCACCTAGAAATGGTTTTAAAAAAGAAAAAGTTGATGTTTTGGCATGGTCCAGTCGAAGTCCATATTTTAACCCCTGGAAAACTTTTGGAGTACTATAAGTCGGCAAGTTTATGATAATAATAAAAAGTTTTTAGCTGTGTATAGACTGGAAATTGCCAGTGTAAGAGAATGGCACAAAATTCCTGAAACAAAACTTAAAAACATATCACTTTAATGAAATTCAGAGTGTTTGAGGTTATAAGAAAATAATCCCATAGGAGCGCTATCATATGGTTTTTCATAACTTTTTTGTTTTTGGACAAGTGGTTTCATAATTTTTTAATCTATTTTAAGATATAGCTAAGCTTTATTTCTAATATTTTAATTAAATTATTTCTTTATCACATTATTTAATTTATTGAAACCTAATTGTACTAAATATGTTGTAACATCTTATTTTACATGTTTTATTTATAATTAGAGCTTTTATTTATTTCATAATTAGCAAAATTAAAGTGTTTTTATAATTTCTTAACAAACTGTATTAAACTATTAATGTCTTTTATTTATAAAAAAGTAAATTACGTTACAGTTTTAATGAAGTACATATATTTTTATTTTATTTTATTTATAAATCCTTTTGTTTTTCAAATTACATTTTAGATTAATAAATAGAAAATACATAAAGATGTATTTTTTTTCCACTGGAGTGATAAACTACTGATCATAAAAAAATTTGTACTTTGAATGCTTTATTAGAAAGTTTATTTAATTATTTTTAACTTGTATATATAAGTTGAATATATTTTGTGTAGGATCGTCATGGCATTGGAAAAACTCTTCCACCGAAAGACGAAAAACAGGACTGGACGTTACTAGATGCCAAAGAAAATGATACTCATACGATTCTCAAGTTCAGCCGTAAGCTTGATACATGCGATGAAGACGACATGATTATAGATGTAAGGAATTTAAAGATAGTAATTGTCAAAAATACCCTATTAGTGAATGAACAAAAGCATTATAAAATCGTAATTAACATATAATCTAATCTCAACAGCCTAAGAATATTGGTTTGAAAACTTTTTCCGATACTGATTAATTGAAAATACTTTTTTTTAACCTTTTAAGTCGCATGAAATGTTTTGATTAATTGATATTTAACCAAAAAATTGGCCTTCAAACCCTAGAAATCTGCATAGAAATATAGTATCTGGCAGCCAAATTTAAAACGATGAAGTTAGAAGGCACCTTCACGATCATTCCTGTTGAATATTAAATCAGTCCGAAGTTACGTAAAGAACTCGTGACTATTTTTAGGTGCGTTCGCATATAAATATGTAGTACCTACTGTCGTCGTCTGGTCCGTCCGTCTGTCTGTCTGTCCGTCCGTCCATCTGCATATAACAACGAAAAAACAACCCAACCGAATGGTTTGAAATTTATGATATACTAGCAAGCTACGCCCGCTACGCTGGTCAATTTCTTTTAACGAACCTTTAATCAAACAAAATATTGACATTTCATAAATAACTTTTATATTTTAACAGAATAATAAGGCTACTATAATTTGTGACTCGTGCTATAGCCAATATACACGTCAGGACACGTCGCCCTTATCATTATCTTTTTACGCATGAAGTTTTTGCTATGGTACTCCATTGGAAAATTTGGTAATTTTTGAAATTCAATATTTGAAAAACAACATAATCATTAGATTTGATACAATTTTTTACCTTTCAAACGCAGTTTGTCTAACAATTTTCTGACAAATACTTTTTGAGCTATCATTTTTTTCAGTAATTTCAAATGTTTCATTTTCCGAGATTAATCTGTTGCAACAATTAGCGAAAAACCCAGTCGTCAGCAACGCATAGTTTTTTATTAAAGAGGCTGTTGGAGCAGGGATTGTCACCACCAATTTGCTACCATCACTTTTGAAATCGGTTCCGTGGTTCCAGAGATTCCATAGAAATTGTAATTTAGAATGACTTCAGAACGCTTTTCGCTCATTTCACCCATTTAAATTTCGATTTTTTTTTAAATTTATTCTTAGAGAGCATTTACATCTTATAAGTAACTACAATGCTAAATTTCAAATTTCTTGCCCCTTCAGTAAAAAAAGAAAAATAAAACTGCCCAGTTAAACAGAGGGCATTGAGTTCACAGGCTATTCACACTAATTGTATATTATACTCTTATTTCAAAGAATTTGAAATAAGCCCATCGAAAAATAAAGAAATAAACAATATATTAAGGGGGGGGGGTCATCCCCCCGTTGCCCCCCTCATAGTTAACTAATGAACCCCTTAAACTAATCAGGTAAATCTCTAATTACAATGAATATATATACAAAATTTGAAGAAAATCGGATAATTCTGCATGAAAAACCCATTTATATAAATTAAGGCGGGATTAGCCCCCTCCGTTCCCCCCCTTTATACTTAACCAATCAATCCCGAAAACTAATCAGGGAAGCGTCTTAACCCAATGAACCTATAAACAAATTTTGAAGCAAATGGGATAATTCTGCATGAAAAACCCATTTATATAAATTAAGGGGGGGGGATTAGCCCCCCGTTCCCCCCCCCCCTTTATACTTAACCAATCAATCCCGAAAACTAATCAGGGAAGTGCCTTAACACAGTGAACCTATAAACAAAATTTGAAGGAAAACGGAATAATTCTGCATGAAAAACCCATTTATATAAAATAAGGGGGGATTAGCCCTCCGTTCCCCCCTTTATACTTAACCAATCAATCCCGAAAAGTAATCAGGGAAGCGTCTTAACCCAATGAACCTATAAACAAAATTTGAAGGAAAACGGAATAATTCTGCATGAAAAACCCATTTATATAAAATAAGGGGGGATTAGCCCTCCGTTCCCCCCTTTATACTTAACCAATCAATCCCGAAAACTAATCAGGGATGCGCCTAAACACAGTGAACCTATAAATAAAATTTGAAGGAAAAGGGATAATTCTGCATGAAAAACCCATTTATATCAATTAAGGGGGTATTAGCCCCCGTTCCCCCCCTTTATACTTAATCAATCAATCCCGAAAACTAATCAGGGAAGCGTCTTAACCCAATGAACCTATCAACAAATTTTGAAGCAAATGGGATAATTCTACATGAAAAACCCATTTATATAAATTAAGGGGGGATTAGCCCCCCGTTCCCCCCCCTTTATACTTAACCAATCAATCCCGAAAACTAATCAGGGAAGCGCCTTAACACAGTGAACCTATAAACAAAATTTGAAGGAAAACGGAATAATTCTGCATGAAAAACCCATTTATATAAAATAAGGGGGGATATGACCCCGTTCCCTCCTTTATACTTAACCAATCAATCCCGAAAACTAATCAGGGAAACGCCTTAACACAGTGAACCTATAAACAAAATTTGAAGGAAATGAGATAATTCTGCATGAAAAACCCATTTATATAAATTAAGGGGGGATTATCCCCCCGTTCCCCCCCCCTTCATACTTAACCAATGAATCCCGAAAACTAATCAGGGAAGTGCCTTAACACAGTGAACCTATAAACAAAATTTGAAGGAAAACGGAATAATTCTGCATGAAAAACCCATTTATATAAAATAAGGGGGGATATGCCCCCCGTTCCCTCCTTTATACTTAACCAATCAATCCCGAAAACTAATCAGGGAAACGCCTTAACACAGTGAACCTATAAACAAAATTTGAAGGAAAACGGAATAATTCTGCATGAAAAACCCATTTATATAAAATAAGGGGGGATATGACCCCGTTCCCTCCTTTATACTTAACCAATCAATCCCGAAAACTAATCAGGGAAGTGCCTTAACACAGTGAACCTATAAACAAAATTTGAAGGAAAACGGAATAATTCTGCATGAAAAACCCATTTATATAAAATAAGGGGGGATATGACCCCGTTCCCTCCTTTATACTTAACCAATCAATCCCGAAAACTAATCAGGGAAGCGCCTTAACACAGTGAACCTATAAACAAAATTTGAAGGAAAACGGAATAATTCTGCATGAAAAACCCATTTATATAAAATAAGGGGGGATATGCCCCCCGTTCCCTCCTTTATACTTAACCAATCAATCCCGAAAACTAATCAGGGAAGCGTCTTAACCCAATGAACCTATAAACAAATTTTGAAGCAAATGGGATAATTCTGCATGAAAAACCCATTTATATAAATTAAGGGGGGATTAGCCTCCCGTCCCCCCCCCCTTTATACTTAACCAATCAATCCCGAAAACTAATCAGGGAAGCGCCTTAACACAGTGAACCTATAAACAAAATTTGCAGGAAAACGGAATAATTCTGCATGAAAAACCCATTTATATAAAATAAGGGGGATATGACCCCGTTCCCTCCTTTATACTTAACCAATCAATCCCGAAAACTAATCAGGGAAACGCCGTAACACAGTGAACCTATAAACAAAATTTGAAGGAAATGAGATAATTCTGCATGAAAAACCCATTTATATAAATTAAGGGTAGGATTATCCCCCCGTTCCCCCCCTTCATACTTAACCAATGAATCCCGAAAACTAATCAGGGAAGTGCCTTAACACAGTGAACCTATAAACAAAATTTGAAGGAAAACGGAATAATTCTGCATGAAAAACTCATTTATATAAAATAAGGGGGGATATGCCCCCGTTCCCTCCTTTATACTTAACCAATCAATCCCGAAAACTAATCAGGGAAACGCCTTAACACAGTGAACCTATAAACAAAATTTGAAGGAAATGGGATAATTCTGCATGAAAAACACATTTATATAAATTAAGGGGGGATTATCCCCCCGTTCCCTCCCTTTATACTTAACCAATCAATCCCGAAAACTAATCAGGGAAGCGCCTTAACACAGTGAACCGAAAAACAAAATTTGAAGGAAAACGGAATAATTCTGCATGAAAAACCCATTTATATAAAATAAGGGGGGATATGCCCCCCCCCGTTCCCTCCTTTATACTTAACCAATCAATCCCGAAAACTAATCAGGGAAACGCCTTAACACAGTGAACCTATAAACAAAATTTGAAGGAAATGGGATAATTCTGCATGAAAAACCCATTTATATAAATTAAGGGGGAATTATCCCCCCGTCCCCCCCTTTATACTTAACCAATCAATCCCGAAAACTAATCAGGGAAGCGCCTTAACACAGTGAACCTATAAACAAAATTTGAAGGAAAACGGAATAATTCTGCATGAAAAACCCATTTATATAAAATAAGGGGGATATGCCCCCCGTTCCCTCCTTTATACTTAACCAATCAATCCCGAAAACTAATCAGGGAAGCGTCTTAACACAGTGAACCTTTAACCAAAATTTGAAGGAAATGGGATAATTCTGCATGGAAATCCTATTTATATAAATTAAGGGGGGGATTAGCCCCCCCCCCCGTTCTCCCCTTTATACTTAACCAATCAATCCCGAAAAACAAATCAGGGAAGCACCTTAACACAGTGAACCTATAAACAAAATTTGAAGGAAAACGGAACAATTCTGCATGAAAAACCTATTTATATAAATTAAGGAGGTTAGCCCCTTGTTCCCCCCCTTTATACTTAACCAATCAATCCCGAAAACTAATCAGGGAAGCGCCTTAACACAGTGAACCTATAAACAAAATTTGAAGGAAAATGGATATTTCTATGAAGAGTTATCGCATTACGTACGTACATACATACATACAGAACCGGCTGGCAAGCTCTCAGGGCTTGATAGCCAGTTTGATAGCTAAACAAGAACGAAAAATCATGCGTCAAGCATAGATTATGTAACACTTTCCAACGCTTCCAAAATAATTTTACGAATCATACTCTTCAATAAGCTAAAAGATAACATCTAAGTAATCCAAATACTTTTATTCAGCCCTGTATAGGATCTATAGATTTGTATATATACTACATAGGATGCTAAATTTTAGTTCAGTTAGGAAACACGTAGCACAGTTTAAAATTCTCCGTCTGGAGTTAAATAATACGGAAATGTTTTCCCGAACTTTTGTGCTTCCCTGTATAGGATCTACAGAATTTATACACACCACGTAATAGACAAAAAGCGATTTAAAATTAAAATCGCGTTTAGTAACTTAAAACGCACTTCCAGGAATTATTGTTAACATACAGTAGAGAATTCTTTTGTGTGTCCCTGTAAATGAACGATGACTGCTATACACACAATATTCTGTAGTAAGTCTCTTGTAATGAACCTTATATAAATTTCAATGTGTTTAAAATAGGGAAACATTGTTTAAATAAAGCGCAGACGATTTTTCTCCATAGACGTAATGTAACGGAATTCTTTTGACTGTCCCTGTAAAGTAAGTATAAGTGCTATGCACACCCTATTCCATATTAAGCTTCTTCTAATGCACCTTAGTGATATATATAAATTTCAATGCGTTTAAAATAGTGAAACATTATTTAAATAAACCGCAAATGATTTTTCCCCATAGACAGCAATGTAACGGAATTCTTTTGAGTGTCCCTGTAAAAAAACTATAAGTGCTACATACTTCCGTTGAAATAGGGAACATGCTATAGATAATGATTATAACATATAAAAATTGCAGGACAATCCGAGCATATTTACGGGAGTTAGAGCACGGACAGACGGCAGACGGCAGACGGCCAGACGGCAGACGGCCAGACGGCCAGACGGCAGACGGCCAGACGGCCAGACAAACCGAAGTCATAAACACTCTTCAACTAGGTTGGAAAGTGTTAAAAATGGCAATTTTAGAAAGTTTTTTGCTCCTGCACGCCCTGGGGTTAGTGGCACCGACATAAAATATAGCCTATGTTGGAGCAGGGGTTGTCACCATCAATTTGCCAACATCACTTTTGAAATCGGTTCGGTAGTTCCAGAGATTACCGCCTACAAACAAACAAACAAACAATCTTTACTCCTTTATAATATTAGTATAGATTATCTTTGCAGAATTTTGTCGAGACATTTCAAATTTTATGAAAATCGAATCAAAACTTTAAAAAATATTAATAAAATATTTATTAAGAAATTTGAATTAAAAGAAAATGGTTCTTTTTTGTCATAGGAGCTTTCGAGGTTTAATCGTCAAGCGACCGAGATTCTTATTTTATTACAGATATTAATCCGCAGACGATATAATTCATTTCACAGAATTAAAAATCATTTACATAACTAGTTATAGAACGAACGGACCTCATTTGTCACGTTTGACGTATAATTTCCAACTTGTTTTAATGTTAAATAGATAATTGATAAGAGATGCCGTATAAGGAAGAAGAAAATAAATTAATATGTATGAAGTAAAATGCATGTAAAAAAAAAAAAAAAACGATGATTATCTGAGTTTCTTGTCACTGAGTTTTTTGTTAAAAAAAAAAAAAAAATTGTTAAAATTTAATTTTTAAATACATCTTTCATGTTACTCTATAAAAAGTGCTGTAAAACATCACATAAGTTTTAAAATCATTTTGAAGCGATAGATCTCATTAATCTTTCACTTTAAGTAATATATCCAAAGACTTGTGCAAGAAATCGTATTAATATTTTTTTAGATATAATGTCTTTAATAAGATATTTTTCGTGTAGTTGTTATTCATTCATTCGTGATATTAATTATATTTGACCATATTTCTGATCAAACAGAAACTTTGGATATGCAAACTTCTAGTTCATATATATATATATATATATATATATATATATATATATATATATATATTACAATTATATTATATATGTTTTTGTGCAGTTTCCATTGTGAGGTTATTTCATCAAACTTTTCCTGCTAGAGTTATTCTTTGCAGAAGCAAAATTTTTTATATAGATGAATAACGTTTAGACAATATAGTTTGGCAACCGACTATTTCAGTAATGGTACAAAATTGCCAAAAAATTTAACCAATAAATGTCGAACGATGCTGAATGATAAATGTCGACTGCAGCGATATCTGCTAGCTCTACACCAGCTGGAACATTTTCTCCATTTAATCCTTATACAATGCTTACGTTTAAGCTGCCAGATGTTCCTGTGATCGACATTTATCAATCTGCATCGTTCGACATTTATCGGCTTAAATTTGTTAGCTCTGCTTAGAATAGCAGGTTGACACACTGTATCAGCTAGACACTATAGTAGATACAGTAATAGCTATCTGGATTACTACTGAGGATTTAATTTTTCTGGGTATTTTAACAAATCAACACCACTGTTTTAATATTATTGTTCACGCTTTTACACAGGGCTTTATTATTCGTTAGACGTTTCGCAATTCTTGCTGTAATAAAAACAATCTTCTTTTAGGATAGCACAATGAGACTAATCTACTCATATTCAGAAGAAGATCCGAAATCCGAAAACCCTTTTTACCACGGTATGAATAGGGGTACAAAAAGTGCCTTGTTACTTCAGATGCAAACTAAGAGTGAACCAACAAAAGACAAAGAATCTGCTCTTCCGTACTGGGATATACAGTCACCCAATGTAAGTTGATGATTTTAAAAATACTACATCTACAATCTACGAAAAGAAAGCTAATAGACATATTTTCGCGTTAGGACGATTCTCAATAAAATATTTTCCCCTGCTCAACAACGCGAAACTTTCTGACTCATAATATTTGCCAGCATTATGACCTAATTATGATCTAATTATATGGTATACAGGAGTTTCCGTGCTATTTCAAGATTCATCATGTAAATGCTATAGTTATAGCTCGGATGAATGAAATTAGCGCTGTAGTTCGCAGCCTTGTCCAACAAATAAGAGTGAGATGTGCCAGCCCAGGACATGGTGGGTATAGCTCAGTAGGGAGAGCATTGGTACGGCAAACCAAAGTACCCAGGTTCGAGTCCTGGTCCCGGCATATTTTCGCTCTGTTGGAAAAAATCTCAACTATGATACTCCAACCGTTGACTATCCTTCTGACTCATTTCTACATGATTTTTTTCGGACTTATTTTTAAGCAAAAAAGCACAACGCTTGAAGACACGATTATTGAAGTGATTTGTAATCGAACAGTTTTTTTTTTTCATTTTCCAATAAATTAATTGCATATTGAGTTATAAGCGATTGTTATCTCATGGCGACATTTATTTTCTTTTCCTGCGATGTCGGGTCTAAAAATTCGGTTCAAAACGCGAACTTTGACAGCATTTTCTGAAAAAAATCTTCTATCTTTATCAAAAAACGGAAACATAGTTTTTTAATAAGAGCACATACAAATTTGAGACGCTTGCGAACAAAAATTGATTAAAAAATGAGTCAGAAAGTAGCCTGTGTGGATTTGAGAACAGCTTTAAATACGACTGAACATTTTTCATTTTGATTTATGTATTTTTCCTTAAGCAACGGAAAGTTCTCCAAATTTTCAGAAATTTTCCAATCTAAGCAGCATTTACGTGAGATCGCACAGTATTGCGATCACTTTGCTGCAATTAGTTTTCCCAATTTATTATTATTATTATTATTATTTTTTAATTTATCCATTTATTTATTTAATTAGCTTTGGTAGATTTTGTGATATATCAATTGTCCCTTAAATCAGAGAATGTTCTCTAATCGAAGATAAAATTGACGTAAAATTCAGTCATCAAATGCCAGAAATCATGCAATTTTCTCGGCAAATGAGCTTCAATAGTTTTCAGTTTATTTTTCTATTCCACCTGCTTGTCTAGTGGTTAGGGCATTAGATACTAGAAAAGAGGTGTCGTACCCGGATTCTAATTTCAGCATGGATGTGTGTAGTGTGTCAGATTACATTTTAAATGGAGATTTTGGGTCTGTTTCAACTTCATGTGCAAAATATGACCGTAGTGGCCCAACCAACCAAATGTTTTTGAAGGATGTTTTATTGTTATTCATTGTGTGCATTTTAAGATATAATAAATTTAAAAAAAACTGTAATAAATAAAAAAAATCATAAAATAATTTTTGAAATGGCATCCAAGATAGACAATCTTTACTTATGCTGTGGAAATTATTTTTATATATGTTGATAATTATACTTAGTTTGTACTATAAATACAGTTTACAACACAGATGCAGTCTGTGGAAACTTTTTAACACTTACTTATTTTAATGCTACTTCATTTAGATTGTTTAAACAAAGTTTAAAATAAATGTATGAAAATATTTATTATTTTATGGTACTTATTTATAATTTATTTTATTTATATTGTTTAAGCAAATCTTATAGCATACATGCAAAAATTATTTACTTTATGATTTAATGTTTATATTTAAAACGTGTTATTTAGGTTGATATATCCCAAAAACGAACTTTGTATTGGTGCAAGATATTTAAAAGCCCAGACTTGGATAAAAAACACCATATTGTTCACGTAAGTTTTATATCCTATTTTACTTGTATAATACTCAAAATGTATTTTCAGATGATTTTGAATGTTGTTTATAACTACTAATAAAATGTTTAGTAATAAATGAAAAGTTTTAAATATCAAAATTAACTTTCTGGCTTTAAGTTTAATTGAAAATGTTTGAAATGTTAGATTCAGATCGCCACTTTGAATTTTCTCCATATCTCAATTTTTTAGCATAATTGGAGTATTCAATTAGCTTAAAAATTTGGAGCTATAAAGTAAAGAATAACAAGATAAAAAATAAAGCCATAGAGGAAATTAAAAAAAAATTAATTTCGATAAACTACTAACATTCAAGTATATATATATATATTTTTCACGATTTTTTATTCTGAATCACCACTTTGAATTTTCTCTGCATCTCAATTTCTAAATACGAGGGTTTTTTCTTTCTTTTTCTTTTTTCAACTTCCGAGCATGCTTCTAAGTAAGCACGGAATACGCGAGAGCCAGATCTGCGTATCGCGCGATTGTGCACCCCCACCACAACGTTTGCCGTTTTCGGCTCCAATGCGTCATAATTGGAGTATTCAATACGCTGGAAAATTTGGAGCTATGAAGTCAATAATGACAAGATATAAAACAAGCCATGGAGGTAAATATAAAAAAAGAACTTTTAAAAATTTCAATAAACTACTAACATTCAAGTATATTTTGTTATTTGCATGATTTTTTTATTCTGAATCGTCATTTCGAATTTTCCCTATATCTCAATTCCTAAGCATAATTGAATTATTCATTTAGCTTGCAAATTTGGAGCTATAAAACAAAGAATGTGAAGATGTAAAATAAAGCCAGGGAGGTAAATTCCCCAAATCGCAACTTTTACAAATTTTAGTAACCTAATAACATTCAAGTATATTTTGTTATTTCGATAATTTTCATTCTGAATCGCCACTTTGAATTTTTTCTATATCTCAATTTGTGAATATAATTGAATTATTCTATTAGCTTAAAAATTTGAAGCTACAAAGTAAAAAATGATAAAATATAAAATAAAGCCATAGAGGTAAATTTCCCAAACTGCAATTTTTAAAAGTTTCAATAAACTACTAACATTCACATTGATGATTTTTTTTAAATTCTGAATCGTCACTTTGAATTTTCTCTTTATTCTCACATCCTAAACATAATTGAATTATTGAATTATCTTAAACATTTTGAGCTATAAACTAAAGAATGAGAGGATATGAAATAAAGCCAGGGAGGTAAATTTACCAAACCGCAACTTTTAAAAGTTTCAATAACCTAATAATATTCAAGCATATTTTGTTATTTTGATTATATTTCGTTCTGAATCGCCACTTTGAATTTTCTCTATATGTGAATTCGTAAACATATGATGATGAAATTCTCTATATGTGAACTCTTGGTTGTAAATTTGAATGTTACACAAGAAGAATACTAATTCTAAAATTTTCATTAAATATCTGAATCATTTAGCAAAATGAAGTTTTTTTGTCGTAAATATTAATAGAACTATTTATCTTAACTATTAGTAGGAACTACGATGGTGGTTAAGGATATCCAACTTTAAACAAGTTAAATAAAACTTTTGAATCATCCTTATGTAAATTAGTAAACTCTCATGACATACGATTCTTTGTGGTGAGATTTAAAACGGCGATTTTTGATTCCCAAAATGTCAAATGATTCCTAACTTTAAAAAAAAGTTTTAAAGCTTTTTAATTTAAAAATTAGATTTAATTGAACTTTAAAAAATATTTAAATATTTCGAGTATCTTAATTTTTGGATGATATTAATTTTTAATATTTTTTTAATAATTTATCTTCCATAATGTAAATATTTAATTACTAGAGGAATGTAATTATTTCTCAAACATTTAGCTAGTATATAAGCACTTATTGCCGAATTTTCACTGTGGCTGTTAATCAGATTTTAACTTTATAAAATAAATTATGATTCATTTTTTTGTTGTTGTTGCAGGTAAAGCCTTTGATACAAGAAGGACATGAAGAGTTTGTGCACCATATGCTTTTGTATGAATGTGTTGGTGGAACAGACGACGAATATTCAGAATTATTAGAGTTTATCGGACATGAATGTCACCATCCAAACATGCCTGAACCCATGCAAAAATGTGAAGGTGTAAGTGTTGGTTGGGCAGTCGGAGGAAATGTAAGTTTCTTTAAACTTAAAGGGTCAATAAATTTGTATCCAATCTCTAATTTTTATATGTACGTCTGTGAATTGGTAATTTTACTTATAAATAATTAAGCTATAGAAATAGTTTTAAAAGACGTTCCGGCCTGTAGCGGGAGGAAAAGGTAGCTTTCCTATATCTTCGTTTTAAAATTTTAGCTAATGTTACACGAAAACAGCAAGTTAAAATGCAAAGAAAAGGTTACAAAAGATTCGTTAATACTGAATTTGAATAAGAAATTCGCCAAATTATTGAGCAATAGCTAAATTGGCTTCATTTATGAAGACTTATTTTGGTCGCCAAATTTGGCGATATTTCGCCAAATATCGCCAATTTTGGCGAGAATTTGGCGTTAACGGATATGAATATATAGTTTTATGCGTATGATTGGGAAAATTATTACAACAATGAAAGAAAATAATTTGCGGGTAATCGCGTTAATGTGCTGTTTTGTTTCAAAATGTCAGCCACCCTAGAATTTCAAACTGCTCTATCTCAGCCATTTTTTAAGATAGAGGTAAACCAAAAAATGCTCTGGAATCCTCGGATTAAGACCTAACACTTAATTAAAAAATAAATTTGAATTTTTAACTTTTTTGTATATTTATTTAAGTTTTAATTTTTTAAGTGGCCGCCATCTTGAAACAAAATGGCGGACCAAGCTGCCCAACGAACTCGGTCGAGACATTGGTGAGCTTAATACACACAATTAGTTTCATCAAAATTGATTTATAAATACGAGCGTTATCGTATGACATAGCTCAGATATATATATATATATATATATCAACATTTGAACGGAGGGTGGTTTTGGAGTCTGGGGGTCATGATCGGTGAAAATATATCGAAATTTTCCGGAACTGCTTTCCTCCGAACGGCTGCAATAGGTAGCTTTATACTTTTTTGTATTGAAAGCTACCTAAAAGGAAAATGTTTAGGAGTATTAGCGTGATATTTTAAAATGTTAAGCATTTGGAGATTTGATATTTATTAAAATATGGCCGTATGTTTTAGCCATATTTTAGAAGCATTCAAAGAAACGCTGCCACTACTTAATATTAGCGTCGTAATATTTTGAACCTTGGTTAAGTTATGAGGATTCTCTCCCGGTTAACCAACTGCTTCAGAGATCTCTGCACCAAAGAGTGTTTTTTACAGGCACCCGGTGCTGTCAACATACATGGTGGTCTGAGTTAAGAATCAAAACCATAACGTTTGGACTCTGCTGTATCTACATGTTTACAATTATAGGTTTAGCGTTACTTAATATTACTTATTAGCAAGGAAACATCTATTTGACTATATGGATTTATTATACATTATTTTCAAGCGCAGTAAAAATAACCGCTTTAAGAGACAGCCATTTCTACAGTAATCGTATCGTATAGTCTTGCTAGGTAACTCACATGCGACAACTTTACAAATGGGTTTGTTTATGGGCGCCATCTCTGATTACAAATAAATACTAATAATTCATTGGGATAAGACATCCCTCCCCTCATAGTTCAAACGAACCACTGGTTTAAAATGTCGATTACTTGTTCGAACTGGTTGACAGTCATTTTGACCAGTCTTTACAGGAATAGTTTTTTACTAGTCCACATCATTGTTTACAATAGACTTGTCCTTTACAGATATATCTATAGTATCCTCACAATCTTTATTCACATGTTTCAATATCATGGGAAAAATGAGATTGGTAAGATTTTACAGCATTCTACGTATTAATTTGCTCTTTAATATTTTCATTATATCCAGAAAACTTGTTTCTATTAACTCTTTCATAACTATCATAATCATTATTTTGTTTGACACTCTAACCCGTTTCTTTTACTTTTACTTACCCATCATACGTAGTATAGGGCAAGTCTTGTAATCGTTTTGAAAATCGAAAAATTTTTTTTGACGGATTTACACGTTTCAGACACTGGAGATTCCGAAAAACATATTTTGAGAAAAAAAAATTTGCCGTCCGTCTGTGTGTCTCTGTGTGTGTCTGTGTGTGTGTCTGTGTGTCTGTAAACGCTCTATCTCCCGAAAAAATTGAGATAGAGACTTGCTTTGGTATGTACTTAGTATGTAATAATGGGAAGAAGCCTATTTCATTTCAATAACCTCGATTAACCGGAACAATTTTTTTCGGACTCTCGAAATATTCGTTCTGATGAAAGGTATATAAAAATTTTCGAAATTGTTTATTTTAAGAAATGAATATAAAAGACAATAAAAAAACATAAATTTTGAATAAAGCATGAAGTCGATCGGATAATGAGTTGCCGAGATATTTGGAATCCTATTTTCCACACTCTTCGATTTTGCATGACCCTGTATTTCATCCAAATTTCACTTCAAAGATATATTTTAATTGGAAATTTGACGCTTAATCAGATGCAATAAACCGCTAGTTAATAGAATTATTATTTTTGGAGTTATAAGGAAAAACCTCTTTCAAGCAATTCAGTAATCGAGCCTTTAAAGTTTATGACGTCATCAAGCCACGATTTTATTTGAATTGCAATGCATTTTATAAGTAGTTTACACATTTTTATTTTAATATTTTACATTATGCATATCCATGATGGGTAAGTATTACGGTGGCCCCCAACGACTAGTTTTGTCATTTCACGACTTCCTTCTCTGCTATGTCTCAACTGATCAACATGGCGTTTATGCATTATTCCGTCACATCTATTTATTAAAACCCATCTACTCCCCAATAATTTATAACTTTCCCCTTAATCCATTTCTCCCTTTTTCCGAAGTTTTTAACAAAAACTAATTCATATAGATTATATTTGTGCAAGCGTTGGCTGTATTTTAGAATTGGATGGTAATGCCAAGTGAAGAGCTGTTCGAACTGACCTTCCAAATATTAATTCCGCGGGAGTCTTATCGGTCACAGAATGGGGGGGCGGGTTATGATATTCTAACAAAAATTGCGAAATTGACAATGTTATTTCACTTTTATCTAACATTTTAAGACAAATTTTCACAATTTCCACGTACCTTTCTGTTTTTCCATTCCATGATGGATGGTATGGTGGAATAAGTTTATTCCATTCGATTTAAGAAACTCTCGAAATTCATTACTTGAATTCATAACTTTAATCGAACTTACTTTCTGGACGCCCCATGTATATAAAACGTAATTCAAAGTAAGTAGCAGAATATTCAAATCCTGGAAAATTCGGACTCATAATTCGTTCGTCTAAATGTTAAATATCATTGAATAAGTAAATTTCTACTCATTTTTAGGTGCGTTCGTAATTATATAAATACGTAGCACCTATTGTCGTCGCTTGTTCCTTCCGTCTGTCTGTCTGTCCGTCCGCATATAACAACGCAAAAACTACCCAACCGAATGGTTTGAAATTTAAGATATATTATCTTTGCAGAATTTTGTCGAGACATTTCAAATTTTATTAAAATCGAATCAAAACTTTAGGAGATATTAATAAAAATATTTATTAAGAAATTTGATTTTTTTTTTTTAAATCGGTGTTTTCTTTTTATAGGAGCTTCCGAAGTTTAATCATCAAGCGACCGAGATACTTATTCTATTACAGAAATTAATCTGCAGACGATATAATTCATTTCACAGAATTAAAAATCATCAAGATCTAAAAATTTATATAGTTAGCTACAGTACGAACGCACTTCATTTGTCATGTTTGACGTACAATTTCCAGCTTGTTCTTCTTGTTATAAGAGATTGCCAAAACTTTTTAAATCGATAGTTGTAAATCAGGCTACTTAATCTCAATTTATACATCGAGTTTCTATATTGTTGTAATATAAATTGAGAAGAAAAATAAGGTTTACAATTTTGTTAAAAACCTGTGTTAAATTGATCGAAATAAAATCCGAATATTCAAGAATAAATTAAATTGTCACATTGCAAACTTTGGAAGTGGTGAGACCATAAATTCGCAAACCGTCTTTAATTTGCATGAAACGCAATAAAAAAAATTAAATGCAATAAATTAAAAAAACTAGTCGTTAAGGCCACCGTAATACTTACCCATCATGGATATGCATAATGTAAAATATTAAAATAAAAATGTGTAAACTACTTATAAAATGCATTGCAATTCAAATAAAATCGTGGCTTGATGACGTCATAAACTTTAAAGGCTCGATTACTGAATTGCTTGAAAGAGGTTTTTCCTTATAACTCCAAAAATAATAATTCTATTAACTAGCGGTTTATTGCATCTGATTAAGCGTAAAATTTTCAATTAAAATATATCTTTGAAGTGAAATTTGGATGAAATACAGGGTCAGGAAAAATCGAAGAGTGTGGAAAATAGGATTCCAAATATCTCGGCAACTAATTATCCGATCGACTTCATGTTTTATGCAAAATTTATGTTTTTTTATTGTATTTTATATTTATTTCTTAAAATAAACAATTTCGAAAATTTTTATATACCTTTCATCAGAACGAATATTTCGAGAGTCCGAAAAAAATAGTTCCGGTTAATCGAGGTTATTGAAATGAAATAGGCTTCTTCCCATTATTACATACTAAGTATATACCAAATTGCAAGTCTCTATCTCAATTTTTTCGGGAGATAGAGCGTTTACAGACACACAGACGGGCGGCAGTTTTTTTTTTCTAAAAATATGTTTTTCGGAATCTCCAGTGTCTGAAACGTGTAAATCCGACAAAATTTTTTTTTCGATTTTCAAAACGATTACAAGACTTACCCTATACTACGTATGATGGGTAAGTAAAATGCATAGAAATGCAATCGAGATGCGACTGAAAAATTCTGCATGTGACGGTATCGAGGTACAGATGTATCAGTGCAATATCATTTTAATGTGTATATGGGCTATTCTGATAAAAACTCCATATACCAAACTTTGATGGTTTAGGTCACCGTGGTTGAAACCCTACGTCATACATAAATAATCTCACAGTAAAATATTTACATCTAGTATTTCTCATGAGACATGGATAATAGATAGATGTACAAAATCTAGAATCAATATTTTTAAATTAAAGAGTTTGTTTTAGAATATTATTGATACTACTTCGTCTATATCAAAGTACCGTGTTAGGATCAAAGAAAAAGAAAAAGTATTATTGATGTCGATAATATTTTTTTTTTCTACGACATCAAAATAACATCAATGACATTCAGAAATAACCTTTTGCAAAGCAATTTTCCATAATGGAAACATCAAATCGGAGAATCCCCTGAAAATTAATTTTCATTCTTTTTTGAGTTGAAAAACTTAGCACTTACAAGTAAAATATGGCTCAATCCTTTGAGAAAAAAACATTATGTTTCAGTCATAAAAGGGGAAATTTACAGAAAATCATAAAAATGATCGTTTTGCCTTTTTTTGTCATTTTTTACAGAGCAAAATTAAAAAATTTATATAAAATCGAAAAATAATCCAATATATCTACAAATTGGTATACGTACTTAAGATAATTTACATTTTTAAATATCATAAGAAATAAGAAGTGCACTTGCTGTAATTCGTTAAATTCTCATGTTAGGCAATTAGGAAGTTGTTTGTCAATTAGCTTGCAATGAATAAAAACAATATTTAAACGATTACATTAAGGTTACTTTATAGTGTATCAGAATACAAATATAAATACAAATTTTATAATTTTCATTAAAAAAATATTTTTATAAATTTTTCGAATGTTGAGTTTAATTTATATATGTGCTTAAATTATATATATAAAAAAAAATCATAAGATATTACTACTTTCTTATTTTAATTTACTCCATTTTTAATCCACTAGTAAGAAAACAGTTGAAAGTAACCAAAACACCATAAACATATATATATATATATATATATATATATATATATATATATATATATATATATATATATATATATATATATATATATATATATATTAACCCCTAGTGACTTATATACTGGCTTCAGTTACTGTACCGTACAAGGAAACAAGCATTTGGGATGTGGGTATTTTATGGTATGGGATCGAAAATGAGGTAAAGAACAACAGAGTTTTTACAATTACTGTTACAGAGATAAAATTAAAAAACTTTCAAATGCAACACCTAATTTTGTTCATCACAAAACGATCTCATAGCGAAAAACCATAAATGGCGTTAAAAAACTAATTTTAGCAGTAGAAATGGCGACATAAAACAGAGAAGACTTTTTCGTGTTCCACGTGGGCTGCAAGAACACATTGTTCATGTTGTTATCTACTGCCATTTTGCGTGTCCGTATGCGACAGGGTCACAATCGGTTATTGCCTCTTGGAATGTTTAAAACTGTAGGTAAAAAATAAGATGGGATTTTATCATTCTAACCAAAATTTTAAGGTTTAGTTTTGAAAAATAAGTTTATTTTAAATGTTAATTTTAAAAGTATTGCTCGATTCTTATTATCTCACTGTCTTGTACAAATTCTGCTTATATTCAAACAATTTTTTAATTTTTAGGATTTAGTATTTCCGGAACACGTAGGACTACCTTTAGAACAAGTTCCAGGAAAATATTATATGCTTGAACTCCATTACGACAACCCGATGCTTCGCAAAGGTAAAATTGTCAATATATTATAGTTTAAATATGGTCATATATAAGGATATGATCTCAAATCTTATACTTTTTAACTGTTAAAGAGGAAATACTTCGAGATAATATACAAATTCTGTTTCATAAAAAAATTCATCTTAGATTTAATTTTTTTTTAAATTTTATCACGCTTTCGTGTGAATTTTCCATTGAATGAGTTTCTGGAAGAAGTGCCTATGTTACAAATTTTAGAAAGTTGGGTCTTTTGGTTGGAAAATGGCTTATAGAAATCATTGATGATTATCCAGAATTAAAAATGGCAATTTCACAATATACAAATTTGTTTACTTTAAATAAAATATTAAAATAATAAACTCAAAATAATATTATTACTTTCCTTATCAACGTATTTAGTTTTTTTCAATCAATACTCAGTATGAAGACAAAAGGGAAGCGTAATTAAGATCGGAACAAGAACCTATGTTGCACTAGGCGCTTAGGACATCGCTAATCAAAGTCATTATTAGTTTTTTGTCTGTAAAATGTTTAATTTTTAACATAGGCCCTTCTTCCAGGCACTCATTCAATTAACATCCAGGTAATGGAATAATTTTCAAATAATCTTTACAAGTAAATAAGTTAATACCTTACAAGATTACATTTGAAAGTTATATTGTATTTTATGTGTAACCTATGACTTTGGACTTAATACACATCTGATTTTCAAAAATACGATGCTATTAAATGATAAAACGTAAAAGATAATACATGAAAAATATATTACATTTTAGGAAAAATCAATAAATATAGATTAAAACAATTACACTAATACAGACAATTAAACTAAAAAATTCAAAAGCACAATTATTTATTGAAAGCATTATACGTTTCGGTCTTTCCAGAAGCCCCTCATCAGTAATGTCAAAAACAGAGAGATGATAAAACAACTTACAGAAGAGAACATGTGTCAAAACCAACTCAAAACACAGGAAAAGGAGTAGTGGGCGCCTGAATCAAAATAAATTTGCGTATTCAGATGGAATCGAGCTGGCTTCATTAAGTGGAGATTTCGCTGATTTCGTGAACCAAGCCTCTAAGAAAACACGACTCCCATACACGCTACAATTCGACTTTATGACTGCAGCTCTCTCAACATCTAGGAAATGATCTGCTCGTATTGAAATTGACAAGATACTATAGGCCACAATTTTAGAATTCAGGTTCCTTGACTTAAAGACACTCTGGTGTTTCTTAAGACGTATCTCTAAGGTACGGCAAGTCTCACCAATATAAACTGCGTCACACTGTTTACAAGGGATCTTATAGATTCCACTTTTTGCTTAGAGCTGGGGTACTTGTATTTGAAATTGCAGAGAGGACCTTCTAAAGATTTTTGTGAGACAAAAGATGTAGTTATACCAATTGGTTTAAAAAGACGCGAAGTTCTTTCTGATAAACCTCTGTAATAAGGTTTGGACACAAATTGACTGACGGTATTTCTCTGAAACGGGGGAGGGGTCATTATATAGGCATGCATGATTCCAGAAAATATTCTCTAACACCATCGTGAAGGATATCCGTTCTGTATTAAATCATTAAAGATTTTTTTCTTTCCCTCTCGAAAAGTTCTTCGTTACTGCAATAGCGAAAAGCTCTTAGTAGTAAGGTTTTAACCATCGCAATCTTGTGAGAAACCCGGCATTCCTATTTGAAGTTTAGGTATGGTCCAGAAGAGGAGCTATTCCGATTTATTGAGGTGTAGATACTTTGACTGACGGATCATTTCTCAGATTTTAAAAGAGCTGCAGTCATAAAGTCGAATTGTAATGTTTATGGGAGCCGTGTTTTCTTAAAGACTTGGTTCACGAAATCAGCAAAATCTCCACTTAATGATGCCAGCTCGGTTCCATCTGAAAACGCTAACTTATTTTGGTTCAAACGTTCATCACTCCTTCTCCGTTTTTTGAATTGGTTTTGGCATATGTTCTATTCTGTAAGTTGTTTGATTATCTCTCATGTTTTTGTGTTTTTTACATTACTGAAGAGGGGCTTATGGAAAGCCCGAAACGTATAATGTTTTTAATAAATAATTGTGCTTTTTAATTTTATAGTTTAATAGTATTAGTGTAACTGTTTTTAATTGATAATGAACAGACGTAATATCTTTGTGGACTTTAAATATAGATTAGATTTACGTCTGATTGTATTATTCAAAGTTACGATGTTGAACGTTTCATTACAAAACCTTGCAAAATCATGCTTGAGATTCATTTTTTTAAATTTTAGAAATAATCAGTACTCTAGCTGAAAATATATTGTAAACTTGAATTGTGAAAACGTGATGTAGATTAAAAGGCAGAAAACCAACGTTAAAAATGCACAAATAATACACAAAATAGCAGCAAACAGCTGTTTCGATTCCATAAGGGAGGTTCTTCTTCAGTGTGATAAAGAGAAAAGCACAGCGTGCTAGAAAAAGCAAGGCTGGGAATAACTTCAGAGAGGAGGTGACTTATATACCCGATGCGTCAAAAACAACCAATGAGAAGAAAGCAGCATGAAACAACTGAGTGGGCAAGTAGAGACATCTACCGGAGAACGAAAGAAACAAAAGAAATACAAAAAAAAAAGGGAAATTAATGCTTTCCAAAATACTTCGAAAATCAGGAGTACTAGATAAGTCATTGATTAAGGAGTGAGAATTTTTAGATGTGGTAAGCTTCCAAAAAATCAAGATCAAGAGTAGAAGAACATTTATGGATAATGATGGCTGAGGAAAAGTTGAACCTATGTTGAACAACAGCCATAACCTTGCTTTTTCTAGCACGCTGTGCTTTGCTTTTTGTCACACCGAAGAAGAATCTCGCTTGTGGATTTAAAACAGCTGTTTGCTCCTTTTTTGTGTGTTATTTGTGCATTTTTAACGTTTGTTTTCTGCCTTTTAATATTCTTGCACAAAGGCTTTATTTGTTATTTTTATGTGATGTAGATGGTTTGTAACAATATCTTTCAAGATCTTATTTCAAAATTATTCTCTTACATTTTAGGAATAATCGATAACTCTGGGCTTAGAATATATTATACACCGGAATTGCGAAAATATGATGCTGGATGTTTAATGCTTGGGTCAGCAGTTTCACCACGGCTTCTCATCCCTCCTGGTAAAGATAACTATGTAGTTGCAGGCCATACCAATCCAGAATGCTTAGGATCAGTGAGTTTGTAAATTTATTCCAATATGTTTGAGAGGATAACCTGAAATTCATCGGCTAAAACACCATTTTCCATTAGTTGATCAATACATTGAATTTATAATTTTGTAAAATTATATTCTAATTACTATTCCATTTTGAAGTGTTTAATTATATCGAATACGCCTTTGAATAAAATATACTATTAATATTTTCAAACGTTGAAGAAAAAAAAAGAACAATAATAAATTATTGATGTAAAGCGGAAATGTATTTTTAAGCTACTGATTAAGTTAAAATTTGAAAGACCGGTTACAATAATTATCTGATTATGTTGCAAAAATTTCTATGATAATCAGTACAAAGAACTATTGATTATAGAGTGGAAATGTATTTTTAAGCTACTGATTAAGTTAGAAATTGAAAGATCGGTTAAAATAATAATCTCGTTATGTGGCAGAAAGTTCTTTGATAATTAATACAAAGTTCTATTAACTATAAAGCGGAAATATATTTTTAAGCTACTGATTAAGTAAGAAATTGAAAGACCGGTTACAATAATTATCGAATTATGTAACAGAAATTTCTCTGATAATTAATACAAGTTCTATTAACCAGTGGCGCAGCCAGAATTCGGTTCTAGGGGGGGTTTTGAGTTTATAATAAAGATGGTCGCCGGTTATATGAATCATCGGTTAATGGAATCAGTCTTTTAAATGAATGAAATCATAATGCTTTTCTCCGCAATTGCGTTGGTTATGATTCATTTAAACAGCGTTTACAATATTAGAAGCGCGATAGAATTAAAAATAGCTAAAAGAGGAACCACAACTAATTTATAAAATTTTAACGATAAATATACGAATCTCCATCATAAGCAAGAGTTCGTTGCAACATTACCAACAAATGAAATATAGTCTTTAAATTTGTGTACAGACCCCCTCAGGGCTCGGAAGTAGCGCGCTACAAGTAGCGAAACTACAGTAGCCGCTACTTTTTCCAGTAGTTTGTAGTGTAGCGCGCTACATTAAAAAAGTGTAGTGTAGCGAGTAGCGCGATACAAAATATCAGTAGTTTGTAGCGCGCATCGACGCTACTTTCGGAAGGAGGAAAAAAGGTCCCAATCTTCAAATCACATGATTATAACTCGTTTCTTTCGTGCGAAATATGTTCTCTGCAACAATTTGCGAACGTCAGCGACAAATCTCATTTGCAGTGTCATATATTTCTCCATAGACGACGGGTACAGTCACAAATTAGCTGTCATTTTCACAGTTTGGGTGTCAGAAACTTCGTGTACTGTTATTTAAATCCATAGAAATCTTCTCAATATAATGTATTTTTATACGACTACGATTTTTTTTTTACCAAAATATAGTCGTCTGGCTATGTTAAATCTTTATTTGACTAATTTCTTCTACCTTTTGCCTCCCACCCCCAGCAAGCAAAGAAATGTAAAATCCTTATTAAAAAAAGAAAAAGAATGGATTTATCTAAACATAAATCCTCTAAATTATCCCTAATCTCTCAAATTCACGCTTCCCCATAGTAGCATACAAAGGAGTTTAAAATATTTTTAAATCTTTATTTTTATACAAAAATAAAATCTTTCACTCATTTGTCTAATGACAACAAATAAAAATTATTGCCTTGTCCCAAAAATTTACGCTTCCCTTTTTGCCCCTCCTCCAGCATACAGTTTCAAATATTTAAAACTCTTTATTTAAAAAAAAAATGTCCACATTTGTTTCTACCTAATAATAATATATAAGTAACTATCTAAATTGTCCCCTGACTTCCCATAATTTACTCTTCCCCCCCCCCCCCCTCCACAAGCATACAAATAAATAGAAAAATTTTAAGTTGTTTTTATTTCTATATAAAAAAAATCTTCTGCACATGTTATGTGTGTCTAGATTTAGAGGTGGCCGCTATTCAGAGATATAAGCGTTTTCAAATATATAAATTTTAGGAATTAAAAAGTGGCGCTAAATAGAGGTGGCCGCCTTTTGGAAGAAAAACCAGAATGGAGGTCTTATTGTACATAGATTTTTAACCTGAAAAAAATATTTTGGACATTCTTTTGAAATTCGGGTCAACCCGACCCCTACCCGCTAGAGTCAAAACCCAACCCGAAACCGATCCGAACTCGAAATAATGAAATTCAACCGGATCCACAGTAAAAAAGTGGAAGTCAACCCGATCGGAATCCGACCCACAACAAAAAAAATCTAGAGCCGGGTCGGGTCGGGTGCGGGTAAACCGACCCGATGCAGGACTCTAAACGGTATACAACTAAAAATCTAATCTTTAAATGTTTTTTAGGTGCGTTCGTAATTATATAAATACGTAGCACCTATTGTCGTCGCTTGGTCCGTCCGTCCGTCTGTCTGTCCAGCCGTCCGTCCGTCTGTCTGTCCGTCCGTCCGTCCGTCCGCATATAACAACGCAAAAACTACCCAACCGAATGGTTTGAGATTTAAGATATATTATCTTTGCAGAATTTTGTCGAGACATTTCAAATTTTAATAAAATCGAATCAAAACTTTAGGAGATATTAATAAAAATATTTATTAAGAAATTTGAATTTTTTTTTTTTAAATCGGTGCTTTCTTGTTAGAGGAGCTTCCGAGGTTGAATCGTCAAGCGACCGAGACACTTATTTTATGACAGAAATTAATCTGCAGACGATATAATTCATTTTACAAAATTAAAAATCATCTAGGTCTGAATATTTATATAACTAGCTACAGTACGAACGCACCTCGTTTGTCACGTTTGACATACAATTTCCAACTTGTTTAAAATTAGTTGCGGTTTCAAAACTTCCATTTATAACGAAATACTATAAGAAGCAAAACGCTAAATAATCGTTTCCTGTCTTCCTGTCAATCACACAGTTTTTTGCCATAACAAAATTAGAAGTATCAAGAATTAGAATTGTAACTATTCAGCAGAAATGTTTCAGCTGTGCAGGAGCATTCGTTATAAACATTATCGTACCAGAAGTTGAAAAAGTATGTTTATATTAACTTCCTGATACGAATTCTAAGATTAACAAAACAGACAGGCACGCATTTTGCTTTTGTGAAACTGTGATCTGCGGTTTATATAGACTTTTAATGTGAAAAAATATTTTGGACATTCTTTTAAAAAACCGGGTCAACCCGAACCCGACCCGCAAAATTCAAAAAGCCAACCCGAACCCGAAAGAATGAAAGCCAACCCGACCCGCAACAAAAAATTTGAAGTCAATCCGACCCGAACCCGAACCGCAACGGGAAAATATAGCCGACCCGAACGGCGGGTCCGGTCGGGGTAAAAGCGGGTAACCCGACCCGATGCAGGATTCTAAGCACTACTGTGCTACATCACTCTCATAAATGTGTAATATTATTACAATTTTTGTTTTCAAATTTCCTCTTTTAAAAAAAATTCCAACATAATTAAAAAGGTTCTATGAATTTGCTTTGTTTGTCTGTCCGTGCTCTAACTCTCATAAATATACTCCGACTGCCATGAAGGTTTTATATGTTATTGAAGTTTACCATAGAATGTTCAGTATTGAAAATGAAATGTGTAGCATTTATATCTCGCTTACAGGGACGTTCAAAAGAATTCTGTTACATTATGGTCTATCGGGAAAAATCGTTTGCGGTGTATTTAATTAGCGATGATTACTGAAGTAGCGAAGTAGTGACTACTTTTGGAAAGTAGTTTGTAGTCGCTACTTTTAAAAATAAGTAGTTGTAGTTGTAGTTAACTACATTTTTTATAAAGTAGTTGTAGTTGTAGTTCGTTACAAACAAAAAGTAGTTTTTCCGAACCCTGGACCCCCTACGAAACAAATGATTCGAAAGAAACACCGATTGCAAAAATCTGCTCATAATCGAAAAATAGCTTTTTATAACTTTAAGTACTTTTTTAAAATTCTTACTTTTGCAAAGATTTTTTTCCTGGGTACGCACATAGCTTGGTATTAGATATAACTAAGAGCAAAAAAGCTTGAAACTGAGAGAGACTTACAAAGTGTATGTTTTTTTTTCTGGAATTCGATGATCTGTTATTGTTTCGAACGTGGAACAAAGACAGAAATGCAATTAAGAAACAGACCACTGTATACTATATAACTCAAAGCGTCTGTGTGAGAGTATATGAACCATCTTTTACTATAAGACGTCTCGACAAAGTGACGCAGTCCAAAAATCAAGTTTTGACATAACCTATGCGTGTAATATGCGCTTTCACAGTTTTAAGTAGAATTTTCGCCGTTTAATTGAATCACATTGTTGTATAGAATTTGATTTAAGAAAGCGGTGGATTCTGCCAAGGCGGAAAGGCCAAAAAACTTAATTTTAACTTTAGTTGTTTTGATTCATATAAGCGGCAATTATAGTAATTTTTTTAGCTCTGGGGGGGGGGGTTTAACCCCCAAACCCCCCCCCTTGGCTGCGCCACTGCTATTAACTATAAAGTGGAAATGTATTTTTAAGCTACTGATTAAGTTAAAAGTTAGAATACCGGTTACAATAATTATCTAACTATGTGACAGAAAGTTCTTTGATAATCAATACAAAGTTCTATTAACTATTTAGAAGTTTTAGTTAATCCGAAATCATTTTTCAATGTAATACGTATTCATATTTCCACAGCAGAAAGATCAATAAAAAATATTCTTAATCAATAAAAATGTATACGAAATCTCAGGAAATTTATTTAAACTGAAAATAATTACTCTGAATATATATGCATAACTCTGCAAAGTACACAAATGTTTTTGTCTTGAACAGGAAAATAAATTTTTTATCCAAGCGGAGAAAATATATTGTAAACATAGAGTTACAGTGACGAAAATATTTTTCGTTTTAAGAAAACCCTTGTCAAAAGAGCATTAGTCAAAAACAAACAATATATTTATTTATATAAATGTCTGATGTATATTTTACTATAAATTATTAGCTACATACAAAAGTAAAAGTACTTTAATACAAAATTAAACAATAACTTTTTATTATATCGAATACAGAATCTAAAAAAGAAATGCTTTAAAAAAAATCCGCATTTATTTCTAATGAATAGTGATTAAACTATAAAATAAATATATCGTTTGAATCGTTGAAATTTCTAAAAAAATGTATCAAACTTTTGGCACTAAAAAATAAAATAACTGATTAGAAAAAATAAAATAATACTCAATATTAATCCAAAAATAATTTTCATATATATATTTAGAACCATACAGTATTGAAAGTTTTAATATATGGTTTAGTATTTACACATCAATTATTTACCTAATAAAAATATTAAACATCAATACTCGAAGAAATTTAAAGTTGGTAGTAAACATCACAAGAAAAGAAAAAGTAAAAAAAAAATATATATACAGGGTGTCCACGTATAACCTGACCGACCTTTATTTTCGCAACCGTTGGTCCTATATGCATACTTCTAATTACACAAATGGTTTAAATTAGGTAAAGAATTGTTTTTAAAGCGATTCGGGTCACGAAAGACATTTATTAAAAAAATACGAAATTTAAATTTTTATACGGTCGGTCCTATAAGTGATATTTAGTAAAAGTTTATTGTGACACTAACAAGTAAGACAGAAAAAGTCCCATTCATCTAACATTAAAATTGACCGAGTTATGAAACTCTGAAGTGCATGATTTATACCACTTTTTTGCATATCAAAACTGATGATTTCGGCCATGCTTTCAGGGGTCGTATATAAAGTACTTAAACTTATTTCAAGGTATCTGCGCTTTGAAAGAAATCATACAACTAAGTTAACTTTTAATTTTAATAAACATCTAAGTTAACTTTTATTCGTTAAGTTTCAGATTAATTAAAATAATTGTATTTTTACATATGTTTTATTTTGAACGGATTTGAGGCTATGATTTCTTTTAACAAAAATTATGTTATTTTCATAAGGTTTTATTTAACTTGCAACGATCGTCTTTCCTGTTTAAAATGTGTACTCTAACTTTAACTCACTTTCAAATGTCCGATCGAAGTTAAATTTTACATACTGACTTAAATCCGATGACAATGTAATATTATTATGATTTTCGACGCTTACCATCTTATACATTATATTAGAGGATGACACAAAAAAATTCGGATAGATTACCGTCAACAAGTTTAAGAACTAATACCTAATTATCTAAGCTAAAATTCTTTGTTTTAGCTTAGATAACAGAAACCTGCGATGGTATTTTTTCTGTGGATGGTATTATGTATTTTTTAACTTTTATAATTACGTTTTATGTATTTTTTAACGCTGAATAAAAAAATTACCTTCACTTTTAATTATCATGTTAGGATTTTTCGCAAATCGTAAATTTCAAAGTTAAAAAATAGCGAAAAATCTGATACTATAAAATAGATGTAAGACATTTTATTCAGTTTAATTTTATTTAATTCAATAATTTATTCAAATATTTGGCTTATACTGGGTTTCTTACAGCTAAACAGCTCAGGGGTCCGATGAGGTTGGGAAGGGAGGGGGATCAATTTTAACTTTGAGCTTTTTAACTATGAAATTTGCTATTTGAGAAAAATCCTGACGTGATGGTTTAAAATGAAGGTCATTTCCGGATTCAGCGCTAAAAAATACATAATTATCAATTTTCAAAAGCTAAAAAACTTGGCACAACCCATAATTTGAAAGACAGTGTAATCTAACAGCATTTTAAAATCTGTATCATTTTGTAAAGAATTGAGGCTGTTTTTCATCCTTTTATTTAACAAAAATTCTGTTATTTTTATCCTCTTATATGTTCAGTACAAATTGTATATTTTGCATTAATATGTCAGAATGATTATAGATTTCACATTTATATTATATTGCAATGTTAATTTTGCTCTCAACTATTTTCTTTTATATATCTGACAATTATTTATATTTCTACTACATTTGTGAATGACCCCTATTTCGAGCAAAAAATATACTCCAACTTTAAACAGCTATTACTCGGTCAATTTTAATGTTAGATGAATGGGACTTTTTTTGTTTTACTTGTTAGTGTCACAGTAAATTTTTACTAAATATCACTTATAGGACCGGGGGACCGTATAAAAATTTAAATTTCGTAATTTTTTAATAAATGTTTTTCTTGACCCAAATCGCTTTAAAAATAACTCTTTACCTTATTTAAACCATTTTTGTAATTGGAAGTATGCACCTAAAACCAACGGTTGCGAAAATAAAGGTCGGTCAGGTTATACGTGGACACCCTGTATATATTTTAATACATATAAACATCTGTTTCTTAAGAAAGTCTCCAAACATTGAATTTCGGTTATTTAATTGATGTTCAAGAATTTAGATCTATTCAATCTTTAAATCTATTTAATCTTTAAATAGATTGAAGAGTTTTGAGAATATAATAAAATTTCTTGCTATTTTCAGTACTATTAAATATGATTATTGGTACAAAATATCTCCTTTTTTATACGATAAAATATCTTTAAATAAGTATACAGGTTTTCACACAAAGAATTAATTTTATTCAATGGTTGTTACAGAATCATGACGCATTGCATAAAATTCGCCAAAACAAAGTAAAACAGTTAGTAAAACACAAAGAATCTCTGAGACTCAAGTACGATCGCTTACATCCTGGACAACAATTTACTGCTTGCCACTCATATAATTAAATTATTGTGGAGCAATCTTATTTGTGTCCAAGAGCACCATTTTTAAACTTTCTTGGTTTTGGTGGAGGGGAGGAGAGATGCAAAACTTCTCTTGATCTTGATGTGCGCAGGTGTGAAGCAATTGATACACCTTTATTCTCACATATATTTAAAAAATTAACCAAATTACTCATTGACGATAAATTTGTCTCATTTAGAGAAGTTGCAAAAGCAATATTTTTTTTTTTGAACATATTAGTCATAATTATTAATTTCTGAGCCTGTAGTGTTTATTGAACCCTTTGTATCACTGCGTTGCATATCTGCAACACACCCAAAAATCAATGTTACTTATTGGACTTTAAAAGACGATTTTACTTATTGCTGCTACCTTACGACACTGCAGTTGATGTATATTGTTCATAGACTTCTTAGTAGACGGCAATACTGAGTTAATTTTTCATGCCAAAGTTTTATTTATCATTTGAGTAATTTTACGTCGTTATTGCTAAAATGAACGTCGTAAATGTTGTCAATTTAAAAAGGCTGGAGACGTCCAAAAATAGTTTTTTTTTTTTAACAAAGATAATTTCGTAAGTATGTAATTGTCTGTTTATTGTAGATGTGAAAAAGTACCTTTTAGTCATTATATATATATATATATATATCATTTTCTACATTTTGAAAATAAATTTTTACTTGAAATGACTCATTTTATGCTTAACATGATGTATTCTAACATCTGAGTAAATATTTTTCAAATCGGGGTTGTTGAGTCATAATGAGTCATTGCTAAAATTTATATTTTATTAATTCATAGAAGTTAGCTTTTCTGCAATTTCTGATTTTTCTATTATTATTTTATTAATAGTCTGACCTTTGGACTCTGAAATATAAATTTTTTGGGGAAAAGGAGGGGGGACATCATCCTAGGTAATCTGTGACATTTTTTTTTATAGTAATTTCTAAGATACGTGTTTGGTGTCAAATTCGATTACCAAAAATGCTAAGTTGGAAAAAAAAATCACTTCTCTCCAAGGTTGTTTTTTATGACGGCATATATATCGATACTATCAAAAAAGTTTGATATTTTGTAGAAACTTAGATTTATCACAAAATACATTTGATGAAGTCAATGCATTTTATGATATAATAAAAAATGTAAATATTTCTACATAAATATTTACATATGTGAAATATTTCTGCATAACTTTTCTTTCTCATATTTATTAGTATTTGCTAATAATTATTAATATTATTAATAATATACATATTTATTGAATTTAATCTACATATTTATTTAGTTTTGTGAAAAAGAAGAAAAATTTTGAATTTTCAGATTCTTTTGAAACACTGCATTTAAATAATTAAGAATGTAGCTAAGTTTATATTTAAATTACTTAAAACAAAATTTTTATTTAATTGTAATGCCATTTTTAATAAATAAATTTCTCAAATTGTAACAAATATAAAAAAAAATAAAATAATCTGCCTAAAATGAATTAAAAATAGTATACTTATCTATCTTTATTGCCTTTTCACTAACGAAAGACTGCAACTACTTTCTAGGCAATGCCGGAAGGCGGAGTAAAAGCACTTGGAGCACTCCTTCATGCACACTTGATGGGTAAGTGAAGTGAAATGAAATAAATAAATGAAAGCATCGGCTAACGAACTAAAGAAATTATTTCAAATGATCCTATGATGATGTAATTAACAAATCATCATATATCACTAATTATCCTCCAATTAAAAGCAAAATAAACCTTTTACAAATATATTTAATCAAAACTTCCTTCGTTTTTAAAAATATATCATTCTCTTCCTCTCTTTTGCAGGTACTAAATATTCTTTAATGATTTTCAGATATTCAGCCGTTAATAAAATAAACAAATAAATAAATAGTGAATCAACTTTTTTTATCAACAATGCAATCTCATTTATCTGACCTTTCAAATGAAAATATAAAAAATATGAGTTGATAATTAATTTTTCCCGCAATAATCTAAACAATTATTATTAATGCTCATATTATAAATAATACAATTATTTTTTCATGTGCAATCCAACCTCAATTATGATCTATTTTGTTTATAACAACAGGAACCATTCAGACATATTATTTGACGCCTTCTATTCTTCTATAATTTATGACTTTCTGTAAGCTATTTTTATTATGGAATTTTCCAAAGTTCGCTTGGCGCATTAAATTTCCGTTTCATCATATAATAAATTACTTGGCTGGATTGCAATTCAAAATTAATGTTAAATGTGTTATCCTTTAGGGTTATAATAATAGTCGAGGTTACCATATTTGGCTGGGTACACTTACTATCAAATCTGACAATTGTTCATTATTCTTCTCTTGGTCATCATGTAATGTAGTTGGTTGATTGATTGGTTGATTTTATGATGGCCGATTATCTACACGAGGGATATAGGCCCTAGGGGGGGGGGGGTGCCCTCCGTGGGGGTCTTTCTAAGGTTCGAAGAAAACCACGGAAAACTCCGAATGGTTAGGTCGACGAGCGCGACAGGGGTTTGAACCCAGCACCTCTCGTCTACCAGCTTTGAGAGCAGAACCTCTCAGCCACTGGTGAGGCCATCATGTAATGTAGACGCTTCTTCTGGTCCCTTGGTCACACCGTGGCGATGCTTTATTGCTACCTCTTCCTTAATAAAAGCCACATACATATTATTGGACTTTTTATTGAATCTCCTATGGCCAGTTATTTATACTATATGCAATGTACGAATTTTATCCACTTGAATTTAGATGATTTTTAACTAATAATTTAAATTGAATCAATATTTTTAAAGCCACTACCTTCATAACAATAATAAAATAAATCTTCCGTATAGATCCAGCAAAAATTAATGCTCTTTTAAAAGATTTTACTCTTTTATTTAACTTAACTTGTTTTTTGTTTGTAAAGATGGAATTTTGTAATCCATTTTTCACTCACTTCCAGCTACGCTAGAATTATATAAAAAAATATGTAAACAGGCGTGTTTCCGATGACAATATAACATTTTAATATTTTTAGAACTTAATTATGAATTAATAAACTTTTTAGGGTATTTTCCGTTAGCCGTCCGCAGGTTATAAATCGCAAAATATTCTTCATGGTTCACGAGTTACAAAAACAATGGACTTAATTATGCGCCAAATCACTCTCCCAAAATAGCCAACTGGCTGTGAAAGTGCAATAACGAAATATTTTAAATACTTATAATTTAATAGTTTAATATTAATTAAATTATGATTATAGATTGAGAAAGCAATTTAGAAATCTGGAATAGATAGTTTAAATCAAGACCCCCCCATATCATCTTATGATGAGGAAATCTTGTTTTAAATAATGCTTTTATTTCTTTCCTGTTGCAATATCTTAAAGAGAAACAGATCTAAAATTACAATTTAAAAAATAAATTCACTAGTTCTCGCTTTCTATTAAGCATAAATCTAAGGGGTGAGTTTTCAATATTCAGAATCCAGGAAAAATTAATTTATTGGAACGAAATGTTTTTGAAAATACATGAATTGCAGTTATGAATTTAGGTTTGAATTTTAACATAAACATTGAATGCTTATAATAAAGAGGGGTTTTTTCAAAACTATTTTTACTTTTATTTTCCATTTTAAATATTTGATTTTCAATACACACGAATAGATAAGCGAAAAGATGTAAATACTTATATAGCTAGAGAGCTAGAAAAAGACACTCTAGCACAGTGGTCACTAAAATCATAGTCACTAAAAATTTCTGTAAAAGACAAAATCTCCCAGAGAAGTGAGCTCGAGGGCCGTATTTAATTACGTTTCTTCAGCCATATGTCTATGGGTTTATAATGAACTAATATTATATAATAATTATTAATACGTAAATATTAGTTTAAACCAACGTTAACAGATTAATATTAACTGTTGAATAGATAATAAGGTCCATTAGCTAAAAAAGAAATTTTCTGTAGGTGGGATAAAAATCTATAGATTAGATTAGCAATAATCATAACCAATATTGGGATTATTAATTGGAATTTTTTCCAATAAGTCTTTCGTTTATTTTTATTGTAATCATATTTTTAAAACAATCGCAATGTCTTAATATATATATATATATATATATATATATATATATATATATATTCCGTATATATTTACATATATACAAGGGAAAGTCATTAAGTAAGTCACAAAAGATAATTAAATAATAACTTACAATGATATTCACTTCAAAACTTATTTTTATTTCTCAACATATTCTCTACCAATATTTATGCACTTATATCACCGTTTTATCAGTGCCACAACACCAGCTGCATAACATTTCTTGGGTTGCATTGCAACATTAGGACTTTAAGTTGAACCTTTTCATCATCTGTGAACATCATCTTGCTTCCAAGATGTTTTTTTAGTGGACTAAACAGATGAAAATCGCTTGGGGCTAGGTCGAAGCTGTATACTGGATGTTGAAGAAGTTGCAAAATGATGTTCACAGATGATGGAAATGTTCAACTTGAAGTCCTAATGTGGCTGAGACAGCAACCCAAAGAATGTTATGCAGCTGGTGTTGGGGCACTGATAAAACGGTGATATAAGTGCATAAATATTGGTGGATTATATGTTGAGAAACAAAAATAGTTTTGAATTGAATATCATTGTAAGTTATTATTTAATTATCTTTTGTGACTTACTTAATTACTTTCCCTCGTATTTAATTATGTGCCCAACTTGCAAAGTCGCATAAAATGTGCTCTAAGGACATGTGCTCGAGAAACGTATTGAGTACCACTGCCCTAGTAGATAAGCAATATTGATTACATTAGTTATAACTTAGAGGTCCAATATTCCGTTCATCGGAAATAATGAAGCACTAATGTTGGTTAAATTTTGTCTTAAAATTAGGATGAATGGCTTAAAGTCACCAGACATTTTGAATGTTAGGCGTTTTGTCAAATACCTAGTTATCAAGTATTTCTTGAAATACTTGATGAATTCTTTTAGAACTTCCAGAAAATAAAGAACATGTTTGACATTTCAGGGACAGTTTAATCGCGAAAACAATAAGGGGACCAACAAAAAATTGAATAAAAAATATTTCGATCACTCTGTAAAATAAAATACTCGAAATAGCCCGTAGCACATGGCTATTTTAATCTTGTACAATATTTAGTTTCATGTGTGCAAGAATAGCACGTATATTCATGAAGATGTAAAAAAAAAAAAAAAAAATCAAGAAATTTTCTCTTTTTGTTTGTTTATAACATGCAAATTTTTCAGCCAAATTAAACACCACTTTCAGAAAACTTGACAGAGAATAGCGGAAATCATATATTACAATTAGAAAATAAATATATTAAATATCTGATGAAATATGAGCATTTGTATGAAATAATTTTTAACTGCGCATGCGTGAACGATAACAAAAATTCTTTGGCATAATTTAGCAGTCACCTATATCACGCAACTCATATAAAAAGGCCAGTTGAATGTTGGGAAAATTCATCGAAATAATATACATGAGACAATAAACGTCTCGACTGAGTAAGCTATTGACAATAGAAACAATTAAACATAAAACACGTCTGAAAGGTATTTCTGCGTTTTCAAAACATGCTAGACAAAAAATTAGCAAAGATGCCGTTAAAATTAGAATTTTTACTCCAATATTTAAAACTTGGTGACATGAAATTAGTTTCATCAAAGTCATTAGAAGAAGTATGCTCTAAGTATTTTTTAATTTTCTACAAACTGCAATAAAAACATGTAATTAATTTAAATTTTTGTCCGAAAAAATAATTCAAACAAAGAAATAGTTCGGGAAGCAGCATCACATTTTTGCAACTAATTTTAGCGTCGATGATTTTCGTATATATAATTGGTACAGATAACGGAAATGTCAGTAAGCTGAAAAGTCAACTATAGGTGTCTACTTGGGAACATCGTACAGCCCGCTGTAACGAGAAATGAAAAGCAAACCTATTACTGATGACTGCTTCCTTGTCAGTGTAACTTCAGTAATCGGGTTGACAGTCATTTAACATTGCAATAGGCTGTGCGACAGTGCTATGGTGATATCCCCCACTCCCCACTGGTGCTTTAATGGACTAGTAGTTTCGTTATCTGTACCATCTAATCTGTCATACATACAGAAATCATCAACGCTAAAATTGGATGAAAAAATATGATGCTGAATCCCGGGGTAAAAGCTTTAATCTTTCAGAATTAATGACTTGTTATAAATTAGTTCAATGCGATATTTGAGCAATAAGCTAAATAAAAACTCAGTTATGAAATTATCACTGATTTTTCGTAGTTTTTATTTCGTAAAATTTTTTAGTAGAAACGCATATAACTATGTATTATTTGAAATAAAAAGTTAAGGTAACATGAATATTTATTTTTGTATTTTAGGCCGAGAAATAAAAGCTAGACACTTCCGTGGAGATACGGAGCTTCCACCGTTAGCGATAGAACGTAATTATGACTTCAACTATCAGGTAAATTTGTCATTACTTTTTTTACGTAAACTTTCGAAATATATTTTCAACTTAAAAAATAAAATTAATATTTATTGAGAAATAGAATGTAAACGAAAAAACCTATTATGTCAAAAGTTTCACAGATTTATTTCCTGATATGAGCTATTTTCTCTGGTTCAGTACCTATAGCTTTGATAAATTTTTTAATTATTGGATAAATATAATCAAGATTCTCAAGCTTCTTAACAATAAAAATTACAAATGAGTACTCCAATTGTGTAGCTGAAACCTCGTTTTCTAGAATCAAAATAATAATTTTTCAAGGCAGTGTACGACGAAATATTTATAATCCATGATATTGAGAAAAGAATTACCTTATTTTACAGCGTATAAGTCAATCTTATTTTTGAAATTCTAAAATGGTGTATTTTGAGTGTACTTGGTGTATAAGTTGACCCCTTAATTCACTCACGAAAGCAACAATTTATTTATTTATTTATTTATATTTTTTGTGAGAAATATGCGCCACATAATTATTGTCGCGTGGCAGACTATAAAAAATAAAGTGCTAATTTAAAACTTTTTAAAAGCGAGTCATCTCTGATGCCTTCAACCGGGATGAAGATGATATTTGTGGGATATTAAAGTTACAGTGAAACCTCCGTGTGCGATCACTTCCCTAAACGACCATTTTTCCATGGAACGAAATTTAATTCCATAGGTTCAATCCTAATTTTAGCTCCATAAAGAGACCATTCTCCGTTGAACTCCCTCCATGAGCGACCAATTTGTTTGAAGAAACGGAAATAAATTCCGTTCTTTCCTGGTCGTTTGACCTTAATTTTAATTTTATATATTTTATATTATTTTTTTATTTAAGTAACCTTTAAGTGTTTAAACTCCTTTTGTGCCTTTACAAGTAATGATTCGAATTCTGATGACTTAATTTTAATTATATATTTTTTAGATTATTTTTTTATTTAAGTAACCTTTAAGTGTTTAAACCCCTTTTGTGCCTTTACAATTAATGAATCGAATTCTGATGATGAATCAGGAGTACCGGTCAGTAAACTTCCTGCCATATCCTGTCAGGAAACTCTCAAACGAGTAGATCGATTAATCGAATCTTCATTATCTGCACTGTTAAAAATTTTTACAGCAAACTGTCCAGTCGTATGACCAATTTTATAGAAAATGGTTGCATAACCGTAATTTAACTCTATTCTGACCATATTATTCACCATATTATGGTCAGAATAGAGTTAAATTACTGTTATGTAACCATTTTCTATAAAAACGGTTGAATGACTGGACTGTTTGCTGCAAATTTTTAACAGTGTGTTCAAGCCGAAAAAAAAAATTGCATTTATTACGGAACTTCGAAAGCGTTTAGAAATAAAAGTTGTAAAAGATCAAATAAAAAGTAAAAGATAAAAATTATAAAGTAAATTCTATGCAAACGTCAATTTATACATTTTTTAAATCCTTGTAGTATTTAAGTTATGAATTTAAATTAAACATTTCTTTTGGTAATTAATTTTTTTATTTATTTCTTAATGAAAGATAAATTTCATAACGCTATTTGTTACCTTATTTTCAACAATCAAAAACTAGATTTAAACGTGACCTTCATTAAGAGAGGACCTCTCGGAGCAACCAATTTTTAATGGAATGGAGCGTGGTCACTTTAGGGAGGTTTTACTGTATAAGATTTATATTTGAATGCATTGAAGATTGTGTAAATGAAGATTACCCAAAATTTTGTGAATCAATCTGCGAGGAAGAACATTTAGATTTCCCACATGAATAATTTTCAAGATCAGTGATATGTTAGAACTAATACATATTATGTATTATGTATGGTTAAAAAAAAATGCAAAAAAATTGTAGCCAAAAAAATGGACATCATTTTTCTTAAAATATTTGACAAGTATAGTAATTTATTTTCTTTGTCAGATTCATTTCATAGTTATAAATTTTTCTCTGTCAATTACTAGTTTTTTTCTAGAAGGAAATTAATTTCTTTCTAAGAATAATTATTGAAAATCAAAAGGATAATTGTTAATTATTGAGAAAATATATTAAAAAAGTTAATTTTTGTGGGCCATAATAGTAAAAAAAAGATCGACGCTTATCTCTTAACTATTGCTCCAGCTATAAACCTCGATCGTCGGATGTCTGAATCCGGTGTATGTCGACCCATGAATTTTTCTTTTTTTTTAGTTTTGACGTTTTAAAAAATCTACTTATACGCTGGAAAATACGGTACACTGTTAAAATTTTGCAGCCGTTAAAATTTTGGGAGCCAGTCATTTGACCGTTTTTATAGAAACTGATTAAATAACCGTAATTTAACTCTATTTTGACCATATTATTGTCCATATTATGGTCGGAATAGCGTTAAAATACGGTTATATAAACGTTTTCTATAAAAACGGTCAAATGTCTGGATAATTTTCTGTAAAATTTTAACAGTGTAGTTTGTTTTTTAAAGTAGCATAATATAATGCAAAAAGAAAAAAAAATATGCAAGATGTTTTATCGTTGAAAATGTTTCGAAAACTAAATTTGGGCCGGGATGGGTCGGGCTTGAAAATATCGCCCCATGCAGACATCTAGTGTGTTTTGCAATTAGAATTACGAATCTTCTGTGTCACAAAAAAAAAAACTTAATATTTTACCCTTTGAAAATAATGAGATATATTGTAATACCTACTCGATCATTAAAATAAATGTTCATTGAAAAATAAGATAAATGTTTTTAAAACAGAAAATTAAAAAATACGCATATCTTTTGAAAGATTTTAGTAATTCTTATCAGTAAGTTTTTGAAAAAATTGTTTAGCGTAAGCATATATGAAAACTAATATTTCCCAAATTTCATGTCTAAGAGTGTTGCTTTTAAAAACAAAACAATTACAACATAATGTAACCCATTGTTGAGAAAAAACAGCTTTAAATATAATTATTTATCTTAGAAGCAATGAAAAACGTATCACGTCTTTAATACTTACTTTATTTTTGAATCTTATTTTATAATTATTTCTCAAAATTTTTATAAATACTTTTTACAATATATTACAAAGACTTTACAATTTTAATACAATTTTTTTCACCACAAAGATGATCTACATTCTAATGAAATAAAGCGTCCATTTATTTAAGCAGTCTCATTTATTTCGCATTTTTAGTTTTGTATTAAATATCGTAGCTAAGAATGTTTTGTGTCTTTAATGTGTATTTTACTTACAATAAATTATTGGTGTCAGGATAATAAACTTTTTTAATTTTATATGAAATAGATAATGTACAAGTTGTCTGAAGTATGTAATATTTCTCACTGTTTTCTCTTTAGGAATACAGATATTATGAAGATGAAGTGACGATTTTACCAGTAAGTATGTTTCTCAATATACATTACAAGTTTCTCAATATGTATTACAAGTTTTCTCTCCATATTTTAAATTTTCTGAGAGGAACAGGTTAAAACAACTTCTCTAAGGAACTTAATTAGAAACATAAAAAAATACATATCTAGACTAAAAGAATACTTTCTGTCCATTAATATCTTCTGAAAATGCAGTCAACTACACTAGAACTGCAAATCAATTACCAAACTCTAATTCTTTTTAACACAAAATGGGCATTTTAAAATTATAAATTCAAGTAATTGTGCAGTTTGGATTAAAATGCTTCACATGATGTAAAACTTTGTTTAGGAAGAATGTTTTCCCAAATTTTTCCGATAGACGGCGCTATACTCGATAAAATAAAGAAAAAACATCAAAAACACAAAGTAATTATAGAGCATTTATTTTGACACAAGCACTAAAGCAGCGATTACGCATACTATGCTATCATAGGCAATATCATATATTTCCTTCTAAACAAGTTTTTCAAGAGGTAAACTTTCGAAAACACACTATGTGAGAATTTACTTCTCTTAAATTCTTCAATGATGAACCTATCGCTTTTTGTATCTTCACCAATCAGAGAGCTCAAAATATGTGATGTAAACTTCCCAACTGAGCGAAAAAGCCAGGGCCAGGATTCGAACCCGGGATCCCTTGGCTGAAGCTGCCAATGCTCTACCAATTGAGCAATCCCGGACGAATATGGTTCAACTAATTCACCCAGTTAACTTTAATGATTATAGCATCTGGTCTGATATCTGAATCAGCACAACAGAATAAATCACAGTTAATGGGACCTCCAGTAAACGCTGGAAACGTGATTACACTAGATTAATTTTACCACAATTATTTCTAATTGGTAAAGAAATCATATGTGATATAATCTTCCCAACTGGGCAAAAAGCAACTTGCTTCAGCCAAGGGATCCCGTGTTCGAATCGTGGCCCGGACTTTTTCGCCCAGTTGGGAAAATTACATCTCGTACGATTTCTTTACCAATTAGAAATAATTGTGGTAAAATTAATCTAGCTCAAAATACTCCAAATCTCAGTTCTAGCACTTCACAGTACTTTATGAAACACTTACGAACGATTACTCGCCGAATGTTTCGTGTGCTGCTTACAAGTGTGTGTTCTTTTCAATCTTGAAAATAACCCGATTTACTACAAGGAACAGATAACGATGCAAGCCAGAGATAATAGCATATACTTTAGATCACGTCATAGTACGTGTGATAGAAACTTAACAGAACATTTGCTTTGTACAGTTCACAACATATTAATTTAAGCAAGCGTGGATGTAATCCAGTTTGTTACGCAATCGATGCTAGCGGTCACGTCGAATGAATCTACTGTTTGGATGTAAATCGTGTTATTAGGATGTACACATTAAAATATGGTAGAATCTCACTATTCTAAAAAAAAGTAACTAAGGCTATTGCTGCATAATTGAATTTATTTTGGCATTTCCACTTTCTTGGCTTATCCGGCGAAAACTATTGCATATAAAAGAATGAAAATTGGTAGTTTTATAGATAAATATATAAAAAACACATTGAAGTAAACAATTTTTAAATCGAAAAATTATTTCAAGCACTATTTAATGTTTAAATAAGCCAAGCTAGTTCAGCTACATAAGTTTTATAAGATCAATAACTATGCATAGCCATTTGATCATTTTTTGCAGTCATATACTTGACTAGATGTTTAAACTGTACTAAAAAAAACTAATGTGTCTATGTATATTTTTATTTCCAGGGGGATCAGATAACTGTTGAATGCACATATAATTCTATGAAAAGAAAGAATGCATCATTCGTAAGTAACTGGTGCTTTTACCTTAATTATCGTTCAGTTGAGTATTAGATGTAACGTATTTTAAAGGTATCATTCATATAATAATTGTAGTGGTACTTAGTTCTTAATCTACTGTTTACACTTTACGCCAAAGGAAGACAGTAAACAGTTAGTATAAATCAAACACTTTGTGCGAATTTTAATTCATAAATTAAAACCATTAACAACGTTATAACGCACAAATGAAAAAAATGCACAAAAAATTACATACGGCCGATTCGAGGATTCTTGAATCCCCTTCCTCAGTGCCTCATTTTTCAGTTAGTTTCGGTTCATTACGTTATTTCTTTGGGATATATAAACTCTTGCTTCGGCATTTTCAATCAAGCCAGTACTCGGGGCTGTAACCGAGGGGTTCTTCGAACTCATTTTAATCTTTTTTTTTTCACTGAGGAAGGAGACCCAAGAATCTTAGAAACGGCCGTATGTATTTTTTTTTCATTTGTGCATTATAACGTTGTTAATGGTTTTAGTTTATGAATAGTAAATAGTTAAAATATTGCCTATTTATGAATTTCGTTCACCAATAGTCCTAGAGTAAAAACCTTTTTTGAATAGGTTTTTTAATTTCAGAGTAATTGTGATTTTAGAATGATTTCTACCAATTTCACACTTCTAAATTTTGAATTTTTAATAACTGTACTTTTATCGAGCACTGTACCGAGCATTTACATCTGAAGCGTAAATACCATTTTATATTTTAAGGTTTAGTTCTAACTGTTTAAAAATAATTGCAATTTTAGAATGTGTTTCGTACTTGCATCTGTGTTGGTGCAGAAGTGCTAAGATTAAAAAAAGCCTTCGTTTAAGTAAGAATAGTCACAACTGTAAGGGTAAAAAAGTTTTAAAAATCGGTTTGGTAGTTTCAGAGTAATCATGATTTTAGAATATTTTTTGCTGATTTCTTTTTTTTTTTTTTTTCGAATTTTTTAAAAACCGTTCTGAGAAAGTATTTATGTCTTAAATGTAACCACCATGAAACGCTTTAAGTTTCTAGACTTAGCAATTTCAATGAAATCGTAATTTTGTAACGTTTTCCTCTCTTGCACCCCCTGAGAGGCACAGATCTCGAGATAAAAAATAACTCATTTTGTAAGCAGCGTAGAGATGAAAAAAAATAGTTATTTTCTGTTAATAAGTTTCATTGTTCCATCAACAAAAAGTTTTTAGGTTACAATAACCTAATATTTTTTTAACTTACAACATTGGCTGCGATAGCTGGTGAAATTCATATTTTCCTCTTTTAAGTTATTATCGCGGAATGGAGGACATTTTTATAAATTTTTGTGACTTTTTTTTTTAGACTTGAAGGACATTTTTCAGACTTTTGAGTATTATTTTGTCTTTTACATCTTTTTCGAAATATTAAATTTTAAAAGGATTCTAATCTCGAATTGAAAACATAAACTTAAAATTGAAAGGGTGGCTGGAAAAAAAACTCCCGAGAATGTAATTTATGCTTTATTTATTGCTTCTTCAAAGTATTTTTTAATGAAAATGGTAATAACGAACATTGAACTACCTCCTTACTGAAGCCCATGAAATTTTCTTATCCGAGATTCAACCATTCTTCTATTCTTATATCCCCCACATCCCAATAATTTGCTCGCTTACCAATAAAATTAAGAAATATACCCACAAATAAAATCTGAAATAATTTCTAATAGGATAAAGAGGACAAAAAAATCCTCTCGTTTATTGTTTATAGCATTTGAAACTTTTTATCATTCAAAATGTCAAAAGTGCAAGTATTATGCCATTTACAAAACTAGTCTTAAAATTTTTAAGGTGAAAATTCATAATAGCATTTGAAACTCTTTATCATTCAAAATGTCAAAAGTGCAAGTATTATGCCATTTACAAAACTAGTCTTAAAATTTTTAAGGTGAAAATTCGTAATAGCATTTGAAACTCTTTATTATTCAAAATGTCAAAAGTGCAAGTGTTACGCCATTTATAAAACTGGTCTTAAAAATTTTAAGGTGAAAATTCATATAATCAACTAATTTTACCTGTAATATAAATTCATATGTCTAGTAATTTCTTCGCTGTGTAGCTGTATAATTAATTGTAAATTATAATTTAACAGCTCATTTGCAGAATGCTATCAAAAACATCATGCAAAAATCCAAAAATATAATTTATTGATAATTATTTAACATTCAATAATAAAATCTTTTTGACCCTTTTAGTTTAGAGAGAACAATTTATTAATAAAAATATTCTCTTTTGAAAATCGTATGAATGAACAGCTAAAATAATCATCCATTCCATTTTTAACAATTTTATTTACTGTAAAAATTACTGTTGGACGATGCCTTTCAATAAGAGCTTCAAATTAATTACAATTGTACTAAAATTAAGTGTCTGCATAAATATTGCTATTATTTTTTATCTTTTTTTCAGTAAAGCATAATCACAGAAAAAAAATCCAACTTTCAACTTTGTGTTAACTAATATAAAAATGCATACCTCAAAAGAAAAAAAAAAAAAAAAAAAAAAAAAACTGGCGTTAGGATAAAAAGCAAACCCTATAACTAACTACCCATGAGTATGTAGGTATCCCTTTTAAAGATTCAAGTTCACCGCCAGTAACTGTCACCCGCCAAAGAAACTGCACTGGCAAGAGACTTACCAAACCCAAATGCGAATATCTGTGGCCAAAAATGTCCCTCACAAATTCCCCCAACCTAAAAAATATCCGAAATTAAAACTCATCGGCTCATCTTACCATTCTCGAATATCCTTTGTTACCAAAGAACTTCTTTTTCCTTTTACATTCAAAAGAATCATGGTGATTCAAATTATATCATTCAGTTATATAAATCTACACAACGTATTGCAAATTTTTAAAGTTCTATCGCTGTGATCGTTGAAACGAATATTTTTCTTTGCCTTTAACAAGAGCTGTTGCATTATTAAAATCTACAACAACGATTATTTGGAACCAAATAGTAACTATCTAAGCGTTATAGTGTTTTGGAACTCACTAGGTACAGAGAGATAAGCAAGCAAGATACATATATATATATTTTAAATCTTTCTCTCTCGTGAAATTGAGTGACAACTGATAGCACTGCAGGACGTTCATATCCTTAAAAGGATAGATTTTTGATTATGGCAAATAGCTATGGCTTTGTTTGGGATTTATTTACACTTTAACAATGGTGGCAGAGACTGCCACCATTCTTTTGTCACCATTATTTTTTAAATCTGTTTGGTAGTTCCACATAACCTCCCACAAACAAACGTTTATTCTTATTGATATTTGCTAGAGTTTAAAGTCGCTACAAGTCGAAACAACTTTTATTCTAATACTTATAAAAAATAACTATGAAGAAATAAAACTTCTATTCTTGAGAAGTATCTATCTCTCTTTTGTAAAAAGAATCTTTAAGTTGTTGAAAAGATTCTTAAAGTTGTTGAAAAAAAAAGTTCTTTTTTTTTTTAATGTTATAAGTCAAAAGTTAAAACAATACAAAGCAAAACCGAATTATCATCCTTGACCTTTCAGTTTATTTTCTTTCGTTCTTTCTTTCTTTTTTTTCCTGTAGTTTTCCAATACTCACAACTCCAATTAAAACTTTCATTCGTCTAGAAGTTTTATTCGATTAAAAAAAAAGTGGTTTTCATACTACATTCTTTACCTTTAATTAGTTCAAACTTTAAGTTTTAATTGGCGTTCAATAAAAGCTATTTGTAGTTTACGAACTTCAAATATGTTACATGTTAACTTAACTTTTTTTCGTATTAATTGTTATACGTCTAAATATTTCAATATGTTGAAACTATAATAACTAAAATGTATAAAGTTGTGTCTAGTTTAAAGGAACAAAAAATGTTTAAAATGACGAAAATTGACTGAAGTTTGGTCGTGGATTAGGAACCCTGAATTAATTTAGACTATTATTCTCTTTTGCATTTATTTATGTTTTGTAGAAATAAAATTATTAAAGGGTAAGAAACAATAACAAACGTTTTAATACTGTACGACAAAATTATTAATCTTGCAAAACTAGTTTAGTCACGATTTTAAAGTCCAGGGTCTATAAATTTGAGTCGTCATTTTTTCTTTATGCTGCTTTTTACGTTATCTATCGCTTATACCTAAACAGAAAAAAAATAATAAATAAAATATAATAAAACATTCAAAATTAATAAAAATGTATCACTTTTTTTATAATTTGATTTTGTTTTGTTTTCAGCTCTATGTTTTGTAGAGAATTTAATTTATGCTTTATTTTAAAAAAGAGAAACATGTAAATCGTTAACTTGTTCAAAAGCTATCGTGGCGAAACCGCTGAAAAACAGTGTTTCGAGATAATTATAAGACCATCGACCTGTGCGGCTCAACGTTTACGGCTCGTAGAATCGTAATTTTACGAATTTTCCTATCGGAAGAATTGTACGACTTTCTTATAGGTTCAAACATACTATACATACATATAATCATAAATATTTTTTGTGGATTTGCCTGTATTTTTTTTTAATTGAGTACTTTATGATATACTGAAATATTTCTCAAAATGCCAGTTTTGGAAAAATTATATTTCGTAAAAGGAAAGAGATACAGTATGATTTTTTTTATATGTGTTAACTATTGCCGAACATTTTCGAAAAAACAAACACAAAAAAAAAACAGGCTCTTATCTCTTTTCCCTCCTGAGTTATAACCCTTTAAATTTTGGAAATTTTCAAAAATCAGCATTTTTGGTAACTACTAACTCAAAAAGTGGAAGTGGTATTCATAGGCGATTAAGCAAGAAAGGATTTATCTATTACTGTCTATAATCTGTAAGTTGATTTCTGTTATTCCAACTAGTATCCGAAATACGGAATATTCAAATTGGAGAAATGACAGCCCGTTACAAATACAAAATCTTTAGAAACAAGAAAACAATTATTCAATAACTTCTCTGGGTTTATTTAGCGAAATATTTCTGAAATCCACCTAATCAAGATCTCCATTGATCTAATGCAATACATCGTATTTTCATCTGGTGATGCTATTCTATGCATCTAATTTTTATTTCCTCATTGTGCTTTAAATCATCATATTTATCATTGTGTTCTTCCCAGTATTATTCAACTATGCTACCTGTATCATCGTGTCTCATGTCCTGCAATATTCTACACAAGGCGGTTGGCTGGCTAATATTTTATCACGGCCGGCTTTGCAAAGTTTAAAAACATCTTTAACTTTCATTTTGACTTTCCAACCTTAATTCATCACTGAATCAGGGACTCGGGTTCCCCTTTATTCACTGCCCGTTGTCAAGTCGGATCTTTGTCTTCTTAGGCAGTGATATTTCTTTGTAATAGTCTTTTTTTTACAAATATTGTTTCCATTATATACACCACCACCCACCCTCTATCGCGCTTACCGCTGGGCTCAGCTTTGACTGAATTTTGTATTTTTTTAATACCTCAATAAAGAGGACCAAGAGAGATATCTATGTTCTACAGACTTGATTTTCTAGTCCTTGAGCAATCTTTCTCAGACAATAAAGTAAAGTGCTTTTGTCTTATAATTAAAGTTTCAAGAGTCATAAGCATTTCTTGCCAAGAATTTTGATTTATGTATTACAATATTGAATACACTAAGTTACCATAGTTATATTCCTGCGTATATAGCATAAGAGTCCATCAAAGTCTTTTCTTTAGTGATTTTTGCATCAATAAAGTGTTCAGAAATTGATACTTTATAAATTCTAATGGCATGAAGAACAGAGATATAAAAGTGGTAAATTCGTGTATTAAATATTCTAATACACAAATGAAAACTCTTAGCTAGAAATTCTTAAGATTCTAGAATATTTAATTATGACACAAAAGTACAGCGGAGTCCAGAAATATTTCTTTAAATAAACCCAAAAAACTTGTTCGATAAACTTATTAGATTATTTTTTCTATAGGTCTTTTTTGTTTGTGACCGGCTATCATTTCTGTAATTTCAAGATTCCACATATCATTATCAGGAAAAACAGAAAACAACTTACAGAGTATAGACAGTAGTATATAGAGAGGTCCTTACCTGCTAAATTGCATATAAATACCACGTCCTCCTCTTGAGTTACAAATCATCAAAAATGCTGATTTTTGAAAATTTTCAAAATTTAGTTAGTTATTATTCAGAAGAGAAAAATAGATAACAGTACATTTTTTTCTCGACGTATTTGGAAGTAGTAATAACACATATGAAAAATGCATACTCTTATTTCTTTCCTTTAGTCATATATAGTTTTTCAAAACTGGCATTTTGAGTAATATTTCAGTGTATATTCAAGTACTCCTTTTAAAAAAAAAATACAGAAACTCCACGACAATTACATGACCTAATAAAAAAGTGTGTAGATTTAAGATCTTTTTGAATTTGTTTATCTCCATTCGTTCAAAAAAGAAGCAAGATTTTAAAAGCATTTGAATTTTGTAAAAACGTGCAAAATCGCAGTTTTTGACATCTCTAATTAAACAGATTTTAAGGTATAAATATTTTGCAAATGGATTTTGATTTCTTTTCGATATAGGTTTCTAGATACAAAGTATGGGAAAAATGAAAATTGATGCGATGACCCATGTTTGACAAAATTTTGTGAAATGACCTACATACTACAGGGGTAAAACCGGAATTTAATTTTTGTAATTTACTAAAGTGAGATACATAATTAGCTGAATATTATTACACTCCCACACAATCTATTAATTTCAAAACACATTTTTCTCAATGAGTAAATAAGTGTTTCATTCCATTATCATAGAATGAAAGTAGGCTTGTTCACAAACCATCTGCGCATAAACCTTAAATGGATGACGAAGCGCCTCATTTGTTGGTCCAAACATGTTATAGTTACAGAGCGTAAGTCTAGTCTATAGGTAATAAGTTCCGAAAGTTGTCCAATGTATTTATTTCAGTTTTTATTGAGGTAAAGCTGCCACGCTGTGTTGGCATTGTCAGGCAGTTTCTTGAGCAGAAATCAGCGTCTTTTCCAACGATATGCAAATTTTATCTCATCTAATAGTGGCAGCAGTATGCTGAATTAGCACAAGCCTGCAAACAGCTGCTACTTTTTTTCATCACTCACACTGTTTTTTGAATGATTGACTTTGAATCACGAGGGCCCCGAATATGGTATCGTTTTCAACATATTCTCTCCTTTCTATGAGCATTTTGGGACAATCGTAGACTTTGATTTTCTTGAGATAAATGTCTCTGAGGTATACTTATAGTCTTAGAAAACTTTGGTTTTACACCGTTAAAATGTTTGTGGTAGGTTGAACGAAATGTTGGTGCTGCAGAGCTGTAATCATAAGATGGTGAAACGTTGTTACATCATTTGGAGCTATTTGTCAGTCGGAGTTCCAAATGTTGGAACCATATTTCACCATCTCAAGGTTACAGCTACTGAAGCATCAACATTTGGTTCAAACCACCACAAAACTTATATAGTGTGCGCCTTCCCTTGGAAGAAACCTGATCATAATCTTTTGAGTAACTAAAGGGTGTAGTTCCTACACACCTTCCTACACATTTATCATGATGTTGACGTAAACACATATTTAAATGTTCAAATCAGTCCTGGACTAGACACGTGAAATCCTTAAAAACTACATCTATACGTCTCATCCTGCTATTACTCTTCTAAAACGTGTTGGAACGAAATTTCGTTTTATTTTTAACATTACAATTAAGATATTGAATTTTTGAAGAATTTTATTTCGAATTTTTCATTTACGATGATGGTTATTATGCTATTGAAACTAGTCTGTAATAACGATATTAATTTTGATGCTATGTGGTTGTAATAAACTAGCCGGTCTTCGCCCGTCTAGCCGGTCGTTTCCGAGTGAGGTCCAGATATATAGCGCAGCGTACCTCTCTGACTTCGCTTGAGGCCCAGAAAGTGCATTTTACATGCAACTAGAAAAATTTAAATAAAATACTTTAAATTAAAAGTATACGGAAATAACTAATAAGAATATAAATAAGCACTTAAATAAAGATTTCTCGACATGAATATTTTTTTATGAGCCCCCTGACAAAATACTACTGGACCCTACCCGTGATTATCTAGGGGTGGGGCCAAATTAGTTCTTTGTATCTGGGTCCCACTCGGAAGTAATTGGCTAGTATATAATAAAACATCAGCAATAGTTCTCTTTTCCGTCTAATTTTCCACAATCGGGTTCACAGCCGATGTTGCCCACGAACTCGCTAGCTCTAAAATCGCTGGGGGAAAATATATGATTAACTACTTTTTTTGTAGATTTGTAAAGCGGAGTTTCACATTCTTACTTAAAACGGCTGCTGAGATATGGCACAATTACCTAAAACTTTCGACACACAGTGTGAACTCCTTGATGGATTACTATCTAAAATTGCTGAAATACATATTTAACTATTTTCTAGTACATTTGTTATCCTAAATTTAACGCTCCTACCTATTACTGAGATATCGCAAAATAACATAAGAAATTCGACCCCTATTTAACCCTCTTTAGGGGCTGAATTTCTAAAATCGCGGAAATATATATTTAACTATTTTTTAGTAGATTTGTTATCCGGAATATCTGATTTCAAGCTCATTACTAAAAATGCTGCTGAGAAATGGCAAACATTCGAAATGACCTAAAATTTTCGACCCCCATTTAGCCCTCTTAATGGGTGAATTTCTAAAATCACTGAAATGTATGTTTAATTATTTTTATAGCAGATTTGTTATCCTGAATTTCACGCTGTTATCCAAAACTACGGATGAGATATGGTGAAAAGGTGAAATCCTCGAAAATTATCGACCCCCCCCCCATTTAACCCCCTTAGTAGTTGAATTTCCAAAATCGCCTAAAATACATGTTTAACTATTCTTTAGTAGATTTGTTATCCCGAAATTCACGCTCCTAACTATAACTTCTACTGAGTTATGGCAAAATGGCGTAAAACATTCGACCCCCATTTAACCCCCCTTAGAGTCTGAATTTCTAAAATCGCTGAAATACGTGTTTAACTATATTTTTTGTAGATTTGTTATCCCGAGTTTCATGATTCTACCTAAAATTTCTACTGAGATGTGGCAAAGTAACCTAAAATATTTGACCTCCTATCTAACCCCCCTTAGATGCTGAATTTCTAAAATTGCTGAAATATATGTTTATCTATATTTTTTGTAGATTTGTTATCCCGAATTCCGAGCTCCTAGCTAAAAATGCTTTTGAGATATAGCGAACAGGCAAAATGACCTAAAACTTTCGACCCCTGATTTAACCCTTTGAGGGGCGGTGGTATATATTATATACCACCTAATTTTAATCCGATTCAAACCAGAAACTTTTAATTAAATTTTACTTTTTTAACTTTGACGAGAAAAAATTGAAAAATTGCTTATTCTTATTTTAAACTAAATTCTTTCCTAAATTCCGGTGGGATTTCAACGTTACAGGAGCACAAGTGCTTGCCCCTGAAAGGGTTAACCCCCTTAATGGATGAATTTCTAAAATCGCTGAAATATGTGTTTAATTATTTTTTTAGTAGATTTGTTATCCTGAATTTCACGTTCCTATCTAAAACTACTGCTGAGATATGGCGAAAACGCGAAATGACTAAAAACTTTCGACCCCCATATAACCCCCTTAGTGGTTGAATTTTTAAAATCGCTGAAATATGTGTTTATCTAACTTTTAGTACATTTTTTATCTTGAATTTCGCGCTTTTAACTAAAGCTGTTGTTGAGATATGGCAAAAAGGCAAAATCATCTAAAACTTTAGACCCCCCCCCCCATTTAAACCCCTTATTGGTTGAATTTCTAAAAACGCTGAAATACGTGTTTAATTATTTTTCTAACTTCACGCTCTTACCTAAATCTGCTGATAAGATATGGTAAAAATGTGAAATCACCGAAAATTTTTGACCCGCCATTTAACACACTTAGTGGTTGAATTTCTAAAATCGCCTGAAATACATGTTTAACTATTCTTTAGTAGAATTGTTATCCCAAATTTCAAGCTCCTATTTAAAACTCCTGCTGAGATATGTCGAAAAGACGAAATTATCTAAAACTTTCGACCCCCCATTTGACCTCCTTATGCTGTGAATTTTCAAAAATCCTTTCTTAGTACGCGGCTACATTGTGTAAAGAACATGTCTTCCAAATTTCATTGTTCTAGGACAAACGGTTGAGGCTCTGCGTTGATTATGGGAAAATCAAGCTACTCTTTTATAAGTATAGATATTATATCTTGTACAAAAACAAAACTTTCTTCATTGTCTTGTTCTGTATATTTTTTAATTTGTAAAAAAAAGTTTATCATGGCAACTTGTATGCTTAATTTGAATATATATGAAACGTTGGATTGCATTTATTCATGCAACGCAATGAAGAAAATGAATGCTTAGAACAATTAATTGTACGATAGAAGATGCACTTAAATTGATTTAACATTGTTCGAGATAGTTCTCTTAGAAAGCTATACACTGTCATATATGTGTCTCACAGTTGGAATCTACTATCTTGTACATTCTCAATTGCTGTATCACCAAAGGAAAAAGTGAGAATTGTTGGTCGGTAAGAATTGACCAAAGTAACAAAGGTTGCTGAAATCAATAAAAGACTCCGAGAAGAATATGGTCCAAGTGTCATTAGCCAACCTCCTTTGGGTGTGCCTTTGCCTGTATCAAGCTACTTCCACTTCTATCCGCATTAAAGATGGCTGTCAGAGGAAGACACTTTGGCACCATTGAAGATGTGAAAAGAGTTGCGAAACAGTTCTTACGTATGCAAGACCCGCATTTTTTCAATAGGGTTTTAAAATTTCGGCAAGCGTTATGACGAATGTTTTTGGTGAGTATGTTGAAAAATAATGTAAACCTACATCTTTAAATACACAGTCTGTTACTTGTCTTAAATAAAAACATTGCCCATAGTAGCCTAGGGATGCTTATTTTTCCACTCCTTGCACATACTGAATTGGTTTGAAAAAATAATATATATTTGTTTTTAGGGAGGACTTAGTACAAAAGAAGAAATGTGTCTAACATTTGTACTGTATTATCCAAAGATTGACCGATATGCATCTCTGAGTGCGCCACCACTTTCAACTATAAATGAAGTTCTCAACACAAAGTAAGATTCCCATATTTCATTAAATGTTTTAATAACTTAAAAACTCATTTGCTCAAAAAGATTAAAATTTTAAGGAATGCTCATTGTGAAAAAGCACGAGCTTCGAATGTTTGTTACACTATTTTATGTGTAAATATAATTCTAGTAAGTTGCAACAATACCATATTGACTTGCATTTTAACATACTGAATATCTCTAATTTTCCAGATCTATTTTCAAAACAATTTAATGCTTGATAAAACATATTTTTGAATTTTAATTTATATTAAATTATTTTTAAAATTTAATATTTGCATTTTACATTGATCAGAATGAAGCAAATTTTAGCGTTTTCAAGTATAATAATGTTTCCTCATTGTAAGAATTTTAAATTCTATTTCTTCATTTTAGAAATAGACTCAATAGGTATTTAAGTATGATTTAACTTTATACTGCATTCAATAATTTCAGAAAATATGTTAATAAATTGTTTTGTAATTAAAATCAAATGAACTAATGTTATCGCTATTCAGGAATAATGTTTTACCAATTGAATTGTTATTTAAAAAAACCCAGTGCATTTTAAAATTAAGTTAAGGGCAGAATTCGAAGTGAACATCGAATGGATTATAAAAAAGCAGTTTGGAATTAGATTGTTATTTTATTAAATATAATACCTTATTTGGTTAATGTTTGATTAGTATAAGTAGAATTTAAATTGTTACATTCACTGCAGTTGAAATTTGAATTTTCGCTGACTGAAACTTCTAGGTCCATTTTTTAACATTTGGACAAATATTAACGAGTATCAATTCCTTTTCAATTTCTTATACTTTGATATGCCTTATGTGTTTCTTCATTTTTTCTTTAATTTTTCTTTTTGTCATTCCTATGTAGGTAAGCTTTTCATTTCTGCTATTTAAACAATTGATTTTATATATTCCTTCTGTCTGCATTTAATTTTTCTATTTCGTTTCTTATTGATTTGAAGAGGTTTGAATTGGGGGTTATTGAGACTTCTTTTCCTAATTCTTCTAATTCACGTTTTATTTTCAAGTTTCAATTGTTTAAATAACAGAAATGAAAAGCTTACCTACATAGGAATGACAAAAAGAAAAATTGAAGAAAGAATGAAGGAACACATAATGGATATAAAACTAAATAAACAGTCAACTGCGCTTGCAAGATTAAATATAAAAATCCACATTATACTTGAAACACTACAAATACAAAAAATAGCGAACTATGAAAATCTGCATAATGCTCTAATAAGGGAAGCAATATATATCCAAAATAGACGTTTGCAATGATATGGTACATGCAACGCTGGATTGCCGTTGGAAAAAGATGTTGGAAGAAGAGGGGAAAAAAGAGGTAATCGAGTGCGAGTCAAAAGAATTCTTCAACCCCCAACGAAGAGACGGATGCTTGAAAATTGCAACTGAGGATGCTCCAGCAGGAGTGAAGGCGTTTTTGTGTAATGGTGACAGTTTTATGTGAAACTTTTTAACATTTTTAATAATGAAGGACTGTTTTTATGGAACTTTTAACTATGTTTTTACGTAATGTCTGAGTGTAAAAATTGGTAATATGAGGAATAAATATTAAATATACAGACATTAATAATTAAATATCTGTTTTAAGCTAAGTTTATATTACAATGAGTTTTTTAAAACTCATTTTTGTTTGTCAAACTTTATAAAAATATTACTTTCTAGAGATTGTCCTTTAACATGCATCCATAAACCATGTACAATTAGTTTATCAATACTTTTACAATGTTTTGACAGTAATCGTTGAAAATATGCTAAATTTGTAAATAAATGAGAATTTTGTTTTTAGCTTTTCTTCTCAAAATTTAAATAATATTTTTTCCCAATCTTTGCTATTAGCTTTTTCCGATAACTTGACGAGCAAGACACGTCATGCAATACAGAAAAAACACAGTAACCGAAATTTGATTAAAACAGACACATATGTGTTTAAAGCTAGTGGTCCACAACAATGCATTCAGCAACTTTAAGATTTGTATTAAATACGATATTACTTTTGAAACATCTGTCTTTAACTATTTAAAACAAAACAAAAATCTTCCTAACTCAAAATAATGTTGCTGCAAAGTCTTAAATTTACACTTTTGAGTAGATTAATTGAGGCGTTGTGAATATTAAGAACAAAAGCGAGAAAGTTTTTTTTTAAATACTAATTGAACATGAAAGAATTTATGAGGATTTTTCTTTTCAATCTCCGATGGACCATAAAAAAAGAGAAAAGTAAATAACAAAATGAATGTTTACCAAAATTTATGTACAGACATGGTTACGTAGCCAGTTCTTTAATTCAAGGAAGATATAGAAACCACTCTGCTCTAAGTCAAGGCTATACGGTCGGTGATCCAACACATCTCATTTAAACTGCTCCAGCAGCACTGTGCATCACTCAGACAGTTTTTCCAATGCACTTGGGTCATTCTGAAGTGAATTTCTGCTGCACTATTCCCTTCTGCTTGAAGAAAGCGGATAACACTAAGTAACTTGCAGTTGGCAAGAGCAGCAATCGTACCAGCCATGTTTACCTGCCTACAGCTCAGCTCAAAATGACGAGCTGGTGTCGGTAGTAGCAGTGGCAGAGATTATAGTCAGGGAGATGTACAGTCGGCCACCGCGCATCCTTACCTCTTACCACTTGTCTGGCTGTTTCGAGGTTCTATCGGAGGTTGAAAAGAAACGACCCTCGTAATAACCGGTCCAATCTCTTACATTAGTCCCGTTCAAACTGAAAATAGAGCATCTTGAATGACAGAAATGACGAAATGGATAGGTGTGAACAGTGGCGCAGAGAGGGGGAGCCAAACGGAAAAAATCTTCCCCTGCTATTGCAAGTTTTATACAATTTTATGGAAATAATATTCTTTCGTAGCAAAAAAGTTTAAATACAAATTTAAAATTTTCAAAGTTTAAAGTCAACTTTTATGTAGGGTAAGAATGAAAAAACACATTGCTTAAAACTACAAATTTACAAATTTATAAGTTTATTCTGATTTAAAACTGTCTATGTTTAATGTTTCCTCTCAAGAAGAATTCTAAGTAAAAATATAAGCTGTTGCGGAAAATTGCACCCAGTTTGCTTATATAGCTCATAAAACAAACAAACATTTAGTTACATGTGCAATTGCATGTTATTACTTAAATAGTATTTTGATTGGAAATCACACAGTATATAATTACTTATTAAACGTTATTTTTATTTCAGAAAGGAATTAATTAAAAACATTTAAATTAGTTAATTGAAATGGTTAAACACGTAAATTAACTTAAAATTAATTTAATTTAAAAATAACAGATATTTTAGAAACAACACAATTGATCAAAATTTAGAGGTGCGCGTTATACACCGGGTATAAGAATGAACGCTTTGAGAAAAGATAAGCATAAGAATTGAGATTTCTATTATTATGATCAAAATTAAAAGACGTTATTTTTTGAATGAGCGAAAGACAGATTCCAAACGCTTTGCAAAGATTCAAGCCGATATTTCTGGTAGTAGCAAAATTTCTAACTCACGTTTATTATTTTTCTTCATGTTTGTACTAGCTGTTTAACTTTTTAATGTTCTTCAGTATTTTCATGCTAAATATCTCATGAAAGTTTCTGAGCAAAAGAGGGGGTGCGTGTAATACGGCGAATATACCTAAAAATAGAAAAATATAGTATAGAGTCGTAGGTGCGTTTTACGCGCCGGAGAGTGTTATACGTCGGAATATATTTCGGCGTATAGCGGAATTAATATTTTCGAAAATTCTCCTCTTTTATGTGGATACATATATGGGAGCCCGAGTAGGCTCTCGGCACCTTTGAAAGTGTATTATTTAAACTGCTATTCCTTGAAACTTGTATTTTGCGATTTTGCCCCTAACACCCGTAGCGCCTCAATTATGTAAACATTTGCATGTTTTTGCAAGCACTCGTAGCAAATGTAGTAACTTTCTATTTCTGTGTGAATTTTATTTCAGTTTTAACAGCCCCTGGGAACTTTATCAATTGACGCAATATGACTGGAGTAAAATAAATGTAAACGATGTGGAAAAACGCTTCAGGTTTGGAGAACATTCGAGTCTTTGCTATTTCGGAAATGGAAAAAAAGATGCAGTAAGTTCCACTTTCTTTTTCTTTCTGCTACATAGGTATGCTGCATATAGTATATAGAAGGTGATTCAGAGGAACTGTTCAATATTTTTTTGGTTGGTAGTGCACATTACGACAACAATAACAAAAAATACACAATATCCCACTATAATCTGAACCCGGATTTCTTTTTTCATAACTTTAACAATAAAGGAAATATTTTAACGAAATTTTCAGCAGACCATTCAACATCCTTGCTAAGTGGGAAATACAATGGCATTACAAAAAGTGCTGGAACAACGCAGTAATTCGACGTGTGTAACTACATTCCGAAACATGACGCGTCTAGTTCAACGCTGTTTGGATGCGGACGGTGACTAATTTTACCAAATTTAAACAAAATATGTTAAGTCTGTTGCAAATTTCGTTAAAATATCTCTACTATTGTTAGGTCAAGACTGCTGCGCAACCAAAATCGAAAAAGTAAAAAAGTACCCGGTTAGACATCAACATCAGATATCCTATTGGAAAAACATTCGTTTAAAAATATTGAAATGCAAATGAGAAATTCGAAAAGAAAGGTTTAACATTTGCTAGAGAGCGTCTTCACGTTACTAGCGTAGGCGCTTAAAGAAAATAAATATAAAGACAAAGATTCAGTATTTTTTATACTTTCATTTATTCGTACTTTTTATCGAAAGTATTTGTTTATACTCAGTAGTATTTTTTAACAGTTTCTTAATAGAAAAATTAAATTTGTTGTCCTCCTATGATTCTTTTCAATGTGATTCAATATGAAATGTGATGCAATTTTCAATATGATGCTTCTCCCTTTTTTAACACTTTCCAACATACACTAGTGTTCAAAACTTAAGCAACAAACACAAAAGGCTAATTTCTGAACACATGAGTACTCAAAAGGAAATTCTATAAAGAGTTAGTGTAGAAATTTTGTACTACCTTAACAGTACAGATAGTCGATGCGAAGTCTCTTTGACGTCACACATGGTCACAGGTGTCACAGTCACTACAATGAACTGAAATGTGATATCATTCATTGGGCTCATTTATACTCTCATTTGGTCACTCCACTGAGAAGTCACCATGACTGCTGCTTTTTGACGAGTCACCAGGTGACTTTACAATAAAGTCACCTGGTGACTCTCATGTGACTGTCATTTGGACACTCCTTTGTAAAGTTATCATGATTGCTGTTCTGTGACGAGTTCCCAAGTGAGAAAAAATGAAATCATTTGGTGAATTTTCACAAAGGAGCGCAATGATGACTTCACAGTACAGTGTCGGTCACCTGAAAGTCACTTTGCGTCATCATTGTGTGTTTGTCACATTGCGTCATCATTGGAGTAGTTTGTGACTCATCACAATGCAATGCTCACAATGACTTCAAAGTTGAGTCTTTAACTAACAGTCACGTGAGAATCCCAAGGTGACTACATTGTAACGTCACCTAGTGACCCATCACAAAGCAACTGTCACAGTAACTTTTCAGTGGAGTTACCTTATAACAATCATTTGAGAGTAATAATGACACGAGTGAAAGATCCCATATTTTGATTCACCGTAGTGACTGTGACACTTGTAACCATCTGTGACGCCAAGGAGACTTCACACCCATTGGCTGTGCTGTTAGGGTAGTACCTGTTTTCTATTCTTGCTCTTTATAGTATTTCCTTTTGAGTACTCACGTCTTCAGAAATTACCATTTTGTGTTTGTTGCTTAAGTTTTGCACAATAGAAGTGTAAAAAAGTGTTTATGAATTCGGTTTGTCTGTCTGGCTGCCGTTTGTTTGTCTGTACGAGCTCTAATTTGCGTAAATATACTCGGATTGTCATGCAATTGATAGCAAAATTTACAGAGTCTTCCAAATTTATCTTTACAACTTTGATCCTCCATAAAACTTAAACGAAATTAGATAACAAAAATCTGTTTATTGCATAATGAACAGCAAGTTCCAAAGTTTTATGTGATGCTAGAATAGCATCGAATAGTGTAATAGAATAGTGTAATAGAAGTGTAGAAAAGTGTTTATGAATTCGGTTTGTCTGTCTGGCTGCCGTTTGTTTGTCTGTACGAGCTCTAATTTGCGTAAATATACTCGGATTGTCACGCAATTGATAGCAAAATTTACAGAGCCTTCCAAATTTATCTTTACAACTTTGATCCTCCATAAAACTTAAACGAAATTAGATAACAAAAATCTGTTTATTGCATAATGAACAGCAAGTTCCAAAGTTTTATGTGATGCTAGAATAGCATCGAATAGTGTAATAGAATAGTGTAATAGAAGTGTAGAAAAGTGTTTATGAATTCGGTTTGTCTGTCTGGCTGCCGTTTGTTTGTCTGTACGAGCTCTAATTTGCGTAAATATACTCGGATTGTCACGCAATTGATAGCAAAATTTACAGAGCCTTCCAAATTTATCTTTACAACTTTGATCCTCCATAAAACTTAAACGAAATTAGATAACAAAAATCTGTTTATTGCATAAGGAACAGCAAGTTCCAAAGTTTTATGTGATGCTAGAATAGCATCGAATAGTGTAATAGAATAGTGTAATAGAAGTGTAGAAAAGTGTTTATGAATTCGGTTTGTCTGTCTGGCTGCCGTTTGTTTGTCTGTACGAGCTCTAATTTGCGTAAATATACTCGGATTGTCACGCAATTGATAGCAAAATTTACAGAGCCTTCCAAATTTATCTTTACAACTTTGATCCTCCATAAAACTTAAACGAAATTAGATAACAAAAATCTGTTTATTGCATAATGAACAGCAAGTTCCAAAGTTTTATGTGATGCTAGAATAGCATCGAATAGTGTAATAGAATAGTGTAATAGAAGTGTAGAAAAGTGTTTATGAATTCGGTTTGTCTGTCTGGCTGCCGTTTGTTTGTCTGTACGAGCTCTAATTTGCGTAAATGTACTCGGATTGTCACGCAATTGATAGCAAAATTTACAGAGCCTTCCAAATTTATCTTTACAACTTTGATCCTCCATAAAACTTAAACGAAATTAGATAACAAAAATCTGTTTATTGCATAATGAACAGCAAGTTCCAAAGTTTTATGTGATGCTAGAAGAGCTCCACATGAGTACCTTTGGTTGCTCGAACAATGTCGAGACGGTATTCAACCTCCTGCCATATTCTTTGAAGCATGTTCATAGGAATTGTAGCGATGACCACAGTAATCCTAGACATCGATGTTTTGTTCGGAAATTAATTTAGATTTGTGTATCTGACTTCGTCTCTATGAACCAGGCCACACACTGGGCCTTTTCTTGTGGTGTAGCCATCACCAGTTATGGATCTTACTGGATCGTACCTGAAAGCAAAAACATTCTTTTTAGTATAAATAAAACTTTATGAGTTGCTGTTATACGCACAAAATAACCGGATTTCGCTATCTTATTTCGTTTAGGTTATATGGAGGATCAAAATTGTAATTATAAATTTGAGACACCCTGTATGCTATTGAAGTTTACAATGGCATTTCGGTATTGAAAATGAAGTGTGTAGCACCTATAGTTCATTTACAGGGGCACTCAAAAGGTTTCATTTACATTACGGTCTATAGGGAAAAATCATTTAAGGTTCATTTTAATGATGTTACACTATTTCAAACATATTGAAATAGATTTTTATCACTGAGATGCACTATAAGAGGATTACTCTAGAATATGCTGTGCATAGCTCTTATAGCTCTTATAGTCCTTTACAGGGATACTCAAAAGAATTCCCTTACATTACGGTCATGGGGAAAAATCATTTGAGGTTTATTTTAATGATGTTTCAGTATTTCAAATATATTGAAATTAATATATATTACTGAAGTGCATTGCAATAGGCTGTGTATAGCACATAGTTGAGCTATACACAGTTTCGCTCTTTTTAGTTGAGCAAAGCATTTTTAAATGTAACTAATTTTTTGCCTATTACTTGGTGAGTATAAATTCCATAGATCATATACAGTGCAGCACAAAATATCTCTAGTACATTTCCGCTTATTGGCGGAAATTCCAGAAGGGGAATTTTAAATTGTGCTCTGCGTTTCCTAACTGTAGTAACATTTAGCATTCTATGTAGTATATATATAAATCTATAGATCATATAAAGAGCTGGGAAAAATAATTCGGTTATTTTTCCAAATATTGTTGCTAATTCCTGAATTTGGGTTTTTAAATGTGTTATGCCTTTTCCAAATTCTTTACTCAGACATCACCTTTCACCTTATTAAACGGCAAAGATTTGTAAAATTATTTTGTGAGTGTTGGAAAGTGTTACATACTCTATGCTTGACGCATGATTTTTTGCTCTTCTCTAAACGTTGAATTCGCGGGAAAAGGATAATTTATGGGTATTATCAAAAATCGGGATATTTAAGAAGTATGTTGGGACATCAGGGCATGGATTCTAAATCCAGGAATGTCAGTTTAAATCTGGGATATCTGATCATCTAAATTAAAATCTTACTTTTAGGAAAAAGTGATCATTCAATCGATTTTCTAGAATTAATTGCACATTATTCTATACAATTTTATTGTCATTATTCTACACATAGCCGCCTCCTCTTTTCCCTCCTACAAAAAATATGTTCGCGAAGTAGAATTAACAACAAATATATATATATATACAGTAAAACCTCCATAACGGACACTCCCGAATAGCGGACACCTCTATTTAACGGACACTTTTCAAATCCCCACTCCCAAAATCTAAATTTTTGTATGTTTAATCTCTGAATAGCGGACATTCCAAATAGCGGACAGAAGTTTTAGCGATCAAGGACGAAAAATTATTTTTTAACGAGAAAAAAAAAATGGGAAAAAAGTAAAAAGGCTCGAAATTTATCAGGGCAATACGTCACAAATTTTGTGACCACAGATAAATATAGGAGGTGGTCTCAGGAAAATCTCCAATATCGTAAGTATTTTGTATCGATTACTGTTTGATTCTTCAGATTTAATTGACAAACAATATTCAAAGCTTCAAAATATGTTAAAACCATTTTTATCGTTTTCTGAATATATTGATTTCTACGTATTTTGAATTTAGTGCCTTGTTTGTGATTAATATTTCTAGAATGACCTTACCCCTTCGCGACGAGCGTCCTTTACAGAATTTTTAATCTTTTACCACCGGTTTTTCAAAACAGAAATTTCCGACTGTTTGAATCGCAGAAATGCTATCATTAAATAAGGCAAAGCTTACAATAAAAAGTTACTGGTGGGAATAATCGACGATTCTGAGCATTTTATGCGTCACGTATACGTGTCGCTCGTCCCCAAGGGGTTAAAACGAAAGCGATTGACTTTAAAAGAAAAAAAATTGAAATTGAAAGTGTAAGTGAATCTGAAAAACAGAAATTGAGTTTACGGATACTTGCCGAAAGTTTTAAAATAGGTAAAACACAAGTGGGAAAGATTTTACGAAATAAAGAAATAAGGAATTTCTGGATTACTAAATCTAACGAGGACACCAAAAATGTGAAATTGAGGTATATGGATTACATTGAAATTGATTCTATAATTCTGAATTGGTTTACATCACTACGTTAAAAAAAATTCCTTTCAGTGGGACTTTGATTCAGGAAAAGGTTTCAGAAGTCTCCAAAGAACTCGGATTACATGGTTTTAAGGCTTTGGGTAGATGGCTGGGAAAGTTCCGGTCTCGGCACAGCATCTCTTTCAAAGCAATATGTGGAAAAGCAAAATCTGTTGCTCTGAAAAAAGTGGAGGATTGGGATGAATGACTGCAATCGATTTCTGAAGGTTATGAGGAGAGAAACATTTTTAATGCCAAGGAAAGCGGACTCTTTTTTCAGAATTTTTCGAATAAGACTTTGTGCTTTAAAAAGAATGGCTCAAAGGATGTACCGGCGAAAAAAATGACAAAAGAGCAAATCACTATTTTATTATGTCGCAATGTATTAGGGAAATTTTAAATCCTTCTTATAATTCAAAAATCACTGAAACCCATGTGTTACTCAAAGAACATCCAATTTAATAAATTTGGTGTTATGTGGAGAGTGAATAAAAAAGCGTGGATAACCAGTTTTTTAGTGATTAAATGGTTAACTTCCTTTGATAATAAGATGAAAAAAAAAAAAGAAAAGTTCTCTTGTTTTTGGACAGTGCAACTTCTCATCCAAAACATATGAAATTAGACAATGATAAAACTGTGCTCCCCCCTCCCCCAAACACAACTGTCGTATGCTAGCCCCTTGATTAAGCGTTATACACAATTTTAAAGCCTGGTAGAAAAAACTTTTACTAAGCCATATTCTTTCGAAGTTGGATTCCATGAATAAAGTTGAGAACAGCCTAAAATTAGTTAATGTCCCCGATGCTGTCGAATTCGGATTTCTTTAGCTGTAAAACACATATAACCGGAATGCGTACGACAAAATTTCAAAAAAGCAGGCTTTATATTAAAAGAAAATGAAACAATTATTTCCGATACAAATGAAGGACTATCGCAGTAAGTGAATTAATGAAATGTATCAGGAGTGAAGAAATGCCGAAATGTCCATCAACATTGGTGATGACCTACTGAAGAAAAATCAGTTGACGTAGGCGATTATATTCCTTCAGTATCGTCGACAAAAGCTGACTCTATTAGTGATATGAATCAGATACTGAAACCAGAGGATGTTTCCTGCAATATCGAGAATTTCCAAGAAGCGGCAAAATACAATGAGCAGTTACACATTTTTTTTTTTTTTTTTTTTTTTTTGTATGATTCAAAAGGATTAAAACTACTGATAGCATTAAAACGTCACATAGAAAAACTAACTACATGTAATCGCAAGCAAAAGAAAACTTTTGTAATAGCCTTCTTCCGCAAGAATGTGGAAAATGTATGTACAGTGGAAAATGTATGTACAATTTCATTTCAGTTTTATTGCTTAAAAAAGTTACTTTAATTTCTGATAAATCATATAATAGAAGTTCTTGGGCATATAAAAGCCAATTAATGAAACGTTGAGCATTTCTTAACAATTTTGTGAATCTTTGAAGTTTTCCCAATAACGGACACCTCCGAATAGCGGACAATTTCTGCGCTCCCGAGGTGTCCGTTATTTAGAGGTTTCACTGTATATATATATATATATGTTACAAGTTATTTACAGTTGATAAAAAAACGTTTTTTGGCAAAAGTTTGGTAACCAAATTCAAAATCCAAATATTTTTTTGCTTAATTGAAATTCGATGAATCAGAGGAGTGATTTTCTGAAAATAAATAAAGGAAAAAAAATTAATAAAAACCGATTGATATAAAAAATTTTACACTCTAAACGTCTTAACTAATAACAGCAAAAAAAAAAAAAAAAAAAAAAAAAAAAACTTGAAAATTGTAAATTGAATGGAAATTAAGATAAAGTATTAAACTAAATAGTTTCGATTACATTTTTAAGCATTTTTGTAGCACCATTGAGATTGAGAGGGGACATTCGGAGTAATGGATCCAAACTTGTATAAAAGGGCGGAGGCACGAGGAAAGCATAAAATAATGCCTTTTCTTTTAAAATTTATCTTAAAGCAGTTCTCAAATTCAAACTGGCTACTTTATGACACATTTTTTAATTCATTTTTGTTCGGAAGCGCAATAAATTGACAAGTATTCTTATTCAAAACCTTTGTAATCAAAAGATGTTTACCATTTTTTGGTAAAGGGAGAAGATCTTTCAGAAAATACTGTCAAAATTAACGTTTTCAACCGAATTTCCGATGCGGCAGCCCGAGAAGTGCGATCGCCACATGACCAGAATCGCTTATAACTCGGTAAGTAATTTATATATCAAAAAATGGAAAAGTCATTTCGACTCCAAATCGTTTCAATATCAGACCTGGCAATTGTATGTGCGTATAAAAATAAACCAAAAAATGTGTCATAAAGTTTCGCGTTAATTGGCAGGTCAGTTGGGAATCACTTTAATTGTCTCTTTTCTCTCTTTTTTTTTTTCTTTTTCATAACAACGGTTTATAATTTTCATTCTAAAGCGAAATTAAAAAGAAATGTCCGTAAAGGAATTTAAGTAATAAAATTTAAGGACTTAAAAAAAATCAGAAAAGTTTATATGGTTCGTACAACAGACACAAAAATTATTTATTTATTTATTTGTATAGTTTTTGAGTATATTCATTATTTAAATTCTGTTAGATCACGATTCTATTTGTAATATCATTGCCAAAAAAAAAAAAAAAAACTATTTTTGTATTGAGGTTTGACATATCTGTTAAGCAATGAATTTATTAAAGACTGAAAAAAAAAATCTTTAAAATGCTATTTATCATATTTTAGTGAAAACACCCAATAAATAAGGAATTCTCTTGATTTAGGTAAAACCTTACAGTGCTGCCATCTGTTTCTTTACTTTTGAACTAGATAGTAAATACAACATTTTAACATAACTTTGTATTTATTTCGTTCTTTATTTATTTATAGTTTAAAAGTCTTGTATCATATCCTGATAACCTTCAGGCGTTTGCTCCTCCTGCATCAGTATGCCAAAAAGGTATGCTATTTTTATTTATTTTTTCTGAATTTCTTTTTATAAGATGGTTTCTGACAAATGGGCTTATTTTGACTGGTATAGTTTAAAATTGTTATAATGGAAAGCTTCTTAATGCTATACTTAATGATTCTAAGTAACTTTTCAGAAGTACTTTTATTTTAGGGATTTTGGCCCTTTAGATAATAATAATAAAAAATACATTATTTGATGTTGAATCTGGGCTGACTTTGCAGCAAAATCACCTGATTATCAGCCATTTTTGGCTAATTTCAGAGAATTCAATTTTTGAGTAATCGTGCATAAAATTTACCTTTTTAGACACATTGTGAAAAAACAAAAACATCTTGAGAGAATACATATATAGAAATAAGCATATATTTCGAGACATCCGCAGTTGAAATTCGTCTAATCCCAGAATTAAAAATGTAAACAAAAAAGAATCATTCCTATGATTCAAATAAATATTTATCATGGATGTGTGACTACCATGGGTCTAGGCAGTGTAGCTGTGGACAACCTTGCGGTGTCTCGGACTCTCAACGCCAGTGCTACGGGTACTCTGTCGATTTCCGCTGCGGATAAAGGTACTCTACCAATTGCCGCTGAGTATAAAGATAATGCTTGCAGAGGACTATTAAGTAGCATTCATTTCAATGTCTTTCGATAGCGACACGAACTTTCAAACTGTTGGATACGGAGGGTTTTGAAGATGCAAATTCTTGCTGTGCGGTAGTTTCGGTGGACGAATTCGAATTTTAATAATTACTGTCTGTTTACTTTCAAGTTTGTATGCTGTGTGTCAAATAAATGTTATAATTAAGCAAAATTGCATTTATAATTGTTTTTAATTATAGTTTTAGCCAATACTTTCTTTCACCAGACTAAAAACATACATTAGTAAGGGCTAAAAGTCAGCCTGATTTTCTTGTTAGTGCTTGTTTAAATTTTATACTATTTGTTTGATATTATTTGGATAGCTTCGTCATTTTATTTGTAAATATGAATCGGACTGTTGATTTACATGCTAATGAGTCTATAATGGTAAAACATAAAATTATGTCAATATGATTATTGTTATTTCAGAAATAATAAAAATTTCGAATCCATACATTTCATTTAAAAAAAAACATTAAATACAGCAGTATTAAAATACAGATTTCTGCCGCAAATTAACAGCCGCAAATTAACTGCAGCAAATTAGCTGCATCAAAATATTTTGATGTAAGAAATTTAAATTAAATTGAATGTTGCCTGGTGAATAAAATAGTCACTTGTAAACACATTAAAATCCATTAAGTAAAGTGTTTAAGTATATTGTAACTGTACAAAAAGTAATGATATCTAACAAAAACATAACTGTGAAAAAAGAGAGCCAAATTCTGTGAAAAAAAAATGATATGTAAGTGGGTGCAAAGTTCAAATAAAATTCACTCAAACTTACCTACTGAAGTATTATAGCATTGTTTAAATTGTTTAAAAATAAATATTATTAATATCACATTAATAATAAATCTAGAACTTCGCAAGTTTTTGATAAATATTATGCCTATCATTTTCATGTCTTTATAAAATGATGATGATAATATTAATAACACTGTCATTGCAATAATTTTTAATATTGTTATTATTATAAGCAAATGACTCGTGTTAAAGATTTGATAAACAAATAAACACACAGATACATTTCCCGCTCGTATTTGATTATCACTCTAGCGACCCCCACTCCCCGGAAACCTCAATACAGACTAAGGCCTGACAAAGAGACAGATACACTTACGCTTGTCCTTGGTCATCACTCTAGAGACTCCACCCCTTTCAAGAGCCTCAATACACTCAAATTAAGGCCTCCAAACATGAAATAACAAGTTTTGATATAATATGTAATTAATAAAGATAAATGTGTCTAAGGTAAAAACTTGCCAAGTTCTAGATTTATTATTAATATGCTATCAATAATTTATATTTTTAAACAATTTAAACAATGCTATAATACTTCAGTAGATAAGTTTGAGTGAGTTTTATTTGAACTTGGCACTCACTTACATATTACTTCCTCTTTTTTTTTTAAGTACTTGGCTTTTTTTTTCACAGTTATGTTTTTGTTAGATTAAATATTTAATGAAAAATGAGCAGCTCTATGAAATAAATTTTAACTGCGCATGTGCAAACTTTACCAAAGATTTTCTTTCATGATTTAGAAGTGAACTGTATAGAACAACAAATATAAAAGATCAGTCGAATATCTTAAAAATTATATCGACGATACAGTGAGATAAATTTTGGTTGTCTTCGAAAAGTGGCCAGATGATAAGAGATTTTCCGCAAATTGGCATTTTTTATTAACTGATTTCCAACAAAGAAGTTAATATTTAATGAATGTCAAAGTGTAGATTTGGAACGCATGCTTCGATTTTGATAATTCTAGTTTATGAAAGAACTAGCTGTTACCCGTGACTTCATTCACGCAACATTAAAATAATAATAAATACATTAGTTAAGCAAAATATTTCACTCCCGATAATTAAAAACCTTAATAATTAACTAACTCTTTATCACATTTCATAGGAGTTACTTGCGGTATTTTTTACGGTATTTTTTGTTATAGGGACCTTGACATAACTCAGTCTTAAAAAGTGAAATTTTGTGCCAAATAATCGCGAAAATGAAATTGCAACCAATGCAAAAAGGACAGCCAAATAAAATCGTGGAAATACACGAATTGGGTAAAAACAAATGCCAATTTTACCTGATAAACAATTTTACTTTTAACGCCTTTGTGAAACGTTTTAACAGCCATCCTTCAAAAAAACATTAATTGGAAATAGTATATGCTTTTTCTTTAAATTCAATTCTGCCTCCTTGGTTTAATGTATAGCTGAAACAAATCTTCTTTTCTAAATGACAGAATGTTGACAGGCAATTTTTGTTCTCCAGAATAAATTGATTCATGAAGTTTGAATATGTGAAAATATGTTTTTATTTTTCGGATAATTTACTGAAATCAAGATTTTGTTTTCACCATGTATTCAAAGTGAAAATAAATTCTGTTTTCCAGTTTATTGAGAAAATGGTGTAAAAAATATACTGATCTGTTTTATTTCTCCTTTTTTGTACACAAATATGGAGTAATTTACGTTCCGTTTTTAGAGAAACTTCGTTAAAAGTTACAGAAAAAAAATCTTGGCATCTAATTTAATTTTTTAAATTCTGAGAGTTTGTGTGACATCTTCGGATCAATGATAACCGGTATTAAGTAAATCGCGTTGCATTCGATAGTCTAGGAGTAGTTTCGAAATACAAACACACGGTCAGATTTTAATATAATAGATTCGTGTTCATTTTCCTTTTCTTAAAATTATGATGTGATTTTTAGCAGAAAACTCTCATCTGTATATAATGGATACTCATGTTTAATAACCAGTATAGATAAAAAAAAAACATTTAAATTTTTCGTTATAAATATGGCGTGAAACTCATCTACTTCATATGCTTACTGATCCTTGTATTATTAATGTAAGGGATTGAGTCACATTCATTTTAAAACATTTCGGAAATTTCCCGTTTTATTTCAAATATATATTTCCCCAGAGAAATCCCTTTTAAATGACATAATATTTGTTAATTTTCTTTTCCAGGCAATTAATTTCAATACTGGCATAGGGGAAATTATGTTATTTTAACGAAATAATATTAAATCTTTAGGTTTTATCAACAAAAATGGAACTATTAACATTCGTCATTTTTTTTTAGGTAATCGAGGTATTTCTTTTAGTTTTAAGAATGAAAATATTTTTTTCTCGCTATCCATGACATCATTTTCGACAAATATTGCGGAGCATATTATTGACATTTGCTAACCATTTTCTTTTGAAATATCTTTTTACTTTTTTTAAAATTTAAATAAAAAATACGGTATAGTTATATTAGCCGTGCGCAGACGGTAAAACACCACGTATTATTACCATACAAAAGAAAAAAAAGAAATAAATTGAAGAAAAAAAACCCAAGATAATTTTATTTCACCAATCAAAGCATATCCGCTTTATTTTCCATGTATGACGTCATATTAGCCTGTTTCCTATGGTTACGCATATTGAAACCTTGTATTATTATCAAAAACTAAAAAAAGTACGTTTTATTTCTAATAATATTATTTAATCTTTTTAATTCTTTAATTTTTTTATTTCATTTTCATTTTTCACGTGAAAATTTTTCAATTGAATCTAAATTGTAGAGCAAAAATTATTATTCTGGGTTTTTAATTAGTTTTGGCAACGATAAAGTATTAGCAACGGTAAAGTAAATTTAACCATTTTAAAATATTATACGAAAAAATGTCCATTTATTCTCTATGAAAATAACGAAATTTGGAATTATTAAGAAAAATATTTGAATAAAATTAACAAAAACCAGCCTATGTTCATAAGAGGGTTATAATCCACCTATATGCAAAAACACAGGATCATTAAATGCTCCATTTTGACGCTGGCTTCAGCCTAACATTTGCACACAATCAGATTTATAATATTACTAACTGTTACCCGTGACTTCGTTCACGTAACATTAAAAAAAGAATAAATGCATTAATTTAGTAAAACATTTCACTTGATAATTAACAACATATATAATTAACCAAAGCTTTATCACATTTTATAGGAGACCATATGGTATTTCTTTGCTATAGGGTCCTTCACATAACCCAGTCTTAAAAAAGTGAAATTTCATGCCAAATAATATATACAATCGCGAAAATGAAACTGCAACTAATGATAAAAGGAGGACCAAGTAAAATCGTGAAAATCGAGGAATTCCTCTTCGGAAAACGAAAAACAACACTCGCAGAATTCTTCTATACAACAGTGCATTTTAGGTGGTATTTGGTGTACAATTTGTATATGTGTGCATTGCTAAATGGGCATTATTATATTGTCTATTTGCATAGACATATGTTATATATTTCTTACTACATTATCTTATTTATGTATATATTAAATTAAGTGCTTCAGGCTAAGTGGCGTATATAGTGAACAAACTTCTTGTGGATTTTATACATTGATAGATATTTCACAAAGATATAACAATCTGAGGCGATTCTAAAATGTAAATAAAGGTTGCTAGAAAGTACTTTAAATTCTGCCCAATTTAACCTCGATATTTTCTCTATCGCGTCAAGAACACTATAAGCAAATAAATACCGACGACACAAATCTGATGATCTAAATTTACATATTTTTGTTAGTATATATAGGATTATTTTGATTTTTTTCATGCGCTTGAAATTTTTTACGCTTTCTCTAGGGTTAGGTGTCGAATAAATGTACTTTCTTGTTATTTTATTTTGCCATTTCTATTTATTCTATTTTCCATTCATTCCATTTATGGATACTGATTTAATTTACATATTCGTGTCAAAGAACATTCTTTAAAGTTATTATCAGGATTAGGATAGGATACGATTAGGGTTACGATTAGGAATAAAAATTGAACGACAATGGCATGACCAATTCAGGTTTAAAGTATGAACCAGGAAGTCTATTTACATCATGAAGCAATAAGAAAATTAGAAAATTATCGTCTGATATTTTTTAATATGTTTTACAGTCATAGTTGACATCAAAGGTGAGCGGGAAAATGATCATCTAAAATACCATTAAGTGTTTACCACGCAAAAAACAAATCTGGTTACAACAATGTATTTAAGTTTGCGCGAAATTTCACTTGATTAAAAAAAAAAAAAAAAAAAAAAAAAAAAAAACGCAAATTGACTATGGACCTAATTACAGACCCCTAACCTTCCTATTCTCGGAAATGTTCTACTTATATGTAAAAAAAAATCTACTATATAGAACGCGCTTTCACGTTTATAATGTTATGAATTGGCACGATTGGCTTGTTCAAGTTTACACAATGCGGCTGGAAGAAAAGATTCATTATTTTTTGATTTCTTCTTTGCTTTTGCATTACGCGAATTTGTTGGTAAAATCGATTTTCTTTTCGACAACATTGTTGTTTCTTAAGTTTAAAAAATATTGCAATTTTACTTAAACATTGGTTTAAAATCTATGCAATTTTTCTTATCCTACAAGACTTTACAAAAATCTATTATGAAACAACTTTAAAAAAAGCTATATTTAAAAAAGACAACAAAGTTTTTCCTATTTTAAAACTAAAAGAAATGTAAAATTAAATTCCGGTTCGAAACGACGATTTACAAATGTGTTTCGATTGTGGGAAAATGATAGAGGAAAAATGTTGTTACTTCGACACAATCATATTAAATCTTTAGCTTTTATGAGAAAAGCAACTTTCTTTTAAAAAATATAGTTATTTTTATTAAGATTTTCTGATTTTCGATACGGATAATTTTGCGATGCATATCATTGACATTTGCCATCCAATATATATATATATTACTTTTTAAATTTTAAATTAAAAATATGGTATCTTTATGTTAGCCGTGTGCAGACGATAAATCGCCAACCTATCCCATCATTCGTATTGAATTAATTAAAAATATAAATCTTTCACTCGTTTCATTTAAAACACAGAACTTTAATTTACAACACATACATTTAAAATACATATATTACGTACATATAAAATAATTCCTTTCATGTGAAAAAGAAAAAGAAAAAAAAAAGAGAAATTAATCACAAATAATTTGATAACCCAAGATCATTTTATTTCAACATCAAAACAAATCTGTTTTATTTTTCTCTGTATGACATCATATTCGCTTGCTTTCCATACTTACTCGTATTTATGCACTTTGTATTATTATCAAATATTTGAAAACGCACGTTTTATGTCTAATATGACATCATTTCATATTCTGTTTAATTCTTAAATAATTCATTTCCTTTTCATTTTTCACGTGGAAAATTTTCAATTGAAAATAAATTGTTGATTAAAAATTATTACTCAGAGGTTTATTTTATATTGGCAACGATAAAGTATTAGCAACGGTAAAATAAATTTAACCATTTAAAAATAAGCTGCAAAACCGGGCCCTTTGGGCCAAACCAACCAAACCAACCAACCATTTTAAAATATACGAAAAAATGTCCATTTATTCTGTATGAAAATAATGAAATTTTTAATTTTTAAGAAAAATATTGATATAAAATAAACAAAAACCAGCCTATATTCATTTGAGGGTTATAATCAACTTATATGCAAAGATACAGGATAATTAAATGCTCCATTTTGACGCTGGCTTCAGCCTAACATTTGCACACAATCAGATTTATAATATTATTAGGATTAGGATAGACTCGTTTCAGTGATTTTCAAAAAAGATCTAAAGCCTCAATAAAAAAGAACGAAAAATCATGCATCCAGTATAGATTATGAAACACTTTCCAACAGTAACAGAATCTTATTAAGACATTTAATTTTTCATACGATGAAATGAGATATCTAAATAACCAGTTTTAAATATACATAACTCAGTAAAAATCCATTTTCAGCAAATTTCTGCCCATATTCGAAATTTTTCGTGCAGCCCTACATATGATCTACAGGATTTGTAAACAACACGTAATACATTTAGAAATTACATAAAATTGCATATCACAGCGGAAAGAGCACTTCTAGCAATTACCCATCATATTCAGTCCTTTAACCGAATTCTCTTGTGCGACTCTTTACACGAACGATAAATCCTACGTACTCCATAATCTATAGAAAATAAGTTGTATTGAACCTTAGTGATCCTTTTTAAATTTCATTACGTTTCAAGTATCATAACATGTTCAGAATGTACTACAAACGATTTCCCCCCATAGATCATAATGTACACTCTAAATAAGAAAGAGTGACTATTCACTCCGGAGGAGTGGATATTCACTCTATCGCAGAGTCAAAATTTGCAAATTCAAAAAAAGAGTGAATACTCACTCTTTCAGGAGTGAGTTTTTTCACCCCTAATAGGAGTAAATAGTCACTCTTTCAGGAGTGACTAAAATTCTTGAATAAAAAAGAGAAACTCATTTTACACACGCTTGTTCGTAGGCGGTTACCCTCCTAAGTAGTAACCGAGCTCGTTGCTGCTTGACTTCTGCGATCGGACGAGAACTAGTACCTACAGCTTGCTACAGCCGCTTACAATTAAAAAACCTCTTATTACATTATTTTAGCTTTGTTTCTTTTGTGATATTCGAACACACTTATTAAATTTGTGTAGAAATCATAAATATTTACGGTGTTTCTCAACTGTGTAAATAAGAAACTGAAACCTTCTTTTTGTATCATATAATACAGAGACTGTTCGCACATTTTTTTAGACAAATTTGATAAATTATTTAAAAAAATGGAATTCTTTTAGAGGAAAAAATTCTGACAACAACTTATTATGTGTAATTTATATTATCGTCTGATACTTTCAAATTTATTCTTATTTCAAGATTGCGCATGCTAAAAAAGCTGTGAATGGGAAGATGCGTTTGCGTTTTTTTTTTTCTTCTTCCGAACAGAAGTATGCTAATTCCACAGTCTAAAATGATTGCAAAGCGCATAATATAAAAACTTTTTAGTGCGAAATAAACATAACAATTGATTGGAAAGTGCTATTCCAAAAATCAGTACATATACATAGTAAAAAGATACCAGTTGAAAAAAAAACAAGGAAAAAAAGAGCCCATTTCAAGGCGGAAAACGAAGTTTCAAGTAAGGATTTATGACTATCGCAAATTTATCTTACATCGAAAACATCCATCGATATCCATCGAAAGCATTATGCAGAATTAGAATCAAGAAACAAGATTATCATACAGATTATTTCAGAAAGCAATATTCATATTTTAAACGTTAAAAACAACAACGCCGAAATCGTCTAAAAAATGTGCGAACACCCGTCTGTACATTTCCGCTATGACAAAAATTCCGTTACAACAAAGCTGTTATTTATTTATTCATTCATTTTTTTCTTGCTAATAATGTTTCCATAATTAGAGCCCAATTAAGATTGTCCGAGGCCCAGGCCTGTTTACCAAATAGGCCCGTGAAGCCGAAGTTTACTCACTGAAATACAAAGGGGCCCTCAAATTTACTTTTCAAAACTAATTTTTAGGGGGAAAATTTCAGTCAGGGTAAAAAACGTTTTTTTTTTTCTTAAATTATAGCTGTTAAATTTTTCCTAAGATTATTTCCAACACATTTATACTCTTTTTTTTTCTATAATAAATGTTATAAAATCAGTGATTAAATGCAACGTTTTTCATTTCTCTTATGTTAATTTCAAACGTGCTAAAAATAACAGAAAATTTAATCTGTATAGTTATATTTTGTTTATATTCATAAAGAGGTTAGAAATTATATAAAATATGTAGAATAGGTTATTTAAATAAAGAGGAAAATAATTAGTATTCAGAGATATTAAATTTCTGTTTATAAAATAGAAGCAAAATTGTGTTGCAGCTAAGCATAAATTTACTTCAAATATTTGTTTTCCCTGCACTTTTCTTAGCATTGGCAAATCCTGCAATTTGTAAAGCATAAAATATATTTCCTATCCATAATTCTATCGATTCATTTATTATTTCAATGCCTTTTTCAGTTTTTTTTAAAATCGTGCTACTGTATATAAAGGATTTCATTTTAGGCGTTTCGTTTAAATAACGGAGATTACTGGGATTCTCATCCGTGAGCTGGCGCCATCTTGTGATTTTATTGGAAAAAACTGTTTTTCCTCACTCTTCAACGGAGTGAAATATTTCACTCTTGTCAACGGAGTGAACAGTCACTCTCGACAACGGAGTGAGATATTTCACTCTTTTCTAGAGAGTGGAAAGTTCCACTCTTTAAAGAGTGCATATTTATAAAATTCACTCCTAAAAGAGTGAAAATACCTCTCACTCTTCCAAAGAGTCAACTTCTCGCTCCTTCCAATTTTAGAGTGTAAAGGAATTATTTTGTACGTCCCTGTAATTGAACTATAAATGCTACTAATTGTAAACTCAGGTAAAAACATGCTGTCGTCCACCTCAATACCGCATATCAATTGCATTATGTTTGAACTATCGTAACATCAATAAAATGTGCCGCAAACGACCTTCACCCATAGACCATAATGTAATGGAATTCTTTTGTGTGTTCCTGTAAATGAACTATTAACGTTACACACTTCATTTTCAATACCGAACATTCTATAGTAAAATTCAATAATGTATAAGAATTTCATGACAATCCGAGTATATTTACGACAGTTAGAGCACGGACAGACCGACCGAATTCATAAACAATATTTAACTATGTTGGAAAATGTTAAAAATGAAATAAAAAATAATAATAAATTTAAAAATGGCAATTTCTGGAGAATCCTTATCATCCCTATTCTAGCTGCTTTAAGAAAGCGATTGAAAGTCAGCTCTCACTATCGCTAATATCTTTCTGAATGTTCACTACAGTGCTGGAAAAAAATATAAAACCGATAGAAAAATTTACAAAAGTCAAAAAGTAATGGAATTGTTGATAACGCAAATTCTATTTTTATTTGCATGATCAACATCGCGATAATACGCATAAACTTTGTTTAGAAAAACGGAAGGGGAAACATAAATTCTGCTAATATCTTACAACCAATGAAAAACAACTTGGAAAAAAGTATAAAGCCGATAGTTCTAGCCTCATTTGGCATAATGCCAGATTTGAGAAAGCAAGTCGCCATGAAAGCTTAGGTAAATGTAAACGTGTTACGTGCATTCATTTTGTATTTGGTGTGTTTAATACAACGTCAAGAGAAAAAAAGTTATCCGATGGTGAGCAAATTAAAATATTAACTTTAAATGATGCTGGGATGTTTGGTTCTAATATTGCAATAAAAATAGGAAGGTCCAAGGCTGCAGTAAACAGTTTTCTCGGAAATCCCGAAGATTACGGCAGTAAGAAGCGTGCAGGAAGACCGAAATCCTTAACTGTAAGGTAATCAAGACAAATCCGGAAGCTAGCTTGCGGACAAAAAAATGTCGTCTGCACAAATTCAAGGACAGTTACAATTACCATGTACAAACCAAACGGTGAAATGTTTTAAGTAACAATACCATTGTTCAATTTAAAAAAATTAAAGGAAAACCCCCTCTTTCTAAGCACCACAAAAATGCTCGCTTAGACTTTGCACGAAAACATTTACCGAAGGCACAAATTGGAGAAATGTTGTTTATTCCGATATAAAGAAATTTAATTTCGATGGACCCGACGGCTATAAATATTTTTGGCATGATTTACGACAGGAACCTCATATTTTTTGAAAGCGTCAATTTGGAGGTGGCTCGGTAATGGTTTTGGATACATTTGCTGCCTGTGGAACCACTCCAATTGTTTTCATGCATAACAAAATGGATTCAGTTATGTATCAAGATATGTTAGGAGATAATGTATTACCCATTGCTCCTGTTATAACTTCAGGAAACTCAAAATTTCAGCAGGACAACGCCTCCGTTCGTGTTTCGAAGTCAACTAAATCTTGGCTGGAAGCTAATCAGGTGAAATGCCTTCAATGGCCAGCTCGTAGCCCCGATCTGATTGTAATAGAAAATCTTTGGGGAATTTTATTCCGAAATGTTTACAATAATGGACGACAATTCAATTCAAAGTTAGATTTGATGAATGATATTAAAAACTGCTGTAACAATATTGATGCAAGTACTTTGTGTGGTCTGATAGATTCAATGAACAAGAGACTAGTCAAAGTCTTCGAAAAAAAGGGTCTCACATCGATTATTGATGAAATACATGTATCGACTTTATAATTGTTTCCAACTTTATTTGTACAGGAAATTTCTCTTAAGTCTATTAACCTTTTATTAATGTATTTATTAATGAATTTTTTTTTTTTTTACTTCCTTGTAGCATATAATATATATGGATGAAATTTCATAAATGTTCCATCTTTTGTTTTTTAATTATATAATATTTTCAAGTGGATTTATAATTTTTTCCACCACTGTATATTGGACTAGTCTTTTTATGTTAATTGCTCTATAGAGTTGGCTACCAAACCATGAAAAAAAAATTTTAGAATCGTACGCGCACGCGCAGTTAAAAATTGTTTAACACAAATACTGATATTTCATCCAATATTTAATATATTTTTTATATTATAATTTTACTACGTTGTTTCTACTGTTTTTTTTTTTTGTTTTTTTTGTCAAATTTTCTGAAAGTGACGCAAAATTTGGTTAAAAACTCTGTATGCTAAAAGCAAAAAATATGCGAAAATTACTTGATTTTTTTTTTTAAACTTTATATCTTCTTCGATAGACATTCGATTCTTACACAAATGAACATAAATGTTGTACAATATTCACATAGTCATGTGCTGTAGCTACAGATCATCTCGAGCACTTTATTTTATAGGGTGATTTCAAATATTATTTTTTTCTTCAATTTGTTGTTCCTAATATCCCTCATGATCAAACCTTTTCTGAAAAATATGAAGTCAGACATTTTATTTATATTCCGAAAGTTCCAGAAGAATTCGTCAAACATTTTTCTAGATATGCAACAAAATGTGTAAAATCGTAAGCGTCCGGTGATTTGTGGCATTATAGGGTGAAACCCCCAATAAATGACACTTTAAATATTCTTTCTTGTTCAAATCACTATTACAAAAATTTAAATCTATTTTATACTTACCTTTGCTTTTGAAAGCAGAGTAGAGATATAGTAAAAAAATATTGTTGTCAAAATTTTGAAAAATTACACATTTTATTATTAAAAATAAATTTTATTTATAAATAGGGTAAAAAAAACTCTAGTAACTGACACAATCCCTATTTTGAAACACCAATAACTGACACAAAGTGACCCAGTGACTGACACTTTATTTTAAAAGATTAAAATGCTTTAAAAAAATTTATTCTTTATTATAAAAACAAAATACATTAATATTTATTATAAAAAGTGGGATTTAGTAAGCTGTACTGCATTATTAGTACTACAGAATATATAATAAGAGTATATAGCAGTAATATTTAGGATTGCATTATTAGTAATCCAATAACTGACATCTGGTGTCAGACACTGGTAAAACAACTTAAATTTTAATGGTGTTTACTACAAGATAAATTTAATTTATTATTATGCATTGTTAAAAGTTCAAATAATATATTTCAATTTCCTTTAATATAACTAATAACTAACACCTCTGTCAGAGACTGGTAAAATGAAATTCTAGGAACCAATAACTGGCACACCCCATTAAACTAAAAATTAAATAACCATAAACCCTAAATAATGGCCCTAATATATCATATGCATCTTTAAACTAATTTCTACTAGCATAACTTAAAGAAAAAGTTTAGGATGATTGCATTACAAATAGATTAGAAAAACATTTCCTTAATTTTAGAAATAAGATGGTTTCTTCAAAATGGCACTTTTTGTATTCTCAAAAGTTTCTTCTTCATTGAATTTTCTCTAGAGGGGAATATATTGACTCCAAAATAAAAATAAGTGTCTCATTTGCGACTAGATAACATTACTTTGTAGAATTTTACAACAAAATGCTTATTTGAGTAAGATTTTTGCTCAAGTGTCTGTTACTTGTTAGGTGTCAATAACTGGGGGTTTCACCCGTGTGTATTTTTAGGGCCACGTCAAATAATTGGCAATTTCTCATTTTACTAAATTATAATGAAGGCAAAATTTACGTATTTTTTATACTTTTGTTAAAAAAAATGCTCACTATTTGTAAATATATAATTCGAAACATTGTTGCTCTCATAATTAGTTCTTAGATGGGCCTTATGAAAGTATTTCACTTTATTACTCTCAAATATACCGTTTGACATCCACCTTGTTCATTTATGATTGTTTTTAGTTTTCAGCGTACATAAGCATTTAAGTGTTGGAAAATAACTTGTTTTAAGCTATATATGTGAAATTAAAATCTTTTAGTGTGACATGTAATTTTTTAATATAGAAAAAGTGCGTTTTCCATGGGTATGGTGCAAGTGTGTTTGTTCCCAGAGGAAATGATGGGAAGTAAAATTGCAGTTAACAAACACTGAGGGTTTCAGAGGCGGTATTCTATATTCTTTAGGGTTTTTATTTAAATAAAACCAATTTGAAATAATAATGTTTTTAAACATGTCTTTTATTTTTACCTCAAAATCAAAATACTTTTTTTTTTTTTTTGCAATGTGGCTTTAATTATTTTACCACTCACTGTATGGTGTAGAGCATAATAAATTCATAAAAGAGCTGCTGAGAAATATATGTATATATTCCTGTTTATGTATAGTTAATTGCTAGAAAAAACATTTTCACTTGTATTTTGCTTTTCTCAGCTGAATTTACACTGCGGAATATATAAAAATCTATAGATCATGTACAGGGTAGTAAAACATATTTGAATGTATTACCGTATATTGTATAAATTGCTGAGTTTCACATTTTGCATTGATTTTTTAAATTCTTATTTTCTGATTATCGTCTATTATTATCTAGTTTTTATTGTCTTATTTATGTATCTCCTTTCATCGTATCAAAAGATGAAGTTTATTAATGATATTCTGGTACTGTTGAATAGTATTTCATAAACTATGTGTGACGTATGATTTTTATTTCTTGTTCATGGTTTTATGGGTTTCAAGCTAAAAAAAATATTTAAAATGCTATGTGGTTGCGCCTAAGTTTTACAGTTCTTCAAAGGGTAAACAGAAGAGATTGAAATAACATATTGTGCGTTTATTTCTTGAATAGCGATTTTATAATTAAAAAAAAATAATTTTTGTCGCATTAGTGTTTGGTTAAGTAATTTTTTCATAAGAGATAGCAGAAGGTGTAAAACATAAAAAATTGTAGTTCTTAAGTCATAATTTTGGAAAGTGTTTCATAATTTGACGAGGAAGTATGATTTTTTTCTTTCTTGTTTTCAATTCCTCTCTAGGTGACATTGTTTTAGACCAGAACTGTCCAGAACCTAATGGCATGTTTGCTGATCCGAAAAACTGTAGTTCATTTTATCACTGTGACGATGGTGTGGCATATCATAAAGCTTGTTCACCACCCCTAATGTTCAACCCAGAAAAAAATACTTGCGATTGGCCAGATAATGTGAAGTGTGGAAAAGGTAAGAATTTATTTATAACTTTTCTATTACTATTAAATCATCTTGTAGGAATTGGTAGGTCAGATGCAAAATCGTGCATGGCAATCCGTATGGTATTTGAAGTTATTTTATTAACATAAGAGTCCAGAGTGGAGAAGCCGCGCATGCGCGGTAGCATATTGCTGCTTATTTTACTGTTTATTACTGTTAATTTTACGGTATAATACTGGCAGCTGGGGTGCTAGTATTATACTGTAAAATCAATACTTTTTTTTTCATTTTTTTTTTGCAGTGTACTAGATCTGAATAAACGCGTTTTAAAACACATTACCCTATTTCCCATACCAGTACATTTGCTCCATTCCAATTTATATAGACGACTTCGTTGTCAACTATGGCCGGGGTCGCAACTTCAAAAAGAGGTGCAGACTTGACTCAAAAGCAATTAAACAATATACTGAAGATAGGAAGGAACTACAGGGTGATTTTTTTTAAAGTTGTGAAAGTAAAACCCTATAACAAAAGAACCACTGATCCAAATGACTTAAAATTTCACCAGTATGCTCCCAAAGCAATGGGAATTTTTTTTGGCGTGGTTAAAAAAAATCGCACCGACAGATGGCGCTGTACATGCAGTAAAGTCGGGAAACGAACTTGTGCCTGGCACACGCACATTGGCGATAAAAACGTGAAGTACGCACACCTCGTGTTCATTATTTTACGGAAATCCTCGCAATGACTGCGCCATTGACGGACCGTGCGTTGCTAGTGAAACTGTATTATCAGAATAATGACAGCGCAGCAACTGCTCTTAGGAGATTTAGGACACTTAAGAATTCAAGAAAAGGTCCAATTGCGATAGAGAACCTACGGAAGATGGTTTCTCAAAGTACCGTCCATTGCTTTCCTCCCACAGACGATATTCTTTGTGTCTGCTACCTTACAGCGCCATCTGTCGGTGCGATTTTAAGTTTTTTTTAACCATGCTTAAAAAATTCCCATTGCTTTGGGAGTATGCTGGTGAAATTGCAGGTTATTTGGGCCAGTGGTTCTTTTGTTATAGTGTTTTACTTTCACAACTTTAAAAAAATCACCCTGTATATACACTACAGTCTAAATTATTTACAATAAAAGAAGAAAGATCTTAAAATATCTGTAAGTAAACTTCGGTAGGCTGTCTAGTTACATAATTTCACCCATACATCTTCTCGTACACCTTCTCGTTTGCCGTTTTTCGAATCCACCGCTAAATCATTCGTAACTACTGTCACGTGGGCAAAACTTAAACAAGCACCACTGGTGCTGCCATTTACTGAGAAACGGTGGGCTCACTGGATATAGGAGATCTCCACATACATTTACATTGAAGAGACCAAGAATTTTTTTCAAACAAGTGTTCTGTGCCATCATAAAAAATATTTTAAAAAAAATAATTTTACCGAAACAAAATTCAAGCTATTAATTAGTTTTTTTGTAAGTTTTAAAATGCATTATGCGTTCACACATTTCAAAAATATTTTCTCCATTTTTTTACTTTCTTCTATCTTTACAAGAAGAAAGTATTGGATTCATGAAAATTTTCGACTTCCGGTTTTCGACGGATTTATACGTTTTAGAAGGTCCTGAACACGATTTGACTATTTTTAGAAAATATCTGTCTGTGACTCTCTCTGTCTGTCTGTATGTGACAAAAGTTTTGTGGGCACTCTATCTCAAGAACTAATGCACGAAATTTAATAAAGCTTTATTTTCAGTTAGTCCCTGATATAAATTGGTACTGATTAGTTTTTGGTGAAAATCGGTCGACAGGTGGCGCTGCTATGCTGCATTTTTTTTGCGATTTCCGTAAGAACTAATGCACTTATTTTCATCAAACTTCAGATTCAGTTAGACCTTGACATAAATAAACGCTGATTACGTTTTGGTGTAGATATCCTAGCAGGTGGCGCTGCTATATCATCTTTTTCTCGATTTTTACGATAGCTATATCTCAAGAACTAATGAACGGAATTTCATCAAACTTCAGATTCTGTTAGACCTTGACATAAATAGATGCTGCTTACGTTTTGGTATAAATTTCCCCATAGGTGGCACTGCTATGCTACTTTTTAGGGTTTCGTTCATCTCACGAAACCCTATTACTCCCGCTCCGCTGTCTGCCCGTCACAGAGCCATTTTCAAAAACTATATAACTTATAGAGTTTAAACTTTGTGTATATATAGATGAATACCAACTGTAAAGAGCTCAAAATATTACAATTTGAAAAATTCGTATTATTTTAATAAATAGAGATAAAAAAACAAAATTCTAACAGCCTTTTCCTATTAAATTGAAACATTTTTCATTATAGCAGATGCCAAAAATGGAAAATCCACAATGAAATTCATTCTACAATAATTAATTTTCTATCAGACGATTTTCTCGTAAAAAATGAAAATGAAATAAAAAGTTTCACCAATTGAAAAAAAAGATAAATTTGAAATAAAATTGATTGACGTCATAGTGGTAATAAAACGAAAAATGTCTAAGATTTCTCAATAATACAAGGAGTATGTATGTACACAAAGCAGATTAATATCACGCCCTTAGAGAATTAAAAAGGAAATCTGACGTCCTATTGGAAGTTTAACGAATTTTCAAATGTTTGAGAATAATACAAAGCGAGTATCAATATGAGTAATAGAGAATAGTAAATATATGAGTTTGAGAAACATATTGAATCGTGATAAAAATCCGATTATGGAAATATTCGCATATTTTAACATTTTGAAGGTGTACAATTGGTTTAATTTTGAAATTATTTTTTTAAATATGGCATTTACTTCGTATGACGTATATTATTATGACAGAATATAATAGCGGGCTTCGCCCGCTATCCGGCTGGTTTAGATATTCGAAAAAACAAACAAAATAGACCGATAAAATTTTTACTTTATAAAAAACATGACTTTTTTGTTTTTGTTGTTGTTGTTGTTGCTAAATGATATTTATTTGAATTTATTAAAGAAAGGATAAAGTTTTTTGAAAGGAATACTAAACGAAACCCTTTGAGCGATCTTCGATCACACTTATCCACTTGTTTCATTATTATCACGATAACCATATCTCAAGAACTAATGCACAGATTTTCCACCAAACTTCAGCTTCAGTTAGACGTTGACATAAGTTGTTGTTGATTAGATTTTGGTCTAAATTTCCTAACAAGTGGCGCTGCTATGCTACATTTTGCAGGATTTACACGATTTTAGAAATAGTCATATCTCAAGAACTAATGCACCGAATTTAATAAAACCTTTAGATTCAGTTAGATCTTGATATAAATTGGTGCTCATTATTTTTAGTGTATGCGAAATCTTTGTGAGATAGAAGAAAGTTTTGGGATTAGCACTTCCGACTAGTTACAAAATGTCTGTCTGTGACTCTGTCTGTATGTGACAAAAATTTTGTGGGCGCTCTATCTCAAGAACGAATGCACTAAATTTAATAATTTAGTAAAACTATGTTAGTCCCCGATATAAATTGGTGCTGATTAGTTTTTGGTGAAAATCGCCCGACAGGTGGCGCTGCTATGCTGCATTTTTCGCGATTACCGCAATAGCCCTATCTCGAGAATTAATGCACGGAATTTCATCAAACTTCAGATTCTGTTAGAGCTTGACATAAATAAATGCTGCTTACGTTTTGGTGTAAATTTACCAACAGGTGACGCTGCTATACCATTTTTTCTTGATTTTTACGATGGCTATATCTCGAGAACTAATGCACGGAATTTCATCAAACTTCAGATTCCGTTAGATGTTGACATAAGTTGTTGTTGTTGATTAGGTTTTGGTCTAAATCTTCCAACAGGTTACGCTGCTATGCTGCATTTTGCCGGATTCACACGATTTTAGAAATAGTCATACCTCAAGAACTAATGCACGGAATTTAATAAAATTTTAGATTCAGTTAGACCTTGATATAAATTGGTGGTGATTCTTTTTAGTGTATGCGAAATCTGTGTGAGATAGAAGAAAGTTTTGGGATTGGCACATCCGACTAGTTTTTACTGGCACCAAACTCTGAATATTCGTTATAAATTGACATCTTAATAGATTATATTGCTAATTTGAGAACTTTAATAAACCACCATTCCAAATGACTGCACAGATTTATTGTAGTATGTATCAAGATTGTCCTTTAATGATCGTGGGAATTTTGAAAAAAAAAAAGAATAAATAAATTGCATGCAACATTTTAAAGATGTATAAACTGGGGAAAATTTGTCTTGAAATAAAAAATGCATTTGAAATATATCATGTTTAACTTATTTTTAAGAAGTATGAAAACACACTTTTTTTTTTCAAGTATGACAATATATTTTTGATCATTTAGTTAAATTTTAACAACAAATTTAACACAAAATCAAATAATTTGTATATTTGGTCGTTTTTTTGCTCTTTCAAAAGTTCACCGTCTCCTTACAAAACGACAAGAATACCGACATTATTAAGACTGGCACCTTGTGTTTTAAAAATAACTAAACATATTACATCTGAATAACAACACTTAAATTAAAAAGACATTTAAAATATCAGACATTGAATAACACTAAAAAACAATACATTAGTATCAAATACTAAAATTAATTAGAGTTGATGTTTCCCGCATTATAAAAACTCTTTAGTACAAATATCAATCGAAAAACAAAGCTGTTGTTTACACTTGCTAACGTTCAAAATTATGCATTTAAGGTTGTTTTCAAATGATCTGCTGAACAACGCAAAACTTTGACACAATTTCTGACTAATATCTGAACGCAAAGCCATACAATTTGCTGACCTGACTGTTGAAGCGATTTGGAATCGAAATGAGTTTTCCATTTTCTGATAAATAAATTACTTATCGAGTTATAAGCTATTCGTGTCACGTGACAACCTGTTTTCATCCTTTTTGGCGATGAAGCATCGGGAATTCGGTTCAAAACGCCGACTTTGACAGTGTTTTTTAAAAAGATCATCTGTCTTTAACAAAAAATGGAAAACGTGTTTCGATTACAAAGTTTCTGAATTACAATACCTGCCCATTTCATGTGTTTCTGAACAAAAATGAATTTAAAAATGTGTGTGAAAGTAGGCCCTTTGGATTTGAGAGAACAGCCTTAAAATATCAATATTTGATTTAATATTTTAAATGCATAATTTTGAACGTGAACATGCGTAAACAACAGCTTTGGCTTTCGATTGATGTTTGTACTAATGAAGAGCTTGTATAATGCGTGAAACATCAACTGTAATTTATTTTAGTATTTGATATCAATGTGTTGTTTTTTAGTTTTATTCAATGTCTGATTTTAAATGTCTTTTTAACACTTAGTTTTATTGTAATATGTTTTTCTTTTAAAATATTTCTCTGTTTATACTTATATTTATTGCTGTTATTTTTTCTTTTCAGACTGAATACTCGAAGCTATCGTGTGAAGGGAAATAAAATAAGAGAGAAATGTCAAACAATTAACATAAAAGAAAAAAAAACACTGGTTATCGTTTTACCTTTGTTTATATATGTAGGTTGTTGTATATATTACTTATTATATTTCTGTTATCTTGGTTATTGGTGAGGTGTTTTATTAAGAACAAATTTGTATTTGTCCTGTTTAAAAAAATCAGTGTTATTGTTATTCATAAGAGATTGAATTCATTATATAACAAGTATTTTTACTGGACTTTTATTGGTGAGAGTTTCTTTATTTCTTTTACATTGATGCATATATAATTAAAACTTTTAAATGGTATTTGTCTATTTTTTATACACTAAAAAGCATTACATCATTTTAAATCTCAATTGTAAAAAATAAATTTCTTGTTACCATTATATTACCCTGTGGTGTGTTATAAAAAATAATATTCATCGATAGCAGATAGTTATTTGAAGTATAAATTCTAAAGGCGGAAACAGACAATCCGGCTGTTTGCCTAGCAAGCAATTCCACACTACTCTCGCTCTCAGGGCGGATCGAACAAAGATGAAAATACGGCGCTAACACTGCGCCCTCATACGACAGATTTTTAAGTGTTACTGATCTGTAACATACCCCGGACCGTTGAAACCTGTAGGATTTCAAAACACTACACTAATGCACAGATATAAAATTACGCAATACCACAATTATATAATGATGCAAAAGAGAGATGTAATAACAAAAAGGAATGATGAAAAAAATATATATTTTTCACAATATTAATACAATAAAACATACTATAAGAATTAAACAAAACAAATATATTCAAAACACAATTATATATATATATATATATATATATATATATATATATATATATAATAGTTTTCATAAATTGGAAAAAGACAAATTCTTCTAACATTTCTTTTTAAATATTGTACCGTGAAATAGACGAATGTACACTACTCTAACTCTTTTTAGGTACATTAGTAATTGTATAAATACGTAGCACCTGTAGTCGTCTGATCCGTCCGTCTGTCCGCATATAACAGCGCAAAAACTACTCAAGCGAATAGTTTGAAATTTAATATATATAATCAATCATAGCATAATTTTGTCGAGTCATTTCATATTTTATGAAAATATAATCAAAGCTTTAAAAGATATAAATAAAAGTTTTCTTCCTTCTATTAAATCCTATCATACGTAATTAATTTAATGATATCCCACGGTAGGTAATGATGCTAGGTTGCCATGGTGATTACGTCATATTTAAGATGGAACCATATTATTTCTGTATTACTAAATTTAAAAACCGAATTTGTATACTAAAATTGTTTAATTATAGTAATCATATAATCTACCAATAGTTTTTTTTAATAGATATTTCCGGAGAAATAGATATAAAATGGAAAGGAGTCTAAATAGGGATTTCAAGTTCTGAAATTTTCAAAACTAGACATAAGTTTCCCATTGGAATTTTCAGTAAATGTCAACAAAAGATAAAATGTTGCCAACTTAAAATGTACTTATTTTACTAAGGAAATTAATCATATCATAATAACAGACGATATAATTCCTTTTTTCAGTGAAATAACAACGATGTCTTTTTTTTTACATTAACTTGTATTGAATATTTGCGCATAGAACAATTTTAATGTAACAGAATTGTAATTAATTGTTTGTAAAAGTGTATTGAAACTTAATTTCATAAAATAAAATTAATATCTATAATATGAAAATGTGCACATAAAATAAATTTTGTATTCATGAATTTTTGCATAAAAGTGCAACAGTTATTGCACCAAGATATGAATATTTATAAAACTAGTTATAGTACGAACGCAGCTCATTTGTCACGTTTGACGTGCAATTTCCAACTTGTGCTTACAAGAAATATCTCGAAAATCCTACCCGTGACCCATTTTCACTGGCATATTTTCATCTTTGATTATTACGAGTGAATCTACAGTTATATTATCTTTAGTTATTTGTCATTTATTACGCTATTTTAAAGTGTTTAGATAATCTCTCCTCCAAAATTTCCATACTTTTTGACAGTATTTTGTTCAAAATCTCTAAAACTTTTCTTGAAAAATCCAAAAAATGACACAAAAACACAGTTTAAAAGAGTTTGTAAGATTAAAATTAACTTATTTTAAAATTCCTTAAAAAAATTATGAATTGATTGAAATTTAAAGAAAATTAAAGGAAGGTCAGTGTTTACTTTCTTTTGATGTGTAAAAATCGATGTATTTTTGGATTAAGGAAATTAGTTATTTTTCATTGTTTATAAGGAATTACACACTTATTGAATAACTAATTAGTTATATATCATTACTTTATATTATTAGTCAATAATATATATACAATGAAACATTTAATATATGAAAAATGGGTATTTATTTTTTTGACGTTCATTGTTTTATGCATATATCTCCATTTCAGATTAGATGCTGTTTCAGTATCACCTGTTTATATGTTATGTATAAGACTTCAAAATCAATGGACAGATAAAATTTGTATATAATTATGTATCACCCACATAATTACATAGAAAACTGAAAGCGTACACTTATAAAAAGCCCAGTTAAAAATTATACGTCAATTAAATAGTGTAATAAATGTAACTGAAGGTAACAAAACCAACATTCGTCATACATAATAAATTATGTAAAATAAGGCATCGGGAAATAACTTGTTGAGAATAGCATAATATTAAAAAAAGTTTAATTAATAATATATTTCATACATGCTCAAATAATTAATGCATTTTTTTTATATTATAGAAAATGTATTTAAATAACACACTGAAACTTATATGTAATAATTAATCAGATAGGTTGCATCAGATAGGTTTGTTTGAATCTTTAGAAACATTTAGTGCATTCTATCATTGGCTTACTAAATAAAGTTACTAAATAAAGATTTTAGTTGTAAGAATTGTGAGCATAATAATTGTATTGGATGAAATGGACTGTAGAAAATGGTGTTCTTTTTTATGGTTTTATTAACACTCAATCACAATATGGACGCACAAACATAAATTTGATTGATTTCCACCGCGTGATTTGGATGGAGTTTACAAATATGTGCGGACGCTTGTTCGGTCCGACTGCTTCAAAACGTTAGGAACAGAATGCTCGCTAGGTGGAGCCAATGCTTAACAGATTGCTCGCTAGGTGGAGCCAATTTACTTCCGGGATGGAACACGCCGCCCGAGGATGAAATATGAAATATTTTAGCAACTGATTAAAACATAACATTCTTGATATTTTGTTGAATTACAAACGACACTACAATATAAGATAATCAATCTGTAGCAACAAAACAGAAATATAAGCAGCGCCAAGCTGCGCGCTTTGGGCTCACCGGTATTCTACTACTACAGGTGCAGATAGTAGTAGTTTGCCGTGTACGAAGAATTATGAGCGGGTATCGAAAACAGTAAAAATGAAAGGAAATTTTTATAATTAAGTTGGTTTGATGGGCGGTTTTTTTTGTTCTGATTACGGCAAGAATAGTAACATTTCCACCAACGGAGATGCAATGACGGTTGTGAATAATGATGAGTGGGCAGAACCTGCAGATCCTGTATGGCGAGAATAGTTTTATTTTATTCGACTGATACTATGTTCTGTGCTTAGAAAATGGCTGATAAATCATATAATGATTTTTTTTTTTTTTTAAACAAGAATCTCCTTAATCCCCAAAGAGAAGGTTTTATTATCTTACTCATGATAAGTGCATATTTAAAACATCGATTGTTCACTTCTGATTCTTAAAAAAAAGTGGATCTATAAATATGAGAATCCATTATGAATATAGTTTTTCCAAGAAAAATTCTTTATAAATAAAGATTTTCGAAGCTGGATTTGTTTTATTTGCATCCACCTCTTTTGTTTTGTTTTTTTAGGTCACTTCAGGTAATATTTTTGCTTTTATTTTCTTTGTTCTTCTTTATCAAGTTTATATGAATATTTATTTAACGAATCATTTTTAATGATGATTGTCATGTCGGCGTGGTCTTTTGCGGCCATAACTCAGTGTACTCGATACTATAGTCTCCTTAATGATCACGAAATATAATTATTGGAATATTAATATTATTTCAGTGTTAAAAGGAACTGTATGATAATAGTTCTTCCTCTTTTTTGTCCAACCACCACAGTCCAATCACCACAGTTCAACCACCACAGTCCAACCACCACACTCCTCAACAAGGAAATTTGGAATTCATCATTGGGAGTTTTCAATAGTTTCTTGAAATTATTTAATTCTATAGACGAACTCTTAAAAGTTAGTGGCATTATCAGAAGTCAGTGTAGCTACCTTTCCTAGCACAGAATCTTTTAAGCGCGATGATAAATGCAGCAGTGGATAACTAGCTTACTATCTGTAGATGAATAGCCTTGGTAGCAGTCATGCATATGAATATGGCCACATAAACCTTTGAATAAATTCCCTTTCTCTGATTTTTGTATTCTATATGGAACGGACAAAAAAATCTACACCCGAATTTAGAAATGTTGAATTAGGTGTCACACGTTCTGAAGGAAAGTTCCCCATTATCTGATCTAGTGCCTTGGATTTATGTCTGAAGCATGTGACACAAGTATGCACTGTTTTACGGGCCATGCTTTTAGCTTTAATAGGCCAATATTGCATACGGATTTGATGAATCAATTCTTGAGAACCTATGTGCAAGTACATTTTATGAAAATACTCAAAAATTAATTTAGTGAGCTTGTGGTCATTCGGTAAAATGAATTGATGTTTGGCATCAAAAGGCAATTTAGAATTTGTTAATCTGCCACCGACCCGAAGTAAACAATTTTCATCCAAAAATGGATCTAAAGATTTTAACTTACTACACGAAGGAACGCTTTCTCCCTTTCTTAAGGCAAGTAATTCACAATTGTACTTACTATCCTGGCCTTTTGCTGAACAGAAATTGGATGCTAAATCTCATTTCGCTGCTAGTAAGATACTTACAATTTATTCCTTTATGACGACAAGCATTAATGAATCTGAAAAGATAACTACATATGCGTATTAATTTAATAAAATTAGAAGATTTATACAAATCATCAATAAAGTCGTTAAGCGATTGTGAGCAAATTAATATCATTTTTAAATTATCTTTGGTATTCAATGTCCATGGGCGTTGGAAATTCACTGGTTGGTACAATTTCTTGTTAAAGAAAGTCTGGACCAAACCACCACAGATCATTGTTCATGATATCCTTGGCATATGCACCTCTGGAGATAATGTCAGACGGATTGTTTTTGGAGGATACATGGTTCCAATCGCAATTTTCAGAAATCGATTGTATTCCTGTGACTCTGTTGGCTAAGAAAGTCTTTAGTTTGTGAGGTGGAGTGTTGATCTAACATAGCACGATAGATGAATCTGTCCATAGCCAAATCTTGTCAAATTGTAATTGTAAGATGAGAATTAGTTTTTTAACCAGTCTTGCTAAAAGTAGAGCTGCGGACAACTCTAACCTTGGAATTGTCACTGGTTTTAGAGGAGGTGGGGGGAGCACTCGGGACTTGCTATACAAAAGATTGGAAATAAAATGTCCAGATGTGGAGAGACACCGTATGTAGACTGTTGCCCCAGAAGCCTTTCCAGAAGCGTCAGCAAAACCATGAATGTCTAATTTTGCAATGTTATCTAACAAAACATGCTTAGAGTGCAAACATGATTTATTTCTGTTAATTTATTCAAGAATTTTTCCCATTCTCTCAGAGAATATGAAGGTAGCTGTTCATTCCAGTCAAGGTTTAATTGCCACAGATTTTGCATAAATATTTTGGCTTTAGTAATAATAGAGCCAATCAGGCCTGAAGGATCGCAAATTTTTGAAATTTCTGACAAGACCTCTCTTTTAGAATATTTATCCTTATGATTTCGATTAATTTTGAAAATAAAATGATGGACTCAATTGGAAAAGCATTGGAAATTCAAGTCAAAGTTTCTTAGGCTCGATCATTGGCCTCGACAATTTTTCACTCAGTTGAAAAAAAATATTAATACGTATGATATCTTTACCAATTAGTATGATTGTATTAAATAATAAAGTTCACTTCGAAAAGTTGCAGACAGGAGCAGTATATGAAATATTTAAATAAATAATTTTTCGATTAAGCAAAAAAGAAAAATTAATTTGCAATATAATTTTTCTATTCAATACTTTTTCGAAATGGAAGAAACTTTTTACACTCTTTTCTTATTTATTTATTTATTTGTATGTAACGATCGAATATTGTAATCCAATGTCTAATTTTGCAATGTTATCTAACAAAACATGCTCATAGTGCAAACATGATTTATTTCTGTTAATTTATTCAAGAATTTTTCCCATTCTCTCAGAGAATATGAAGGTAGCTGTTCATTCCAGTCAAGGTTTAATTGCCACAGATTTTGCATAAATATTTTGGCTTTAGTAATAATAGGGCCAATCAGGCCTGAAGGATCGCAAATTTTAGAAATTTCTGACAAGACCTCTCTTTTAGAATATTTATCCTTATGATTTCGATTAATTTTGAAAATAAAATGACGGACTCAATTGGAAAAGCATTGGAAATTCAAGTCAAAGTTTCTTAGGCTCGATCATCGGCCTTGACAATTTTTCACTCAGTTGAAAAAAAATATTAATACGTATGATATCTTTACCAATTAGTATGATCTCTATAATAAAACCGCATGTCATGTGACTGTCATCAACAGTTCCGGGATGCCGCTTCACTTTTTCATATGCCAGGCAGCCATTTTTATTCAAAATTATTTTTTCTAATAAAACTGCATAAAAGTTACATTTTTAGAAAGATCGTTCAAAATAAATTAATATTTGAGAGATGACTTACGTTCAATTATGTATACATTCTGCAATAACTTCAGTTTCAATTAGGTTCGCTGTTCAAATTCTCTATCCATGAAAGTAAACAACAACAAAAAAAGATTCATTCGTTGTGAACGTTTAAAATATTAAACCATGAATTTTTGGACCCCTGCCTGGTGTAAAAAAAATAATCAGCACCAGTGAGGCAGTCAAAGTTTACCATAATTCTGTTCCATACAACTCAACTTCCTTCGGATCTTTTCTTGATGTAAGTTGAACTCCGTGGTTGAACTCATGTAATAATATTTAATGGATCAAATTTCGAAACAAATTGTCAGCTTTTATTTTTCGTGTGTATTAATTAGAAACGATATTTTAATTTTGAAATCAAATGTTTTGATTTATGATAATATTTCTTATTTATCTATTTTCTATTTTAAAGAAAAATGTGAACGTATTTTAAATTGGAACAGCTGTCACGGACGCACCAGGGTTGGCGGAATTTTTGTTTTGCGCCATTTTGGCGAGAAAATCCCATTTTCAGGTACCTATTAGAGATTACTAAAACAGCATATACTTTTATTTTATTATGAAATAGTTTATTTTATATTAAAAACACACACACAATGATTAATTTATTATAAAGTGGGTTAAGCGGTTTTTGTCAAGAAAGATGAAATACATAACAACAAAATATATGCGAAATGCTACCACGATCGCAAAAGTTCTTGATTTGTCTATTAGATTTTTCCGGTTTGGCGAAGGATTAAGGAAAAAAATAAATTATGAATAAAAATAATTTGTTACAATGCTTAACATACATTTAAGGGCGACCAAACTGGTCGCCAGTGGCGGCTAGTTGTATTAAATAATAAAGTTCACTTCGAAAAGTTGCAGACAGGAGCAGTATATGAAATATTTAAATAAATAATTTTTCGATTAAGCAAAGAAGAAAAATTAATTTACAATATAATTTTTCTATTCAATACTTTTTCGAAATGGAAGAACCTTTTTACACTCTTTTTTTTTTTGTATGTAACGATCGAATATTATAATCGATATTTTACTCCCTTCCTGATATGCTAGAATTAGAAAAAACATATATGCACTGGTGTGTTTCCGATGGCAATGCAACATTTTAATATTTTTAGAACTTAGTTATAAATTAATAAGTTCATTTTATGCTATTTTTCCGTTAAGTGTTAAGTGTAGTTATTATTCCGTTAAGTGTAGTTATTATTCCGTTAAGTTTTCAGGTGATAAATCGCCAAATATTCTTTATGGTTCCAACTATATACGAGTTACAATAACAATGGAGGTAATTATGCGCCAAACCACTTTCGCCAAAACATGTCAAATGGCTGTGAAACTGCGACAACGAAATATTTTAAACACTAAAAAGTATAAAATGTAAATAAAAAATAAAGAGTCTAACATATATTTTAAAAAATAATTTTTTAAATATTATTAACTTTTTTTTTTTAGTAATTAAATTCTTCAGCAGAAATAAATTTTATGGACAACATTATCTGATAAATTTAAATGAATTATGTTTTGGAAAAAAAAAAAAAAGAAAAAAAAAAAAGGAAAATAAATACATTACTACAATCTGAAAGTATTCGCTGATCATGCCGTTGGAAGAAAACAGTCTTCAATAAAGTCAATTCTTTATTTTCTACAAGATTTCTTTCCTTTTAACCTATCTCAGAATTGTAAATTTGTATTATGCTTTTAGAAAATTACTTCCTGGAAGTGCAGAATCTCATGTATTGTTGAAAACAAATGATAGTAAGGGATGAGAAAGCATATGATATTCAAATCACGAGCGGCTAAAGTGAAATAAAATTGCAGACAGGAGTAATATTTAGACTCTGATTTGATGCTTTGAGATGCCCAAAGGTACAAAAACTTTCAAAAATGAGTGGAAAATGCTTTTTTTATATATAGAAATAAAAAGGATAAAATATTCTCGTGAAATAAAAGTACTTTGTTCGTTATGCAATTTGGAAATTCAGTTTAAAATATTCCAAAACTTTTTAAATATGTAAACGCTTTATTAGAAATAAATCTTATGAATGAAATTATTTGATAAATTTAAATGAAAACAATTTTACAAAAATATATAGCCTCAAATTATTTATTGCTTACATCCATGATACAAGATAGTAAACCAAACCAGTTTTTCAGTTACTTCAAAAATATTTTATTTTTAAGCTATCACGAAATTTTAAAAAAGAAAAAAAAATTATTTATAAAAATAATTTCTAAATGTGAATTTCTCATCTATTGCGAAAAGCAAGTAATAATGTCACTGGAATAATTAACATATTTAAAACAATCAACCAATGAACAACTAAAACATCTTTAAAACCCAATTTGAAAAGTGTAGTCATGAAAAATAGTTAAAATTTTCAGGTCCAGTACGAAAATTCAGAAAAAGTTGCAGAAGAATATATATATATATATATATATATATATATATATATATATATATATATATATATATATATATATATATATATAAAACTTTAAGTAAAATTTAACCATTGAAACATAAGAAACTGACCACATACACTGAAATCCCGATACCAAAGAGCCCTGTCAATTTACAAATTAAAATTGTAGTCCTAATAAAAGTAACATTATTAATTCAAATTAAGAAGAAGAAAAAAAAAAATTAAATAAATAGAAAATAAGGAATGAAATATAAACCACACGAGTATATACACAAATAAAAGCTTATAAAGTAATTTACTTTTTCAAGGGCAAGAAAATCACATTTATAAGCAAAGAACGATTGTTTTCTGTATATGACACCAGCTTTTGCTAAATATAGTGCCATATCTTGCCCCATAATGAATTATTACCAGAATACAATGAGAAATAATAAAATGTGAAATAAAATCCGTAAAGAATAGATAAAATATTTTACTCATAGTAATTATCCATAAAACCCAATACAACACAATACTAAATTATTACCAGATAACAATTTAAATTTTAAAAATGGAAAAATCCTTAAAGAATAGATAAAATTTTAAAATTGGAAATAAATAAACTGTAAAGGGTAGATAAAATATTTTACTCACAATTATTATCCAAAAATCTTAACAATCACAATGTTTTCATGATCCCAACACGTCCACAAGGCGATAATCATGGAATAACTCATACGTGATTATGATAGTGAAGTTGAGAGAAATTATTAGAAAGTTAAGTTGAGAGAAATTATTAGAAAGTTAAGTTGAGAGAAATTATTAGAAAGTTAAGTTGAGAGTACATTTTTTGAAATAACATCTTAATTATTACACCATAAACCAATTTTATTTAAACACACACTAATTTATTTTTGTGATATACACTTAAAAACAAATTTATATTTGTTAAAATACAAATTTTCCATTTAATTTTAATCTTTAAAAGTAAAATTAATACACAAGCGTTAAGCGCCCTCTATATATAATTTAAAATTACTATTAACAATATTATTAGCATTTATATGACATGTAAAGTGCTACTCTCTATTGGAATTATTCAAAATTAAGTTTGAGTTATATATTAATTATATTAGATTTAATATGATATATAAATATTATAAAATATTATTATCATTATAGTTTTACATTAAAATCGTACAAACTCCTATTATATCAATAAATTTACACATAATTAATTTTATCTTACATAGTATTTCATAGATTCTTAACAACAGTATATATTATGTAAAAGAGATGTTTCTTTTAATACAAAGTGCTGGTGCTGCCATCTATGTTAAACTACTTATATATATTATAGAATTTATAAAAAATTAATCTTTTTATATACTGCTACAAATAATTAAATGAATACTGATTTAATACAAATTTCTACCTTCTATCTACCTATATATCGAATAGTATTTACCAAAAATAGTTAATTTATCATACATGTATATATTAGTTAATGAATTATAACATCCTAATAGAAAAAAAAAATAATAAATAAATATATATATATATATATATATATATATATATATATATATATATATATATATATATATATATATATATATAGAAAAATTGAAAAAGATAGAGATTGATTTAAATAAAAATAAAAAAAATATATATTTATATATTACATATAGTGATGTTTGTGATTTATGGTCAACAATGTCATCCATGTAAAATTTTATGTGTTTTTGTATAAGTGATTTTTACAGTATTTTTGACATTTTTACAGTATTTTTATATTTTATAGACATTTTTAACGTATCAATATAAACACTTATTATATATATATATATATATATATATGTACTTCAATCAATCTTAGAAGAAGAACAAGATGTTACAGTAGTGAACAAGAAAATAACAAATACTCTACAAGAAATTGCAAGGACGATAGCTGGTGAAGCACAAATAAAGCAAACAAAGAAAATAACAGAAGAAACAAGAAGACTGATGAAGAAACGCAGAGAATTTAAAATGAAGAAAAACTATCCTAAATCAAGAGTTGAATATGCAGAATTATGTAAAACGGTAAGAAAATGTGTTACAGAATATATCAGAAAATTTAACTGTGATCTTGTCAAAAAAGTTCTAGAAGATAACAAAAGTTTAAAATCAGCTAAGCGCAAACTGTGTGTTGGAAGAAAAGGTATTTTTGCACTGAAGACAGCAGATGGAACAATCACCAAAATCAATAATGAAATAGTACACATTGTCGAAAAATTCTATAACGATCTATATAAATGTGAAGATCAAAGGGAAATCAACCTACGTGATCCACTAGTAAACATAACAGAAACTGAAGAGATAATCCCAGTGATGACAGATGAAGTTGTACAAGCCATTAGAGGCATGAAAAAAGGTAAATGCCCTGGCGAAGATGGAATTACAATTGATCTTATCAAAGAAGCAGGAGAAGAATTTGCAAAAATGCTAGCCTTACTGTTTTCCAAATGTCTCGAGAAATCAGATGTACCAGAAGATTGGAATAATGCTGTGATGGTGTTACTTTATAAGAAAGGAGAAAAGGAAAACATTAAAAACTACCGTCCAATCAGCTTACTGTCAGTGATTTATAAAATTTTCACCAAAGTTTTAACGACAAGACTTGAATCAGCTCTGGACTCAGCTCAACCTAGAGAACAAGCAGGATTTCGAAGTGGATTTAGCACAATGGATCATATTCAAACAGTAAGGGAAGTTATAGGAAAACATAAAGAATATAATTTACCTCTCTGTCTTGCCTTTATTGATTATGAAAAAGCATTTGATTCGGTCTACACATCTGCAGTAATTACTTCTCTGGAGAACATTGGTATAGACAAACCTTATATCAATATCATAAAGAAGATCTACAAGAAAGCAACAGCCACCATCCGTTTGGACAAAGGAAAAGCGAAGATCAAGCTTGAAAGAGGAGTAAGACAAGGAGACACCATTTCGCCTAAGCTTTTTACTGCTGTCTTAGAGAGTATTTTCAAGAAGCTGGATTGGGAAAACAAAGGGATTAGAATAAATGGGGAATATTTAAGCCATCTCCGGTTTGCTGATGACATTTTAATTTTCAGTAATAGCCCTGAAGAATTGCAAAATATGCTAAAAGATTTGGCAGAAGCTAGCATTAATGTGGGATTAAAAATAAATTTGGAAAAGACTAAGGTGATGTTCAATTCATTTGCATCAAAAAAGAAAATCGTCTACAACAACACTGAGATTAAAGATGTTGAAAGTTATGTGTACCTTGGACAAGAAATATCTTCAGACAACAGTATCATGAATGAAATCAATAGAAGAATAAGAAATGGATGGAGTGCTTTTGGGAAGAACAATATTATTCTGAAAAGTAACATGCCTCTTTGTTTGAAAAGAAAGGTGTTTAACCAATGTGTTTTGCCTGCACTAACTTATGGAGCAGAAACTTGGACACTAACAAAACGGATGGTACAAAGATTACAAACAACACAGCGAAGTATGGAAAGATGTATGCTAGGCATAACCAGAAGAGACCGAAAGAGAATAACGTGGATAAGAAGTCAGACGAAAGTTTTTGACATTATCGAGAGAATTAAATGGCTAAAATGGAAATGGGCTGGGCACATTGCAAGAAGACAAGATATATATATATATATATATATATATATATATATATATACTAGCTGCGTGGCAACCCGATGTGTTGCTTTTGAATTGCATGAGATCTTTCGATTCGTTTGGCGAAAATTAAATCTAACTTTACTGTAAATTTATCTTAATTATTACTGTAATTTAATTAAATAAATTATTTCAAATAATAAATTATATTTACAATTTAAGTCAAACGCTGTGGCATTATCCATGGACAATGAACACTAGTTATATGTCTTACCCTGCATTGATATTTGTTACCTCTAAAACTTAGGTTAACTGTAATCGTAGTTTTGGTAGATCGAGCGCTCTGTAAGTTTGTTATTAAATGTTGTGATGTTCTAAACTTGATTATTTCATACTATATAGTAACCTGCACTTCGCTATGATGGTAAATCTTTATACTTAAGCTCAACAGTATCTTTTAAGATAAATAACAACACAAAAGCTTTTCCAATAAAAATGACATTTTCTTTTGTTTGCCAAAAGCTTTGCGTTCTTTCACGATTTGGCTGCTAATTTTGGAGCTAGTAGAAATGATTTCATTTGGATGAACTTATACAAAAATGACTTTGTTTTGACGAATTTTTTCAAAAGCATTTTATATTTATGAATCAAAATAAATGCTTACAAAAACGTAAGGTAACGTAACGTGTTTTTCTCTAAAACATTTTACTTTCAACGCCCTTGTGAAAAGTTTTAATTGCGATCTTAAGGAAATAGTTGAAAATCTGTTTTTCTTCTATAAATTATTTTTTTCTAAATATGTAGCAATAATCCTCTAGTTAAATGCAAGGGTATTAATTTAGTTTTTGTTTTACCTCCTTGGTTGAATGTAAATTTTAAAAAAGTTACAATAATTTCTTGTCAATTTGTCGACGGACTTTTTAATTTTTATTTTTTTAAGATAAATTGATTCCTGCAGCTTAAATATCTGAACATAAGATTTTATTTCTACAAATTTTATTGAAAATATAATTTAATCACGGTATTGTTTTCACAATCTGTTCAAATTAAATATGTATATTCTTATCAATTTGATTGACAAAATGACATCATTAAATAATAATTCCTATTAATTTTCTTTTTCCACTTTCTGTCCACAAAAGCATTTAGATAAATGACATCATTTGGATGAATTTATTCAAAATATTTCCAGTTTATGAATTAAAATAAATTCTTAGAAAATTGCATTTTTCTTGCTAAACCCTTTCGGCTTTAAGCGCCTTTGTGAAAAGTTTTAGTCGCCATCTATAAGAAATAATTACTTGAATTGAATTAAATGACAAATAAATAATTATTTTAAAGTTGAAAAAGTAAATAAAGAATTACTCTTTTAAAGTAGAAAAAGTAAATAAAGAATTACTCTTTTAAAGTAGAAAATGTAATGTTGGAAAATTAAATAAAGCATTACTCTTTTAAAGTATAGAAAAGATAATGTGGAAAAAGTAAATAAAGAATTACTCTTTTAAAGTAGCTTCTGTTTAGTTTTTGAACAGAAACATGGGTAATTGTCAAAAATGGATGCGTCAAGTTTGCTTCAAAATACATATTCAGTAAAGTGCATTTGTGCGGACTTCCAAGGAGGGCCTTTTTTTAGTCCGCACTAACCGAAATCTGTATTAAAAGGTATAAACATTTGATTGGTGTAAAATAACTCCTTTCGTTGAATAAAGTGAATTCCGTTTTTGACAGACATTAAATACACTGATGTCCAGAAATTAAGGGGCAGTGACCAATTTCAGATGTTTCGTTGAATATCTACTGAAACTCGTGAGGAAATGCCCGAAATGCCCTTGAACTTTGAGGATGTAAAGAACATGTTTGACTTCATGTTTTTCAGTGAAGATTTTGTCTCGAGGACAATTTTTTTTATAGCATTCAGAGTTTTCAGATTTAACGCCGCGTTCCCAAAACTTGACAAAAAATTGTAGAAATAGTATACTGTAATTAAATTAATTATATGATGAATATTTGATGAGATATAGGTATTTGTATGAAATAAATTTCAACTGCGCAAGCTCGAACTACAGCAAATATTTTTTATCATGATTTGATAGTCAATACTATAGGGCAACTCATATAAAAAGACCAGAGAAATATCTTAAACTCAAAATGTTACAGCAGTAATTGATAAATTGAGGAAGAAATCCCATATAATCCTATGGAATTTCTTCCTCAATTCATCAATTATTGCTGTAGCTTTTTGAGTTTTCACGATATTTCACTGGCCTTTTAATATAAGTTGCCCTATGGTATTGACTATCAAATCATGGCAAAAAATCTTTGCTGTATTTCGCGAATGCGCAGTTAAAATTTATTTCATACTAATACCTATATCTATTCAAATATTCATTATATTAATATTTTAAATATAGTATACTATTTATACGATTTTTTGTCAAGTTTTTGGAAAGCGGTGTTAAATTCGACTGAAAACTCTGCATGTTAAAAAAAACTTTTTGAATTTTTTACAGAAATGTTAACATCTTCACGAATATACGTGCTATGCTTACACAAATGCCCACAAATGTTGAACAGGACCAGAAACAGACCATTTTTAACATTTTCTGTTACTCAGGTGATCGAAAATATTATTTTATTATTATTGCCCCCCCCCCCCCAACTACCACCCTTAATTGTCCTCGCGACAAAATCTTCACTGAAAAATATGAAGTCAAACATGTTCTTTATACCCTCAAAGTTCAAGGGAATTTGTGCCTTTCCTCACGAGTTTCAGTAGATATTCAACGAAACGTCTGAAATTGGTCACTGCCCCTTAATTTCTGGACACTAGTGTAGATTACAAATTAGTGCTGCTCAAATAAACAATTTTTTCTTTACTTTAGTAATTTTCGTTAAAAAGCAATTTGATGACAATTTGTTAGTACAAAAGAATAATTTATCGAGGACAAATAAAATTTACAAATAAATTATCGTACTTACATAATTTAAATAAAATAATCTCTCACTTTTCTTTGCGTTACTTGAACAGATGATATTTTTACATCATCATTTTCTAGTTTTGCGACAAACTTGAAAACTCGGTCTGTTATATCACGTTTTCATAGGTAATATTGTCGAACAGCTATTAACAATTATTGAACCTCTCACGTTTTTGGTGGTATGAAGTTTCCTTTCTCTTCGTTATTGTAACTGACGATTTCTAGATCTCTCAATAACAAAAGTTACATCAAAGGTGCTTTTGAAACAAAAACTGTACAAAAGCAGTTTTGATTCTATTCGGTCAGTTTGTGAAAAAAAATGCCCGCATTATTATCGCTTTAAGCGATGTCTTTAATATTAATTTCAAATTGGAAATGACAGGAAAGGAGGGGGGTTGGAAACGAAATTGGCCTCATTAACTGCAGATTACGTCTGAAGCGAACACGCATTAACGAGAGTCCACTGTATGTATGTAGATAGCAGAAACAGCAGGGGAAGCTCTTTTTTGGAAAATTACATACTAATAAATTAAAATATTCTTTTTCATTGAGCATATTATTTTTTAGGTGATGTCATAATTATATAAATACGTAGCACCTATAGTCGTCGTCTGGTTCGCCCGTCTGTGTCTGTCCGCATGTAACAGCAAGAAACTACTCAACCGAATGGTTTGAAATTTAATAATATAATCGTTGCAGAATTTTGTTGAGTCATTTCAAATTAAATGAAAATCGAATCACAACTTAAAAAGATATTAATAAAAGTTTTCTCCATTCCATTAAATTCTATCATACGCATTTAATTCAATGATATCCCATGATAGGTACTGATTCTAAGGTTGCCATGGTGGTTATTATGCCCTATTTAAGATGGAGTCATACTATTTCCCTATTACTGAATTTAAAAACCGAATTTGTATACTAAAAATGTTTAATTATAGCAATCCTATAATTTACCGACAGATTTTTGACTAGATGTTTCCGAAGAAATAGATATTAAATGAAACAAGAACGGAAAATCATGCGTCAAGCATAGATTATGTAACACTTTCCAACGCTTCCAAAATAATTTTACAAATCATTACCGTTTCATAAGCTGAAAGATAACATCTAAGTAAACAATTTGGAAAACGCATAACATATTTAAAAACGTAATTTCAGGAATTTCCAACATATACAGTATTCGGAAACATATCCGAATACTTTTATTCAGCCCTGTATATGATCTATAGATTTGTATATATACTACATAGGATGCTAAATTTTAGTTTAGTTAGGAAACGCGTACCACAGTTTAAAATTCTCCTTCTGCAGTTTCTGTCAATAAACGGAAATGTGTTCGCGAACTTTTGTGCTGCCCTGTACATAATCTACAGAATTTATACACACCAAGCAATAGACAAAAAGTGAGTTAAATTTAAAATCGCGTTCAGCAACTTAAAACGCACTTCCAGCAATTATTGTTAACAGACAGTAGAGAATTCTTTTGTGTGTCCCTGTAAATGAACGATGACTGCTATACACACACTATTCTGTAGTAAGCCTCTTGTAATGCACCTTAGTGATATATATAAATTTCAATGCGTTTAAAATAGTGAAACATTATTTAATTAAACCGCAAACGATTTTTCTCCATAGACGTAATGTAACGGATTTCTTTTGACTCTGCAAAGCTATGCACAGCATATTCCATATTAAGCTTCTTGTAATGCACCTTAGTGATATATATCAATTACAATGTGTTTGAAATTCTGTAACATCATTAAAATAAACCGCAAATGATTTTTCCCCATAGACCGTAATGTAACGGCATTATTTTGAGTGTCCCTGTAAAAAAAACTATAAGTGCTAGACACTTCAGTTGAAATAGGGAACATGCTATAGATAGCGACAATAACATATAAAAATTGCAGGGCAATCTGAGCATATTTACGGGAGTTAGAGCACGGACAACGGCCACACGACAGACAAACAGAAGTCATAAACACTTTTCAACTAGGTTGGAAAGTGTTAAAAAATGGAAACTCCGTTTTTTTGGCAACTTCGTTTTTCCGTTTAAAAAAAAAACTAAATCCTTTAGAGTTAAACTGTATCCTTTAGAGGCCAAAGTAAACAGCAAACAACACAGAAGTTTGGACTCTCTCCAAACTTCCATATTACGTAAATGGGACCGATTACCTCTTAAAATGATTCGTGCCGCAGTCGGACAATGATATAAGAGATTATCTTTGGTAATCGATAAAGATGGCGGTCGAATCGAGCAAAATTATTTCCATGTAAACTTTCATGTCTGATGTTCAGCATATTAGTGTATTTAATTAAAACCACTGCGTAAAACTAAATCCAAGATATACTACAATCATTCACACAATCAATAGGAAACCACGAATATAAAGGATCAGGGTCCATAAGCCGCGTTTTTGGCCCATGAAATAAGACTAAAATTCGATTTTGTTTTGCTGACTTAATTATTTCACTTTTTAATATTAGAAGGTTTATCCTGTACGATTTCAACAACATTTTTTGCATTTTGTTCGGATTTATATAACTTACACAAGCTCAAAGTTCGTATTATTCGTAGTTTTTGATGAAAAATAAGCAATTTCGCCTAATTTTACCTCAATTTTTAATATATTTTTAAATATTTTACTATGAGCGCAGCTTTGCAACACTTTTATTTTTACATATATTGTACATTTTCATGTATTTTTATAATATACGTAAAGAAGAAAGTGTTGCACGATTGCGCTCATATGAATAATTGAGACAAAATTCGGAGAAATTGCGTATTTTTCATCATAAACTACGAATAATACGAACTTTGAGCTTGTGCAAGTCATATAAATCCGAACAAAATGTAAAAACTATTGTTGAAATCGTACAGGATAAACCTTCTAATATTAAAAAGTGAAATAATTAAGTCAGTATAACAAAATCGAGTTTAGGCTTATTTCATGGGCCAAAAACACGGCTTATGGACCCTGATCCTTTAATAAGATTACGGGGGTTCAGGAGGGCAGAGCCCCCCCTGAAGAAATGTACTTTTTAATCTAAAAAATTACACGAATAAGAAGTTCATAAGAATTTCAGAATATCATTGCATAAACAGTGTTTAATTTAACGCTTCTAATTTCTGAAAACCTTCGAAGTGTTTTATATGCATGCCTATAAATAAAGTAGGTAATGTAAAAAAAATTAAATTGCGGATTGTAAGATGTTAAATATTATGAAAAGTGAGATTAAGAAACAATGATTTTCAGAGCTGACGTTGAGGCTCCTGATCTGCTGATTTACAAGTGTAAATAATTGCCGAAATGCAAGTTGGGGCTCACTGTGGAGACCCGAAAAGTTTTTGGTTTCCGTCTGTTTGTTTGTCTTTTCCACGATAACTGCTACAAAAATAGTCCGATTAGGTTGATTTTTGTTAGGTATACTGGCGAGGTACCCGGAATTAGCTGTATAGTTTTTGGTTAAATTTGGTTCATTCGTTCGAAAAATATAGAACATTTTTTTAAAGTCATACTGCTTTTCAATGGGAAATCAGATGATTTTTAAATTCTAACATTCGTTGAAAGGAAAATAACGGATTCGGATAATTGATATGTTAAACCACAGATGCTAAATTTCCGAAATGGAGATCTTAAATTAATACGATTGCTTTAAAATTTGCTAATAATTTCTTAGAATTTCGAAATTAACTATATAAATTATTGGAAAATGTTACGTATCAGTTGGAGAGATACAAAACATTTTAATTTCTCTCTCTTTTTTTTTTTTACAAAAAAGTCAAATGCATTTCTTTTTTTCTTTTCTTTTATTAAATGGTTGCCTAGCAATTGTATTTCAAAGAATATATAAAAAAAAAGAAAATTAGAGTAAATCGCGTTGCTTTGATGCAAAATTTTATTAACAAAATAGCTGATTTTCGGGCGATTTTAGTTTTTAATATGCTTTTCTAATGAAATAGATGAGAATTTATTTTAACCACTAAAGAAAGATTACCGAATCGGTTTTCTAAACGAAAATTATAAAAACGTTGAATGTGTACATTGAACATAAGTATCATAAGAAGAACTTACATTTGTATAAGTATATTTAATATATTCAATTTCAGCAACATATAATGATGTTTAGTGGTTGAAAAATAAGTGCATTCATTTAAGGATAAGATACAAGAAGATGGTTACTCTAATGAAATTACAATAGTAAATGCATTCAGACATATATTCGAATAATAAAATAACAATTACTGGAAATTGGGAACATAAAATTAAATCTATAAATGGCGGTTCAGGGGGCTGAGCTCCCTTAGTTTTATCTAGTGGGTGGCAATATTTTTGCTGCTTTAATTTTTTTTATTCAAATGATAAAAAAAGCCTGGGACCGGAGACATTATACATCGCACCCCCTCCCCATCTAATGAAAGTTACTTAAAAAAAATCTTTTTATTAATAAGATAGTCCAAAATTGTTTAAGATTTTTGTTTGAAAACAAAAATTTGACAAAATCATTTCATACAATGTTGAATTCAAGGGTGGCCCCGGTGTGAATCCCCTACTCCCGTCGGAATATATGCCATTTTATACTTGTCTATGGTCTAGAAGTGCAGGAATCCCACCCTGAGAAATTTGCCTGAATTCAACACTGATTTCATGAATTATCGGAATATTAATTTCATGGGATAACTGAATATTTTAGAAATCTAGAATAAAATATTTTAGAAAAATGTAAAATAGGATGAAACACTTTCTTTTCTTTTAAGGTTATTCTGAGATCCAAAATGGATACTTTCCAACACATTTCTGAAATAATTTTTATTCTTTAATACATTAAATTCAGCAGGCATTCTTTTTAAATAAGAAACAGAAGAGTATTTCGCGTATCTTCAATAAAGGGAAATAATCTTTCAAGAAATGGAGTCAAGGTTGGCAATTTGCAATGGTTATTTATACATGGTAAATAAGGGAAAGTTCGTTATCAGTGATGAATTCAGAGCAACATTCTCTCCCCCCCCCCCCCCCCCCCCCATTTTTTTCCTGGAGAAAAATGTTAAAATTTAATACTAATAGAATTATTAGAACTGAAGCTTTAATGCATTTATAGAAAAAAAGCTATTCAATCCCAAAGTTCCAATAGTATGGAATAATTTTTATCCATGCCCCATAACAGTTTCAGATAATTTAATTTAAATATAAAATAAACAAGTTTTATTCAATAAATGAAACATATTTTAGAAGGCTTGTTTTTAAAGGCTGATAATTGTAAATAATTTGCAATGAGCTACAAATCAATTATAATAATAATACAAATGTTACGTTTATAATTTTAAAACAACCTTAAAAGAAGAATTATCACTCAAATGCAGCTTGTCTATTCTAAGATTGATCTAGTTGTGATCAAAGAATTTTCTTGTTTTTTTCTGAAAAATGTTTTATATAATTGTAACGAAAAGCTACAACAGGCATCATCTAAATTTTTAGTGAATAATAAAATTACTTATGCTTCATTTCTTTAACTTGGTAATATATTTAATAACTTTTCCCAAAAGTTTTGTAGAAAACTGATAAAACTTTTGTAATTTTCAAATCTCTCTGTTTTGCTTCCCTCTTTTTAACCTTTTTGGCTCACAACACATTGATGGTGTCTTTGTTTGAGTTTACTATGAATTCAAAGTATTATTAATATTTATTCACAATTTATCGTTAGTATTTACATTTGTTTTTAGAGGCTAAAAAGAATTTGAAAAAAGACAATTAATCTAGAATTAGATTAGAAACTGAAAGGTTAAATATACTGCTAAGCACCTAAGATATTTAACAAACATAAAGCACCGAACCAATGAATTTTATGTAACTAATGTACTGTAGTTCAAGAAATGACGTAGCATTAATAACATTATAAATTGGAATGTGAACAAAATTGGGTACTTACGTATTATCCGTGCCAGTTTTAAGCCAACTGCGCCAGGCATGGAGCCAATATTACTAATTATAGTAACCCTTATTTTTTTTTCTTGCTGCATGGTAAATGCCTGGGAATAATCTATAATATTATTCTTTCTTATTTACTATGCTATTTACCATTTATTAATTTTACTAAAATAATGTTATTTACTATTTTTAACAATGTTATAAATTTAATAAACGTATACTACATTTTATTTATTTTATATTAATTACCATTTTTAACAATGTTATTTGATAATGTTAAATTACTGCGTTTGAAAACATGATTGGCATCGATACACAAGATTGGTACTTGGCAACCATTTTTGGCGATTAATCTCCTGGTACGGATAATACGTAAGTACCCAAAATTGATTAAAAAAAATCAAAATAAAGTTTTTTTTTTTTTTTTGCTACAATGAGATATTTAATGAAGACCAATAGGTGTAGATTTAAAAAATATATATATATACTTTTGTATTTAATGTATTCTTATAAAAATCTTGCTACATATATGCGTATTTTTTGAAAAAAAAATGGATTTTCTAATAAAGTTGTCAATTGGCATACTCTGTTTTAAATTCTTTGGAAAAAAATGACACAAACATTACTATGCAATGAATAGTTTATTTGATAATACAATGTTTAATTTCAATTAATTTTGTACAATGTATAATTTTGTATGATTATACCATTTTTAATGGAAATCTACTCAACTAAATCTGGAGTTAGAGGCCTCTATGTCTTTGGCAGCATATAATTGATACAATGTACTTTACAAATTAGAATTTATGAATACAATACATAAATGGCATGAAAGAAAGTAAAGTATTAAGATGCTCTGCAAAATTAATATATCACAAATACTCTTTATTATAATTAAATAATATTAAATTAGGAATTTCATCCAGGTATCATTATATACTTACTGACCTGCCCAGCATTACCTGGGCCCTTAAATATACTTAAAATCAGTGTTGAATGATTTTATATTTTTTATGAAAATATTTCCAAATCAATTTTTTTTTTTCAGATAGATTGAAAAAACTACTGACCTTACTGCTTTCAGCAGCATAAACACTTTAATTTGTATGATTATACATTTTTTAATGGAAATCTACTCAACTAAACCTGGAGTTAGTGGCCTCTATGTCTTTGGCAGCATACACCAGGCATACTATGCATGTTCCAGTATTGTGTTTGAAAACAACCCTCAAATTTGTCTGACTCTATACATATTAACCCTTTCCGGCACAGAGTAAATTTGTTTGCAAAATGATGAAATAATAAGACTGACACCGGAATTTACAAACGAATCCATTAGTAAAAAGGAAATTGCTTATTTTCCGGTACTTAATAAAAGGAAAATTTTAATTAAATATTCTTGGTGCCGTTTGTCAGTTTTGGAATTAAAATTAGGCGTCCTTTTTTGTGACCACCGCCCGTTAAAGGGTTAAACGAAAAATCTTTTCAAACAAATCATATATAGTCATAATTATGATTTTTTAAAATTATATTATTGCTCTTTTAAGCATCATTTCTTAGGAAAATATTACAATAATAATAATAATAAAAGTAGCAATATAAACTTCATTACTGAGTTAGCCTGTGTTCTACTGTAAAGTTTTATTATTATGTACAAAACTCAAATCGAATAATCTTATCCTATTTACAGGGTCAGCTTTTCAAAATCAATTTCTTAATATTTAAAAATAAGATGAACTATTTCAGAAACTATTATTTTCTGCTGTTTACTACCTAAATTATTTGTTTAAAAATAATAAAAATATTGATGTTTTACAGACAATATTATTAACTGAATAGAACGATTAATTTTTCTTCTAAATACAGTGAACTCCCTCAAATGTGCATACCTTGGGACGAAAAAGTTGTGCAGATTATAGATCAGTACTTTGTTTATATTTTTTTTTCTCCTGTAATTTTACTGTAAATTAATAGGTAAAAAAAAAGATATTGTAACACATTGGGTTATTAAATTAAAAAAACACATATTTAATAAAAAATATTTACATTTTATTTTATTTGTTTTTATAATTTTCAAACATATACTAGTATTAATTGTTATTTTTTGAGAACTTTTGACTTTTACTCTTGTAATTTTTTTTTTTTTTTTTTTTTTTGAGTCTATGTACAGTCGTTATTTCTGGTTCTGAAAAAAAAAAAATATTTTTCTGAAGAAAATCCAGATATTATAACCCATAGCCAAACCCTGCTCATGAGTTACTTTTTCCCCTTCATTACTATTCTCTATGTTAGAATTATCTTATTTTCAGTAGAATTTAACAGAGTAGTACTTATAATGTTTTCATCTCTGAAACTCTATGTAATTGGAGCTTCATCTAAGAAGGACATCCATTCAGTTATACTTTTTCCATTCAAGAAATTAGGCACAACAATTAGTGAATATTTTGTTTTAGTGAATTTTTCTACCGATTTCTGTTTTGAGTTGATTGTATTTAATTTTTTTAATAATTCTAATTGTTCAAACATTTTTATAGTTTGATAATGACATCCCGCACATAATTTGTAAATTACCATGCCCCTTTTTATCCTGTACAACAAAAGCTTTTTCAGAACTTGAAATTGAGCCAGAAAAAAGAAAATGATACTGTTAGTGTACCACATGTGCCTTTACAATTTACAATGTCATCAGAAAGAATACTTACGGGGACAGCAACAACATATAGATCTTAGAACAAATTATAAATGTTATGATGAATTGCCTTCTGGTAAAAAAGCATTTGCACTTAAGTTATTTCAGTAATATATGTGTATATATATATATAAGCTATGTTTTAGCTAATGAATTGCTAATTAGATATTACAAATCTGAATAAAATACCATCCTTATTAATGAAACAGGAGTTCATATTGTTTCTGTAAAATGTCATGCAGAAATGCTATTTTTTTTTTTTGTAACCAAAAGTATTTTCTAGAACCACAATCCCACTTTTTAGTTATTTTCTGAGCTATGTCAGATATCATTATTATTATTTTATACATATGAATTATTCTTTGTGACATCTCTATGTCATGACAATATTTGAATATTGCAACAATAGATTTATCAGGGAGATAATTTAATTCAATATTTCAATCCTGCTGGAACTACCAAAACAATTTCTTTTCTTCTTACACTTCTGTCATGGTACATATCCTGCTGAAATTTGTAAAGAATGTTCATGCATTAGATGCTAATTTAATTTAGACACTTCACCAAATGGAATAACATAACAGGATGGAAGAAACTTCCCGAGGACATATAAAACAGATATTCTCAATATCCTATGACAGAGAGAAATGCTGAAGCTTGGCTGGACATGTAACTTATGCATTAATGTATTTAAACTATTTGATTTTGCCACAATTTGAAGAGAGTAGTTTACTGCACAACTTATAACAAATACAATCTATTTAATACTTTAAACAGCCAAAATCTTTCGAGTGACAAGTCTCAATAAAGAGTTTACGATAAAGATATTTAAAATAGACATTTTAAAGATTTTGTAAAATGAATGCCATACCGGGGCTTGATACAGGTTTTTTTTTCTTTAGGTCCTATTTTGTGAAAAGTAAAGGCTATTTTTGTGAAAAGTAAGAGTTATTTTTGTGAAAAATAACATTCTATAACAAAAGATCAAATCCAATACTCAAATTCAAACCATTCATAATAACTGTTTTAAGTCTTCCTGCTAACGTTTTCGTTCAGGTGAGCTTGTTCCGTTTCCAAATTTCGTGAAGGGGTGCTTATTTTACTAAAAGGAATTTTGTGAAGGGGTTTTTAAATATGCCCCAATTTTTGCCTGGATCGACCCCAGCATACTTATTTTTCTGTAAAACAGGATTCATATACATTTCTTTAATTTAAAATCAAGGTCTTTCAAAGACCAAAACCCCAAAAAATTAAATATCTACTAACTGAATAATTTATAATACGAATTTTTTAACACAGGGTTTCGTTTTTGTAAATATAAACATTAAAATGAGCGAGATTAAGAATTAATAGAAGTAAAACTAAAGACTTTTTGCACATTTTACATAAAAATAGAGACTTAGAATTAAAAGTTACTTTTGGAAATTTTAAAGAACTTTCAAGCTTCATGAACCCTATAAAAATATTTTACCAACGTTACACAGTTTGTTTCTTAAAATTTTATTGTTTATTAAATGAAATGGACTTTTATTGAGTTACAAGTTTTTAAATTGCCTATATAGACATCTTATTTCATCATATGAAAAAATTTAATTTCTTAATCATATTCTGTTAGTGTTGGAAAGTGTTTAATAATCCGTGCTGGATTTTTGGTTCTTGTTTTTAACACTTTCCAACCTAGTTGAAAAGTGTTTATGACTTCGGTTTGTCTGGCCATCTGCCCGTGCTGTAACTATGCTTGATGCATAGTTAATCTATGCTTGACACATAATTTTTCGTTCTTGTTTTCTTTTTTTTAAACAAAGATAACGACATTGTGGATTGAGAAGCAAAAGATTATCTTTTGATAGGGTATCTCTGGCAACAGTGAAGCTGAATTATATAAGAGATTTTAAATCATACATAACTGTGTACAGAGAAATAGAAAAACAGGATTCTTGAGATTATACGATTAGTTTCAAGTCCACACCACAACTAAAAACAGCAGCAATAGAATGAAAGTTTTAGTTATAGCTTTTGCAATACCTTCTTAATATGCTCTTCAGAACTAATAAAATAGCTGGCAAAACTAATGTTCACTCTATAAGGAAAGGGACAAGGTATTAAATAACAAAAAGGGAACGGGTTCAAGAGAATTGAATTAATGTATTTAGTTAAGTACAGCAATGAAGCTTTATAATTTTAGCAAGCTCTTGGGCACACAATTTTTTGAAATACTGTGCGTCAGAGAAGTAATCATCATATTTATTAAGAGAGCTTTGGGCAGGAATAGGTGCACATTTCAATATTTTAAAAAGAACAGGGTACTGTGCTAGTAAGTAATTATCTAGAAGGAACACTAGGTATAACAATCCTTATGATACTGGGATAAGAACAGTTAAATTGCGAAAAAAGAATGGAAAATAAATAAATAATAATAACAGAGAAGGGAGGGGTAAAATAGATAAGGAAAATATCCTGAAACGCTATAAAAAAGGTAAATACATGAAATTATTAATTATTAGTTTTCCATTACAATTTTATTTATTTAAGAAACAAATTGGGCTAAAAATTAAAGTTGTAAAGATTGTGGGCAGAGGAGCAAAGGCAAAAGTTTGATAATCAGTGGGTTTTAACAAAAATTTTTAAAAAGTGAAAATCAACCAAAATGTGAAAATCCTCTTCCCTGATAACAATATAAAGCTGCATGTTTCGTTTGTAATACATCACAAAATAATGACTACAGACAATCACAAATTTTAAATGTCTCTTAATCGAAAAAGGTATATTCATTTACTGTGTTACAGAAAAGCTACATAAATATGCATCAGATCAAGGAATTCGATAACACTGAGTGAGTTCTGCATTATACTGAGTATGCAATAAAACTTAGCTCAACATGAATGAATTTCCAGAGCTATGTATATAAAATATGTAAAAAGTGCAACAATGTATATTATATAAAATATATAATGAATTTAATAATATATATTATATAAAATATGTAATAAATGTAACAATGTATATTATATAAAATATGTAATGAACCTAATAATATTTATTAAATAAAATATGTAATAAGTAACAATATATATTATATAAAATATGTAATAAATGTAACAATGTATATTATATAAAAAATGTAGTGAATCTAATAATATTCATTAAATAAAATATGTAATAAGTAACTATATATAGTGTATAAAATATGTAATTTTTTTTTAAAGACTTTCTGTCACTACCAGCCCAGTATGATATAATCTTATTTTAAAATATTCTAAAAGAATTCCTTTAATTAATATATTTGTGTGATTATCAAGTGATGCTTGATCAATACAGTGCTATTTAAGTTCTTTCATTAAAGATAGGACTTCCAGCAAACTTCCTAGTTGCATGAACTAACAATATTTGCATATATACAGGATACAGGGTGTCCAAAAAGTCTGGAAACGGTCGAATAATTTGAGATATATACATGGGATTAAAAAACGAAAAAAATAATGTTCAATATTTTTGAAAAATCTACTTAGGGATATCAAAGTTGCCCCCCCCTTCAACTTTTCACCCTAGGGGGGAAACTTTGAAATCTTATATGGTAACCCCCCCCCCTTTTTTGTTGCAGATTCAGATTATGAGAAAAAAATACAAACTTTTGTATTTAATATTTTCTTCAAAAAATCATAGATGGTACTGTAATCGAGTAAAATGCAGTGAGAAGTGTTTGTATCGAAAAGTCTGAGAACGATCGAATAACTCGAGAAATATACATTGGATTGAAAAATGGAAAAATATGTGTTCAATATTTTAGAAAAATCTATTTAAGGGTATAAAAGTTGCCATTTTTTCTAAAATGTTGAACACGTATTTTTCCGTTCTTCAATCTGATGTATATTTCTACAGTTATTTGACCATTTCCAGACATTTCAATGGAAAGGATTCTCACTGCAATTTACTAGGGATCCTACATTAGAGAGAGATTGGACATTGCGTCGCCGGCAGATTTGACAAATCCGCCATTTTAGTTACGTCGTATGTATACGCTGGTATTGCTTTCTGAAGAAAATTTGGATTTTAAAGATTCAACATTTTAAATATTGTATCAAGACTTAGTACACTATTAATAGATAATTTTCTTTTGTTGTTTATAGTTACTTTTTAATATTTAGTAATGTTTATTTATTTTGTAACATATTTTAAATTGTCAGAATTCAATTGTTGAGTATGCGGTCAACTTTAAACAGTTTCATTAAATAATAACTATCGAAATGAGTAACACAAACAAAGCAATTTCGTTTCTGCGTGTCTTGTTTTACATTTTAAAACTAATTTTGATTTAAATCTTTTTGTAGTGAGTGAGCAAAACGTGTAAATAATTTGGAGTTTCGAAGTTTGACACAGTTGGCGGTAATTGACAAACGTTATTGGCGATGAATTTCTGTTTACATTTTGGAACATTTATTTTAAGAACGTAATACAGAATAAAATTGTATATAGTGCACTCTTTTTAAAATATGAAATTGTTTATAAATTATAAGGAATAATTGAATAAATTGTTAAACTGTTCATTTTTTAATAATTTCTTTTTTACATATCCGCGGAATTTGAGAGCACAAGACGTAAGCATTTAAATTTTCCGCATAAAAAAAATATCTATGTATAAAAGCGCTGACTCTGACAATTGCAAAAATATATAAATTCACAATATATAAACCTCTATATAAATAAACATTACTAAGCATATGTGCATAAATTTTTTTATTCAGTTTCTCGGAATGTTTTTTCTTTTTTTTCATATTTAGATATACTTAGTATTATAAAGTGTATTATTCTAGAAAATTGAAGCTTTTTAATTTCATACAACCAATTAGTTTCTTTAAAACTATCTAAATTTATTAATGTAAATACATTAATAAAGAGGGTATATTAGGAATAAGTTTAAAAAATTTATACTTTTCTGAATATTTCAGTATTTTTTTTTTTTATTTCTTATTGCTATTAAATGATATATTTTTAACTTTATAAAATTAAAAGAGTTCCCTGTAAGAAATTTTATTTATTTACTTAAAAAAGTAACCTAACTAATCTATATCATGAGTCATGACCATTTAAACAGAGGAAAGTAAAAAATAAATACCCACGCTACAAAAAATTACATTATGTAGCATTTCTTGTGTTATGCATAAATTAAAATGTTTATTTTAAGTGAAAAAAAAACCCCAAAAACTTGAATATTTGTTTATAATAAAATTCGAATATTTTAAGCATAATGTAAAGTCCCGAAATATTAACCCTGCAATTCAGCCGAATAAAAGAAAAAGCATTTTCTGAGAATTCTTATTCATTAAAACGGAATTGTGCTTATGTTTATGTTCTGAATGACTCTGTGAAGGCATATGAAATGAATTTCTGGTGATTTTAATAGAATAAAAAGTGTTGGACGCGGATGAAAATGCATTGCGTTCTACGGCGTTCCACCTGCTTTGTAACTAATATGGCGGACTTTCCGTCAATGTCCAATCTCTCTCTAATGTAGGATCCCTACAATTTACTTGATTACAGCGCCATCTACGATTTTTTGAAGAAAATGTTAAATACAAAAATTACATATTTTTTCCAGTAAAATCCAAATGTGCAATAAAAAAGGGAGGTTATCATTTAAGATTTCAAAGTTCCCTCCTTTCCCCCCAGGGGGGCAACCTTCATATTCCTAAATAGATGTTTCAAAAATAGACTTTTCGGACACCCTGTATATTTTTTAAATTTCCCCAAAGCTTAGGTCATTCGAAATGTTTTTTCCAGTTTTGCAAATAATTATGACATCATCTGAGGGGATTACAAGCCTCGCTGTATTTTTTCTTTTAATCAATCTGCAGTGATTACTTGTCAGAGAGGACAGGAAAACACATAGCACATTTTAAAGACTTTTTCAGTTTCTTTACTACAAAACCAGCAATTTGTTCAACAACATCATTCACATAACAGCTAGGTGTTTTAAAATCAGGATTGCTACACGTATAAGCATGATCATGGTTAACTTACTCAGTGTTATCGAAATCTGCAATTTGATCTGTAACCCCAGAGGTTTCATTAATGTTTCCAATGAATGAATTTTCTTTTGAAGACACATCCAAAATTCTAGTGTCATCCAACATTATGCAATTTGCACTGTCTAAATTCATGATTTTCTGATGTACCAGTAAACGAACATAAGCAGCTTTAAACAATTTTACTGTTGGATTGTTATTATAGCCACTTTAAATCTAATAGCACTAAAGAACAGCTCAAGATGGTCCAGAGAAAATTTGCACGTTAATACAAATGTCATACTACCGCCACTGTTTTCACACAAGCTGGAATACGGAGACCTGAAACCTCTGATACATGTAAGCAACCCAAGAATTAAGTTTTCCTACCAATTTTAAAATTAGATCTTCAGTTATGGCTGTCTTAAGACCTCTTATATACTGTTCAGCAGTACTAAAAAAGTCCATGAAAATATCTTTATTTTCATGGACACGGTCTTTATTGTCATGGACTTTTTATTTCAATTACATTTCAATCTAATGTAAGGAAAGTACATTATCGGGACTTTCCCATAAGTCGCCTCAGTTGAAAGATTTAGGATGGCAAATTTATGACCAGAGACTCGCTGGCGACAATTTTAAGCCATAAAAGTCAAATAAGAAGAACTTTGATTTAAGTTGGTCTGGGAGATAATATCAAAGAACACACACGTCGTTCCGAGAAAAAAAACAACACGCTACAGCAACAACTGATGCATAGCCATTGGTTGGGGTTGGTAAGGAGGAGGTGAAACTGACCCTCTGTTATGCAAATTTCAGTTAAAACGGGAGATCAACTACCCAATGAAAAAAAAGAAGGATGGGCTTAAAGCATTGTCATGCAAATTTTGGGCAGAACAAAGTACGGCCCACCGTGGTCATGAAAAAGCAGTTGTGAAAAAGAATGAAAACAGAACACACATCGATATCAGAAGCGAAAGTGAGAGGTGAAATAAAATGACGCGATGAATTTTGTGCGGTCCGAAAGAGGAAAATAGAGTGAGTGGCAATTCTGATGGTAAGAAAGCAGCGAACCCGAACAACATATATGGAGAGTGGTGAAGTTGCGCTAAGTTTTGTGAAATGAACATTTTCAATAAGTGCAGCGCTATTTAGTTAGCGGAAAGTGTGCTCTGATACAAAGAGAAACCTTCTTTAATCAATGTGTATAGGTAAATATGACTCTGACCTAAGTAATTCCCCAGTTTATTTGATTTTATCAAAATATTATAAGAGAAGCTGGTAGTGTGACCTTAGTCACAAATGGAAGTCAGTATTTTAATTGTAAACAAATAATGTTGACAAAGATCAATTTAAATATAAATACAAACAAATATAAGTATCCTTTGCAAGGATCAAAGTGTTAATGCCAATATTATAGGAGAAATTTTGTTAGGAAATTAAATCAGATGTGTTCTGATAAATCTTTTTTTTTTTCTTGAAATAACTGTAAATATTGTAAATAAATAATAGTGTTAATTATTTGGAGTCTTCTCATTTAAATTATCTAGTATGTGTTTGTTTATTTAGATTTCCATTTTAAAAGTCAGCTAAGGGCAAGAATGATCATTCTCAAAAAGGGTAATGGGCTACTTCGAAATTACACAATGCAATGGGGGGAACATATCCAAAATTTAATCTCTATGGATTCCTTTTATTATTATTTTCTGAATAAATTAATTTATTCTATTAGACAACCCCAGAGAAACCTTTATGTATTTAATTCTAAGCTTTAATTCTGATCAACTTGTCCCAGCAAAAGGGTTATGTTGGAATGGGCAGCAATTAGAAGGGAAATTAAAGGATAAAATCTTAAATAAATATTATAACTGAGCCATGCATATTTCTCTTCAACATCTGCAATTCCTATATAATTCACTGGTGCCGTCCAGTTCTTAATTATTGTTAATTGAGTTTTCAATTTTAATTATTAAAAATTGCAACTGGGTTATTGTCAAACATTAAGTTAAATACCTTTAATGTATTCTAAAATACAGGCTCATGTTAAAAGTAATCAATTTCAAATTTTATATTCAAATTGTGGAAATTTACAATCTATATAGTATATTGCAAAATAATAATTATGAAACTGTTAATTAGAATAATTTCAACTCTTTTATTTTAATGATAAGTTATTGGAAGATTAAATGGAGATTTTTTATTTTGATGGTTTGTTTGACTTCCTCTAAAAGGCTCCACTACCAGCAAGTCGGTGATTTCGTAAATATCAGTATTCAACTTAGAAAAATCAGTATATTCGTAATTGTATGTATATTTTATGTTACTCTTATATGAACTTTGCATTTGATCTTTAACAGTATACTGAAACATTGTGCTAAGAAAGTAAATCATAAAAAAAAAAAAAAAAAAAAAAATCAAATGATAGCGTAAAATGATATGAATAATAAAAAAAATAAAAAGATAAGGATTTATGTAGCAGATAAAATAGTGTATTAGTAGATTGTTAATGCATATATATTTTGATACTGTATACTTTATTGTATAATGCATTTATATTTTGATATCTTTGAAATTTTGCAAATGTTTACACTTGGCTTAATAATATTTTTAGGGGTAAGAATTTCCATGCATTTTTAAAGTTAGATTTAGAATTCAGTATCTAAATAAATTTTAATTATCAAAAAGCTGAATGCCAAAAAAGAATCGTAGAAATCATAGAAATAGCTTGAACTCGAGTTTTTCTGGCGTATTAACGCGAGGGCATATAAAAAAGTTAAATAAAGAAAAGCAAATTGATTCGAGTAACACGATGGCAGATCCATCAGTGGACACAATAATTTCTCTAATCCCGAATTTCGATGGGAAAAAGTTAAGTGATTGCGAGTATTTTCTCAGACAATTTGAGGACTTAACTAAACAAATATTAAAAGACGATGCGAAGCTTACAATTTTGAAAGCAAAATTGTCGGGTACTGCGAGAGAGAAACTCTCACAAAATAAATCGCTTATAGAAGAGAAAAACTACAACGAATTCAAAAAGAAATTGTTAGATTTATTTAAAATCAAGAAATCATTTACGCAGGTACAGACTGAATTTTTTAATCTGAAACAGAAACCGGGACAAGACTTAACAAGTTTTATTAGCGAATTCAAAAACGCAGCGTCTCTTTATATAGAGAAAAGCCATACAGAAGTTGATCCGAACGGAAACGGGAAATTTTTGGACTTAGTAAGATTGACACGATTTTTGGATGCGATTAGACCGGATTTAAGTATGGATTTAAGAAAAACCTTTCCCGATAATTTTGAGGATGCTTGCAAAACAGCAATTAAATTAGAAGAGGCGTACAATAATATAGGGGCAGAACAGGTAAATACTATAACAGCTAACAATGAATCGCAACTTTTTGAGAAGTTATTGAAATTAAATGTAGAAACGGCGGAGCAGATTAATAATTTATCAAAAGAAATAAATAACATAAAATTGGGAACAATCGAAAAAAGAGAGGAAGTCGAAAAATTTTGTAATATCTGCAAGAAGGGGTCACACAATGAGGATAGTTGTTGGTATAATAAAGCTAATAAAAACAACAATCAGAATTATAGGCATAGATTTGTAAACAATAGGGGTAATTACAGAGCAAATTACAAGAATTATAACCAGTATGAAAGACACGATTCTCACAATGCATTTCCGGAGGGTAATATTTACTATAATCATGTACCAAATGCTCAACCTTTTCCACCCCCACCACAACAACATTACAACACGCCGTATACTTATTATCAACCTGACTTTAATAATTATGATGCACAGGGGTATTACACTCAACAGAGAGGAAATTATAGAGGTGCACAGAGGAATAACTATCGCAATAAATATACGGACTCTAGGGAAAACAGAGAAAATCATACGAACAGTAACAAGGATAGTAATCAAAGGGGTAAATTTCAGAGGGGCAATTATAAAAGATACAAGCAGAACAAAGATAAGGATGCGGAAAACTAAATACGAGACTTGTAAATACAGATAAAGAAGACCCGAGCAAGTCTCACGATAGCGGGCATACTTTAAGGGATAAAACTATTGCAAGTGTACAGAACGATACAAATGAACTTCCTCTAATTAAATTTAAAATTAAAGATATTGTAATTAACAGCCTTTGTGACTCAGGCGCACAAGTGAGCTTGATCTCACCGCTTTTGTTTGAAAATTTAAAACAAGCAAATATAAAATTTAAATATTTGGGAAATCAAATTAAGATTCAAACACTTACAAATTCACTGATTACATTCAAACAGTGCATTAGAATGTCATTTAAATTACAGGACACTTTTGTAAAAGGAACTTTTTATGTTACAAATAAAGATTTTGGCCGCAAATATCAATTATTACTAGGGTACGATTTCTTAAAAGAAAATCAAATGGTTCTAGATTTTGAAAAGAAGTATCTTAAATTCAAAGGAAGAAAAATGGCATTAAACATCAAAGATTCGGAGGACACTGGGGAAGTAAATACATTAATTACAGAACAAATTCACACTCAGACATATGTCAAAAACCGAATGGACCACATGCAGGAGGTTAGACTGCAAGCGTTGGCACAGCAGGAGAAAATGATGGCTGAATATGTGACAGAGGAAGACCTTGATAAAATAAAAACACTTGAACTAGGACAACAAGTTTACCTTAAGTCCATTAACCCTACTGTTTTACAAAAAAAATTTGAAGGCCCATTTAAGGTGGTTCGAAAAGTGCGAAATAACAATTACATTTTACAAGATGTAACGGAAGAAAGTAAAGGAACTATAAAAAAGACACATTGACAGACTCTGGGCACCAAAGCATGCTGACAGGTGCAAAACAGAGGAGTCAAGCTCATCAAAGGAAGAATAGTGGGAATAAAATACCATTAAAAAGGGGTAGTAAGATGTTACGGTTACAGAAAGACTAATAGCTTAAACAGTTTATGTAAAAAAATTTTTAGTTACGGTTTGCAGAATTCTACTAACTGTCAAATTTAAATATTCTCAAAAAAAGCGATGGCATACTCAACTAGGGTTGAAAAAAAATACATAAATAAATAAATAAGTACAATAAAATAACATAAAATAAGATATCCCTGGCACATTTTTCAAATTTTGATAAGAAATAATTTCATAGTAAAAGCGACCCAAGGTATCACAAACAATAATAAAAAAAACAAAGAAAATCACATAATCAATTGAATAAATATTTGGATAAAGACAAATAAGCAATCCCTAGGCTAGGTTACGCAGGGCAGTAAAATATCTGAGGCGGTGTGAAAGATTTTGGTGACGTACCAGGTAGGCGCGGAGTGGGGATTTGTTTATCAACAAACATCCCCAGTTGCCATGTCAACAAGCATTGCTGACAACTTCGCGGAAGGAAGGGTCAGTAAAGATAAAAATAAATAAATAGAAATAGATAAATGAGGGTATCACTTACTCTGATGATGTCTTCTTCGCGAGGGTGCACTCTTTGGGTGTGTGTCTATTCCTTGGGGGAAAATCCAGGCGTCCCTGACACACACCAATTTTTTCCATATTACACCAAAATAAATAAATAAATTAATTAATTGCACACACACACACCGGGGGGGGAGTTTTCCGTATGCGTCCCCCGGTCTTTTCCTGTTGACACTGATACATTCTGGACGTTAATTTCTGTTTCCTCCAGGGGCGTGAAACGGTAGCAGTTGGTTCCTAGCTCGTCCGCTTGGTCAGGTTGGCAGGGGCCACGTCATAAAAAGAAGAAAAAAAAACGAAATCAGTAAACAGATAAACAAATATCGAACATTCGTTTTTCATGGTATCATTTTGTTTTAATTTCGTGCTTTTTTTTTTTTTTTTGGAAAATTTAGTTAACGATTTTAAACTCTTAGAGAACGATAAAATAATAATAGTAATAATAATAATAATAATAATAATAATAATAAGACGAAAGGAAATAATTCAGTTAATTAATTAAGTGATAATGATAATAATGACAGAATTTATTTTCTTGTTTCTATAAATTAAGGCTCACTTTTCAAAAGACTGCATGAAATTGGGAAATGAATCGGTCAAAAGATCATTTCATTCACATTATCATGGTAAAGCCAAGCCGTTAAAAAAAAAAAAAAAAAAAAAAAAAAAAATTAATTAATTAATTAAGTTACATTATTTTTTTTTAGTTTAACTAAACAATTTGGATTTAACATTTAATCTCATTAACTAATTCGTTAAGCTGAGTTTTAAAAAAAATAAAAATTAATAATAATGAATAATAAAGTATATATACATATAATTCCAGCTGTGTAAAATTTTTTAATTATTAGGATGCTAATTGCATATTAAGTTCCAACACTAATTGGAAATTTTTGCGGGCAAAAGTTTCTTAACTGCAGTAATTGGTGGCGGGCAATTAATATGCAATTAAAAACAATAATAATAAATAAATAAATAAATAAAAGTTTTTTTTTTTTCCATTTAAGTTAGGTTAAATGTTCTAAGATGTTATTTATTAATAAGTAGATCGGTAGTAAAAAAAAAAAAAAAAAAAAAAAAAAAAAAAGGAAAGAAATAATAATACGAAAAAAAATAATAAGAATAATAATATTAATAATTATTATAATGATTAATAAATAAATAAATAAATTTTATCGGTTTTAACATATTTAAACATTTTTTTTTTTTAAATAAGCATTTGGAGATAATCTTAAAAGTTGTCAATGATTCAGAGGCTTTTAAGTACTATGCATTTCAACGTGGGCTGCTCATCTAAAGGGGAAACGAAATTGATAAGATTCCCATATGCATATTTATGAAATTAATTTGATAACGGATTTTACGAAATAAATGTATGGCATTCCGGTAGTGGACATATACCATTTAATAATCATTTAGCGTGGAGATGACTTAGTTCACACGATCTTGTAGGCTTGAAATCATTTTTTTTTTTTTCCTCCTTCTCGCTAAGTGTTTGTAATTATAAGGCCGTGATTAGATGATAATAACCTTTAATGGAATATTTGTTTTATATAAAGATGGTAATTTGGTAACATATTTAACGGGAAATGGATTTTTGTCTTAATATTGAATTGCATGAAAGACCACGTGCATGTTATTTGGTTGATCTCAATTTACGGGTCAAGACGAAGGGTAGTTTAAACAATTGGCTTATAGTCAGTTTTAATAATTAAGCTTTTAATATATATCAAAAAATTATATATATAGATATAAATATCATTAAATAAATAAATAATGAGAATAATAACTCGTAAACTTACATCATAATTCGCAGCCATACTCCATGTGACGGGGCAAATCAGGAAGGTAGATCTGAGGTGAGTTGAGGTGTTATGCACACGGAAGGATCGCAAACGCTATTCACCTGCAGGATTTGAAAAAAAAAAAAAAGGGTGCGTTCAGGGGGCGTGTTAGAAACGCATTATCCCAGGTAAAGAAGCATTTAGGTGTTGAACCGGTCGTGGTATGGGATTAGGCCAGCATTTTCAGGTGTACGAGGAAGGAATGAATCACCTGTTCAGTAGGGCTACATGTTTGACAGAAACGGGGTGAGTGTTTGACCTGAGGTCACGCAGCTTTCCGATTCTTATCATTGAGTAGAAGTTTTTTTTTTTTTTTCTCTCTTCTTTCTGTCAGGCAGAAAAAAATGAACAGTGACAGAACGGGGAGTTATTATTTTCAACATGTTAGAATTAACATGAGAATTTTTACGCTTAGGCGTTTAAAAAAAAAAAAAAAAAAAAAAAAAGAAAAAGAAAAGGAAATAGAGAAATAAATAAAAAAAAAAAAATAAAATAGGAAAGAAGGGAAAATTATTAAAGAAAAATTTCATTTTTTTTTCTTTTTATTCATTCTTTGTTGTTTAATAATTCGAAAGAATTGTATGTATATAATAAAATTACAACAATCATATGAATGGACAATACAAATGGTAACTGAATTAATCCATAAAATTGGGTCAAGTAGTAGATGAATATCATAAAGTTACAACATCATGAATGTGTCATGTTTTCAGATTGCTAGGACTGTTTTTGTGTCCATCTAAAATATTTGTCTGTTTGCATTTATTAATTGGATATAGTGCTGAATTCATTCATTAATATGTGTAAATATTGTAAAGTGGAAGACATGCCATTTCATCGAACTCAGAAGAGTATTGCTATTATATATATATATATATATATATATATATATATATATATATATATATATATGTATGTATAGATATACATTTGTTCCTTTTGGTTTGTTTTGGCCTAATTTTGGTTTAAATTTTAGTAGCACTAGATATAATTAAATAATTTGAAAAAAAAAAAAAAAAAAAAAGAAAATTTGAGAATGTGGATGTACAGTTTTATATTGGATTAAACTCTTTGCTCTATATAAATATGTATATATATATACATATTTTGAATGTATACTCATCATAATTTTTCTCTCAGGTATCTTACATATTCAGTTATGTATGTGTAATTGTAAGATTTTGCCTGAATTGGGTTTTATATATTGTATGATGCATGTATTGTGTTAAAAATAATTATCAAGAATCATTGTAAAGTTGAATACTGATCCTTACATATCACAGTGTATTATATCTTTTTGTTTTGTATGGTCTGTTTGGCTATTTAGATATTTTGAATTTGGTGAGTGCTCTATCTTAGACACACCGGTTATATTTAACCACAAAATTTAAAATTTTTGTACTAATGATAATATTTTATCTCTAAATTGTTTGGGAATACTTAGGAAATGTGTACATATATGAACTGTTATTTATTAAAGTCACACAAGTAATTTACAAATGAACATTTTCCTCTGCATGAACTTTAGTCTACAAGATGATTCTGTATAGATGAACGTGGACTGATATCATCTATGTGATCTATAGATTATCTGCAATGGTGATGGACTTCTTGGGTATGCAATGCTAAAGAAAACTGGACGTTTTCTTTCTTTTAGTACGGGGGGAAAGATAATGTAAGGAAAGTACATTATCGGGACTTTCCCATAAGTCGCCTCAGTTGAAAGATTTAGGATGGCAAATTTATGACCAGAGACTCGCTGGCGACAATTTTAAGCCATAAAAGTCAAATAAGAAGAACTTTGATTTAAGTTGGTCTGGGAGATAATATCAAAGAACACACACGTCGTTCCGAGAAAAAAAACAACACGCTACAGCAACAACTGATGCATAGCCATTGGTTGGGGTTGGTAAGGAGGAGGTGAAACTGACCCTCTGTTATGCAAATTTCAGTTAAAACGGGAGATCAACTACCCAATGAAAAAAAAGAAGGATGGGCTTAAAGCACTGTCATGCAAATTTTGGGCAGAACAAAGTACGGCCCACCGTGGTCATGAAAAAGCAGTTGTGAAAAAGAATGAAAACAGAACACACATCGATATCAGAAGCGAAAGTGAGAGGTGAAATAAAATGACGCGATGAATTTTGTGCGGTCCGAAAGAGGAAAATAGAGTGAGTGGCAATTCTGATGGTAAGAAAGCAGCGAACCCGAACAACATATATGGAGAGTGGTGAAGTTGCGCTAAGTTTTGTGAAATGAACATTTTCAATAAGTGCAGCGCTATTTAGTTAGCGGAAAGTGTGCTCTGATACAAAGAGAAACCTTCAATCAATGTGTATAGGTAAATATGACTCTGACCTAAGTAATTCCCCAGTTTATTTGATTTTATCAAAATATTATAAGAGAAGCTGGTAGTGTGACCTTAGTCACAAATGGAAGTCAGTATTTTAATTGTAAACAAATAATGTTGACAAAGATCAATTTAAATATAAATACAAACAAATATAAGTATCCTTTGCAAGGATCAAAGTGTTAATGCCAATATTATAGGAGAAATTTTGTTAGGAAATTAAATCAGATGTGTTCTGATAAATCTTTTTTTTTTTCTTGAAATAACTGTAAATATTGTAAATAAATAATAGTGTTAATTATTTGGAGTCTTCTCATTTAAATTATCTAGTATGTGTTTGTTTATTTAGATTTCCATTTTAAAAGTCAGCTAAGGGCAAGAATGATCATTCTCAAAAAGGGTAATGGGCTACTTCGAAATTACACAATGCAATGGGGGGAACATATCCAAAATTTAATCTCTATGGATTCCTTTTATTATTATTTTCTGAATAAATTAATTTATTCTATTAGCCAACCCCAGAGAAACCTTTATGTATTTAATTCTAAGCTTTAATTCTGATCAACTTGTCCCAGCAAAAGGGTTATGTTGGAATGGGCAGCAATTAGAAGGGAAATTAAAGGATAAAATCTTAAATAAATATTATAACTGAGCCATGCATATTTCTCTTCAACACAATCGTTCCATTAGTTATAAAATAAAAATGTCTTGAACATATAAAAATTTCAAAATAAACAATTCTCATTTGAAAACGCAAAGCAAACAAATTTAAAAATAGTCTTGTTACTGACATTAGATAGTGCTAGTAGCAGGAGAACCATGTGGTTTTTAAACATGTGTAAAGTGGTCAAAGGAAACTTATGAGGTCTGAACTATGATAAGGGGGTCTTGATCATGACATTGGCATTAATAAAAACAAACAAATGGTTCCACATTTGAATTTGTTTAAAGCTGTTTTTTAAGAAAATTAAGTTCAGAAAATCCTATTCGATAGGTAGTGTTTCACAAATAAATTGCTTCCTTCTCATTTGTATGAATACGGAGGAGATGCCTTTTAAGAAAATCTTTTCGGGAAAATCCTTTCAAACATATTTCACAAACAAATGGTTTCTCCTCTGTATGTACTCTGAGATGTCTTTTAAGACAGCCATTTTCAGAAAATCCTTTCAAACATATTTCACAAACGAATGGTTTCTCCTTTGTATGTATACGAAGATGATTTTTAAGATTAAAACTTTGAGAAAATCTTTTCATACATATTTCACAAATAAATGGTTTTGTGTGTGTTCGAAGATGACATTTAAGAGCACCATTCTCAGAAAACCCTTTGAAACATATTTCACAAATAAATGGTTTCTCATCTGTGTGTATTCGATGATGTTTTTTAAGATCCTGACTTTCAGAAAATCCTTTTAAACATATTTCACAAACAAATGGTTTCTCTTGTGTATGTACTCTGAGATGTTTCTTAAGATTACAACTTGCAAAAAATCCTTTCAAACATATTTCACAAATAAATGGTTTCTCACCTGTGTGTATTCGATGATGTTTTTTAAGATCCGAACTTACAGAAAATCCTTTTAAACATATTTCACAAACAAATGGTTTCTCTTGTGTATGTACTCTGAGATGTTTCTTAAGATTACAACTTACAGAAAATCCTTTCAAACATATTTCACAAACAAATGGTTTCTCCTGTGTATGTACTCTGAGATGTCTTTTAAGCTGACCATTTTCAGAAAATCCTTTCAAACAAATTTCACAAATAAATGGTTTCTCATCTGTGTGTATTCGAAGATGGTTTTTAAGATGACAATTTTGAGAAAATCCTTTCAAACATATTTCACAAATAAATGGTTTCTCTTTTGTGTGTATTTGAAGGTGTCTTTTAAGGTAGCTGTTTCGGGAAAATCCTTTTGAACATGTTTCACAAAAGAATGATTTCTCATCTGCTTCAGGCTGAAGCTGAGGAATTGACATTTTCTTTATAAAAATTGCAGTTTCTCAAGTAATCAAAATTTCTTTTTAGCATGTGTATAGAAAAAAATGCAGCTTTCTTTTAGAAGAAAATAGCTTATTAATCTTCAATAATAGGAAAACAGGGAACTAGGAATAATGTGCTTTGTCTGGCTTCAGATCTAAAAAAAATTGTAATTAATTTGGAATTTCCATATAAACAGTCCTAAATGTACATTATTCTAATATCTTTTTTGAATAATTTTAATTACAAATGGAGATAAGGTAAGCAGGGGTAACTGAATGCTAGTAATTTTTATGAGATATTTTATTTACTCTTCAGATAAAAAGCTGAGAAAATTTTGAATTATAAATAATAAATATAGTTACCTTTACATGCGTTTGTATTTGTCCAAGAGAGTAGTGTTATAGTACTATAGTAGAATTCTCCCAGCATACCTTATTATACTTGTATTTTAGAAAAATGTTTATTAGTTGGGGAAAAAAAACCCTCAGATAAATTACTTCAAAATATGAAATTACTTCAAAACATGAAATTACTCAACATTAATGTACAAAAACTATTAAATAGAGTACAGAACAATTTATCCAGAATGGTTGGGGTCAGATCTATTCCAGATAACTGGCTGGCATTAAATCAACATACAACTGATTAGATTTGTAGAATATATGTGGTTGTGGCATAGATTGTATTTAAAATTGATTTTTATATTACTCAGATTAAGAATTGGATTCAAACAAGATCAAAGATTAATCAAAGTTTGAAAGAAGGTAAATTATGGGAATACCTAATCAAAGTTTGAAAGAAGGTAAATTATGGGAATACCGTGAAAACAAAAATTCCCCTGTTTCCTCTGCATAAAAATCAAAATGTCAAATGTGCTTCCATTTTGAATTCTAGATGTTGGCATCAGGTTATACCATGCATGTAGTAATGTTTCAAGAAATGTCTTCATGTAATGTTGTGATAATGTTTTGAACTGTATGGCACTTTTTTCTGGAGATTCTGAAATTGGTCAATTGGAAATATTCTGGATAACTGGTTTCCTGGACAAATGATTTCATACTGTAGATCCAAATAACTCTTTTAGGTAATGGATTTAAAATATGCGAAGGGTTAGTCCATGGTAAAAGTTTAAAGACTGAATCCTAAAATTAATCAGAATAATAATATTTACTACCAAAAGCATTCAAACACATTAATTAAAGTATATGCAACCAGTTAAAATACAAATCTACTATTTTCTTGTCAAACAGTGTGATGGTTCTAAATTCAATATCCTGTCTTGAACAGTTTAAATGTTATATCATCTTTATTGCTAATGTGAGGTCCAAATAGGTGTAAATCTAATCTTTTCCTCATAGAATCTAAACTGTTAATATATGAGACTCACAGTAAGCGAAGTAGCTTATACAAAAGGTTTTAACAAAGCCAAAAGGAAGAAAAATATTCACAAATCTGAAATACAATTTATGTTTCTTACTCAACAAAATTTCAAGAGGAACAATATTAACATAAAATTACAAACACAAATATACAGTAGACTCCTTCAAATCCATGAACGCATAAAATCTGTGTATTGTTGCCGATGTAAACAGTGAAACTTACAGCTAAGTTGAAGGAACAAAATTCAAGATGGCACTGAAATCGGTGGTGTTTGCGATATATTATTACTAAATATTTTGTTAATCATGTTCTTTTAGCTATTACAGCTGGTTAATTATTAAATAAAATTCCATTACTTATGATCTTGGTGTAAATTAACATATCTAAAGCAAAACTTCACATTACTGTATCGTGCACAATATTTGCAAATGTAAACTGTAACCGAATTGTTTATTTTTCAAGCATTCATTTCCCTGTTTTTAAATTTATATTTTTTTTCCTTATGAAAGATTTTTCTCAAATCAGTGTTTTCACAAAAATAAAATACTGTATTATCAGATGACATCATCCTATAATGCAATTAAAATAAGATTGTAAATTTATTTCTTGCGCCTACTTTTTGAAAAAATATTGAGCTTTTAATTGTTTTTTATTTAATTTTTACCGTGTGCGTCACCTATTGTTTATTTGTTTTCCTTGTTTAATGACGGCTGTGTATATGCGTAATGTATCATAGCATCAGTAGATTACGTAATTTACGGATTATCTTACATTTAGATATACAGTTCATTAGGATTCACAAAAATTGCAAGTATTTATTTTTTAATATTTCATTAAGCTGTTAATATGCCAGTGAAGTCTGACGTCACTTAAATGGCTGCTGGACCACAAAGTTTGAACATCCCATGTTTAAGTTCCCATAGGCTTGCAAAAAAGTGATGTACCAAATGTTATTACGTATGGATTTTTTTTATGTAATTACAAGTATCTAATTATGTAATTATGTATGAGTGTTTATGTATGTAGTTACGTAATTACTCAAGTTTTTCATGAAGAAAATACGAATTTTCTTCTGAAAAAATTCAAGACGGCGCTAATTTCAGTGGGGATAACGATCTTTTTTCCAAGACAATTTTTAATTAATCAAACTTTTTTTGTTTATTAAATCTGTATAAATCTGAAATAAAATTTCATTATTTTATGATTCTGATGTAAATTATTTTCGTATCTAAGGTAATAATACGGCACAACAGTAGCTTCTTCACAATACTTGCAACTGTAGACACCATATTGTTTATGTTTATGTATTTTGCTTTCAATTCTTTGATATTCAATTTTTGGTTTTAATATGGAATTTTTTATTTTTCGTAAGTAATATGGCTGATTCCAATATTTCTAATATAAAAAATAGGAAAAGAAAACATGTAAGTTTGACAATGATTCAAAAAGTAGAGATAATAAAAAAAAACTAGATTCAGATCCGTGTACTTGGTTTTTGGCACAATCGTAATGGAATAAGCCCTAGAACGGTGTATGACATTTAAAAAAAAAAACTAAAAACCTAAGCAGATAAAAATTTTGTCCATGTTCACAAAATAGGCAAAGAAACGGATGAAACTTGTAAATAAAAATAAATATACTTTCCTTTATAGCGAGTTTTCATTGAATAAAACAAGAAAAATTTATATTTTATCATTATTATACATATTTAGTACTGCATCCTTAATTATTACACTTGACTGTATTTTTTATATTTTAAACATTTTTTTAATTTTTATTATTTTACATAATAATTTTAATATTTTACTAAAATTATTTTAATATTTTACTAAAATTATCTTAATATTTTACTTCATTATTTTAATATTTTACTTTATTGTAAGCATTCATTATAATTTCCAATGCTTTACTACATTCAAATTACTGTTTTAAAAATGTAAACAAAAAAAATGACCAAACATCACAAAATTCTAAAATCCCCACAATTTCTGGATTTAAGCTGTGTGGATTTGAGAGAGTCTACTGTACTACTTTAAAATTCAAAATAGAAGAGTACAAAAATGATACTGGATATTTTAAGCACTTGGTCCTATCAATTCATAATATTTCTTATGTCCATAAGAGTTTAGAGCTTTAGTTAAAATATTTGATAACATATTCTGTGTCTCTAAGTAAATAACAATTACTTCAACATTATCACATATCACTAAAATCATGATGAATATCAATGTTCTTTGTGTGTAAATGGTAGACTGGATTTCTTAATCATTTTGGAGCAGACTGGATGTCACACAATATTACAGTAGGTGGAGTCATTGTAGGAGACAATTTATTTAAGATCTATCTAAAATGTAGAGTATCTTTAGTGGACTCTCATAATGCCATTATGTCCTGCTTCAGTTGTGGATAAAGCAACAGCTTGCTGCTTTCTTTATTCCAAAATCCCAAGATATAGCATAACCAACATATTAAAAATGCATCCAGTGTAGGATATTCTAATGTTTACATATGAAGCCCAATCGACACCAACAAATGCAATTAAGCTTACACAGGGTGATCAATTTAAAAGAGTACCCGTTTGTTTTTCTCATTACCCTTAAATCTGACAGATGTGGCAACTATTCCAACACCGAAGTATAATTGTTTGAACCTTGTTTAAGTGTGGGAGACAATTTCCAACACTGTTGGACTGTTACAACTTTATTTGTGAGGTAAAACAGAAATAGAGACGCACAACGTTACTTAATCCTGTGATAATTTTATTTTTGAAAAACAAAATTAATTAAATTTTTTACATTATCATTTCTTACAGCAAATGTTGAAAATGTTCTCCACTATTTTGAATGCAAACATGAACATGTCGAACCATTGCAACTTTGTTGGTGTTATTGACGAGATTTCTTCAGTTATGATTTGTTTTAATTCATCTATGTTTGCAGGACTTCTGAGGAAAACCTTATCATAATCTTACAAAATGAGTTTTCAAAAAAACGTTGAAAGAAGCAGATGATTTACTCAAATCATTTGTGCAGAATTGGATTAAAAATTACTAATGATGTTCACACGAATTTTATGTTTAAAAAACGAGTTTTCACATTTAGAAGTGGAAAATACGATACCTGCACATTAAATATAGACATATTAAATAAGTAATGATATTGAAAGTCTTGCTACATATATTATAGATGTGGATAATACAAAAAGCGAACAGGTACTCTTTTAAATTGATCACCCTGTAGATAGCATGACACTTAAAGACCAGTCCCTGATCTTGGGTACCTTTAAGGTATATTAGAAATCAGCTATCCGATCAGGTTGTCTGGCTTGCTGTTGAAATTCACAGCATATGCTATATATATATATGTCAGGTCTACAAAAATAATAAAATTCAAGAGTTCTGGTACCATGTTGTGGTTAAATTCAGGATAAGAGTCTTGATAGCCTTTTCTTCTTTTTATTTAAAAAAACCCCCCTAAAACACAACAATTAAATATTAATAATTAAATAAACTTAATCTTAATTCCAGGGGAGCACATCGAGAAAGCTTCATCTTTGAGATAAATTTATTCCATAAAAATAGTTTTCTCGCCAGTTCGGGTTATTACTTAACGGTGTGAGCGAGTCAAACTCTGCCCAAAGGCATCATGTGATCAAATTAATTCTCAACAAGGTCTATTTGCAACTGATAAATACATAAGAGATCCTATTGACAATAGGTAAATATTATTCATTTGAGATTTTTCTTCTTCTGTTTTGTATAAATTCTATGCCTAAACAATAGTGTAAAAGACCTAAATTTTTTATTTTAAATGATTTTCCTAATTTATCTCTAATCACGGTTGCTACGCAGACAGAAGAATAGAAATTCTCCAACTTTTCCAGGTGTATAAGAAAAAAAGAAATCCAGTCAAGCGATGTAGTGAGTATTGGACATGCTAGAGATAAAATAAATATTGGATCACACGAAAACAAAATTTTCTAAATTCAGATGACATTGATTAAAAGCTTCTTTTATGAATTCTCCTAAACACTTGGTTACAATGTTTTAGCCCACTATAGTAAATTTTGTCTTCTGCATTTTAAAAATTTTAATTTTTTTTTTTGTTTGTTGTTGATTTTTATACTCTAGTAAAAGGAATCTGGCTTTAATCTTTTAGCCCAGTATAGTAAATATTGTTTTATTTTTAGTAAAATTTATCCGAAATTCGTAACGAGATTTTAAAATGTTTTTTTTAATGCAATTTTTAGAGTTTTTTTTGCATTTGCAGCAATAAAATAAAAACCACTGCCCAGCCAAACGTCTGGATTTTGGAGAATTTCGAATTTTAGACATCCGGATTTCAGACTTTGTACTGTATAAAAAATTTTGAACACATATCGAACAGTAAGTGTATGGTAATTCTTGTACCACAATGCATGAACAAGCAGTAATTTTTGTGTAAAATTTTAAAGAGAACTCTCTCAAAACCAGATTTTTAGAATCAACACAATATTTTTAAATCACCAACAAACAAAAATATATTTTTTAAATGATAGCCTATATATTTCCCTGGTCCTTGACCAGTTTCCCCCCCCCCCCCCCAACACATTTGAAAAATGTTTATGAATTCAGTCTTTGCTCCAACTTGTTTAAATATACTCAGATTGCCATGTAATTGTTATATGTTATAGGGGTTTACCAAGACATGTTCAGTATTGAAAATGAAGTGCGAGCCTTTTACAGTTTATTCACAGGAGCACTCAAAAGGATTCTGTTACATTATGGTCTATGGGAAAAAATTGTTTGCAGCATTTTTTAATGATGTCACACTATTTCAAACATATTGAAATTGATATATATCACTGAGGTGCACTACAAGATGTTTACTACAGAATACTACGTACATAGTATTTATTGTTCATTTACAGGGACACGCAAAAAATTCAGTTACAATACTTCTTTGAAGTGCATCAAATACAGAGCTGCACAAAATAATTTGAGAACCACTTACTGACAGAAGTTGCTGAAGGGGATTTTCAACTGTGTTATGTGTTTCCAAATTGAATGAAATTTTTGCATACTGTGTAGTATGTATACAAACTGTAGATCATACACAGGGTTGCACAAAAGAATACTAATATTTTTCCCAACTAGAGATGGCAACTGCTGAAATAGGATTTTCAAATGTGTTGTGTTTTCCAAATTGCATATTTAGACATCATCTTTCAGTTTATTAAATGGTGAAGATTTGTTACAGTACTCTGAATGTGTTGGAAAGTGTTTCATACTCTATGCATGGTGCATGAATTTTCTTTCTTGTTTTAATTTTTAATTTGTTTGCTTTTTGTTGTACAACACAGATTAGATTTTGTTGTTTGGAAACTCGTACATTAAATTTAAGAACACAATACTTTTTTTAATTCAAAAAGTCACCGGTCAAGTACGAAACAATAATTTTATATGTTTTAAGATTTATTTTTAAAAAGTTTGTTTCAGATGAAACCACTCAGACAAATCCCAAGTATTGTGAAATGCTACACAACCTTCAACATTGGAGAAATGTGTTTATTTGTGCAAAAACTTACACATTTCTATCTTACTCCTAGAGATTTTTTTTTTTTTTTTTTTTTGTATAAAATACACTTATTTTTAAAGCCAAAAGACTTCTAGTTGAAACTAAGTGGAAAATCTCTATGGATAACACAATACACAAGAAACATGTCCGGATTCTAATCTGTAACATTTTTAAACATTCCATTTTTTTTTCACATCATTACACACAACTGTTAGCTTTTCCTTTCTTAATATTGCCTATTGACCATCTTGAATAATCAGATTTAAAAAGTATATATTCTAATATATATTTATTTATATATTATGTGTGAAGACTATAAGAAATTTACTATTGATCTGTTTCCTTCTATGATGCCGATTGGGGGATTTATCAATTTTATAAGGTTAGTAGTAGTACCGTACCTCATTTAGATATTTCAAGTGTTTTCTAAGTCAGTCAGTTTTAGCTATATCTTTAAGTAGTTTCAAGTGCAAAAGTTTTTTCTTTATGTGACATGTTGCACAGTAAATATAAATATGACTCATTTAATATAGAATCAAAAAATTTGTATGAAATTCATAAAAACAATTGTTACCAGAAAATCTATTAAAATGGTTCTCAAATGATCTGCTGAACAACGCAAAAATTTCTAACATAATTTATGACTCATTTTTAAATGCAAAGGCATAAACTTGGCAGACCTGACTATTGAAGCAATTTGGAATCAAAATGAGTTTTTCATTTTTAAATAAATAAATTATTTATCGATTTATAAGTGATTTGTGTCACGTGACAACACGTTTTTTTCTTTTCTGGCACTGAAGCATCGAAATTCGTCTCAAAACGTCGACTTTCTCAGTGTTTTCTGAAAGATCTTCTGCCTTTACCAAAAAAAAAAAAAAAAAAGGAAAATGTGTTTTGATTACAAAGTTTCTGAATAACAACACCTGCCCATTTCATGAGTTTCTGAACAAAATTGAATTAAAAAATGTGTCTGAAAATAGTCCTTTGGATTTTAGAACAGCCTTAAATAATCTTAAATATAATAAAGTCTTTAAATATACTCAAAACCTTTTAATACAATTATTCTGGCTATTGTTGTATTATGAACTTTTGAATGGTAATTCTTTAAAAAATGACTAAAAAACTTATTTCAAGAATTTGCATTTATAACTTATTTTTATTCTCTACAACAGGTTAAAAATGAACAGAGAATTTAATATTAAGTGCGGCATTGAACCCTCTCAAAAAATCAAATTGCTCCACATTGGGAAACATTGTCAAAATCCAAACATAGCAGTTGAAGAAAGGGATCCAGGGACGGGTAAGAACATTACAGTTTTCCATTGATGGATTCAGTTCGAATAGCTTATATATTTTTTTTATGCAAAGTAAGAAAAATTACACAGAATTTCAAAAGTATGCGAGGAGGCAATTGTCCACCGCCACTTTAAAAATGTCAATAATACAAATAGCAGATTACTGTTCATAACTTTAACAAATTTCAATTGCTTTGTATGAAACACAATGACATTATGAAAAGTAATGGAAGAACACAGAAATTTGGTCAATGATACTGTATGTAATGTCAACTCATTTTGAAACAGGGTGCATCAATTTCAATGCTGTTTGGGTGAGGATAATGGCCACTTACATCATACCTTATGATATCATTACACAAAGAAAATTAAGTCAACTGCAAAATTTATTAAAAGACTTTATTTTTTAATTACGAAAAAATTCTGGGTTCAGATTAAAGTGAGATATACTGTATTTTGAATCTTGAATAAATGGATTGTAACTTTTGTTTCTTATACAAAAGATATTTGCTGTAGTGTGGTCTTCCTTTCAAAGGTTTTACCTGGAATAACAGGATAGCCTAGAGATCTGCATGGGCTGAAATTTTCAGGCTCAGGCTGACCCAAACAAAAACTATTTGGCCAAATTTTTTTATATTTCTGCAATTCATGGCCCAGCTCGAGGCATAATCAATGAAATCAGGCCTGATCTGGCATGGCCCAACTCAGTTTTTACACAAAATACCAATATTTCTTATACTAAATTTTACACAAAATAGCAATATTTTTTTAACTTAAAATGAAGAATCTTTAATGACTACTTCATACATATTTATGTGAAAATTGCATAACATAATTAATACTATATGCGTACAAGCCATGTTAATGGTAATGGCTGAATAAATTCAGATCTGTATTCCATGAACTGAATAAATTCAGTTCTGTATTCCATGTCTGTGCATGGAATACAGAATAACAATAGTAATGATTGCTTAGAGACTTAGACTATTGTATACAAATACTCATTAAAAAAAAAAGAAAAGAAAAAGTAAACTATAAAAGAAAAAGAAGGTTAAAAATTCATAGTATTGAACTTCTATGTTTAAAAAATGTATATTTTTAAATATATTTCTCTTAATTAACTAAACAGTAATTTTTTAAAGAACCTTTTAAAAAATATACACTCGCTATTTCTTTGACAAAAATAAAAATAAAAAGCCTTAACAGGTCCTTAAAAATTTAGAATCAGGCCTAGAGAAAATTACGCCCTGCCAGAGCCCAATAGAAAAAGAACAAGCCAGAGTCCGGCCTCATGCAGAATTCTAGAAAATCCTGTATACCATAATCTATACTTTTTAAAATTTAAAATACTATACTTACTACTATTTTCATATATAACTGCTACATCACATTCCTTTCATGTGCAGCTTTGGATACAGTACCTAATAATAAGAGATAATAAATTACAATTATCCTTTTTAAATTAGACAAATTTTCACGTTATACCATTCTCATTATAAATAATCAAAATTAATTACTTGCAAAGAATTATTAATGAAATTTACACTTAAAATCTATTCATATATACATTAATAATGCAGACAATTAGTTTGGCTTTAAAGATTTTCATGTTAGAAAACAAATATATATTCCAAAATATACAATCTTTTAGAACTGACAATTTAAACTAAATAAATTGAAAAAGTTTAAGATTATTAAACATCCTGAAAGAGCACAATATTGATTGGAAATATAATACATCCTTTCGAGAACAATTCATTTGCAAGTTTTATGATAGCACAAAACTAAAACATGCAGTGAAGAAGTGTCATTAACCAAAACAATAAACATATTAAATTGTAGATTTTTCTGGTAATAAAGTTACAAAAATAATATTAAAGGAAAATAATCAAATTTTTACTTAACTAAATTTAAATTGAATATTTAAAAAGATTTGAAACTTTATAAATGCATACAAACTGAGTTAACTATCTACTTTATCATGAATCAAACCAAAGACCTCTGATTTAATTGCCAAAGCTCTAACTATTGAGTTACCTGAGTCAACAACTAGAGGACACATTTCACTCAGATTACCTTATTGACCAATAGCATCTGGTCTGCTATGTAGATAGCTTAACACCATAAACTGCAGGTAAAGGAACTCCATTAAAGAATAGTAATGTAGACACAGGTCTTCGGATCTTCCCTGAAGAAAATAGTTCACAGAGAGCTGTATAGAACATTATATAATTCTTTACAAATTCTATAGAATACTATTTCTATAGAGTTTTGAAGAGTTCTATAGAATACTTTTTCTAAAGAAAATGTTTCTATAGAATTCTTAGAAATTCTGCAGATTTTTTTTTTTTTTCAATAGAGTACTATAAACCTTAAAGAATTAAGTTCTATAGACTAATGATTCTATAGGTTTTTTGTTGTTGTTGTTGTTATTTTATATTAAAAAAAATATTCCTTGGTCTTTTAAAATTTATGTGTCTTAGTAATTTATTTATAACTATATATTAAAATTTCAAAACAATAATTAATTTTGTAATATACATCAGTTTAATATATAATAGTATTCCATAGATTAAATATGATTATAATATATATATATATATATATATATATATATATATATATAATTTAATTCAATTCTAATACATTGTGATTCAATTGTCAATGTAATAATATATCAGTCAAGCTACTGAATTAAATTACAATTAATCAATTTGTTTATAATTGATTAATTTGTTGGTTAATTTTATAATCATTTATTAATTTGCTGTTAAATTTTTAAACCATACATTTAATTTAACAAACTTTATTCACTTTAATAATATTGTAATTTTTACTCAAATATTTTAATCTGAAGTATAAATATTTAAACAATTGTTTCAGTTTTAACAAATATAATTTATTTGACTTTAAATATTTTTACAAAAGTATATATGATTGGAAATGCAAATTACAAAAGAAATAAAATTGAAATAGTGCAATAAGAGTTTTGAAACGGTCAATGGTTGTATCATGCTGAAAGTACTGGTCCTTCGTCCAATCACTGAAGTCAAGCAGCATCGAGCATGGTTAGTACTTGGGAGAGTGACCACCAGGGTTCTATATAAAATTCTATAGATATTTTTATAGAAGCTCCATATTTGTTCTATAGATATTTTTATAGAAGCTCTACAGACATTTCTATTGAACTTCTACAGATATTTCTATAGCTTTTGGTTAAACAAGCTATAGAAAAACGGGTCATAATTCTATAGGATTCTATAATGTGTTTGCTAGGAATATTTTTTTTTATAGAATTCTATAAGAAATTTTTGTAAGGGTTGGGTTCAACTCTCGGGCTGGGTATTTTTACACTCACTTGAAAAAATTCAGTTCGTATGATATCTTTACCAATCAGTATAATTGAGTTAAAAATAATAAAATGTATAAATACACTTAATATATCATAAAAACTCAACAGTGTTTGAATGATTAACAAATAAAATGAATTAATTGTTTCCAAATGATTTTTCAAGATTAAAAAGTATTTAAATAGCATTCTGTTTAGTTTATATTTTGCGGACTGAAAACAAAATGGGGTTTTGACACCTCTATAGTTCGCATTCTATTTCTCATAGAAACAAATTTCTAGTTTGCATGGACTGGGACATGCCTCTTGACTAACAATGGGAGGTTCTGAGGTCAGAAATACAGATTGCGGTGAATATTTGTGTAGTGATGGAGTATAATTAGTAGATAAATACAGCACCTCTCAAAAGTCTGAGCACACTGCCAGAAATAAAAAAGAAATTTGTTTATCATACATTCTGCAACTTGTATATGATTGGAGTATGAAAAAAATAACAAAATATACAATTTCCATACTGATTCAACCTGGAAAACAGATACTAATGTGTTAAAAAAATTAGTTTTATAGTTGGATATATAATTTCAGGATTGTACTTTATGTGCTTTGCCCGTAGTTGCCTCTCTACATTATCACCTCAGGGAGCATTCCATGTCAAGTGATACAATTTTTTACCTCATGTCCTCTAATCTTCTTCTAATACACTTGTTGAATAGCCTAAGGTAAGAATAAGCCTAATATTAATGGTTTATTTGTTGCCATTTGTAAGTTATGATGGATTGAAATTTGAAAAATATTGTAATTTTGGCTCAACTTGCTTGTGCATAAATCTAAATAATTCAGTCCAGAATTCAGCTATATAAAAAATAAGAGTACCATTCTCTTCAGATGAGCTTTCGTATGATATAATCACAGGATAAATTTATTTCAAGTTTTAAAATTTAATTTCAAATTTCAAAAAATTAATATCAGTAAAAATTAAAAAATATATATATATATGTTAATTCTTCTCTATTTCCCCAAACTCTTTGCACAATTTCAACATGGGATCTTAATGGGATCATATAGGAAAAAGTATTTTTGATTTGCACGATATACTTTACTGCAAGAAAGCAAATTTTACAGGATAAAATTTAATGTCAGAAATAAGATTTAAAACAAAGTATTTTGTTTTAAGCACAATTTTAAACCATAACTTTAGTTTTAAATCAAAATTTGAGCATAAGATCTGAAAAAGATCATAATTTTTTTTTTAAAGCATCTGCATATGCATCCAATTTTATTCCCATTAAACAAAAGAAAAGAAGCTTTATTAAATGTAATTTTTCCTCCATAAAATATAAAAATAAAATACAGTAAAACCTTCATAATGTACACTCCCGAATAGCAGACACCCCTATTTAGAGGAAACATTATCAATCCCCAGCACATAATTTATATTTTTACCTCTGAAAATCAGACACCTCCGAACTGCAGACAAACTCCTCGCACCAGAGCTGTCCATTATTCAGAGGTTTTACTGTATTATGTATTTATATTTGTTTGTTATTTTAAAAATTCATTTGAAATATAAAAGAACCATCAGCCTGTTGATTCAAACTAGAACATGTTTCAGCATGTGAAGCCTACACTTGCAAGCAGAGACAGGCAGATGTTTGCTGAATTCAGTATTGTGGTAAGCTAAAATTCAGTCTTTTGTCAGCCTTTGTGCTAATCAGGTAGTCTTTTTACTTAGTTATTTGTATTTAGGCAATCAAAATCATGTGCTTAATGTTGCAATCGATATTCTCATATAATTAAACAAATTGAACAATTGATTTTAGGAGTTCACCTTTTCAATTTACTCTGTTATATTTTTGTGTAAAATACTGGGATTTTCATAAGGATGGCTCAAATAAAAAATTATGGGCAGTTTAATATGTTGTTGCAATTCCTTTAGCAAATTAAGTCTCATAAATACAAAAAAATGCTATGTGCACCATATTCAACAATAAGCATCTTCTTGTATACCTCAGTTATATATATAAATTTCAATATGAAATAGTATATATAACACTAGCTAATCCGCCCGGGGTTGCCCGGGCCTGAAATATTAATAATCTGTTCTATACGAATATGACTGAAATCTGTAAGGCGAAATCAAATCGAATGAGGCAAACCCCGTCGTAATCGGGCTCATAAAACCCAAGATCGGAAAGCACATCCTGGCAGTCAAAAGTGCAGCTAAAATATTTAAGGCTATAGATATCAAGTCGAATGAGCCAAACCCCGTCGTAATCGGGTACATAGAACCAGATATACTCCTATAGTTCCCCTTTCCACCGCCAGGGGGCACAGTCTGTTCTGGAAGAGGCCTTTTCAGAACACTTGACCCAACCAAATTTCCTAGTAGAATTGAAATTTAACTACAGGTAAACATTGCCAAAATAGCGGAAATCGCGAAAGTGGGTTACGTAATCCATCGGTTTCTAAAGGGTTAATGTAGATATTTTTTAAAACCCAACCATGCATTTTGAAGAAAATGAACGTGTCTATGATTTGGAGTCTACTGTTTGTCCGTACTTGCATTTCCCGAGTCGATGCCAATTTTTAAATCAGGGCCAAAAAAAGGAAATTCGTGTGAGTGAGTTTTGGAAGGGATTTTTTTTCGGAGGGTTAAAATTAATTTTTTTCAAAACGTATACCAGATTTTATAAAACAAAGAGATATAGATTAGGCACAGTATTTTTAGTTTTTCATATCTTGTTTATAAACGCCAATTCGGATTTTTAAAGATAGGAGAAATAGTTAAAAAAGCGAAAGTGACCGACGGTTAAAAACGTTTTCGAAAGGGTTAGTATGATTTATTTTTTAAACTAAAGGTTTCTGCCTAAACCCGATAGAACGTAGATGTCTTTAGGTGTGTTTGCTTTTTGTTTGGTTATTTTAGAAAGCCGATGCCAGATTTAATATATAGCAGAAAATCTGAATTCGCAAAAGGGAGTCCTGTGCACGAATTTTTTTTAAAAGGGTTAATATTAGTATTTTTTAAAAACAAATACAGATGTCGAAAAAAGAATAAATGTAGATATTGTCTGGTATTTTTAGTTTTCCGTACCTGTCTCTGAATCATCGATGCGAATTTTTAAAAATTGCCAAAATCGCAAAATGGCATACAGAAAATATACTTTTTCGAAGGGTTAATTTTTGCATTTTTTAAAACCAAAGGTGGCTTTGAAAAGGACAGAGACAGTTCTTTAATTTGGTGACCTTCGTTTTTCCGTATCTTTTGTATTCCGGTAGATGAAAGGCTCGGAAAACGGGAGAAAATAAAAAACATGCATTCGATGCTTTTTGATTATTTTTTTTGAAAGGGTTAAATGTAAAATTTTTTCAAACCAACCAGATCGTTCGAGACGTAAAAGTATGTTCTTTTAGAATATGTAGACGGTTTTTCCGTATTTTTAGCCGTTTGTCCATATCGAATTTAGAAATACTTTCAAAAGAAACGGAATGTCTTCTGCTTTCTTTCTTCTGTTCCGGAAGATATGGAAATTGGTTTCTGCACATGCGCCAGCTAGATTCAGAATAATGACTTTTTTATTTGTGATCTTTGATCAGTTTTTAATTGATAACTACTTTAATTTTCAAAATATTAAAATTCTGACGTAATGGTGCACCAGGAGAGGGTTTGGACTACCTAAATCTAAATTTGCAGCCTTCTAGGTGGGCTAGATTTTCCTAGCCATCGCCAACAGACACACACACAGAGCAAAACTTTCTTTTATTAGTATAGATTAATAAAGTGCATTGCAAACGATTTTCAAAGATAGATCATATTATAACGGAATTGTTTAATCTCCCTGTAAACAAATAATGAATGCTACACATTTCATTTTCAATACTGAACATGCCCATAATAAATCTCAATAACATATATCAGTTACAAAGCAATCTGATTATATTTACGAAGGTTAGAGCTCAGACAGATGTCCAGACAAACCAAATTTATAAACACTTTTCAACCATGTTGGAAAGTTTAAAAAAAGACTCATCTTAGGGAATCTGAAGGAAATATACTCTGCTTAATAAAAATGCATTCAACAGTCAAAGGGAAACTAAATCTGGACGTGCTCAAGGTAAACCAAGACCAAATTTTAACTAAGGTTGAGCCTTGAACTGCAGCTGGCTGCATTTACACATTGACAAGAAAGGAAATGCTTACTGTTACAAAAGCTTTGAAAAGTATACAAAAACAAACTATATAATATAAAGTATGCAGAAATAATATAAGATTTCCTATTAGTTTGATGCAAGTAGTATTTTTAATCTTTATATTTTTTTGTTATAATATTGATTAAAAATAAATATGTTTATTTTAAAACCAACAATGTGGTATAAAATATGATTTAAAACTAAAAAGTTATGGTTTAAAATAGTGCTTAAAACAAAAAACATTGTTATAAATCTTGTTTATGACATTAAATTTTACCCTGTAAAGTTTGCTTCCTTGCTGTAAAGCATATCATGCAAATCAATTTTTTTTTTTTTCTGTATGATCCCATTGAGATCACAAGTTGAAATTGTACAAAGAGTTTGTGGAAATAGAGAAGAGTTAGCATTTTTTTTGAATATTTTTACTTATTTTGATTTTTTAACAATTTAAATTTAAAAATTTGAAATAAATTTATCATGTGATATATCATACAAAAACTTGTAATATTCTGAGGGGAATGGTACTCATATTTTTTAAATAGCTTAATTCTGAACTGAATTATTTAAGTTAATGTGCAGTATAGCACAACAAAAATTTTCAAATTTTGGGACTTTTAAAATCTTATTGCATAAAAATAAAATGAGATAAAAAAAAAAGAAACAAATATATATTGGAGATCTTCTCTTTTGGTAGTTTATGTATACTTAAAATTAAAGCAATTGAAAATAGTAAGGTAAATGTCATTGGACCATGGAATTACCCCCAGTGGGAATTTTATATACCATTTTGCATTAGTTGTTTGTTTACTATCAAGAACACTCGTGCAAACCTGTAGTAACATGTCATGTGAATGCGAAGTGATCGTAAATATTCAAACATTATCAACATGTGATTGTGTTGCTTTCTCACATTCCAAATTGTCAATAAGTTTCCTGAAAGCTCCAATTAGTCAAAAATACCTAAAAAGAGTTGTATGTTAAGTGTGTAAACATGTGCTCAAATTATAGGGAATTATTATTTTGAAAGAAGATTATTATTTATGGTAAATCCACAAATAGTTGAAGGTATCCATTGGAGCCATGCATTGGGCTATCTATATTATAAAGGCCACACGTGTCCGTGCGTAACGCATACATCATTTTGCGAATGGCAACAGCTGACAGTGAAATTTCGGTTTTGTGATTTTTGCTATTGCAATTTTTTTAATTTCTAAACATAGCACATTTTCAATTTTTCACCGTTATAGAGGAAAAAAAAATTTACTTTCAAATGCAATTTGTTTGAAAACTATATCTTAATTGCCTGATATATTATGGCTTATAAAATAATTTTTAAGCATGAATTTTGAAACGCCCAATAAACAAATGGAAGAATGCTGCCATTTTAAATTTTTAAATAGTTACAGTTAGTAAAATTAATGAATTTTGAAATAAAAACGTCACGAGAATAGGGTGCCTTTATATGAGAGTAGCGTTATACCGGATACAAAATTTGATTAGTTCAGACGATTTTGGAGAAAAGGAAGCTTTGTAATAATTTAAAAATTTAAAAGAAAATTATTTGTTTACACCATAAACAACATTTTAACAGATAACATAAACAGAAGATATTGTTTTAGATATTGCATTTTTATGAATAAAATATAAAAAAATTATTTCACAAATTTAATAAAAATGCATATAAAAAGTTAATATGAGCAGTAAGAAACAACATTTTAATTCATATTTCATCAGCATTACAAATAATGTTAATGGTCATTGCGAAGTTGGAAAAAACGAATATACATGAAATTCGTAAATATCGCGATCACTATATCGCATGCATAAGATGAATAATAATAAATTAACAAAGAAGCATCACTGGATGCAGTGAACTCCCTGAATTAATAATACCAAAAAATAAAAAATAAACAAAACCCTTGAAATTCGTTAATGTCGCGATCACTATATCGCATGTATGAACACTTAGTACAAAAAAAAACTGGATGGATACCGCATGTATGAGCGCTTCACGCACAAGAAAAGCAAAGAAACCAGTAAAAAAAAAAAAAATCACTAAATGCAGCAACTTTGACAAATAAAAATATGAAAAATCCATTAGATTTAGGGGAAAAAATGGTTTTCGCCTGCGTTCTGTAACCCGGGAAGCCCGGGTTCGATTCCCTAGTATAACTAAAGTCAAAATGTTAGAAAAACTGATCATCCAAAAAGAACGACTGTTTGTAAGGGCAACTTCATTGTGACTACTAGAAACCGTAGCAGAGCAACTCTAGAAATAGAAAGTTGCGGAAAAGTTCTTCAAAGCCTGTGTTCGATAGGATGGTAGCCAGCACTTACAGGAATGCAGACCTGCCAACCTTTGAAAATGAGAAATAGTAGCACACCATATTCAAATTTATCTGAAGGTTGGTTGGTTGGTGGCTGTTTTTTACGGTGTAAATTTTAAGCGAGCAAATACTAATCAATTAAACGCATGTGTATATCCATAAGCACACAAAGTAGGAGACTCTTTTGTTTTTGCTAATTTTTTTGTTGCGGGTAGGATTGATTAACCATAATTATTTCTATTCAATTAATGCTCTGTCCACTCCTAAGCCAAATTCTGAACTTCACAGTGAATTTTCTGACAGATTCCAAGGCGGTTGGGGGGAGGGGGTGATGAAACGACGGGTATATTTTCCAGAGAAAAATGTCTGAGTCCTTCATCAGGTCGAGTAAGTTGATACAACCGGGAGTGGGAGGAGTCCACTCCCGCCACTTTTTTTGCGTCCCTTTGACGAAATTTGCAGTTTTTTTCGACATCTGTTGATAAAATTTGCGTTTTTTTTTCGATATTTTTTAATGAAATTTGCCTTTTTTCGCAATGTTTTTGATGGAATTTGCCGTTTTTAAGCGATTCTCTGACGAAAGTCACGTTTTTCCTGCGATCTGTTGAGAAAATTTGTCGTTTTTTCGCGATCTTTTGACGAAATTAGCCATTTTTCGAAATGTTTTTCACAAAATTTGTCGTTTTTTCGCGATCTTTTGACGAAATTTGTCGTTTTTTGCAATGTTTTTGACGAAATTTGCCGTTTTTTCGTGATTTTCTGACGAAAGTCACGTTTTTCCCGTGATCTGTTGACAAAAATTTGTTGTTTTTTCGCAATCTTTTGATGAAATTTGCCGTTTTTCGCAATGTTTATGACAAAATTCGTCGTTTTTTCGCAATCTTTTGATGAAATTTGTAGTTTTTTGCAATGTTTTTGACGAAATTTGCCGTTTTTTCGTGATTTTCTGACGAAAGTCACGTTTTTCCTGCGATCTGTTGACAAAAATTTGCCTTTTTTTTGCGATCTTTTGACGAAATTTGCCGTTTTTCGCAATGTTTAAGACAAAATTCGCCCTTTTTTCGCGATCTTTTGACGAAATTTTTCGTTTTCCGCAATGTTTTTGACGAAATTTGCCGTTTTTTCGTGATTTTCTGACGAAAGTCACGTTTTTCCCACGATCTGTTGACAAAATTGGCGACTTTTCTTCGAACGAAAGACGAGATTGATTTTTTTCGCCGATCATTGCCGAAATACCGATACATTTAGTATCCGAATTTTCGGATTCATGACCGATATATATATATATATATATCTTTTTTTCGGAAAATTCGGACCAGAATCATCCCTGAACGATCTTTTGACGAAATTCACATTTTTTTCAGAAATCAGTTGAATGAAATTCACGTTTTTTCGGCGATACTTTGGCAAAATTTGCTTTTTCCCGCCAATTTTTTGACGAAATTCGCGTTTTTTTAGTGATCCTGTAACGAAATTCGCATTTCTTAGCTCGATCCTGTGACAAAATTCGTGAATTTTCGCACGATCCTGTGACGAAATTCGGGATTTTTCACGCGATCCTGTGACAAAATTCGTTATTTTTCGAGTGATCCTGCGACAAAATTCGCGTTTTTTTTCCAGAAAATCATAGTTTTTGACAGATTTTCGTAGCATCGTAGTTTGTGGCTCAAAATCGTAGCAACTACAATTTTTTCGTAGCAGTTGGCAGCTCTGGGAATGTGGATTTAATGAAAGGGTTGGGGAAAGAAATCCACTTCTACGTGCTACAAAAATTATATGGACTTTAAGAAGCATTAGTGCTGAACTGAGGAACAGTAGAAATTCTTTTGACCGATGAATCGAAATTTGAACTTTTTGGGCTTGTATCACTGGGCATTTGTGCATTGTCATCTATGTGAGCATTTCCTTCCAAACTGATTGATGGAATAATGGATCAAAAAGTGTACTACAACATATTACTGTGTCATGCGATTCCCTCTGTAAAGAGACTTGTGGATCAGAACTTCTTTTTCTAACAAGATAATGATCCAAAGCATATGTCCAATTTGTGTAATAATTATTTGCAAAAGAAAGAAGATGCTCAAGTCATAACAAGTCAAAATGAAATGGTCACATCAATCATCAGATGTTTCACCTGGAGAGTGGGAAGAGTTAGACAGGAAAGTCCAGAAATAGATGCTTACCAACACTGGGAATCTTTGGGAGGCTTTCAAACTGTGAGTCAAATTGATCATCCAAAGCTGGAAAAATTAGTAAATAGGATACAAAGGATATTGAAAATGCTTATCAAAACTAAGGGCCGTCACTTTGATGAAAGTGGTCAACCTTTGTGGACTGTAATAAAATAACTATTTATAAAAATTTCCAACAAATTAAATGTAACTAAACCTTTTTTGTTAATTAACAAACAATTTTTTTTTTACGGAGCTCCCCATGGAGACTACCGCACGATACGATCAACAAACAACTTCTGAATTTACATTTATCGCCAAGCGATACTAGAAGCCAAGAGTGGCGCCAACAATATTTTTTAGTAAATATAAATGGATTGTAACACTAGCATAATACACAAAAATTATTTGTGTTAGTGTGCTGCACCTTCCTTAAAGTTTCTACGTGTACCAAAACACCCTGTAAACTATAATAAATACTTTTTAAATTTTCAAATACTAGTATACTTACTATAAGGTTTCATACAAAACGGCTACAGCACATTCTTTTATGAGAAGCTTTACATATGATATCTCTAATAAACAAGAAATAAATTACAATATTTTTTTAAAATGAGATATTAATTTACACTTTATATTATTCTTACTATAAACAATAAAACCAATTGTTTGCAAAGGAATATAAATGAAATTTATGCTTAAAATATATTTATACTTTCATTAATGATTCAGACAATTCATTTTGCTTTAGAAGTTTTAATGTTAAAAAGTAAAATCTTTTAGAATTGTTTCACATATAATCTATTTAGTTTAAATTGGCAACTCATAACCAGAAAGAGAATAATAAATGGAAAAGTAATAAATTATTTAAAGCATGATTGGTTTCAAGGTTTCATGATAGCACAAAAACAAAGGTTCTGCAACAAATGTCATGAATTAAAACAAACATTTTAAATTGAGGATTCTTTCCTGGTATTATAAGCTAATAAAAATAATTCAAACTCTCTGCTCCCCTCTCTCTATACATACTATATTATATATATATACACTATATGGCCAAAAATCACCAGTTAATTTCGATTTTAGACGTATTGTCGAATATCAGGATAAATATTTGACAAACTCTCGTGGAACTTCGGGAACAACAACCAATTGAAAAAAAAAAATGGGACCCTGTAAAATAAAATGTTTGAAATTATCTCTATTTGCAGCACATGACTATGTGGATATTGTACAACATTTGTGTTCAATGGACCTTATGCAAGTGACCTGAGTTCGAGGCTAAAATTAATCTGCGGCGGTATTTACTTTTGAACATTAGCATAGCATTCTAAAGAGCATTATTAATGATCTTTTGATAAAAATACAAAATTCATTATTATGGCAGATGTTTTGTTTTCGTTTCTAGAATGGGAAAAGGCACTGTGATGGATAAACCAAATTCAAATGAATGCTGGCTGTCTTTATAGTAAGGTTTTATGAACATTCGGTTTTAGGATAGTTAAAGTTGCATATAGTTTTTTTTTTTTAAAGGACCGGTTAATTTACAGGATAGATATTATTTCGTCAGGTACGTTTTATCTTGGCATAGAAATATCGGATATCCTTTTAGGCCTTTTAATGCAACATCATTTTTCTTTTAAATAGTTTAGCATCTCATTCATAAATTAAAGTTAAAGTTGTATTTGTTTTATTAAAGGTTTAAAATTAATTGAATTCATAGTGTTCAATATAATATAAAGTCTAATTTTTGTTTTGGTTATGTAAAAACAAATATTAACAGTGTTAAAAGAAAATGCTTATATTTAATCTTAAAGTAAATTAAATATAAACTGGATATTAATTTCAGGGTTTTTTTTTTTTTTTTTCAACATTTAAAGATGCAATTTTCTTGTTTCATGTACTTGGAATGTTTATAATAGACGCTTTCAGTGTGACTTCAATCATGACGTTTTGCTTGGAAACTGACTCCAAACAAACAGTTGCTATGTTGTATTTTCTATTTCATTTGTATATTATAGCTATAATTTATAGATATATCTCACAGCTAAGTGTTTTAATACTTTATAAGCAGTTGTAACATTTTTTACGATCTATATTAAATAAGAAATGAAACATAGTACCATTTGTTTGGAGTAAGCAACCAAGCAAAACTTCATGAGTGACGTCACGATTGAAAGCGTCTATGGTTTTGAAGCCATATGTTTAGATATCCTTGGGGCTCCAGTGTTTATTACCATATTAGTTTTTGGTCAAAGGTTGTAGTGATGAATGAATCGTAGTTATAGATCAGTACAAAAACCCTTAACGGGTTAAAAGTTGTGACGCAGCACTTTCTTTTGGCTTTATGAATTTTAAATATGGGTCTTAAAAGCAATGATATCAAATTTAAGTGACGCTATGTTAATAATTATTTTTTTAAATCATAATTTTCTTTTTAGTTTTATTTATATTCACAGGTGCAATTATTATCTTAATATGAAAAAATATATAAAATTTATTCGCTGATGCTTTTTCATTCACATCTCTCATGAATTCAAAATATGGGTTTTAAAAGAAATGATATCAAAATTTGAGTGACACCTTGGCGTTAATTTAATAGGACTCTTTTAAAATTCAATTTAAATTATTTTTGGTTTGTCTTCTAAAGTATATTTACACATACAAACAATACTTTTAATTTTTCAATACACTTTTAAATATATTACTTTCACTGAGCCTATATTATGTATTGAAATGTATTTATTTCAATAAATTGATTTATCTTCTGTGCCACGCTATCCAAAATCATAAGTAAAATTTATGTAAATGATTATTTTGCGTCATATTATCCACTTGAATACATTTCCCTTTGTTTGGATACTATGACGCAAAATAATCATTTACATAAATTTTACTTATGATTTTGGATAGCGTGGCACAGAAGATAAATCAATTTATTGAAATAAATACATTTCAATACATAATATAGGCTCAGTGAAAGTAATATATTTAAAAGTGTATTGAAAAATTAAAAGTATTGTTTGTATGTGTAAATATACTTTAGAAGACAAACCAAAAATAATTTAAATTGAATTTTAAAAGAGTCCTATTAAATTAACGCCAAGGTGTCACTCAAATTTTGATATCATTTCTTTTAAAACCCATATTTTGAATTCATGAGAGATGTGAATGAAAAAGCATCAGCGAATAAATTTTATATATTTTTTCATATTAAGATAATAATTGCACCTGTGAATATAAATAAAACTAAAAAGAAAATTATGATTTAAAAAAATAATTATTAACATAGCGTCACTTAAATTTGATATCATTGCTTTTAAGACCCATATTTAAAATTCATAAAGCCAAAAGAAAGTGCTGCGTCACAACTTTTAACCCGTTAAGGGTTTTTGTACTGATATCATTACTTTTTTAAGGTTATTGATGAGAATGCCAATTAGTCGAAATTAAGCATAGGGTATAAATTAATCATTAAAATAAAATTTTAAAGAAATGCTAAAAAAGACCACTTGGACCCCAATAAAATATGAGGGTGGTGGCCCAGGGAGAGGAATCCAAGACTCAACTTTTAAATTATACAGCGAGAGAGTAACACAATTAGAAGGATGAAAATGCATGGCAAAACCCGTTTGTTCCATCTTCCTCCGCCAAAGGACGCAACATTTTCTATACAAACATAGCTGAAAATTTTCGGGCCGTCGATTCCGAGTCAAATGAGCCATAGGTCGTCGTGATCGGTCCCATAGAACCCGATAGGAAAGTGCCACCTGGTGGTGAAACTTGGAACTAAAATCGATATATCCTGTCGATGTCGAGTCGAATGAATCACACTGCATTGTGATGGGACCCATAGAACTCGAGATAGCTGCAAAATCCGTTAGTTCCATCTTCCACCACCAGGGGGCGGACTCTGTTCCATACAAACATAGCTGAAATCTTTGAGGCTGTCGATTTCGAGTCGAATGAGCCATACCTCGTCGTGATGGGGCACATAGAACACAAGATAGGAAAGCACACTCTGGTGGTGAAACTTTTAACTAAAATCGATATATCCTGCCGATGTCGAGTCGAACGAATCAAACTGCATTGTGATGGGACCCATAGAACTCGAGTTAGATGCAAAATCCGTTAGTTCCATATTCCACCACCAGGGAGCGCACTCTGTTCCATACAAACATGGCTGAAATCTTTGAGGCTGTCGATTTCGAGTCGAATGAGCCATACCGCGTCGTGATGGGGCGCATATGACCCGAGATAGGAAAGCGCCCCCTGGTGGTGAAACTTGTAACTAAAATCTATATATCCTGTCGATGTCCAGTTTAATAAATCAAACTGCATTGTGATGGGACCCATAGAACTCGAGTTAGCTGCAAAATCCATTAGTTCCATCTTCCACCACCAGGGGACGCACTCTGTTCTATACAAACATAGCTGAAATCTTTCAGGCTGTCGATTTCGAATCGAATGAGCCATACCTCACCGTAATCGGGCCCATAGAACACGAGATAGGATACCGCCCCTGGTGGTGAAACTTGGAACTAAAATCGATGTATCCTATCGATGTCGAGCCAAATGAATCAAACTGCATTGTGATGGGACCCATAGAACTCAAGTTAGCTGCAAAATCTGTTAGTTCCATGTTCCACCACCAGGGGGCGCACTCTGTTCTATACAAACAGCTGAAATTTTTGAGGCTATCGATTTCGAGTTGAGTGAGCCATACCTTGTCATGATCGGGGCCATAGAACCTAAGATGGGAATGCGCCCCCTGGTGGTCAAACTTGAAACAAGTTGAATGAATCAAACCATGTTGTGATGGGACCCATAGAACTTGAGTTAGCTCCAAAATCCATTAATTTCCCCTTCCACTGCCAGGGGCGCTCTCTGTTCTATATGAACATAACTGCCCCTGGTGGTGAAACTAAAATCAGTAAGTTCTATCGATGTCGAGTCGAATGAGCCAAACTGCATCATGATTAGGAATGCACAACCTGTGGCCCGTGATGGATAACTGGTGGCCCGCAGAGACCATACATGCCAACCTATCCAAAAATTTCGAATTTCCTTAATAATTCGTGAGAAAAATTTGCAAATTTTGTCCATAAATCGTAGGAAAATATGAATTTCATCGATCAGGCGCATAAAATCATGAATTGCATTGACTGGATGCGAATTTTGTCAAATGGGTATGGAAAAATAACAAATTTCGCCATTTTGTCGCTAGAAAAAAAACCGCAAATTTCAATAATCGGTCAACAGAAACCAGAGATGCCAAAATCAGTAATTCCGGAGTTGCAAATTTCGTCAATCACTCAAAAAAAAAAAAAAATCCTTGAATTTTGTAAATCAATTGAAAAAACCTGCGAATTTTGTCGATAAGGCACTTAAAATCGTGAATTTCATGGATCGAGCAGCGAATTTCCTCGAATGGCGTGGAAAGATCGAGAATTTCAACGAACAGCTGCAGGAAAAATTTGCAAATTGTCCATAGATCATAGGAAAACATTATGAATTTTGTCTATCGGTTCTGCAAAATTATGAATTTTGTCGATAGGCATGGAAAATCGCAAATTTCGACAACTGGTCTTGGAAAAATCAAGAATTCCATCGAATGTTTGTGAAAAAATTGTAAATTTCAACGAACGGTAAAAAAAAAAATAATAATTTGCGAATTTCGCCATTGTCTAGAGAAGAAAAATTGTGAATTTCATTAATTGGCCGATGGAAAGCATATCAGTTGAAAATCATGAATTTTGTCAATCAGGCACAGTAAAAACATGAATTTTGTGGATCGGGAGAAGTGAAATCATAAATTTTGTTGAACACATGCATAAAAATCATGAATTTTGTTTATCAGGCATATAAAAATCATTAATTTCGTCAAACGGATGCATAAAAATCAAGAGAGTCATCAATTGGGTGCGTAAAAATCTTGAATTTCATCGATCAGGCGTGTAAAAAATCATGAATTTCATCGATAAAGTGCATAAAAATATAGGACAAAATTGCCATTCGCCAATCGGCGAGTAATACTGAAAATTTGCCGACTGACTTTACTGCCACCACTGGTCAAACTTAATAGTTCCAATTGCGATGATTCAATGGAAAAAGATTTTTTCCCCACTGTCGCTCGACAAATTTCAAAACCATTTGGCGAATTTCACGATTTTTTCAAAGAAATTATTTGACGGATTGTGATTTTTTTTCTTCTCGAAGCCATTCGACGATATTCGAAATTTTTTTCCCCTGAAACCAGTTGATAAATTTTGTGATTTTTCCACTATCAATGAATTTTGTGATTTTTCTGCTATCGATTGATGAATTTCGTGATTTATCGACTATCGATTAATGAATTTCACGACTTTTTCCATAAACGAACAAATTGTGCACTTTTTTTCCACTGCCATTCGACGAATTTTGCAATTCTGTTCCGCGATTGTTAGACAAATTTCACTATTTTTCTCCCGAGATCATTTGACGAATTTTGTGACTTTTAATTTTACTGACTGATTGATTTATATTTAATAATAAAAGTTAAAATGTTTTGATTTAAAAACAAGATGGCTAACTGAGGGTGAATCCCAAAACTTAGCCGCATCATCAATGAGTTAGCTAATCAAGCATTTAGCTCTTACAGTTTGTTTAAAAGGTGCACACAAAAGCAAAAAATATGAATTTTTTTTAATCCTTACCATCACTGTTGAAATCCTGAACCAATTAGAATCTAATTGTGACAGTGTATTTATCTTGCAAATATCATTGAGGAGTTTTTTATACAGGGACACGCAAAATCAAAACATCATCATGATAACATTCAAATTACTAAGCCAATTCAAACCTAATTATGCCAAAGTATCAATCGATGAATTCATTAATCAAATATGTTGGGCAAAATCCTAGAACAAGCAAAACATCCGATTTGGCTATTTTTTTTACGCACGTCAACCAAAAAATCGGCAACCTCCAAATTCTACCCAATCAGAACGAATGCTTTTTAAGCTTAAGCAAGCAGATACTTACACACTGCTTACGGCAAGCTTTATTATACAATTTTAACATAAATTTTATTTCGTTTTACAATTATTTACAAAGTTTCAGCAAGTTTTTCTTCACGATTTTCTATTTTTACAAACTTTTAGCAATATTTCGTCTGGATATTTCAATTTTTACATACAAGCATTTAGCAATTTTTTCCTCCAGATTTTTCTATTTTTAATAATTTTTAGCTATTTTTCCCTCCTTGCTAAAACTTTGTAAATTGTCATAAAACGGAATAAAATCAATGTTTACTTCGTGAAAAAATTTTCATAGAAACTGTGTAAGTAGTGAATTCTCTGCTACAAAGAACACAGGTTATGATTGGGGAGAATCTAGAGAATTCTGATTTTTCAAATGCACGAAACTCATTCAAGCACCAGTTAGTAACATGTATATGTACTCTTTGCGTACATTAACAGAAAAAAAAATCCTGGATGCATGAAACTCCCTGTGCAGCAATCTCTAGAATGCATGAAATTCATCCAAACAGCGGTTAATAATTAATATATATATATATATATATATATATATGTGTGCGAGTACGCTTCGCGTACATTAACTGAAAAAAAAAATCCTGGATGCACAAAACTTGCATTTCTCTGACTTCGGTTTTTCGAAATAGATAAAATGCTTCAGGGATTCAATCCAGCATCGCTGAAATGTTACATAATCACAGAAGATCACTAATTATAATTAAAATATAGATAAAATGCTGAAGTGATTACAAATTAATCACTGAAGCATTTTATCTATACTTCAAAACATATTTGTTTTGTTTCTCATTTCCAAAATAATTTTCATTCATATTTACTTATTATAAGCATGTTATTTAATTTTACTGACTGATTGATTTATATTTAATAATAAAAGTTAAAATGTTTTGATTTAAAAACAAGATGGCTAACTGAGGGTGAATCCCTAAACTTAGCCGCATCATCAATGAGTTAGCTAATCAAGCATTTAGCTCTTACAGTTTGTTTAAAAGGTACACACAAAAGCAAAAAATATGAATTTTTTTTTAATCCTTACCATCACTGTTGAAATGCTGAACCAATTTGAATCTAATTGTGACAGTGTATTTATCTTGCAAATATCATTGAGGAGTTTTTTATACAGGGACATGCAAAATCAAAACGTCATCATGATAAGATTCAAATTACTAAGCCAATTCAAACCTAATTAAGCCAAAGTATCAATCGATGAATTCATTAATCAAATATATTGGGCAAAATCCTAGAACAAGCAAAACATCCGATTTGGCTATTTTTTTTACGCACGTCAACCAAAAAATCGGCAACCTCCAAATTCTACCCAATCAGAACGAATGCTTTTTAAGCTTAAGCAAGCAGATACTTACACACTGCTTACGGCAAGCTTTATTATACAATTTTAACATAAATTTTATTTCGTTTTACAATTATTTACAAAGTTTCAGCAAGTTTTTCTTCACGATTTTCTATTTTTACAAACTTTTAGCAATATTTCGTCTGGATATTTCAATTTTTACATACAAACATTTAGCAATTTTTTCCTCCAGATTTTTCTATTTTTAATAATTTTTAGCTTTTTTTTCCTCCTTGCTAAAACTTTGTAAATTGTCACAAAACGGAATAAAATCAATGTTTACTTCGTGAAAAATTTTTCATAGAAACTGTGTAAGTAGTGAATTCTCTGCTACAAAGAACACAGGTTACGATTGGGGAGAATCTAGAGATTTCTGATTTTTCAAAAGCACGAAACTCATTCAAGCACCAGTTAGTAACATATATATGTACACTTTGCGTACATAACAGAAAAAAAAAATCCTGGATGTATGAAACTCCCTGTGCAGCAATCTCTAGAATGCATGAAATTCATTCAAACAGCAGTTAATAATTTATATATATATATGTATATGTGTATGCTTCGCGTACATTAACTGAAAAAAAAAATCCTGGATGCACAAAAATTGCTATATTCCGCACTCCCTAGAATGCATGAAATCCATTCAAGCTGCGGTCAGTAATGTTCGCACAAAAATCGGTTTACAGCAATCTCTAAAGTGCTTAAAATACATCTTATCATATAAAATCAACAAAAATGCACTTACCGTTATTTCTCATCCTTCGTTTTTTTTTTAATATTTCACAGGATTTATCCTTTATGACATAAAACACATTTCATAAACATAATTCAACAAATCTGACACAAAACAAACCAACCCACAGACAATAGAACTCTATTATAGAATATTCTAATCTGTCAACCAACCAATCAAATCTAATTCCCTCAAAAACCAGCTCAATTTTCAGAACCATGCATTCTGCTCATGCTAGAACCAAGCACAGAAGGCGTGGAAAAAACGTAAGAAATAAACCGGTAACAAGAAAACTCATTTATCGCTTCGCTAAATTCGATGACCCCAAGCGTCTCGCTTGTTCTAGGATTTAACCTATTTTTCTTAATTATCTGTCTTAGTTTGTGAATAAATTTTTGTAATGTCAGTTGAAACTGATCTCTCGTACATAACGATGCATCACATTTTTTTAATGTTTTTTTTTTCTACACCATGATGTTGCTATTTAACAACATTATTTTAATTTTAAAAAGAAAACAAACAACTAATAAATCAGTAAATATGAACGTTTTGCACTCCTGAAACCCCCCCCCCCCCCCCACCCAAAAAAAAAAAATATATATATATATATATATATATATATATATATATATATTGTTTTAATTTCAGGGTAACTGAAGAAAAAAAAATCCTTCTATAGCGTTTCTATTTTTCCATGCGCTGTGAAGATTTTTTAACGGGTTCAAAAACAAATTTCACAAATACTTCTAACTTAATTAACAAATATTTCAAAAATATATTTTTAATTCCATGTTGTTTATGTATGAAGAAAGAAACAAAAGTTTGGTAAACTTCTATCTCTGTTTAAATAGTCTATTTCAAGAATAAAAACATTCGGTAGAATGCATAGCTTTGACAATACATAAACAAAAATGAAGAATACAGTACCTTTTTTTTTTTTTTCTCAATTTCTTATATTTGGTGCAAGATACTACTGAATACTTTGCTACAAGATTTGTTTAAAGATATTACCCTCTCTCATGATTTTTAGGTTTCCAATGCCACGTCTACCATTGCCCCGAGAACTGACGACTGATTTCGTGATTTATTAAGTAAAATCTATATTTAACATTTGAAAATAAACTTTCACTAGAAAAAACAAAACAAAAAAAAACAATGGTAGAACTTTGCATTTCTCTGACTTAGGAAAATAAATATTAGAAGATAAATACATATTTCTTTATTATCTGTTTTTAAAATGCAAATTTAAGAAATGAAATTGAAAAAAAAAAAGGTACTGTATTCTTCATTTGTTTATATAGCTGATCAAATATACGCATTTCACTGAATGTTTGGATTCTTATACTATGAAACAGAAGCTTACAAACGTGTTTTTTATCGTACATAAACAACATGGAATTAAAAATATATTCAAGAAGTATTTGTTAATAGAAGTTAGAAGTATTTGTGAAATTTGATTTTCAACACTTCAAAAAATGTTCATAGCAGCGAATCGCATCGCACACGAAGAAAACAAACTGATGATTGATTCATTTTGAATGATTCCTTGTTACGCAAATTAATTGATTAAAAAAAATCTTAATCTTTTTTTTCCTTTAAAAAATCACAAATTAAATATAAATAACAATTAAATTGTATACGTATAATTATAAAATATTTCAATATTTTAATCAAGGAATCTAAATATTTTTCGACTTAATGAAGATTTTGATATAAGAAATTCTTTATTATAACAAAAAAGAAAAATATACAAACAATAATTTAATTTAATACATATATATTACATATTAAAAATTGCATTAAAAACTGTTTTCGTATTAAAAAAAAAAAAAAATCTAAATAGTTCTTCAGCCAGATATGATTGCGAAATCGCCTTTAACTATAACCGTGATACCCATGAATATCCTGACCGCGCAGGAATAAAAAAGGGTGAAAAGGCCGAAAATCTTTAATGTTAGTCTACCAGAAAACGCATAAGAAAAGAGTCCGATTTTGAAGCTGGATTATATAAAAAACAAGAGTTTTCCTACGTTAGCTCAAAATCTTACTCTCTTCATCTAAAAGCGATTAATATAATATATTAATTTTAAAAAAATCGTTCGATCCATTTTCGAGATAACACCTCTGTGCCCATTACACCATTACATTTTCCATTTTCGCTTAAAAATTGGTTTCCAGATCTCAAAATCTACTGCATGTAGAAATCTATAAATTTCAGGATAGAGTTAGGCCATAGATATAAGACTAATGTGAAAAAATCGAAACGGTATGCCTCATATTTACTGAGATATTAAATGTCGGCGTTTCGATTTTCCTTTGATGTCCTGCTAGCTGTATATATGAGAGTGACGGAATCTTCGGTTTTGGGCTTACGGTTTTCGGTTTTTCGCTGCGTCACTCAAGAGACTACCGTCTCTTATGATATAAATATCATTCTGATTCTACATTGACCTATTGTTTATTGTTATGGTTTCAGAATTAAGTAAAAGTTAAACTGTGATACATTTTATTTTTTTCCAATAAAAGCTTGTTTATATTTTAATCTTTGTCTTTTTATCACTACACAAACTTCATAAATTGTTTTTTTACCTTTCTCCTTTTTAGCCATTGCATATACACCATTAACTTGTTTTTACCAAAATCAAAATGGGTTTTCTTTATTAGTGTTTCTAATGTGCATTTATCTTAGCTGCTAATTTTAGACTTTTTAGACTGGCAATACTATGTAATTTTCCCAACAAATTTTATAATTTTTCTTCTGCCAAAGTAAAAAAAAAAAAAAAAAAAAAAAAAAAAAAGTCTGATTTCTGATTTTAAATATAATTGTAATAATTTTCTGTGTTTCATATGCAATTTGTATGTTTTTGTTTTTGTTTTTAAGGTAATATAAATTTGGAATTGATGCTAATTTTATATTAATTTGTAATTTTCTTTCTGCAAATTTACAACGGATTGCACCAAAACAACATAGAATACAATTTTTTTATTTTCTTTCTTTCTTTTTCATTTCTGTTTGAATTTGTTATTTCTAAGTTGTAACAAGATTTATAATTTTTCATTACATTTCCCTTATGTAGGCATTATTATTGTAAATATATTAACGCTATAATAAAGATTTTTTAATAAAAATTGTAAGACTCAGATTTCTTATAGCCTTTAACTTATTTTTTCAGAAATATAATTTGATTTACATTATTTTCCATATTATATCTATCATTTTTTAAAATTTGTGTTACTTATCATTCAGTATTTATTAATCAGAATTTGTGATTTTTAAAAGAAAATCCTACCATTATTGTTTCCCATACTGTACAACAGATGGAGGTACCATGTAAAATATGTACATTTTTATTTAAAACAAATATTTTGGGACATTTTGAATCGAAATTAATGTTACTTAATCATTTTAAATTATCAAGTTGCATGCATTTTTGTATTGCAACATTAAAAACTGATATTGGATTTATTTATCTAAATGCATTTTACTTTAAAGATTCCTGTAATCTGGAAATTTCTATAATCTAAAATTGCTGTGGCCCTGATGATTCCACATTAAAGAAGTTATACTGTACTGCAATAATTTTTGGAGAAATTTAAAATATTTACTTTCATTTTAAATTAAATTTTTTCTCTAAGAAAAGTAATCTTGATCAACCTCAATGCACTATTTTAATTCAAAGTGTTTAGTTGATTCTAATAGCAGAGCGTATTCAAGAAATAATTTTTATTTAAATATAATAAGGCATGGCGAGGAGGAATTACTTTGATCTCATGGCTCTTTCTGATCACTTAAAAATTGAAACTCTTTAAGTCCTAGGGATCGAATTAAGCATTCGCCAACTCCCCAAATGCAATTTAATCTGAAAAGTGATGATAAATATTTAATTTTGGCAAAGTATGCAACAATGGTAATTAATGATTATTTTTTGTACTGATCGTTTCAGAAGTAGGAACAAATGCCACCAATAAAATTAACACTTGAAATTAGCAAACATAAGTATGTGACATGTCCAATGACAACAACAAATATGTAAAGAGGATTTAGCAAGCAATGTATCATTAAGACATATTAAGGAGTAAATGAAAGTGAAAAATCTGAATAATTTAACATTGTACAAAAATGAAAGACCAGATAAGAGGATTCATGTTTCAATCATGCTTTTAAATGTTGGAGCACACTGAAAAACAGATATTTGTTTGTTATATAAAGTTTGATATTTTTCAATTAATAAATGTGTTTTTACATTTGGCTATGACGTCATACACTCACACACAGTTTCTTTTTTTTTTTTTTTTTTTTTTTTTTATCGGTTATAAAAAGGAAAAAAGTTGCCAAATTTAGGAGATTTTTTCCTTTAATGGCAACCTAGCTATTGTATTAAGTTATTGGTTTGGCGCGGGCTTGAAAATCACGCCAACCAAAAAGTCGCCAAACATCAGTGCGTGAGTGTAAAGCATCTGTTCCTTACATTTTATTATATTACATTATTTTTGTGTATCTCATTAAGCTGTTTGATGTTTTGTTTTTTAAAATGTAGTTTTTATTATTTTTATATATTTTTTGTCATCAGTTAAAATTACATAGATATAATTACTATGCATCTTACATTTAAACATTGAAATTTAAAATGTTATATGTTGCATTTTACAATTATTTTTTACACTAATTATTTTTAAATATAAGTTTTATCAGTTAAAAGTTGGTATCATTTTAAAACAATCAATGCAGTTTTTAGCTAATAGTTTGGGAAAGTGGCTAATGATTTTCAAATTTTGCTAACATGTTGGCTCTACTCTAAATTTCTTTGTGTGGTCCCTGAAATGCCATTTAATTTCCATATAAAATGAATATGTCATAAAAATCACATGAAAAAACACCTTATTTACATCATAAAATTAAAATTTTATCTTTTGTAATTTTTTTTTATTATAATGTTAGTAATTTTTTATCAGGAATTGCCACAGACGAATCTATAGAGTTGATTCTGTCTATGATGACATTGTCAATAAAATAACAACAATGTATGTAATTCTAGTAAATTTTATAAGAAAACTATGAGAAAGCTATAAAAGTTCAAGCTTTTATGTTGATTCATTTATTCGTTTATTTTAGTCATTTTTTTCTTTTACAAGATCAATATTAAGTAGAAAATTTAAACTAAAGCGTTACACAATTCCTATAAAATATTCAGTCCCCCATAAAACTCAAAGAGAATTGAAAGTTTAATCACAAATTACCAACATTCAGGAGAAATATGGATCAAGAAATATTTATTATATTCCAACCATTAATCACCAAATTGTTGGGTACCAGGCACTTCCAGGGATCTGTCCAGACTTTTCTCCCAGGGTCCTGTTTTTGTGAAATTGTGAACAGCTTTTTACATTTGCGAAAAATCTAGACATAATTTTGTGAATTTGAAATTAGCATTATATTCAGGTTCTTGTTTATACATATTTAAGAAGATATATGTATGTAAAATACAGATAATTTCTTTATATATGTAAAGTGGCAGTCAGATTTTACTCCTAAATGATTAAATTTGTGAAAGATTCAGTTTGAAGAGGGAAAAGTTTTATGAAAAGCCCATTTTTAAGACAAAGAATTTTGTGAAGGGCCCTGTTTTGAAATGAAAAAAATTGTGAAGGGTCCTTTAAAGGACCCAATTTCTTCCTAAACAGATCCCTGACTTCTATGCATATATAGTTCACAAAAAAGTGACGATATGACTTATTGGTTAAAGAAAATAATGACCGCAGAGAAGAAAGTTCAAGATAAAGAAATATTTCAATAATCGGATATGTCACCAAGGTTGGTATGAAACAAGGGCAATGTTGGTAAAAATGAGATACAGTGGTTTGAAATGAAACAAAAGAATAAGAGCAGTTAGTTATTTAAGGGGCACTAAATAAATCTGCAAGCAGTCAAAACACAGCAAAGTGAATATGACTCAGTGTTCATTCAGACAGGGTTGTAAAAAAACACGGGTTTCTTTTTTTTTTAAACCCAGCCTAGGAGGGTAGCTGGGTGGGTACCCGGGCAGCTACCCACTACAATCCTTATGGTTGTAAAAAATCAGTTTTTTTTTTAAAACCCAGCCTGGGTGGGTACTACCCGGGCAGCTACCTACTACAACCCTGATTGAGACACTAGCAAATGTTGAAAAACTATGCATCTTACAGTAAAAAATAACACGAATACTACTGAATTGTGAAAAAAAAAAATTTAAAAACACACTTACCTTTAATTGAAACTCAGGTTAAATATGGAAGTTTTTATCATATCTGCAAGGTAAATAACACTATTAAAGAAAAAAAAATTTAAATTATACACATTTTTTAAAAATGGCTATATTCAAAATATTTTTCATATTCAGAAATTTAGAAAAAATCATTTGTATATTTACTACAGAAAGTTTAGGAAAATATTTAAATTTAGATGAATTGCAGTTACAGTCAGAATATTTTTATGTACAGTAGATGCCACTTAATGTGATAACGGTTATCAATCGTCTAATATTATCAAAATCAGCCAGCACCAACTACCTACATTCAATTCTACACTAAAATCAATCACTATGTGATCACTTTTTCGTTTAATGTTATCACCTTCTTCAGCAGACCAATCGCTGAAAGTGTGCAGTTGAAACATAGTTTTGTTATAAAATTATTCATTAAAATGTAAGACCTTAAGTATATGGCTTCCAATAAAGAAATAATTCAACATTCTAGACTCAGTTGAAGCCTTTTTTGTAGATCGAGAATGACTTTTCTGCAACTGCAAAGATAACAGAAACTGAACATGACCAAAATATTTGCAAAGTAGTACAAAATAATGATGATGATGAAGATAACAAGAGCAAATTTATTGAAAAAATATCTGCAAATTCAACGGAAATGTTAAAACGAGGTTATACAACATTGCTTGGGAAATTTTTAAAAACAATATGAAATTGAAGAATACATTAAGATAATTTATGAGAGAATTGTAAAAACAAAAATTATTGAGTTCTTTCAATAAATGTCCTTCAGCACTTTTTTTTGAATGTCAACAATGATATTATTAAGTATTTTCCTTAATCGCTCATTGTTATAAATCAGATATTATTATCGAAAACTCGTGTTCTCGACTTGATTACATTAAACGACATCTACTGTATATAAATTTGACATGAACTTGAAAAAAAAAAAAAAATATGTTCTGAAATTCATCCGCATTAGATGCATACTTACAGAAACTAAAATAAAAAAAATTATCTTAAAACAAACAAATCAACATATTTTCCCTATTTAAAAAATTTTTTGAATTGCAAGAAATTCAAATCACTTACACAGCCAAAGTTTGGCGATAGTTTTTTGTTATGAAAAGTGGATGACAGGATAATGGAGTAGTACACTGTTTTTTTTTTAATCTAATAGTTTATGTGAAATTAGAATTTTAACTATTGAATGATTACTCTGATGTAGTAGGGCATTTTAAAAGATTGAAATGATGTGATGATTTTAACTAAAAGTTTGTGCGAAATTTAAATTTAATTACCGAATGATTATTCTGATAGTAGCAGTCCACTTTAAAAGAATGAAATGACGTAGGTAACATATTGTCATAAAATTTATGTTGTAAAAAATGTATTTTTGCTTTTTGTTAATTGTTATGTAAAAATATGCTTTCTGTGTTTTCTAACAGAGTTTCCCCCAGGTTTAAAAAAGGGCAGGGTGCTGCTGGTGAGAAAAAGGTACTTTTTGTATTCTTAAGGGCCCTTTTTTAATTGTTAAAGGTTATTCTTTTGGTTTTTAAAGCCACTTTTGATATTTAAAAGTCAAGGTACTCTTTTTAAGACAACATTGAGTCAGTTTTTACTATGAAAGCAAATTTTTTAATGCAAAAAGAAGAAAGGGCACTTTTTTTAATGAGGGACAAGAAGGGTGCTAATTATTTTACTGGAGGGGGCAAGAAAGGTGCTAATTCTTTTTATGAGGGCAAGAAGGATGCAATTTTGTAAACCAAAGGGCAGGCAGGATGCAGCACCCTTCTGAAACTGTCTGGGGGAAACTCTGATTCTAATATGTTGTTATTTATAAATGTCTTGATTGTCATGAAATTAGAATTTAAATAATCAAATGTTTACTCTGATACAGTAGGCACTTTAAAAGATTGAAATGACGCAATGATTTGACCTAAAAGTTTATGTGAAATTAAAATTTGAATTATCGAGTGAGATTAGTCTGATATAGTAATGCACTTTAAAAGATTAAAATGACATAGGTGTAACATTTTCCATTAAATTTATGTTGTAAAAAATGTATTTCTGTCTTATTTTGGTTGTTGTGTAAAAATATGCTTTCCCGTGTTTTCTAATACATTGTTATATATAAATGTTGTGCTTGCCATGCATTCCAAGATGGCAACGGAAAATAGTAGATTGGCGCCGGCTTGAAAAGCGTGCCAAACATTGGTGTGTGAGTGTAACACATCTGTACCTAATTGACATACATAGCACTGAAGACACATTAACTAAGAAGAGTGGCCTGTCAGTTTTTCTAAAGTAAGGGGGAAAAAAAGCTGAAATGTTTTTTAAAGTTAGGAGAAAAAAATTAGAGCCGTACCGAGTACTCGGTATTTACTCGGTACTCGGCATACTCGGCCAGTTTGCCGAGTACTCGGTACTCGGCTAAATTTTGGGCCGAGTACCGAGTACAATACCGAGTAGTTGTAAGAATTTCATTTTTAAGCATTATTATCATTTTTGAAGCCAAAGGAATTTATAATTGACCTGTAAAAGTTATTTGAATATAAAAAAATATAATATATGCAATTATTCATAAAAACTATTTACTTAGTATATAGAAATATGTTTACAAAATACAGAAAAGTTAAGAAAAACCAAAGCAATTCAAAATTTAGTTTTAATAGTTCACTTTTTAATGTCCCTTTCATTATACAATAACCAAAATGATTGGAACTTTCATTTGAGCTTCTCAATGTTACTCAGAATGGCAATAACAGTTTCATTACACTTTCCAGTAATTGCTACTGAACTGTAGTTAAATTTTTTTATCTTACTTTCAGTAGCATAAAGGCAAAGAGGCTGCTTTAATTCATGCAATATTTTCAACATATTATACTTTGAGTTTCATCTTATGGTTAATTACTGTAATGATTAATTTTTTTGGATTCAGATGAATGTGACTGAACTTTTTTAAAATTTGATTATGCAGCTACAAAGTGGTTAAAATGTCCATCAATGTTTTTAACTATAACTAACATGTCAAAAAGCATGTAGGGTAGATAAACCCGATTTTATTATAAGTTGCACATTGTGAATAGTGCAAGCCACACTTTTAACATAAACTTTTTGCATTATTCAATGACAATTTGTATTATTCAAAATTACAGCAACCAATAACCATTTCTGACAGACGGATTTCAGCTATCACAGTGAGTTAGATAAATTGAAGAATGGGTTTTAATTTCACATTGGCTAATTTTACTTTTATTTATTAATTTTTTTTTAATCTTTTAAAAATAATGGTGCTGTTTTAAATTTTTTGAATTTTCAAAAATATTCTTTAATAGGCGCATAATTAAATTTCAAATTTAATTAGTTAATTTGAATTTTTTTGTAAAATTAAATGTATGACTACATGCTCAAGAAGTATGTTTATATATATCTACACACAGAGACATGTTATTTTTAAGCTCACTTCATGTGCGCATCAATAGTTCTTTCTTCACACAACTACTCGGTACTCGGCAACTCGGTACTCGGCCGAGTAGTAAATGGCCGAGTACTCGGTACTCGGCTACTCGGCCAAAGTGCTACTCGGTACACCCCTAAAAAAAATGCCTTTAAGTATCTTTTCCTTTCATTATAAATGGAATAAATTATTTTTAAGTCAATGTGTAAATTAAAAACACAAGCTTTAATACTATTTTTAAAAATATCAAATCATGAAAATTCCCCATAAAAAAAAGTGATGTAATTTTAGATTACAAGTAACTGCTTGGTGATTATTATCCAAATTTTATGTTTAAAATGGTGAAAACATTGTTTCAATACTTTAATATTAGCAATAATACACGGAAAATACATTCCTTTCATACTAAATCAAAGCACTTTTTAAAATAAAATCTGAAACTCTTAAATGTAAATGAATGGAAATTAGCTTTAGATTTTAGAATGAACATAATCATTTCTCACTAAAAAACTTTAAAACCATATTTTTGGTAACTTCCAACAATACTGACCATTTATACACAATATTACCACAGTGATTATCAACTCATTCATCACATACAAAATATTTATAACCAAGTTAATTAGACAGGGCTAATAAAAAGCTGGCCTTTTTTTAAAAAAAAAAGGCCAGACCGGCTGACTTTTATTGGAAAAAACCAGTTTTAAAAAAAAATAAGCTGGCTTTTATTTCAGTGCATATCTTACTATTTGTTTTTAACAACTATATATGTTAAATTACTTTACTACTGACCATTGTGTATAAATTAGAACTAAAATCTTATGAAATTTATTTAAAATCATCAGATGTACAAATGTACAGCTGACGGATTTATAGTCAATTAATAATTAATGTACCAGAAAAGCCTCATTAATAGCCAATATGATTAAAAGAAATCTATAACATAGGTTCACTGGCAGTTCTTTTGCTTTGTAAAGATATTTTCATATTGTTACTGGTAAGAATTATATTGAAATAAATAATATACAAAATGAAGCTGTCTATAAAGTACTGCTCTTGGATGCTCAGCACATATTTTGAATCTTTGTGCTAAGTAAATCATGCCAAGCAACCTGATTAAGTATGTTGTACAGATACAAAAATATTTCAGGAACAAGCACAATGTTCATGGTTGGCTAAGATACAAAGGTGGTTAAATGCCTCAAGTTCCTAATGACACTAGGTGGAACTCACAAAAAGAATGCTTATATTTTATAGAGTAATAAATACACTGAAATTGAAGATATATATATATATATATATATATATTTTGAGAACATACATCTAACTTGTGTGCTTGACATTTGTTTTTGTTCCGGTTATCACGTTCTTTGGTTAGTTAGCCAGCAAGCAAGTGGTTTAAATGCCAACGTTTTACCCAAGACTGGTTTTACCATGATGGAAGAACATTGATGCCGCTCTTTTATTAATAAAGCTTAATAATTTAGTAATTATGATTAAAAATTATTTTAACTTTGATATTTTTTATGAATTGTAGGTGAAAGGAATGATTTTTACTATGCCAATGCCATCGCACTTGTATCGCAAATCCTTGTTGAATTTGTTTGTTGTACAACCAACCAACCAACCAAATGTAATGAATTGTTCATGAACCATGAACCTAGATACTCTCTTCTAGGTTCATGGAATTGTTCCATATGAAAAACAACCGCAAATTTTGGTATTCTGCGCCTTTGGTATTGAAGAAGTATCATTTGAAAATAGTGTTTACAGGTATCAATATCAACGTACCTTGTAGGAAGATTTGTTTAGAAATCTGCCCTCTGCGGTTGAATCCTCGAATAAGCCAGGAAGTTGGCGGTGTTGGATTTAGCGAGGTAATAAACAAAGCCCATACACGTATCCATCCACGTATACTTGTGTATCCATCTTTGGTAATAAATGAGATTTTCTTGCTACCAGTTCGTGTCTTACATTTTTTTTCCACGCCTACGTCGTTTAATGTACAAATTTGATTGGTTTATGAGTAAATAAAATCCTTTGGTAGGGTTGGTTGGTTTATTGTGTGCGGTAATGTTGGATTCATAGAGTTGGGAGGTAGCTACACGCCTACGTTCACGGAGAAAGAACCTGGAGGAGAAACTAGAATACGCGAGGATATTGAAAATGCAAGTCATTTTTTAAACGAAAGAGGGCGCTGTAAAATTTGGCGGCTGCCTTTTAACAGAATGTCATTAGATTACATGTTAAATTCCGAAAGTATTTTACTCGGTTATTTTTAATTATAGCAATTAAATGTCATAAATTTAAGATAGGGTATAAATGTTTTATTCCGGGATGTAGATCGGGCTATGATGATGAGATAAACAAAAGAAAAATCGAAGGGAAAAAAATAAGTATGTTTAGAGCTCCAAAGGTGAATGCTTTTTATTATACTTTAAAGTTATATGCATGTAATCATGTTTAAACAAAGAAATTTTTTTCTAGTATATCGATCTTAGTGTATATGTTTTTAATTTATTTGAGTAAAAGTATTTTGGGGCTTCACTCAAAAGTGCAAGTGTAAGAACGTTAAAAAAAATGCCCCCTGCCCCCTTTCCGTCCCATCGTATTTACAGTAATTAAGGATTTATTTTAATAGTTAAATTTACTGAAACTACTTGACATATTACTTGTAGTAAAAAGTAAGTGAAAAATGTAGTCTGCAGATTTACTAATTTCATTCGACTATAAATCTAATTAATATTTCAGTAGTTTTTATCTACAGAGTTGAATAATGAAATATTTAAACTATATTAAAAACAATTTTAACAATTTGTGTCGCTTAAAAAAAAATCTTTATTTGAATGGGGAATGCTTGAGCCCCATAAGCCCCTCCTTTGTATATCTAGAGTAATTAAGGATTTATTTTAAAAGTTAATTTTACTGAAACTACTTGATATATTACTTGTAGTAATTAGTAAGTAAAAAATGTTAGCTGCAGATTTTCTAATCTTGTTCTTATTAGATTCGTGTGCAATTTAAAAATTTAATTTGTTTAGTTAGCTGTTCAGTTCAATCAAAAGATTTAATTTTAAATAAAAGGTCACAATTTACGATTCTTGCAATTATTAGTTAATAGACACTATTATTTATTTAAGTTTTATTTCCCAAATAATTAAGATAAAAATTTGTTTTTAAATGTATATAATATTAATTGCATAGATATAAAAAGTTATGCGTTATTAAATTATTCAAAGGTTATCGATATATACGCAAGATTAAAACTTATTCCAGAAAATTTGAATAATACTTTTAATCTCTAAAAATTATACGTCCATTCTGTATTTCTTCGCAGTACAATATCCGTGATATTTATTTTTAAATGACTATTCAGATGTTTTTGTCAGGATGAACTCTTATTTAAAGAGTTATAAAAAGCAATCGAAACGCCAAATATCTATTAAAATATATGCATGGTGTGAAGAAAACTTTATTTAATGAAATTTCTACTTGTTTGACTTTTTTAAAGTTCAAATTTTCAATCAAAAACATTTAAAAAATGAATGCTTTTCGGATTGAAAAGCATTGCAGAAGAAGGCTAAGATCGCCGTCAGTTTACCGTAGCGCCACCTATGAGGAGAAAAACTGTATTGTAAAATTTCAACATTACTTTCCTCTCCATCTATCTTACTCCGTGCCTACGTTGTTTGATGTGGAAATTTGATTGGTTTGGGGCTGTTCAGAACAGAAGATAATGCGGCGCGCGGGCGATGGAGATTAAAATATCGAGTGAGTCTATACTGTGAAAGAAATTGAAAAGCCTGCGTTCATTATCATTGATTTGGACATCCAAATCAATGATAATGAACACGGTCCTTCATTTGACTAATTTACGTATTTTAATGATGTTTTGTTAAAATTTAGAAATGAACTTGGTGGCCGAATGGTTAGAGCACTGCTCTTGATTCTGGAGGTTGCGGGTTCGATCCCCCAAGATTTCCTTCCGTTTGATTTTTCTATTTTTTTCATTTAAAAATGTTTAATTGGTTGCTTTGTATTTTTCATGATTAATGGAATATATTTTATAAAAGTAAAATTTGATATTATTAACAATTACTAATTTAATTAAATACGACAAATTCAGCTATTTTACGATTAAAATTTTACATTACAGTGCCTTTTAATATTTAAACATTATTATTATTTTTTTTTTCTTTTTAGCAAATGTAAAATAAGGAATGGAAATATAGTCAATTTGCACGAATTTCTCCATGTTTTTATAATGAGTACTTCAACAGTGAATTTTTAGTGCGAATAAAATGCAAAGCATGTTTTACAATGTAAAAAATATTATAAAAATGTAAAATATATACATTATTTAAACTAGAAATATCAGTAACTATTTTTGTAAAGAGGTAAAATACATGTGGTTTACCGTCTAGTTTCGTAATGAATATAAATAAAATATAGTTAGAATGTTTATAAATTTTCTACTGAATGTACAAGTATTTTAGCATTTGTTTCTCGTGTTTTATGATGTTTATTGCAATATAATAAATAATGCAATTTACATCAAAAAATGAATTTCAAGAAAAATAAATTTTTAGAAATTAATAATTATGTTTCAACAAGGTTGTTATCGAAAAATATATTTTAATAAAATATTTAAAAGCTTTTTTATCAAATTTTAACAAAGATTTCATTTTACTATTACAAATAAAGAAATAAATCTTTTAACATGTTGGTATCACGACCTTGATTTATTAACGTTCTATTTTTCCCAAAAAATATAACGCAACTAATAAATAATTTTAGGGGAAAAAAATCGGAAATAAACGGCGAGCATTCACTTTGTATCCATACTTTTCATCTGTGTAGGACAACCCAAACGTCAGTAAAGTACATAACAATTTTTGGTACTTTTCGGTTAGCCGGGTTCCAGTGAAAAAAAAATATAAATATATACCGGGTGTCCCAAAAATGACTGATGGATTTTAAAATTCAATAACTAGCAAACGGTGATAGATATTTAAAAAATTCTTGCCGGAGGGTTATGTATGATGTCGGGAGTTTTTTTTACTGTGATTCTTGAATTTAGTTCGAATTTCAAACAATAGATGGCGCTGACAGCGGTTGGCGCTCATTCGAGGGCGAAACTGACGTCACTCAGCATTGATCGAGGCTAACGAAAAAGAAAGGCTACCGCGGTGCTTTACGCATATCGTTTTTTACAGACCGCGGGATTCACGTGATGCTCGAATGCACCAATCAAGGTGCTCGAAAAGAGCATCACGTCACTCTAGCGGTCTGTAAAAAAAGATAACTGGAATGTACCGCGGTAGCCTGTCTCTTTCGTTAGCCTCGGCATTGATGCGAAGAAAGGAGATTAAGGCTATGGAGTGGGTCTCATTCGCCAGTACAATCTTGCTCTTAGGACTCATTCGATATGATTTCAATGGAATGCGTTGTTGCCATGGAAACAACAAATTCTTTGTCAAATTCTATCAATTTCTTTATAGTGGAATACAGCGTTCAGATCAAGGCAGGAATTTAACAAGCAGTATTCGAGTTGCAGGCGATTTGACATTAATGAGTATTTATGGGAATTTTATCTAACCAATATGAAAATTTAGTTTTGCGAAATGACGGCAATGCAGGTATGTGAGAGCTGCACAGAAATCGAATCCGTCACATCTTCAATCGTTATTTTGCTACGCAATCTGCTAGTGAGTACTTTTAAAAGAATGTACAATATTTATTGAAAATGGTTTATTTCACGTAGTAGTTTTAAAATACGATGAATAAAATATTCTTTAAATCAGGCCATAAAAAGTAATTTAATCCGGGAAAATAAAACTTCATAAATGTACAATCGCCTGCAACTCGAATACTGCTTGTTAAATTCATGCCCTGATCTGAACGCTGTATTCCACTATCAAAGAATTTGTTGTTTCCATGACAACAACGTATTCCATTGAAATCATATCGAATGAGTTCAGAATCGGGGCCTAAGAGCAAGATTGTACTGGCGAATGAGACCCACTCCATAGCCTTAATCTCCTTTCTTCGCATCAATGCTGAGTGACGTCAGTTTCGCCCTCGAATGAGCGCCAACCGCTGTCAGCGCCATCTATTGTTTGAAATTCGAACTAAATTCAAGAATCACATTAAAAAGCTCCCGACATCATACATAACCCTCCTGCAAGATTTTTTTAAATATCTATCACCGTTTGCTAGTTATTGAATTTTAAAATCCATCAGTCATTTTTGGGACACCCGGTATCTACATATATGTTTGTGTATATATGTATGTATATATATGTGTCTGTGTATATATTTATATTTGTTTCACTGGTGCCCGGTTAACCAAAAAGTACCCTTTTTTTTTTTTTTTTTTTTTTTTAAGTTTACAATAATTTTATTGTAACCACCAATACTGTGTTTGAGGAATTTGGTGATCGGAACGTCCTCTCCCTTGTTAGTTAAAGGTGCACTGGTTATAGAAAATTAAACTTTATTTTATTATATGCATTGTTTTGTAACTGCTATCAACTAAACTAATATATCAGTTTTAGTAGGTGCTGTAGTTTAAGAGACATATAAGTTGACAGCAGTTATGTAACTATATGATGTATATATATATATATATATATATATAATATAATTATATTATGATATATATATATATCTATATATATATATCTACCCTATATATATAAAATCCTAATGAAACGAATTTGTGAAACGATTTTATGAAACGAATTTATGAAACGATTTTATGAAACGACTGATTATACGACTGATTATGTTTCAGGGCTATTTTTAATAAAATATTAAACGCTTGATGGTGAAATTAATACCAATTATCCATAAAAACCCGCGGATGTCAAAACTGGTAATAGAATTTTGAAATTGGATTTAGTTTTCGAGATATTAATTTTTTTCTAATTTTAATGACTTTTCTGTAATGATGGCAACTAATTACTCAGTTTTTTTTTGTGACAAAAAAAGGGGAAAAAATTGAAAAGGATCCCGATTAGGGATTATTGATTTCTTTTTATTCGTCATTTTCAAATTGAAATTGAATTTATCTTTTATTTCAATCGATAATGAAGACAAGATTGTAATTAAATTATGTTTTTCAGGAAAATTTGAAAAAAAAATCCCATTTCTATCGTTAGGATTCAATTGTCTGTCAGCATTTAATTTAATTTATAAACTGAAAATATTTTGAATAAATTCGTCCAAATGACGTCATTTATGCAAACGCAAAAGAAAGGGGGAAAAGGAATTAATAATAATTATTATTTATTGATATCATATTGTTATTTTTTTGTAAAATTTAATTAAACGAATTTATAAAATCACTAATTCGGATATTTCAAACGAATATATAAAATAATAATTGCCCAACTGAACGGAAGGAGAATAAAATATCCTGCTTGGTTTTTTCCGCCAAGCTTTTTAAAAAAGCGTCAAGTCCCCTATAATAGAAAAGCACCAAAAGTTCATTGGATTTGTTTTCATAACTTTTGGCGACAAATCTATGTATATTAACGAATCTATCCCTTTTTGAAGCTCGAATTACGCCAAACCTAAAAGCAAAGGATCCTATACTGGAAAAGTTACCCGATTTTCTTATGGACACTATTCAAGTGACACAACATGGTGTAAAATTATCGCGGATAGCAAATTTGTTTAAATATCTCATCAATTGATGCCGAGCACAAAATATTTAATTGATTTTGTATGATAAATAATTATTAGAAAATTCGTATATACATATTAATTAAAATAAATAATTTACATATTTAAAATAACATGGAAATATGCATGATGGTGCACTAAAATAGAGAGAAAATTAAAACCTGTTACTGAAAATGTCTATAACATAGTACTTTTCAATACCGTGGTTCTTAATGTTATTCACAAGCAGATGAAATTTTTCTCATCCTTAAACGCAAAGGAAGAATAGAATACAGATCGTTGTTATAACAGTCCGAGAGGTAGCCACAATTTAAACCTAACCATTTTATGCAAGCTGATTTTCAAGTTGTAATTAATTTTACTTATGAATCCCGAAAACAGTCGTCAGTTGTCGCAACAGCTGTGTATGAGGCCATGATAATCAAAAAAGGCCCCATTAAAACGTTAAAAGCATGCAACCCAATTACAGATTTACCAATATTTTTAAAATAAAGACGCTGTCATGTTTTAGAGGCCTCGAAGTCTGAGCGGGGGTTGGGAAGCGTAGCTTGCAGGGGGTAGGCCCCCTAGTATATATATATATATATATACACATCATACTTTCATATTCTATTATTTTTATGTTGGATCAAAGGCTTAAAAAATCATTTTAGAATGTTAAAAAGTTGAAATTTTTCAGATATCCGATCATGTTGCTACAGCTGTATCAATCAACCTACCAAACCAAGTAAGACACAAAAAGCCCAATCACGTGATCAAATCACCCACAGAATTTTTGTGAGTCACCCGCGCGCAGCCCGCGCTAAAAATTTGCAGGTTATGAACTCTGATCGGGCTATCTGATCACGTGATGCTTTTCATGAATGTTTCGGGGGTTTGTTATGATGAAATAAAAATAGATATTCCTATTATAAAATCCATTTTTTTTGGAGGATAAAGATGTGTAGTCGCTAGTTTCACCTAATCCGAGCCACAGAAGCTTAAAATAATTGAAATAATTAAATTATTTCTATATATTAAATTATTTCAATTTCCGATAAGACCTACTCCATAACCTTTCTCTCCTTCGCCCGCGCGCCGCGCGATCTTCTTTCTTGAACACAACATTTGTGGGTAAATCAAGGGAGCTCTCAATAGAAAAATTGTGTACGAGATTACGGAATCGCAATGATTACCGTGATGACATGTGATTATACCTGATTACATATAGATTGCGGTTGATTACACTCAGAAATACATAATTACAGGTGATTACACTGCTACAAGTTGTGATTTAACAGTTTTACTCGATTTTACTGCATTCCAAAAGCTGTTAAAATTCTAGAGACAACTGTAGGAGGTTGTCAAACTGATTTAATAACAAACAAGGAAAAAAATAGAACAACCGTACAAAATACTAAAAAAAAATAGAAAAATTTTCAAACATACACATACATGTAAGAATAAGTGATTCATTTACCATTTTACAAAACGTTGAAAATTTGTACTTTTTCTTCTTTTATTAGGCATGCATTAAATATGAAACTGGATCAGTTCGAATCCGAGTTTGGGCGCGGAACGGATTAGGTCTATAAATTTTATGCCAGTCTTCGGGCTCGGGTGGGTTCAATATAAAATATTTTAATTTATTTTTTCACAAATTGAAAAGAGCGGAAAGAAAAAAACTTGCTATTTGAGAAACAAGAACATACTCTAACTTTCTTAAAGTGTTTTAAATTCATTTAAAAAATTGTTTGAAATAGAATTGAGTTGTTATTGATAGAACAAAAGTACAAATATTCTACCTGATTTTGAAGCCTGTGCATGGTCAGTATTAATAACATGAAAAAAACCCTGACGGCTCGGCCTACAAGCACAGGTAGATTTCGAAGACGCAGACCGTGGGGCGCCTGTTTGTCGGGAATTGCGAAAGAAATTGCCTTTTTGCGGTGATGCGGCAGTTGGAACCGCCTACTTCGAAACCTAACTTATTTGCAGGCGGAACCAGCAGGGATTTATTTATTTATTTATTTATCTATTTTTGCTTTAAGAGTTGGTCCTACAAAAAACTTGTGAATATAAAAGATTTAGATAATATTAAGAGGATTTATAATAAATTTAAGCAGATTTGAAATCTTGGGATTTGACTAAGTTATGAATTTTTTTTCTTCTAACCCTCCCCCCCCTCTCCACATGCCCTTAAGGCAATTTTTAATTATATCAAAAATCTGTCATACATAAATTTTCGGCCCTTCTCCTAAAAATAATAATAACTTCAAACGGATTCGATACGTATCATAGTTTAAAAATTATAGGGTTTTTGCTGTTTTCACAAAAAGCCCCTCCCCCCACCCCTTGGTTCGATTTTGCCCATTAACGAACTTGACCGAGATTTTATGCCCTGTGGTAGCGTGAACACATGTATATATAATTAATGAATTCCATTTATCGTTTGAAACGAAAAAAACTTTATTTTAGATTAACACAATAAAAAATAAAAAACAAAAGTAAAAATGAAAAATTATGATAAGTATCCATGCCACAATTTACATGGTCAGCCAAATTCCGATTCTGACGTCCGCTCAAAGTGGAACCTCACTCTCGAGTCTTCCAAATCCAACTCATTCCACTTTCAACTCCTTCCACCTTCAACTGCCGTCTTTCGTATCTCTCCTCGCATTCCTTCATCTCCGGCAATACTGGTATTGTTTTCTCCATAAGGAAAGAAACGCCCTCTGCCCTTCCTATGAGTGACAGCTATCTTAATCCCATACTTATCCAGTTAGAATTTCCAACTCATATGGGCTAGATCCATTGTATCCAAAAAAATGCCATTCACATTTCTTATCCACCCATTCAGATAACATATCATTCAACACAAAGCATGTATTGCAGCTTGGCTTATCTCGAAGTGAAAATGAAATTCGCACTATTGATAGAATTTTCGTCAATAGAGATCAATCTGTCAGATTATTTTCATTCCAGAGAGATTATCCTTTTTCCACAAATAAGGGAGGAGTTGAAACATGTCAACTCATCACAGCCCCTTGATTTTAAGTATCAGTTTCGAAAAGATGCGGGAGTTGGAACCACCTACTTCGAAAAATAACTTGTTTGCAGGCGGAACCGGCAGGGATTTTTTTTTGCTATAACTGTTGGTCTTATAAAAAACTTGTCAATATAAAAGTTTTAGATAATATTAAGAAGATTTATAATAAATTTAAGCAGATTTGAAATCTTGGGATTTGACGAAGTTATGAATTTTTTTCTTCTAACCCCCCCCCCCTTTTCCATGCCCTTAAGGCAATTTTTAATTATATCAAAAATCTGTCATACATAAATTTTCGGCCCTTCTCCTAAAAATAATAATATCTTCAAATGGATTCGATACGTATCATAACTAAGAAATTGTGGGTTTTTTCTGTTTTCACAAAAAGTCCCCGCACCCCCCCCTGGTTCGATTGTGCCCATTAACGAACTTGACCGAGATTTTACGCCCCTTGATTTTATGTATCAGTTTCGAAAAAATTCGGGAGTTGGAACCGCCTACTTCGAAAAATAACTTGTTTGCAGGCGGAGCCGGCAGGGATTTTATTATTATTATTATTATTATTATTATTTTTTGCTATAACGGTTGGTCCTATAAAAAACTTGTATAATATTAAGAGGATTAATAATAAATGTACGCGGATTTAATATCTTGTGAATTGACGAAGCTATGATTTTTTTCTTCTAAAAACTCCTCCCCCCCTCCTTGGTGCCATTTTTAATTATATCAAAAACATCTCGAAAATATCCTTCTCCTAAAAATAATAATATCTTCAAACGGATTCGATACGTATAATAATTAAAAAATTATGGGTTTTTTTCTGTTTTCACAAAAAGCCCCCCTGGTTCGATTTTGCCCATTAACGAATTTGACCGAGATTTTGTGCCCCTCGATTTTATGTATCAGTTTGGAAAAGATTTATGAAGAATTTTTCCAGTTATCGTGTCCATAAAAAAGTGACATAGATAGATAGATAGATAGATGGATAGATAGATAGATAGATATAAACTTTTGAACTGGGGGTGGTTTTGGGTTCTGGGAGTCATGGTTGTCATAGATCTGCCAAAATTTTTCAAAATTTCCAACTTAGGTGAGAATGTAATAGGTAGTATTTCTTACGAAATCTACCTAAAACAGTGGGATATCCTTTGTCTATCGTCTCTTTCTGTTTGAAGTCATTTTCTAAAATTACTGGGAAGCAGAATTTACGTCTTTTTGCCATAATGGTACAATTATATTAAAAATAATAATATAAGAATGTTGATTTCTGCCAGTGGTTGGGAGTAAATAACAAATTTGTTATTTTAAACAAATTTTCAGGGACATGAAAAATTACGAAACGTAAAAGAGTATTTAGGATTAATATTTATTTCTATGTAACGAGATATATTTAAATAAAAAAAATAAATCTTTAAACAATTTTAAAATGTTAGTAATGATTTTCTGCTGCTTATTCTCGGGCTCGGGTTTTTCAGCTGCGTTTTCACTGGTCGACCCAAGGCCTAATTTACCCAACTTTCGACCTAAACTAAACCCAAGATTTTAGGTAGTTAGGTAGCGATTTTGAAGGTTTGATCAGTACTCAATCCTAAGCCCGTCTTACCCAAGCTCAGCCAATTAGAAAAGAGCTTTTTCATACATAATGGCGGCGGATAAATAATATTTATTTTGGAATTATTCAGCTTTTACAAAAAGAAATTCCATTTTTTGTGATTGAAGCAAAATAGTGAGTTTTCTTAACAAGTTTATATATTTTATTAATGTCTTTCCGTTTAGTAAATAGCAATCCAGTATAGATTACTTCTTGTTGCACTTTTTTTGTACTATCAATATATCTGTTTTTGGCAAAGCCATTAAATAATAAGCCCAGTCAGATAGTGTTAAATTTGTTAGCGGGGACACTAGCGCCATTCCTCTGCTGCGGAAGGAGGACAAAACACAAGTGCGTCGCAGAGAAACGATACGATTTATTTATATCGATATTTTATACGATTTTTATCGTTTGTATCGATTTTTTGTTTTTGCACTTCCTTTAAAAGCTTGCTAATTATTGGGATATTTTACATTAAAGCTAAAATTATAATGAAAATAAAAAGAAAATTGGAATTTTAAATATTTTTTTTGTACACATTTTAACAAAAAACTGATAGTTTAACAAGGATATTTTATAACAATATTTCATGATGTTAAATGTTTGAAATTTTTTAGCAATTTAATAATAATTTAAAATCTAGTAATTGAAATATTTACTCAATAAGAATGAAGATTATTTAAAGATTTTATGCATACAGGATAACTAGAATAGAAAAAAAAAACTGAACATTTTTATATTTTATTGGATTTTTAAGAACTATGCAATTAAAAATTTTACAATTTATCAGAAATTTTTTCATAAAATAAATAAAATATAAAACGAAAAGAATAAATAAAATTTAACATCATGAAATATTTTTGATAAATTATTAGTTTTTTGTTAAAAATATATACAAAGAAATATTTAAAATTCCAATTTTATTTTTATTTTCATAATAGTTTTAGCTTTAATGTAAAAGGCCCCAGTAATTAGCAAGCATTTAAAGGAAGTGCATGTTAAATTGCCCATAACATCTCACAATTTTGTATTCAGCGTATCATTTTTTAACACTGTCCAACCAAGTTGAAAAGGGTTTATGACTTCGGTTTGTCTGTCCATGCTCTAACTCTCATAAATATACTCGAATTGCCCTGAAATTTTTGTCGTTTGCTATAGCATGTTCCCTATTTCAACTTATAGTTTTTTTACAGGGACAGTCAAAAATATTATGTTACATTACAGTCAATGGGAAATAATCATTTCAAGTGCATTTTGATGATGCTACGTCATTTAAAACATGATGAAATTGATATATAATTATGAAGCACATCAAAACAGGCGTTTTGTAGACTATGGTATGCAAAACATTAATTATTCATTTAAAGGGTCAAACAAAAGAATTCTGTTACACATTGTTCTATGGGGGAAAATCGTTTGTAGGTTAATATAGTGATATTTCACTATTTCAAACATAATGAAAATTATATGCATTACTGAGGTGCACTTATTAATTTCTCTCATCAAAGTGGTGTGAATTGCATTTATTTACAGGGAGACACAAAGATATCAGTTACAGTACAGGTGTGTTATTTAGAGTCAATGTGTGATATGTGGGTTTCAACTTTGGTTTGCGTTTTAAGTTTAACTAAATTTTTTCATAGTACGTGTGTTTATAAACTCGGTTGTTCATATACACGGCTACACAAGGGAATCCGTAAGTATTACAGATTATGGGAGTGAATTACTTAAGGGTAGTTTTTAATTGTGTTAACCATTTTCCTGCTGAACTATGTTTAGTAGACTAATAAAAGTTTGTAGTATATAAATAAATTCATATACAGAGCTACACAAAGAAAAATATACATTGTCGTTTAGGGTTGGTAATTGCTGCGAGTGAATTTTAAGTTGCTTTTTAGCTTAATTATCGGTGTGTACAAAAGCTTCAGATAATATGCAGGGCTGTGCAAAAGATTTTGAGTGCATTTTCATTGGTTAGTGAAAATTGCTAAATGTGAATATTCTAACTGAACTAAATTTTATCATGCTATATATCACCATCTATTGATCATATACAGGGCTGCACAAAATAATTCGACTACTTTTTTGACACTGGAATGTAATTTTGACAACTGTATTTTTCAATATGTTATATGTTTTCTATAATGTTTACTTACATATTTCCCTTCACCTTATTTAACGGTGAAGTTTCATTACAATTTTCTGGCTGTGTTGGAAAGTGTTTCATAATCACACATAATTTTTTGTTCTTGTTTTTAATACATTGATCTAGTTCTAGTTGCTAAAAATTATATTTACAAAGGAACCACTTTTGGTGCAGCTCGCACCATACATGGTACTCATGTATGGTGCATCATACTATGGTAATGCATCCATACATCGTACATTTCGTAGCCCTATACATAAAAGTTAGAGAACTGACAAAATTTCTCTGTTAAAGTCATATTTTAAATTTTTTTATACTATATTATTTTTTCTTTATTGGATTTTTAATTGATAATTTCATGCCAAAAGCGAGTCAAATCGCCAAATAGGGTGCTATGAATCCAAACCACTACTGACACAGCAGAAAAGTATGACATTCGTCCAGGGTTGTCTGAAAAAAGCCTACAGTCAATGTCACGCCACCAAAAATGCAATTATAATGTTGAAATTTTTCAAAATGAAATTCGTAGGTTTTTAAAGAGTTTTTTAAACTTCTTTCAATATTTTATTCTTACTATTAACTAATTTGTATTTTAAAGTATTTAAAAAAATTCTCTGTTAATAGTCCAATAAATGGTCTCAAAAATTGTATTTTCTGAAAGTTATGCTGCTGTAAAATAAAAAAATGATTTTAACACAAAATTTTCAACAATTCTCAAACTTCGTAATATAGGGCTTTAAAATGCCACCCTGTCTCAATGCTAGGTGCGAGCTGCACCAAAAGAGGTTCCCTTGTTAGTAAAAAGCTTATTTAAAGAAATCAATATAATTGACCCTTCTCTCTTAAAAAACTACGAATTTTCATTAAATAAATATTTTATGTAAAAACAGATCATCATGAAATTTTGTAAAAAAAATTTCTTGTACTTTTTGGTTCAAATATCCACAGAAACTTTAGAAAAGAAAAAGAAAACTTATGATTTTAATAATTTAGTAAACTGCAGCTAAGATTCTACTTTAAAAAATAATAAGACTTCAAACTTTTAATGTAACTATTGCGTTGCTCGGAAAGTTGGTTCGTACCGGAAAATTCTATTATTAGACATTAAATCAGATAGCTAATGTCTAATAATTGACGGGCAGAATTTTCTGGTACAAATTCTTAAGCAGAAGGAACTTTCTGAATAACCCAATATATGTATTTAATGACTAATTAGCAGATAATTAACTATCAACATTTGTATAGATTTCTCTGTGGCATATGTTAAATTTAATCGAATCATTGCCTCTAGTATGTGAATTATATACTATATCAGAGATGAATTCAGCGGTTGGGGCAGGGTACACATACACCAGATGATTTGCAATTTTATGCTTTTATTTTTATATTATGTTAAAATTGTTATCATAAGGCATTATAAGTAAGCTGTAATTCAAAACACAGGTACAATGACAAAGATTGTGCACTTAAAAAAATGAAAAAGTTTCCCGTTGGAAATGGAATTATAGTTACCCTTATCGATAAGAAAACTTTTCCGAACCTACAAGGAATAAAATCTGGAAAAATAGAAAGTTGTTTCTTTCTGTCAAGAAACTTTTCCTTTTTGATTCAGAAACTTATCTTTAAATACAGAATAAATTCCTGTAGATTAATGAAATCTCTCCTTATGTATAAACAAAAGCTTCCCAAATCAATAAGTAAACTCATCTTTAATAATAGAATCAATTCCTATAAATCTGTATAACTTTCAATTCACACAAAAAAGTTTTGAAAGAATAGACATAAAACATTCCTTTTTAAAAAAGAAACATTTCTGAATTATTCATTCGGGAATCTTGAAAAAGGTAAAAATACCTCTGTAAAATAGTAACTTTCTTTTCTTTATGGAAATATATATTTTTTTTTTAATCAGAAAAAAATCCCGTATCATAAAGACTGTTTCCTTATAAGGAGTAAGAACAATGACAGATGAAAATACTCACCTCTTGGACACTATTTTTGTTTCCTTTTATCTAACTTAAATATTATTAAGAATCTTTTGTGCATGCCTATTCACACAATCAGAATTACAGATAAATGGGTAATAAGAATAATTCAAGTATGTTAAGATTATAAAATAGGTTACTTTGGTATGTTTTGTATTACAATGGTCCAATTTAACGTATTTTCATCTTTAAATTTTATTTATTTGTTACAAGTACACTTTTTTATGTTCATAATATACATAACATACTTCTTGTTTATTTGTAATCTGTGTGTATACGTATCCTTAATACATTCAGTCCAGATAATTACAAAAGCAAAATTGTCCAAAACAAACCATTTCGCCTGCTAAAATGTTCCCGCACCCTTAAAAGCACATTTTTTTTTTTTTTTTTTTTTTTTTTTTTTTTTTTTTTTTGTGAAAAATGTAAATTGTTATATAAATGTAAAACAAATCTGGTGAAAACAATTTAGCTTTATCTTTAAATGGTTTTCTTAATTGAAATGAATTGGAAAAATTATCAACATGGAACTGAATAGACATAATTCAAAAACATTGTTTAATACTAACTATTCTCTCGTTTTAGCAGTGATGAATTCAGCAGAAGGCTTGGGATACACACAGTGGAGGATTTGTAGTTTTATGCTTATAAATATAATTTTTTATGTTTAAAGTTATATCATAAGTAAGTTGTCTCTAAAAACACAGATAAAACGACAAAGTTCATGGTTCATACACTTGAGAACGATTTTATGTTTATATTTGTTGTAGAAGTGCAATGTTCACCCCCCCCCTCCCCTTTTGGAGGAGAATTTTTGTTTTAACACTGACCTTCACAGTACCCATAACCAAAAATAATAATATTATTAAATTTAATGCATTTCATTTTGTATGGAGTGTTTTTAAAAAGGTAAAATTCTACATATTTTTTATGTTATATAAGTTAGTTGTTTCTCAAAATACAAATATATCAAATAAAATTCAAGCACTTTTCAAGGATGTTCAAGGGTTGTTTTAGATCAAAGTGTGAAAAAAAGGGAGAAAAAAAATACTTTTCAAAAATTAAAATCAGATTTTTTAATTAAGGATTTTTTAATTAAGGAACTTAGATTTGTACGAGGTTTTAAAAATAATCTGTCTTCATACTTCAGGTATTCTTGTAAAAATCTTACTAAAATAATGTGTACTAATGTATATATATATATATATATATAAATATATTATTATTATAAATCAAGCTGTCTTAATGAAGACAAATTCTGGAACAATGTTATATTTTGAGTTGGCAGAAGTAATTTAGTAACATACAGATCATTTAAAAGTAAACTAAGACAATATTTAGAAAAGAAAAATACTGTATACAATTGTTTAGAAATCAGATAATCTTTAACTTCAAAAACAATTTCCCCAATTTTACTTTACAAATATACATTAAAAAGTACTTTTTATTTCAGATTGTTTTGTATCTTTTCTATTGTTATAACTCAAATAATACAAATAAAATTTATTTTTTTTGTCAGCTCATATCTAGATGTAAAGTATTTTGTACACCTGAAAAATTTTTCAATCATTTTGTACTTTTTAGTATTATTATTCATTTGGAGGAAAGAATTTTCTAAATATATTTGGTATTTTTTATGTTAGCCGGATGTCAATTATATAGAGATGTAATCATTGGCACCCAGCTAACATAAAAATAGCAGTTATTTGTATTCTTTAATTTTTATTTAGTACTTTACTTAATTATTACTATTAAGTAGAAGCATTAATATGTGTCTTTGTGTAGAATATTATAGTGAACATGGTATTTTCAGGTACTTTAATATGTTTTAATAAATTTACAATCAGCAGAAAAAGAAAAAAAATCTTATCTATTTATATTATTAAAAGAATTTTCAAGTTTCTGTTCAATAGAAAACATATAATTTTTTTTTTTTGATTGATCATTTATAAACATATGTAGACTTCCAGCCTTTATTATCTGTATTTTGTGCTTTCAAACGTTGTGAAACAAACATAGATAAAAGTTGAAAGATATTATAGAATAAACAACAGTAGTATTAATTTATCAAGCATAGTAGAGCAAAAATTTTGGCTTACTTAATCTAAATAACGTGAAGGTCGTTTAAATTTTTCAAGAATAAAATTTCAACATTGATTTACATCAATGATAGATCTTATTTTTAATCAGCTTACCATAGTTTAGATATACACAACATTACATAAATTAAAATTGTTCTAGAATAAATATAATACATAAGAAAAAAATCACCACATTGCTTGACTATTTCAAAGAATTCTTATCAGATCTTTAGATATTACGATATATTTTTTTTTTCAAGACAATATATTAAAAAAAACTTTTAAATAATAAAGTATAGTTATTTAGTAAGGTACATTTATACCATCGGTAAAAATATCACGCATTAAAAAATAAAGTAATATCACTACAAGAGCAGAAGTGAATTCTCAAATGAAGTTGCTTTTCATGATATTGAATTTTTTACTTAAAGATTTGCGATTAAAGAACATTACTTCTAAATTAGAAGTAAGCTAGGGATTTCCCCTTATTTCTTATTACTGACTTCTCCTATTACTTAACATTTAATCAAAGTAATTAACTGCAAAAGGATAACAATGTTATGTGGTTGATAGACAATAAAGATGATCATTTAAAAGAACAAACACATTTATTAAACATTTAAAGACAAACAATAAATAAAAATGAATGTTTCAAAATTATATTATTTTGTGATACTTTATATTTAATTGAAATAATAAAATACAGCTCACAGATGCAAAATATTTACATCTTGAGATATTAGATTAAGATAGCTGTTTGCAGAGTGTGTGCTTCTGGTGTCAGTAAAGTTCATTACCATGATGATATAGAACGATCACCACAAAGTGTGTAATTATTATACAAACCGATTTCCGACTTACTCTTTTCCTGAATTCCAATAAGCTTTATCCATCGCTGACATCTAAGGGAGACATAAGAATTCAAATTTGAATTAATATAAATTATGAGCATACAATTTGTGGATATTTACAGGTTGAATAGGGGAGATTTACTTGATGAAATTTTATCATCTTCTTAGGAATACTAACGATTTAAAAAGAGAGAATTTTTAAAACGTAAACTGTTGGCATCTGACGCCTACTTTCTGATGGTGAAAATCTTGTTTTAATAATTATATTAGGTAATGAGTAATCACGCTTCTAAATTTCCCCCGTAGACTAACATTAGATTTCATGATCGGGAGTTTCAGTGAAGCAGCCCCTTAATAATGCATGTGTTGTTACTTATACATGCCATATGTACATCGTATACACATGTCATATACGACCTGTACTTAACAAATTTAATAAAATCTAGTAACGAAGAAAACATTTCGCAGGTTAATATATATATATATATATATATATATATATATATATATATATATATATATATATGTAATTTGACAAAACACAAATTTTTATTTTATGAATTGAGAAAAATTTAGAATAACATATAATTAAATTCAGAAAGATAACATAAACTTCCTTTTGTAATATAATCTCTGAAAAAAAAAATAATGCTGTAAAGGCCGAATTAACTGGCATGTCCGAGAAAGCAGTTGAGTGCTATAAAATGGTTATCTGATGATTGGGAGGGGGGGGGGGAATTCAACATTGACACCATGTCAAAAAAAATATATATATATAATTTAACAAATTACAATAACCATTAGGAAAATGTTCCGAAAGCTTAAAAAAATGCCTGCCAAGGTTGCAGTTATGATTTCGCCCACATCATCGCAAAGCTTATATAAGCATCCTAGATACGCATATATATAGTATATATATATATATTCCAAACACTCCTATATATGCCATATACATCATATACACATGTCATATATATACGTCATATATGCATTATATATGACTATAACTTGGCCATATACGTCAAGAAATGTTATATATATATCATATATTATTATAATGCCATACATGCTTTATAATTTGGCGATAAATCTTGGTCGCTTGGCGATTCATCTTTGGAACCCGTGATAACATGAAAGTACCCAAATTTTAATCATATCAGCATAAAAATAATACAGAAATAGGGATCTGTTTCATACTTTAAATGTTTAAAAAACGAGAGAAAAGTATGAGCATGTCAGGAATTGGCACAGACGCACCATGTTGAATTTTTTTTTCTCGCCAATTTGGCGAAAACTTTGTTTTGGAATATTAGTTACAAATAGTATGCAATAATAGCACGTGATTTTTTATTTCAATATAAAAATAAAATATAATAAAAATAAATAAATGGTAGTTTGATATAAATAAATATGTTACTGTGATACTTTTCTATTGATAAACATAGTAAAAATAATTTATAGAATAAAAATAAAAATAATTAAACAAAATAATCGGTTTACCATGTGAGGCATAAAATTGCCATTTTGTTGCAATTGCGCCAACATGGTTTGTATATAACATCTGTGCCCAGGAATTTTAACATAGTTGAGCAGAGAAAAGTATTTTTTATGTAAATCGCCTTAATGATAAACTGTTAATATTGATAAAATAAATATTTGCATATTAATAATTAGTAATAATAGCTGTTCACAATATATAGACACAGAACTTCAAAAACAAATTCATTTACATAATATGGGTTATTTAACCAATGTGGAACAGATGCTTTACACTCACGCAAACATATAAACATAAGTTTGGCGACTTTTTGGTTGGCGCGATTTTCAAGACCGCGCCAAACGAATAACTTAATTTTAATACAATGGCTAGGTTGCCATTAAAGGAAAAAATCCCCTAAATTTGGCGACTTTTTTTCCTTTTTTTAACCGATTAATTTTTTTTTTCTGCGTGAGTGTAAAGCATCTTAGCCACCAAGGTTAAATAAACAGTAAAATAAAAAAATTGAATATACAAAATCGTATCTTAATCTCACTTCTCTAGGACCAGATTTTGGATCTTAGCGAGTATCGCCAAAGTTGGAAAGATTTTTTCTCGCGTATATTTTGCAGACCACTGCAGCATCTATACCAAATATATATATGTAGGGTAGATGTGCCAGTAATGGACACCTTTAAGGAATTTCGGTACTTTTTGGTTAGCCGGGCGCCAGTGATATATGTACATATATAAATACATATGTATATACACACACATATATATATACATACATATATGTATATATGTGTATGTATATATATATGTATATATATGTGTTTGTGTGTATATATATACATGTATATATATCACTGGCGCCCGGCTAACCGAAAAGTACCGAAATTTCTTTAAAAATTATTTTTTAATTAATAGTTATAATTGTTATATTCCACATTTTTTAATATTATATTAATCTACCCACAATATTTAACCATGCTCATAGTCACATTTCCCAATGTGAATCGAAATTTAATTGTAAATAACAGAAATAAATCAAAACACTGGAATATTTTTTAACACAAATATAAAAAAAAATGACCTGGCCCGGACATTTTTCGTCCAGTTGGAAATTTACAACTTGTATAAATCAAAACAGCCTAAATTCCAGTAATGGACACCCCACAAAATGATATGATTCTATTTAAAACTAGAATTTAAAGAAAGCATATTAATGAAATAAAAAAGGCTGAATTTTCATTGATTATTTTTTTACAAACCAAAAATGTTGAAGGTGGCCCATTACTGGAAGGCGGTCCATTACTGGCACATCTACCATATATAGGGTAGATGTGCCAGTAATGGACACCCTTAAGGAATTTCTTTAAAAATTATTTTTTAATTAATAGTTATAATTATTATAGTCCACTTTTTTTAATATTATATTAATCTATCAACAATATTTAATCATGCTCATAGTCACATTTCCCAATGTGGATCAAAATTTAATTGTAAATAACAGAAATAAATCAAAACACCCTAAATTCCAGTAATGGGCCACCTCTCTTCCAGTAATGGGCCACCCAGTAATGGACACCCCACAAAAAATAATAGGTAATTGATTTTATGATTGTATTTAAAACCAGAATTTCATGAAAGCATATTAATGAAATAAAATAGTCATTTTAAAATAAATTTAACAATTAGGATATCAATAATTAATAAAATATTTATGAGAATAATTCACTATTTAAATTAATTATTGTCACTATCACAAGATCAATATTTTAATTATTTTAGATAGAAGGTTTAAAATACTAACTTTCAAAGAATTATATCTATCAAATTATTAAGTCATTGAGGGGGGAGGGGGTTTAGAAGGGTTAGTTTAACAAAAGAAAAAGATTTTTTTTTAAGTGTCTTGAAGTACCAGTGCATGGAATCATTTCTTTTTATTCTTAACAGTTAAACTTCCTAAAACTGCTTTATATATTACTTTTAGCAATTTGTATAAAATATATCAAATAAATGAAAGTGTAGGTTGAATGTTTTTTAAATACTAAATAAAATTATTTCAAAATAAAATATCAGAACTGACATTTGAGCCCCCTGATCTGCAGATTTACTACTTTCATTGCTACTATAAATTTAATATTATAGGGATTTTTTATGTATGTAGTTCTTTTGTCAGAGCTGAATAATGAAACATTTAAGACAGAAAATAAATTTTTAAGCACTCGTTATGACTTAAAAATTTGTCTTTTTTTAAATGGGGAAAGTGTAAACCCCATGAGCCCCTCATTTTCCCATGCCCTTAAAGATTATTGTCTGCTTCCTGTGGGTGTTAGTTGCCACATGGGTGTTGTTGCTGATGGGTGTTAATTGCCACATTATAAAATATGCAAGGTACGGTTTACAAAAAAATAATTTGATAGCAATCTAAAAAAAATTATTAATTACATGAAATTAATAAAAAAAAATGTATTATTACAGTCTGGTAAGTAAAATTAAAAAATTAAAATTTGACTACTTAGCTTTTCAGTTAAATAACAAAAATATATGCACTATGAACATTACTGAAATTGCTTTTTCAGTAATGTCCACATGGGGTGTCCATTACTGGAAATTGACTAATTAAGCATTCCAGTAATGGGCCATGGTCCTAAAACCTGAAAAATAAATGAAATTTTGTAAATTGCCATTAGTATGTAAAATTCAAAGTTTTCTATTATTGTCTAAACAAAAACATGCAATTTTTTCAAGAAAATAAAAAAGATATCAGTTGTTTAAGTGAAGCCAGCTCTTAGCACGTTCATTAAGATTTTCACAGAAAATCTGTGGAACTGTGAAACATTATTTTCTGCTTCCTGATTGGTTTGATTAAGAGTGTCAACAATAACCCAGATTATAAAACAAGCAAGGAGGAATTATGAAAAAATATATAAAAGGCTAAATTTTTATTGGTTATTTTTTTATAAATCAAAAACTTTGAAAGTGGCCCATTACTGGAAGGGGGTCCATTACTGGCACATCTACCCTATATATATAAACACAAAAATATCCGATATTTTCAAAATAAACAATGTATTGACGATTATAAATATTTTCAGATATTGCAGTTTAAACTAAAATAAATCAAACCAAGAAAAGATTATTTCAAATGAAAATTTAAATAATGTATATCTAAATTAAACAATTTATCTTTCAGTGGCTATTTCATGTAAATAATATCTCGCATAATTATTGGTTTTACATTTAAATTATCAACTTCAAACTAGGAAAATATATTTCTAGCTCTAAAAAAGGGCACAATTAATAACAGTTGAAAAATTCATTTACACTTATTTGACTGAAAATATCATACACAGTATTTTGAAAATAAATATCAAGTATATGAAAATAGCGAACATCATGATATTTTACACATACATATTGGAATTAGCTATTTATTGGAAACAGCGTAATTTTTAAGTACCGAATCGTTAGAAAACTATTACTTTATTTTCAGCCTTCAAAGGTCGAGCTCTGATATAACAACTGTGTGAATAATATATTTATAAATATTAATTACATTTATAAATCTGCATATCAGAGACAGATTACATCAGCTCCGCAGTTTTATTTTGAAATCATTTTATGAAATATTTATAACATTTAACCAGTTTAATTTATTTCATATTTGTTTTATTAATTAGTAATTATAAAAGTTGTTTAAAGAAGTTTTGAATTCTAAGGGAAAAACCAATTCCATATCGCCATTTCTTCCGTATACAAACTATTTACAAACCGAAAATAAAAACATTTAATTAATTTAAATTAATCTTACTTGAGAAAAAATTGATTTATATATGAATTATTTAACCAATGTTAAATAAAGAAACAGTAAAATAAAAATAAAAAATTTGAATATGCAAAATCGAAAATCAAAACATAGAACTTAACTTACCCCGTCATTGTGTTGCCATTCCTTCACGACAAATCTACCATCCGCTCGTTGCAGCACTCCCAACCGCTAGATGGCGCTATTTTCAACTTGCGAAAAGTTTCCCATTTATCTGACTGGGCTTATTATTTAATGGCTTTGGTTTTTGGTAATGATTCAGATGCATTTTATTAATATTAAAATACTAAATATATAGATCGTGTAAGGATTTCGTTTCGGATGTAATAATGGATGTATAAAGTGCAGTTCTCAAAATTATTTTATTATTGAATGTTAACAATGCAAAAAAAAAAAAAAAAAAAAAGTAAATGAAAATATATATTATGGATATTTTTTTCTCATAATGAATTAAATATACTTGTTTCATTGATTTTAATTTATTATATATGCTTATTTGATAATGCGTTTTTCGCCAATTTAGAATTAAATTTCTCTTTTCTCATTTAAATTAATTATAAGTATTAAGAAAGATTTGTTTACTGTATACCATTGATATTTAAATTGAAAATTAGTTAAAGACAAACTTCAATCCAGTTTTGTTAATACTTGAACATTCATGTTTATTCAAGCATGTAAACAAACTTTCTCTAAAATAAATAAGCCAATGTATTTTGTATTATCCTGTTCTCTTTTAAAGGCGAAATATATACTACTAAATGCAAAACAGTTTGCATTTTAGAGATTTACTTGTTAACTTTGCTATATAAAGAAAACTCTGCTGTTCTGCTGTTTAATTTTTCTTTTTTTATGCATTTCACCTGCAGATGTACTATATATTAGAGTTCAATCTTTTTTGTTATTCCATTCATGCTGAAACTTTTATGAAGATTTAAAACTTTGTATGAAATTTGAATCAATTGCAATCATATAAACTTTTCTAAATAGACATCTCTAAGAATTGGCACACATTATCATATATGATTTGTTATTAATTGAGCAATGCTTTCATGTGATATTTCATTTCGAATGACAACTAGCTAACAATATTTTTTCACGAAATTTTTACATGGGCTGTAAAACCTTTGATTTATCACCAATAAAGATTTCAAAGAGTTCGGACAAAAAGAACTTTTTATTTTAAAACTATGAAACGACCATACGTAAACAAGAAAATGAGCGCTTTTATCACTAAATATCAATATTTTTTCGCGAATTTTTCATTTTAAAATATGTCATACAAAATCCGGTTAAAGATAATAAAAACTTGATGTTTCTTTTAAAATTTATTATAGCCCGGCAACACCAGCCGGGGATCAGCTAATATTAATATTTAAAATATACATTGATATGGCACATTTATCACACAAATCTAAAAAATAATCAATTTAAGCTTTAAATTGATGCTTTTGTCTGCAAAAAATAAAAAAAAGGAAAATTTTCCTGCTAAGAAAAATTGAAAAGTTGTCAAATTTTGGTGATATGCATTTTCTGGTAAATTCTAGCAACCTTTTCCTTTTTGCTGGTGGTTCTGATGGAGAAGAGATATTTTTCGTCGAACATGAATAAAACAAAAGTTGTACGGTGATGTCATCTCTCAAGTGACCTTAGAGGGTCGTTCAAGTATACCCGTGAGTAATTTTATACCCCATCGTTCCTTTGTAAGAAAAAATAAGCAAATAGTAGACCCCCTGCCCCCTTTTTTTTTGCTTATGCATGATTTTGAGTAAAATAAATTAGATAAAATTGTAATGGTGTACAAATTCTGTGCTTTTAAATTTTCCTTGTAACATATGCAACATTTAAAATATAAAATTAATAATATAAGTTTAAAAACTGATTTTAAGATGCGTAACAAAATAATTAATATGTGTGCTCAGTTTTTTTTCTAGTGTTCCCAGTTTTAGCGAATATTCTTTCAAATGTAAAATAAAGGTTGGGTGGGGGGGGGGGGGGGTACAAAAATAAGAAATAGAAATAGTTTTAAAAAAAGCATTTCTTTAAAAATCGCTAAACTGATATATATAATTTTTTAACTATTTTGTGCTCATAATGCTTGCAAATTTTGTGATGATATCTCCGATTCTGCTTTAGAGTGTTTTCTTCCCGCAAAGTTTGCTTCAGTTTGAGTAGCTATGCTAATATAGTGCAGAAATTTTAGCATTAGGATGTGTTTGAACTTTGAACTCATAATATAGCATGAATAACAGAAAATAGTTGTGAATAAAAACAGTAGTGGTTTTAATTTTAATGTCTTTTAACTTTAATTGCATATTTATTTTACATATACCTAAATCAATTACATTGTGTAATTTTCACAGATATTTATTTCTGCATGTGATATTGCAATAATAATACTTTCATGCCTGTATATATATGGTAAGTTTGAAAACTTATGGTGATCATGAATCTGCATAACTTAGAAATTTAAACTTTTCAAATCCTATTTAATTTCTGTATGAAATAAACTTGCCACACTTCTAGCATAAAAAGGCGTCTTAATCCCACCTAAAATTTAAACTTTGCATTATTTAATAATGGAATGATGCTCGCAAGCTAATGTTAAACCAGGGGAGTTTTGTTTAGAATTTTCTCGTTACATTTTAATATTTTGAAATGATTTTTTTACATAAAATATCTGAGGGTTGATGTCTATCGGAGTTTCTTTGTACTTTTCTGATTTTGGTTGATTTTTTTTCTTTGAAGACACTTTTAGTTTTTATCACTTGAGATATTTCAAAATTATTGATTTTATTTTTTTATTTATTTATTTTAGAACATAATATTTTTCCCAACAGACTGTTCATCACTTATTAGTCTTGAATCAGTAAGTTCAGACTTAGATTCAGAATGAAGACAGTCAAAAAGATAAAATTAATAAATTGTTAATTTTATTAAACATTAAATTGATTTGCAGAAAGTTTTTGACCCAATATTTATGTGCGCAGAAAGTTTTTGGTTTTATATAAGTCTGCTGATTGATGAATTTTGCTATTTTTTACATGAATGATTGAAGAATTTTGCAGGTTTTCTTTTATGATGTTAGGCTGACAAACTTTGCACTTTTGTTGTGATCCACTGATGAATTTTGTACTTTTTTACTAAGACTGAATGATAAATTAAACTGAAATTGAGAATTTGAAATGTTCTGTAAAGAAGCCCATTGTTCTGTGACATACATCACACTTTTAACCATATTCTGCTTTTGGTAAAAACTACTTTCTAGGGAACATTTATATTATTTTTGACGTCACTTCTGCCAAGAACTAATATCTCAATCTATGAAAAGTGAAACAGATGAAGAAATCAATGTCTGATGGATATCTCCGGGTTTGATTGCTCTCTGAAGATCACGAGTGTGTAGTTTTATTGTGTAACAAACGACTACCATGAGTGATCTTCTGCAAGCACGTAAAATTTGATGTTCCTCTGTGCTAGCTGCTACTTTTAAAAATATTTTGGATTGAAATTTTACCTTGAAGATCTACAATCTATTGAAAGAATAGGAGTATCGCTTCTGTGCCGAAAAAGAAGAAAATGGAGTAAATTTATTGAAGTACCGTCAAAAATAATATCGATGTGTAAACAAACTTTTTTTTATATATGTATATATATACTAAATTATTTAGCTAAATTACGTTTTCCTAAAAATAGCATGTTAGTTTCGATTAGTCTGCGGTTTTAAGACAGTAAAAATCAAATTTTGATAGTTGCATTCTGAATTATCCTGTGGCTCATCGGTAAACATTTCCTTTTTTAAAAATACTTCTGCAAATTAATTAATTTTAGGTGCTTTGTTGTTGTAGTGCCCCTATCCCACACACTTAATAAGTGTCATTTGTACTATAAACACACTAAAGCTAAACAAAACTATTTTGATTATCATTCATACATTAAAATTAAAAAAATTACGTTTCTAACTCTGGTTTTCATGGTGAAAACCAAATTTTGATAATTGCATTCTGAACTATCCTGTGTTTCATTGGTAACCATTTCATTTTTATAAAAGTCTTGCTGCAAATTAAGTAATTTTAGGTACTTTGTTGTTCTTATTCACTATAATTTCTTTATATCTCTACTAGGGGGCCTACCCCTTGCGAGCTACGCTCTCCAACCCCCGCTCAGACTTCGAGGCCTCTAAAAATATGACAGTGTGCTTTGTTTTAAAAATATTGGTAAATCTGTAATTGGGTTGCCGTGCTTTTAACGTTTTAATGGGGTATTTTTTTTTATTATCATGGCCTCATACACAGCTGTTGCGACAATTGACGGCTGTTTTCGGGATTGATAAGTAAAATCAATTACACCTTGAAAACCAGCTTGTATAAAATGGTGAGGTTTAAATTGTGGCTACCTCTCGGACTTTTATAATAACGATCTGTATTCTATTCTTCCTTTGCGTTTAAGGATGAGAAAAATTCCATCTGCTTGTGAATAACATTAAGAACCACAGTATTTAAAAGTACTATGTTATAGACATTTTCAGTAACAGGTTTTAATTTTCGCTCTATTTTAGTGCACCATCATGCATATTTTCATGTTATTTTAAATATGTAAATTATTTATTTTAATTAATATGTATATACGAATTTTCTAATAATTATTTATCGTACAAAATTAATCAAATATTTTGTGCATGCATGCCTGCATTTATTCGGCATCAATTGATGAGATATTTAAACAAATTTGCTATCCGCGATAATTTTACACCATGTTATTAAGAATGGGTTGCCGTGCTTTAAGGATATATTCTTAATTATGATTCCTTGTCACTTGAATATTGTCCATAAGAAAACCGGGTACTTTTCCAGTATAGGATCCTTTGCTTTTAGGTTTGGCGTAATTCGAGCTTCAAAAAGGGATAGATTCGTTAATATACATAGATTTGTTGCCAAAAGTTATGAAAACAAACCCAATGAACTTTTGGTGCTTTTCTATTATAGGGGTCTTGACGCTTTTTTAAAAAAGCTTGGCGCAATTCGGGCATCAGAAAGTGAGATTTGGTGCCAAATGACATAAACAGCCATGGAAACAAATTCGACGATTTTTTTTAATGCGTATTTTAATTATACGTATATGATTATTGTTTTTTCTATACAAATTACTTCTGATTATATATAAAATAGGATAAATGACATTTTACGCTAAACAAATTGTATAAATATTGAAAAAATGCTTCTGTATACGAAATGACAAAGTGAATAGGTTGACAGAAAATATGTTGCCAAATTTCCTTTTCCGCCAAGGCTATTTTCCCTATTTCGTCAAGGCACCATACACTGGAAAAGCATCGAATAAATTAAATTAAATGCTGACAGACGATTGAATCCTGACGATAGAAATGTGATTTTTTTTTCAAATTTTCCTGAAAAACATAATTTAATCATAATCTTGTCTTCATCATCGATTGAAATAAAAGACAAATTCAATTTCAATTTGAAAATGACGAATAAAAAGAAATCAATAATCCCTATCGGGATCCTTTTCAATTTTTTTTCCTTTTTTTGTCACAAAAAAACTGAGTAATTAGTTGCCATCATTACAGAAATGTCATTAAAATTAGAAAAAAAATTAATATCTCGAAAACTAATTACAATTTCAAAATTCTATTACCAGTTTTGACATCCGCGGATTTTTATGGACAATTGGTATTAATTTCGCTATCAAGCGTTTAATATTTTATTAAAAATAGCCCTGAAACATAATCAGTCGTTTAATCAGTCGTTTCATAAAATCGTTTCATAAATTCGTTTCATAAAATCGTTTCACAAATTCGTTTCATTAGGATTTTATATATATAGGGTAGATAAATAATTATTGTATGTTCAGAAGATTGGCTTCATATTATGCAGAAAAATCTAGAATCAGTGAGTTCAGACTGATTCAGAGTGAAGACAGTCAAAAAGATAAAATATATTAACACAAGTTTGGTTAAATATTTCGGTTGAAAAAAAAAAATTCCAGCTATAATTTTTTACTATTAAATTCATATCTAGCATTTACATTACATAGTTTGTAAATAAAAAGGAAAATAAGTAAGCATAGTATAAGTAGTAATAAGTTATTAATTTTCATGATGAAAATTCACTTGGACAATTTTTGATTTTTGCTCATTCTACTTTTCTAGTGAGTGTGAAAATGAAGATTGATAAAGCAAAAACAACTGTTAACTCCAGCCACATTGAAAAAGTCCTGTGAGATCTGCCAATTGGGATGGAAACTGTTTTCAAAGGAAAAGAAGGAGAACATAGGAACGAGAAATAGATTGGAGAAAATTTGCTTGTAATATGATAATATAAATAGTGATAGTTTGTGAATTAAAAGTTTAATTTGATATGTTGCGATTTCAAATAAATGCAGCGGCTGTACCCCCGCAATGGTCTGTAATTTTTTGCCATGTTTTATTTATCTTATTCACAACAGCAGGTCATTTAGCGATCAGAAGACATTAAGGAAGACTGTTCAATGATTCGAAAACACCTGCTAGCTTGTTAAAGCTATGGGCAGGTTCTTTTCTAATTTCCTGTTTAAATTTGAATATTTTTAAATGATTTTTTTTTTTTTTTTTTTTTTTTTTTTTGCATTGGTTAGTTGAGATTGACCTCAGCTATCTTATGCAAAAAAAAAAAAAAAAAAAAAAAAAAAAAAAGTTTAAAAATATTCAAATCTAAACGAGAAATTAGAAAAGAACCTGTCCATAGGTTTAACATTAGCGAGCAGGTGTTTTCGTGTCAGTGAAGAGTCCCCTTAAGCCTAACGCCAATCATTCTCCAGAAAAAAATTGCAAAAGGAAAGTTGTCATATAAGGTAAGGGCAAAGTGTCTTGCTTTGCCACCTGGCTCAAATGACTCAATTTTTAGTAAGTTTTATTTATTTATAATAATTGAGTTTTGTTTTAGCACTTTTAAAACTAGTGTACCATGTTTGAGATATTTTAATAGAATACTATTTATAAAATAAATTTACAAATCTTTAAAATCATTAAAAATTAATTTTAAAGGCTTTGTGAAACAATTAATAAAATCCAATTAAAATTGGAATTTTAGTAAAACATACATAAATTATTGTGATATTTGAAATCTAAGCTCTTTTAAAATTTCTATTTCAAATGCATTAATTGTACATAATTTCGAGAAAAGAATAGCTTTCCTGACTTTGTTTAATGCCTTTGTAAAATATTATTGACTGTTTAAATGGTCATTTCAGTTGCACTTTCTATTTAAAATTGCCATTAAAAAGTAATTTTAATTAAAACTTATTAAAATTTAATGAAAAATATGATATTCACTGAATAATATAGAATTCCAACCGAGTGTTTATCCCCTTGTATACATGAGTCTCTGATTCAGAATGAAGAGAGTCCTAAAGATAAGATATAATTTTTTTTTCAAAAAAAAAAAAAAAAAAAAAAAAAAAATTGGAACTAATAAATTTTTGTATTGATTTTTGATAATTTTTAATATAAAGTAATTCAATTTTAAAAGTTATACAACAGGTGGATTGTTACATAAGTAATTTTAACGAATTGTTTTCAATTAAATTTTGCCAGAAGATTACTTTTTTTTTTTTTTTTTTTCAAAGTTTATATAAATACAATTAAATAAATCTGAAGATCTATATTTATGGTAAGAGCAGAAAAGAATAAATTCCTACAGCTACATGTTATTTTTCTTAAATTTTTAATAATGGTTAAATATTTCTATTGATTATGTGAAAAAAAAATATATAAAAAATTGGTAATATGGCAAAAAAAAAAATGCTGTATGTTACAATTTTCAATCTTACCACTTCCACAAATTCAAATTATTATTATGGATATAATATGATTTTTTATTTTTAATGAGAAAAGAAACATTTATTTATTTTTAACATTTTAATGTTTTCACATAGAGCACTGAAACTGAAAAAAAGAAAAAAACATCAAAATGTAGCTATTATAAAATTTTGAATAAATCATTTTATTAATATTAAATTTAATAAAATGCTTTTTAGTATTATTTCATTCATAATTTTTAATATTACAATTATATCTAAAGGATATAATAATAAAAACTGAGGTCTTTAACAAAACAGTTAATCCATGTGGCATTTCAGATGCTTATATATACATGGATTAGCTAATTCAAAGCTGGACTCACCAATATAAAATGGTAAAATCTTTTTTTTCCTAATGTAAAGAGTTATTGATTTCTAATATTTTGCTAAGACAGGTAATCAATATCTCCCTAGATGAGAAAAAAAGATATGCCATTTTATAGTGTTGAATCCAATTTTGGCCAATATCGGTCGGTCTGACGTTCACCGATATCGGTCGGTCCGGGGTTCACTGATATTGGCCGGTCCAGCGTTCACCGATATCGGTCAATATTGGGTCCCGATATAGGCTGATATTGAAAAAAAAGCTAGCCATGCAATATCGACCGGTCCGGTGTTTACCGATATTGCAAAATCGCTGTTTCCGATATTGCTGTGCTACCTGGGTTTGTACATCAACACTGTTTGCGAAGAAAAAACAGTTACCATTAATTTACACTATTAATCTTACAAATTTATATAAATAGGCATATATAGCAGTTGTGGTATCTAAAGAATGCAAAATGGTTTTAATATATTGTTATTTATCGCATTGAACAATAAAACTTAACAATAGGCCCTAACTTAATTAGGCATCATAACTAAAATTTTTAACAGAAATCATAGAAATGTTGTGTGTTTGAAGTTCCGAGTGGACTGCAGAATGCTCATTTCCCATCATGCTTCTTTTCTTGTCGTTGCTGCGATTTAGTTGCTTCGTTGTGTAATGCTTTCATAAGAATTGTCGTGACCCCACTCCCACCTGTCAGCAAAAATAATCAAACCTTGAACCCCTCCTTACTGCTTACATAATACTTGAATGGCCCCTTAGCGTTATTTTTTATTTTAAGAATTGTACACTTGAACATTCAAAGACACTTGTTTATAATTTGAAATCATCAGATTATTTTGCTTTGATGGATTTGAATTGCACCAGATGTTCAATATTATTGGGATATTTATTTTACATCAATTTTATAAGTGAATACCAGATATCTAGCAATCAAAACTTTCTTTTCCTACCGAACTGTCTTTTAAAAGTTCTTTGAGAGTATGTAAAGATATGTTACTTTTATAATTAACATATTAGCAGTGCTTAATTCATGATGGAGCTCAGCTCTGGTACTTCTTTATTTTCAGTGAACACTTAAATATTAGCCAGAGCTTATAAATATTGTGCACCAGAATATTCGTGTATGTTGTATATTGTTGGTTGTTAAAAAAAATGCTTAGCGAGAAAGATTTTCTGAAATTTTTTTTATAAATGTTTTTGCTATTTGTTCATTCATTCGATTTTACTGTATATACCGGGTGTCCCAAAAATGACTGATGGATTTTAAAATTTAATAACTAGCAAACGGTGACAGATATTTAAAAAATTCTTGCAGGAGGGTTATGTATGATGTCGGGAGTTTTTTTACTGTGAACCTTGATTTTAGTTCGAATTTTAAACAATAGATGGCGCTGACAGCGGTTGGCGCTCAATCCAGGCCGAAACTGACGTCACTCGGCATTGATGCGAAGAAAGGAGAGTAAGGCTATGGAGTGGGTCTCATTCGCCAGTACAATCTTGCTCTTAGGCCTCGATTCTGAACTCATTCGATATGATTTCAATGGAATGCGTTGTTGCCATGGAAACAACAAATCCTTCGATAGTGGAATACAACGTTTAGATTAGGGCATGAATTTAACAAGCATTATTCGAGTTTGCAGGCAATTTTACATTTATGAGTATTTATGGGAATTTTATCTAACCAATATGAAAATTTAGTTTCGCGAAATGACGGCAATGCAGGTATGTGAGAGCTGCACAGAAATCGAATCCGTCACATCTTCATTCGTTATTTTGCTACGCAATCTGCTAGTGAGTACTTTTAAAAGAGTGTACACTATTTATTGAAAATGGTTTATTTCACCTACTAGTTTTAAAATACGATGAATAAAATATTCTTTAAATCAGGCCATAAAAAGTAATTTAATCCGAGAAAATAAAACAAAATAAATGTAGAATCGCCTGCAACTCGAACACTGCTTGTTAAATTCATGCCCAGTTCTGAAAGCTGTATTCTACTATCGAAGAGTTTGTTGTTTCCATGGTAACAACGCATTACATTGAAATCATATCGTTAATTATTATTTTGTGACTTGGCAATTACTTAGCACGAGAATGTGATGTATATAGTTAGTCTTAATCAAATAATACTATAACATATTAAGGTGTAATAACTTCCCTGTGCGTATATAATTTGCTTTAGTTAAATTATCCCATCCCATCCCATAACATAGTAAGGTGTAATAACTTCCCTGTGCTGCGTAATTGCCAAATCACAAAATAATAATTAACTAAAGATGTAGAGACTAGGAGTGATTTTGTGAATGAAAATTTCAGAGTTAATAAGATAGTTAAACTTGGCTTTATACGATCTCAGTACTTTTTACGGTAAATGAGTTACGAGACTTGGCTGCATTTTTTACAGGTAACTTTTTGATGAGATTTCACTTCTTTTTGTAAGTAACCCTCCTTTTCTTGATTTTGGGTTCTTTTTGGAGATCATCCACTGATTTTCGCTAAGCCCACACTCTGTCCCTATTATTTACAGGTATCAAAAAATTGAAGCTTTAGTTTCGTTTGCAAAGTACTGTAGATAAAAAGAGATTTCAGGTTCCTAGGCAAGCACTAAATTATGGGAGGGGGAGTGTCAAAAGTACTCTCAATTGCTTCCAGGATAGGCGCTATGCATCTGAGATATAACTCGCAGCCCTAGATACTTGATATTTAACATAAAAGAACTTTTTAGTATAAAAAGAAAGCCAAAATTAAAATTTCCGGAAATTTCCAATAAATCAAACTATATTCCTTTTTTCGATGGTTTTTTTTTTTTAGACTTTTTTTTATTATTTACGAATTTTTTAATTTTTCCTTACTTTGTGTACAAAACACTGCCTTTCTGCCAAATGTCAATCTTCTAGGACTACAAATTCGAATTATTTTCAAATTTTCAACTTTTTATGAATTTATTGATTTTTCGATTTTAATTCTAAGTTACCTGATTGTCATGCTAATATAGTAATTATTTGATCCGTCTTCTTAGGATCATTTAGGTTCAATTTAGAGATAAATCAAGTGAATCTTAGAGTCACCATGATTTTATTTAGAAAGGACTATCAAGCCATAACCAGCCAGTAATGTCGGGAGGGTAGGGGGAGCTGTGAAAATTTTTGTGGGGCTAACATCATTTAACAATCCATATTTCATATGTGAAGTAAATAGAGTACAACATGTGAAAGAAAACAAACCTGTCTATAAAGAAATCGCCTATATCGTAGCCAGTCTATAGCGGAACTTTTCTATAACGAAATTCGTAAACGAAAGAAAAGAAAACCATAATCCGGGGTAATTAACATAAAACAATTAGGGGCGTTGTACTAGCTAATAGGACAATTATCTTATAACTAATGTTTCTAGCAGTACAAAATCAAATTGTTTTCGAATTTTCGATTTCTTAAACATATTTCGATTTTTCGATTTCATTTTCGAATTTTTTAATTGTTCCTTTTATTGAATAGTAAATACTACCTTTACACCAAGTTTTAAGTTTCTAAGACTACAAGATAAAAATATTTTCAATTTTTGATTTTTTCGCATTTTTTTTTTTTATAATTTTCTGGATTTTATAATTTTTTCTTATTTTGTATCCTTTATTACAAATTTTAAATTTCTAGACCTACAAAATCGAATTATTTTAAAATTTCCGATCTTTTTCGATTTTTTTATTTTATTTTCGAATTTTATTGCGTTTTTATTTTAACTTATTCTGAATCCCAAACACTATCTTTACCGCGAATTTTAAGTTTCTAAGGCCAAAAGATCAAATTATTTAAATTTTTTTCAAATTTTTTCGAATTTTTCGAATTTTTGATTTTTTTTTCGAGTTTTCTGGATTTTTTAATTTTTCCTTATTTTGCATCCTAAATACTACCTTTATTCCGAATTCCAAAAGTTTCTAGCGCAACAAAATTGGATTATTTGAAATTTTTCGATTTTTTTCGATTTTTCGATTTTATTTTCAATTTTTTTTGTGTGTTTTTGATGTTTTCTTTTTCTGAATTCTAAACACTACCTTCACACCAAATTTTAAGTTTTTAAGACTACAAGATCGTGTTATTTTTAAATTTCAATTTTGTTCGATTTTTTTTTAATTTTCGAATGTTTTTTTTTTTTTTTTTAATTTTCCGGATTTTATATATTTTCCTTTCTTTATATCCGAAATGCTAGCTTTATTCCAAATTTTCAGTTTCTGTGGCTGTGGGATATACCCAATCTTTTTGATGACGCGAGAGTGAGTGAGTGTGTGAGTGACAAAAAATCGAAACTTTGAGTTCATATATCGTCTGCACTAATTTATGGGTATTTTTGAATTATCCATATTTTTTAATTTTTCCTTATTTAGTATCTTAAATATTACCTTTATTCCAAATTTCAAGTTTCTAGCGCTATGAAATCGAATTATTTTCAAATTTTCCTTATTTTTCGATTTTTCCGATTTTTTCGATTTTTTTGTTTTATTTTCGAATTTTATTTGGTTTTTTATTTTAACTTATTCTGAATCCTAAACACTATCTTTACTGCGAATTTTAAGTTTCTAAGGCTAAAAGATCAAATTATTTTAATTTTTTCAATTTTTTTCGAATTTTTCGAATTTTTGAATTTTTTTTTTCAAATTTTCGGAAATTTTTAATTTTTCCTTATTTTGTATCCTAAATACTACCTTTATTCCGAATTCCAAGTTTCTAGCACAACAAAATCGGATTATTTGAAATTTTTCGATTTTTTTCGATTTTCGATTTTTTCAATTTTGCATTCGATTTTTTTGGTGTTTTTGATGTTTTCTTTTTCTGGATGATAAACACTACCTTCACACCGAATCTTAAGTTCCTAAGACTACAAGATCGTATTATTTTCAATTTTCAATTTTGATGGAATTTGTTGAATTTTCGAATGTTTTCTTTTCGAATTTTCCGGATTTTATAATTTTTCCTTTAGCAGTTCCGGAAAATTTCGATATATTTTCACCGATCATGACCCCCAGACCCCAAAACCACCCTCCGTTCAAATGTTGATTTATATATATAGATATATCCATATATATATATATATATATATGACCTATGTCATACGATAACGCTCGTATTTATAAATCAATTTTGATGAAACTAATTGTGTGTATTAAGCTCACCAATGTCTCGACCGAGTTCGTTGGCCAGCTTGGTCCGCCATCTTGCGGCCAATTAAAAATTTAAAACTAAAATAAATGTACAAAAAAGTTGAAAATTCAAATTAATTTTTTAATTCAGTGTTAGGCCTTGAAACGAGGATTCCAGAGCATTTTTTGTTTTACCTCTATCTTAAAAAATGGCTGAGATAGAGCAGTTTGAAATTCTAGGGTGGCTGACATTTTGAACACATTACAAGACAGCACATTACAAAAAAGTCTTTCCGGCCTGTACCGGGAGGGTTGGGTTGGGTTGATTATTGACGGCCCATTATCTACACTAGGGATATAGGCCCGGGGGGAGTGCCCTTCGTGGGGGTCTTTCTAAGGGAACCTAACCCGTATTTACGCATGGATAAATCCACGGCTCGAAGAAAACCACGAAAACTCCGAACGATTAGGCCGACGGGCGCGATTGGGATCGAACCCAGCACCTCCCGTCTACCAGCTTCGAGAGCACAACCTCTCAGCCACTGGTGGGGCCTGTACCGGGAGGGAAAGGTAGCTTTCCTATATCTTCGTTTTAAAATTTTAGCTAATGTTACACGAAAACAGCAAGTTAAAATGCAAAGAAACGTTTACAAAAGATTCGTTAATAACTGAATTTGAATAAGAAATTCGCCAAATTATTGAGCAATAGCCAAATTGGCTTCATTTATGAAGACTTATTTTGGTTGCCAAATTTGGCGATATTTCGCCAAATGTCGCCAATTTTGGCGAGAATTTGGCGCTAACGGATATGAATATATACGTATGATTGGGAAAATTATTACAACAATGAAAGAAAATAATTTGCAAGTAATCGCATTAATGTGCTGTTTTGTTTCAAAATGTCAGCCACCCTAGAATTTCAAACTGCTCTATCTCAGCCAATTTTTAAGATAGAGGTAAAACAAAAAATGCTCTGGAATCCTTGTATCAAGTCCTAACACCTAATTAAAAAATAAACTTGATTTTTTAACTTTTTTGTATATTTATTTTAGTTTTAAAATTTTCCGTGGCCGCCATCTTGAAACAAGATGGCGGACCAAGCTGGCCAACGAACTCGGTCGAGGCATTGGTGAGCTTAATACACACAATTAGTTTCATCCAAATTAATTTATAAATACGAGCGTTATCGTATCAAATTATTTTCATTTTTTTAATTTTTTTCGAATTGTTTTATTTTTTTTTCGAATTTTCTGGATTTTTTGTAATTTTTCTTTTTCTGTATCCTAAATACTACCTTTATTCCTAATTTGAATTTTCTAGCGCAACAAAATCGGATTGTCTTCAAATTTTCGGTTTTTTTCAATTTCTTCGATTTTTTCAATTTTGCTTTCGATTTTTTTGGTGTTTTTGATGTTTTCTTTTTCTGGATGTTAAACACTACCTTCACACCAAATCTTAAGTTTCCAAGACTACAAGATCGTATTATTTTCAATTTTCAATTTTGATGGAATTTGTTGAATTTTCGAATGTTTTTTTTTTCGAATTTTCTGGATTTTATAATTTTTCCTTTCTTTGTATCCTAAACACTACCTTTTTTCCAAATGTCAAGTTTCTGGGGCTACGGGATCTACCCAATCTTTTTGATGACGCGTGAACGAGTGAGTAAGAAGTGACAAAAAATCGAATGTTTGAGTTCATATATCGCCTGAACTAGAAAAGACAGAAAGTTGTAATTTTAAATTTTGGTCCTGTGGGCCAAATACTCTCTATAATTGAAGTTTAAAATTTTTGGGATACTCCAGCGCGGAGATATGGGGGGGTCAAAAGTGACCTGAGTTGCTTCCAGAAAAGTATGCTTACGGCTGTCCTCTCTCGACTTGGCGGAGGCACTGCCGTGCCTCCAGATTCATTTCGTATTTCAATGTCGTGGGCTTTTTGGCAGTAAGTGGTAATAAATTAACAGTCAATAGATTTATAGTGAGTTTAAAACATTCATGTATTTGGACAAAATAAGACAGATGTGTTACACTCACGCACCGATGTTTGACGACTTTTTGGTTGGCGCCGATTTTCAAGCATGCGCCAAACCAATAACTTAATACAATAACTAGGTTGCCATTGAAGGAAAAATCCCCTAAATTTGGCGACTTTTTCCCTTTTTATAACCGATTAAATAAAAAAAGAAAAACTGTGCGTGAGTGTATGACATAATAGCCTAAGTGGATTATAGGGTTTTTTTTTCTTTTTCTTTTTTCTTTTTTTTTTCTTTTTTTTTCTTTTTTTTTTTTTTTGTCATTGACTTACATCTAAAACATTTATAAAATGCAGAAACAGGACTCGCATGGTTCTTACTTTTGAATACCACTATTTCTGGACAGTAATATTTACCTTGATTTAATCGCTGAATTTCTATTATTATATAAGGTGAAAATAACTACTCAGAAAAAGTGGCAATCTGCAAATCCGTGTAGTAAAAACCGTGCGAGCCCTGCAGATGTTAAAAGTGTAACGAAGCATATCTATTCAAACATACACATATTTTCATTTAAATCAGCTGGTCAGCTGGAATGGTGGTAGTGTTTTGTTATGGTCGGTTATCTGCACGAGGTATATCGACCGAAAGGGAATCTAACCCGTGTTTATGGAAACAGCTGGAGTGAAATTGTGAAAAATAAAACAATATGCACCAAATCTATTAGTTTTCTTGTATATCTACCTCTAAATGAAATATAAAAATGCTGTTAAATTTCATAAATTGTTTAAATAAATTAAATTGTTATCACAACAATATATCATTAAGTTTTACTTATGTACAGGGCCTGACTAATGCAGGAGCATGCGGGGTAGCTGCCCCAGGGCCCCCAAGGGCAGATGTAGGATTTTCATTAAAAGGGAGCTATTTCATACAACTGTTGTCTTTTGCATCTGTTTAAAAGAATTAACTATATGTCATAATATGAAATTTTATACGAAAGTACTTTAGTGCATGAGGAACGTAATAATAAAATAACAAGTGCTGAAATGTGTTGCTATTGGTATCAATACATGCCTGCACTTGCCTTTCCATATTATCCATAATCACCCAAACACATGCTGATGTAATACAAATATTAAATGTTATACTGTGGTAGAAAATGTTATGATATTACGATAAATTGTCAAGAGTACCGGAAAACAGGCATTTAACATTACTTTAGCAGCTGACATTTGCTCGTGTATTCCTATAACAAAAGAAAAAAAAAAGGTATTCTATCGCCTCTTAAGGGGCTACTTCACTCAGACGAAAACACCCGCTCGCTAATGTTAATCCTATGGAGGAAATTTTTAAAGATATCTAGTTCGCATTTCAATATTTTTAAATGATTTTTTTTTTTTTTTGCATTCGATAGCTGGGGTCAATCTCTATGCACGCTCCTTTCTACTTTTTCGATTTTGATTACAAGTTTTTTTTATTAAGATACTTTCACTTTCGAAACCGGTTTTGAAAGTGAAAGTATCCTCAATAAAAAAAAATGCAACAAAAATCGAAAAAGTAGAAAGGAGCGTGCATAGAGATTGACCTCAGCTATCGAATGCAAAAAAAAAAAAAAAAATCATTTAAAAATATTGAAATGCGAACTAGATATCTTCAAAAATTTCCTCCATAGGATTAACATTAGCGAGCGGGTGTTTTCGTCTGAGTGAAGTAGCACATTAATGTCATTACCATGTTTTTTGTGGTACCCTGTATACAGATGTGAATAGTACTTGGTGCGAAATTTATGTATAAGTACAATAGGTATGAAGTTTAGTGTTAGTCACTTCAACATAATTCATGAAAAATTATAGAACGGCCCCCTCTATTAATTCTTGCCCCAGGGCCCTAGATAATCTAAGTCGGGCCCTGCTTATGTAATAACTTGAAAACCATTAAAATAGAATAAATGTAATGAAATAAATGCAAAATATAACATAAAAAGCAATACGGAAATGTAACGAATAAGAAATGTTAAAAATTAAAAAATTAAGTCAGTGGAATTGGAATCATATTGTTTTGATTATACTTATAGTTCTCTTGCCGTAAATACGGGTTATAGGATCCCTTAGAAAGACCCCGACGGAGGGCACTCTCTCCAGGGCCTATATCCCTCGTGTTGATAATTGGCCGTCATAAAATCAACCATCAACTATAGTTCTATTGTTGAACTTTCAATGTAGTTACTTTTTTAGCACTTTCCAACCTAGTTGAAAAGTGCTTATGACTTCGGTTTGTCTGGCCGTCTGGCCGTCTGGCCGTCTGCCGTCTGTCCGTGCTCTAACTCCCGTAAATATGCTCGGATTGCTCTGCAATTTTTATATGTTATTGTCGTTATCTATAGCATGTTCCCTATTTCAACGGAAGTGTGTAGCACTTATAGTTTTTTTACAGGGACACTCAAAAGAATTCCGTTACATTGCGGTCTATGGGGAAAAATCATTTGCGGTTTATTTAAATAATGTTTCACTATTTTAAACGCATTGAAATTTATATATATCACTAAGGTGCATTAGAAGAAGCTTAATATGGAACAGGGTGTGCATAGCACTTATAGTTACTTTACAGGGACAGTAAAAATAATTCCGTTACATTACGTCTATGGAGAAAAATCGTCTGCGGTTTATTTAAATAATGTTTCACTATTTTAAACGCATTGAAATTTATATAGATCACTAAGGTGCATCACAAGAGACTTACTACGGAATATTGTGTGTATAGCAGTCATCATTCATTTACAGGGACACGCAAAAGAATAGTCTACTGTCTGTTAACAATAATTCCTGGAAGTGCATTTTAAGTTACTGAACGCGATTTTAATGTTAACTTGCTTTTTGTCTATTACGTGATGTGTACAAATTCTGTAGATCTATACAGGGCAGCACAAAAGTTCGCGAACACATTTCTGTTTATTGACAAACTCCAGACGGAGAATTTTAAACTGTGCTACGCGTTTCCTAACTGAACTAAAATTTAGCATCCTATGTAGTATATATACAATTCTATAGATCCCATACAGGGCTGAATAAAAGTAGTCGGATATTTTTCAGAATATTGTATATGTTGGAAATTCCTGAAATTATGTTTTTAAATATGTTATGCGTTTTCCAAATTGTTTACTTAGAAGTTATCTTTTAGCTTATTAAACGGTATGATTTGTAAAATTATTTTGGAAGCGTTGGAAAGTGCTACATAATCTATGCTTGACGCATGATTTTTCGTTCTTGTTTTTTTTTGTTCAGAATCCAAAATCAATATATATATATACATTATTTTTCAAAAATTTTAATAGGCATGAGACCCTTTATAAAACGTTACCTGAACGAGAATTTTGCGTACATGAAAAATGATATGTAAACTCAGGAAGATGAAATGAATTACCTAAAGTGCAAGTTACTAATTTATTACCGTAAATGCTGCTGCATTTACTCTAATTTTAGATTAAACACAGCAATACATGCATCACGCAGAAACTTAAAAAGACAAAACAAGTATTTCCTTTAGCCCGAAAGACCCCCACGGAGGGCATTCCCCCCTAGGGCCTATATCCCTCGAGTAGACAATCGGCCGTCATAAATCAACCGACCAACCTTTAGCCCAAACAGATCTTCCGGGTTTCGAACCCACAACCTCCGGATTCACTAAGACTGAAAAATATGTTTATTTGAATTGATATAAACTTTAACTTAATAAATAAATATAAAAAAAAGTGGGAAACTAGGTAAACATATTTCCTCAAAAATAAAGATTGAAAAGCAAAACACAGGACAGCGCCAGCAGTAGGGTGCCAGGAGAAGGTCCATTTATCAATTGGCGAAGTAACCGCTCGGCTAAGCCTGCGCTGCGAAATTTGATCTAAATCTTGTTTATAAATTTATAATCATATGTGCTGCCATCTATTGCATGTCATTGTTATTGATTTCAAATTTCTGTCTCAAGCATTAAAACCATCAGAAAATGTAATTTATTTCAATAACTTTAATAAATTTATCTTTAAAATTTCTCACGAGTTGAATACATTTAGGAAATGATTCACAATGAACACAAACAATTGAATTAAACATGTATTTCTGTAACTTACGTCTGTACACATTTACATTTCTAAAATGTTTGAAATCGTGATTAAAACGTATGGTTTTATTCAATAACTGTTGATAGACTTATTTTTGTCGAATGTCGTGAGTTTAACACATTTCACGAATTATTCGTAATGAACAAAAATAATAAAATTTTGCTTATATATTTTTTTTATAATTTATATTTGTAAACATTTCTAAAATGCAAATCGTAAAAATCAGAATGATGGTGTAATGAAAATCAGAATGTAAAGAATCATGTCTGTTACATTTAAATAAATTGCAATTAAGTAAGAGAAAATAAAAGTAGCTTTGTAAGATATATCATTCTCTTCTTTATTCCTGTAAAAAGTATTTAAAAGTAATGCCACAGCTAGCACATTAAATGAGACAAATTATTTTAAATAAACTACTTTCATCGAAATAATAACATAGCATTAAATACCCCCATAAGATGCTTTAATATTTAAAATTTATTCAAATGCGTGTTTAATTTTTACTCTATTGATAATTAAAGCAATTAAGATTAGGATTAAATATAGTTACACTTTTAGCTAACAGGAATTTTGTTGTACAGAGGAAATTATAAAACATGATTAGAAAAAAAAACTGTATCCTTGTTTAATTCAGAATGTAGATAACAGTACACCATATGAATTGCCCCACCAGTGGCTGAGAGGTTGTGCTCTCGAAGCTGGTAGACGGGAGGTGCTGGGTTCGATTCCAATCGCGCCCGTCGGCCTAATCGTTCGGAGTTTTCGTGGTTTTCTTCGAGCCGTGGATTTATCCATGCGTAAATACGGATTAGGTTCCCTTAGAAAGACCCCCACGAAGGGCACTCCCCCCGGGCCTATATCCCAAGTGTAGATAATTGGCCGTCATTAATCAACCCAACCCAACCCATATGAATTAAAACGATCTCAAAGTTGTATTCTAAAGAATTAATTAATAATATAGAAATTCGTTTGAAATTCAATTAAAAAAAACTCATACAATTAAAAAAAAACAGTTTGAAATTACAATTAATTAATCATTGAAAATTATCTAAATGTTTAATTATTTCAAAGATATTAGTTCTTTCTGTCGATAAAGCAATCATACACACACACGGAAGAATTTAAGCCTATTCAGAGAATAGATTTTTTTATCTTACAGATTGCTATGAAAATTACAGTTTCCATATCGTGTTATTTTTTACGGCCGATTATCACTCGAGGGATATAGGCCGAGGGGAAGGGGGATGATCTCCGTGGGGGTCTTTTTAAGGGATCCTAACTCGTATTTACGTAAGGTTACCTTAAGTTCAAAGAAAACCATGGAAAACTCCAAACGGTTAGATCGACGAGCGCGACAAGGGTTTGAACCCAGCACCTCCCGCTTACTAGCTTTGAGAGCAGAACCTCTCAGCCACTGGTGAAGGGTCTACAGTTTTCAGAAAAAGAAGCATAAAGTTAGAATTATGTTCTTTATCTCTCAAGTGGAATCACATTACTTTGGTTGTATTTCTAATGCTGCTTTTTTGATGTAGTTTTTTTTTTTTTTATCTGTTTAGAATCCATCACAGAATTAAAATCAGCATTTATTATAATTTATTTTTATTAATATTTTAAAGCTATGACACTCTTTTTAAACAGTTGCCTGAACGGAAATTTTGCGTACATTATGAATGAGATGTAAATTCAGTCAGACGTCGTGAATTACAGAAAGGGTTGGGTTGATTATTGACGGCCAATTATCTACACTAGGGATATAGGCCCGGGGGGAGTGCCCTTCGTGGGGGTCTTTCTAAGGTAACCTAACCCGTATTTACGCATGGATAAGTCCACGGCTCGAAGAAAACCACGAAAACTCCGAACGATTAGGCCGACGGGCGCGATTGGGATCGAACCCAGCACCTCCCGTCTACCAGCTTCGAGAGCAGAACCTCTCAGCCACTGGTGGGGCGAATTACAGAAAGGTGCAAGTTACTAATTAATTACCGTGACTGTTACAGCATTTACACTAATTTTAAATTAAACACTCCCCATATATGCATCACACAGACACTTAAATAGACAAAACAGGTATTCCTTAGTGCAAGCAGATCTTCCGGGATTCGAACCCACAACCTCCGGATCTCCTAAGGCTAGTAAATATGTTTATTTGAATTAATATAAACTTCCCATTAAGAAATAAATATAAAAACGTAGAAAACTGGATGAACATATTTCCTCAAAATTACAAAAAAAAAAAGGCAAAACACAGGACAGCGCCAGCGGACCGTAACCAGAAGAAGTCTCAAATGTAGTTTTTGCAAATATTAGCGAAGTAACCGCTCGGCTAAGCCTGTGCCGTTCAAATGCTTCTAAATTGTCTTTATAAATTTATATCGTATGTGCTGCCATCTATTGTACGCCATTCATTATTATTAATTTCAAATTTCTGCCTTGAGCATTAAAACCATCAGAAAATGTAGTTTCTTTCTATAACTATGATAAATTTATCTTAAAAATTTCAGAACCTATTGCAGAATTAAAATCAGTATTTATTATTTATTTATTTTTTATTAATATTTTAAAGCACTCTTTTAATAACACCATTTTTCAATCGTGGCTGGTTGGTTGATTTTATGACGGCAGATTATCTACTCGAGGGATATAGGCCCTAGGGGGAGTGCCCTCCGTAGGGGTCTTTCTAAGGGATCCTAAGCCCCATCAGAGATTCTGCTGTCAAAGCTGGTAGACGGGAGGTGCTGGGTTCAAACCTATTGTCGCGCTCATCGACCTAACCGTTCGGGTTGGGTTGGGTTGATTATTGACGGCCAATTATCGACACTAGGGATATAGGCCCGGGGGGAGTGCCCTTCGTGGGGGTCTTTCTAAGGGAACCTAATCCGTATTTACGCATGGAGAAAATCCACGGCTCGAAAGAAAACCACGAAAACTCCGAGCGATTAGGCCGACGGGCGCGATTGGGATCGAACCCAGCCCTAACCGTTCGGAGTTTTCCGTGGTTTTCTTCGAACCTTGCCGTAAATACGGGTTAGGATCCCTTAGAAAGACCCCCACGGAGGGCACGCCCCCTGAGGCCTATATCCCTAGAGTAGATAATCGGCCTTCATAAATCAACCAAACAACCAACTAACGGATCCTAACCCGTATTTATGGAAAAGTTTTCAACCGTAGTCTGAAGGGAAATTTTGCGTACATTATAAATTAGATGTAAATTACGTAGTGTTCAATTACGCCGAGAATTACAGAAAGTGCAAGCTACTAATTAATTATACCGTGAGTTATAATTAATTGTTTCATCATTAACACTAATTTTAGATAAAACATTGCAATATATGCATCCCACATAGACTTAAATCGACAAAATAGGTATTCATTAGTACAAGCAGATGTTCCGGGGTTCGAACCCACAGCCTCCGGATCTCCTAAGGCTAGTAAATATGTTTATTTGAATTAATGTAAACTTCAAATTAAGAAATAAATATAAAAACGTAGAAGAATGGATGAACGTATTTCCTCAAAATAAATAACGAAGAGCAAAACACAGGACAGCGCCAGCGGACCGTTACCAGAAGAAGTCTCAAATGTAGTTTTAGCAAATATTGGCGAAGTAACCGCTCGTCTAAGCCTGCGCTGTTCAAACTTTTCTAAATTGTATTTTTAAAATTTATATCGTGTGTGCTGCCATCTATTGTACGTCATTCATTATTATTAATTTCAAATGTCTGCCTTGAGCATTAAAAACCATCAGAAAATGTAGTTTCTTTCTATAGCTTTAATTTCACTTTCTATAAGTTTAACATATTTTTCAGATGATTCACAATTGAATAATATTTTTTTTTTCTTTCTTTAAATTGTATACATATTTCTAAAACATTTAAAATCAAGATAAATGAAGAGTTTCTTTGAGTAACAGTTGATAATTTTTTCTTTAGCATGAGTTTTGAATTTCACAATTTTCTCAAATGATTCATAATGAATAAAAAAAGTTTAATTCTTAGCATATTTTTTTCATTAACTTATATTTGTACATATTTTTAAAATGTTTAAAATCGTGATTAAAATGTGCAGTTTCTTTCAATAACTGTTGATAAATTTATTTTTTCTTAAATGTCAGCAGTTTAATCCATCACAGAATTAAAATCAGCATTTATTATTATAATTTATTTATTTTTATTAATATTTTAAAGGTATGACACTCTTTTTAAACCGTTGCCTGAACGAAAATTTTGCGTACATTATGAATGAGATGTAAATTTTGTCAGACGTTGCGAATTACAGAAAGTGCAAGTTACTAATTAATTACCGTGACTGTTATAGCATTTACACTAATTTTAGATTAAACACTCCCATATATGCGTCACACGGACACTTAAATAGACAAAACAGGTATTCCTTAGTGCAAGCAGATCTTCCGGGATTCGAACCCACAACCTCCGAATCTCCTAAAGCTAGTAAATATGTTTATTTGAATTAATATAAACTTCAAATTAAGAAATAAATATAAAAACGTAGGAAACTTGCTGAACGTATTTCCTCAAAATAAATAACGACTAGCAAAACACAGGACAGCGCCAGCGGACCGTAACCAGAAGAAGTCTCAAATGTAGTTTTAGCAAATATTGGCGAAGTAACCGCTCGGCTAAGCCTGTGCTGTTCAAACGTTTCTAAATTGTATTTATAAATTTATATCGTGCGTGCTGCCATCTATTGTACACCATTCATTATCATTAATTTCAAATGTCTGCCTTGAGCATTAAAACCATCAGAAAATGTAGTTTCTTTCTATAACTTTAATAAATTTATCTTGAAATTTTCAGAATCTATCGCAGAATTAAAATCAATATTTATTATTATTCTTTATTTATTTTTTATTAATATTTTAAAGCACTCTTTTAATAACACAATTTTTCAACCGTAGCTGGTTGGTTGATTTTATGACGGCAGATTTTCTACTCGAGGAATATAGGCCGTAGGTGAGTGCCCTCTGTAGGGTTCTTTCTAAGGGATCCTAAGCCCCACCAGAGATTCTTTCTCTCAAAGCTGGTAGACGGGAGGTTCTGGGTTCAAACCCCTGTCGCGTTCGTCGACCTAACCTTTCGGAATTTTCCGTGGTTTTCTTCGAACCTTGCCGTAAATACGGGTTGGGATCCCTTAGAAAGACCCCCGCGGAGGGCATGCCCCCTAGGGCCTATTTTCCCTCGAGTAGATAATCGGCCGACATAAATCAACCAACCAATCAACTAAGGGATCCTAACCCGTATTTATGGCAAAGTTTTCTACCGTAGCCTGAAGAGAAATTTTGCGTACATTATAAATGAGATGTAAATTACGTCGTGTTCAATTACGCCGTGAATTACAGAAAATGCATGTTACTAATTAATTATACCGTGAGTTATAATTAATTGTTACAGTATTAATACTAATTTTAGATTAAACACTGCAATATATGCATCCCACATAGACTTAAATCGACAAAATAGGTATCCATTAATACAAGCAGATGTTCCGGGGTTCGAACCCACAACCTCCGGATCTCCTACGGCTAGTAAATATGTTTATTTGAATTAATATAAACTTCAAATTAAGAAATAAATATAAAAACGTAGGAAAACGGATGAACGTATTTCCTCAAAATAAATAAAGAAGAGCAAAATACAGGACAGCGCCAGCGGACCGTTACCAGAAGAAGTCTCAAATGTAGTTTTAGCAAATATTGGCGAAGTAACCGCTCGGCTAAGCCTGTGCCGTTCTAGCTTTTCTAAATTGTTTCTATAAATTTATATCTTGTGTGCTGCCATCTATTGTACGTCATTCATTATTATAAATTTCAAATTTCTGTCTTGAGCATTAAAACCATAAAAAAATGTAGTTTTTCTCTATAACTTTAATAAATTTATCTTAAAAAGTTCTCATGGATTTAACACATTTTTTAGATGATTCATAATGAAAACAAACAATTGAATTATATATATTTTTTTCTTTCTTCAACTTGTGTACATATTTCTAAAACGTTTAAAATCAAGATAAATGAAGAGTTTCTTTGAATAACAGTTCATAAATTTTTCTTAGCATGAGTTTTGAGTTTCACAATTTTCTTAAATGATTCATAATGAATAAAAATAGTTTAATTCTTAGCATACTTTTTTCATTAGCTTATATTTGTACACATTTCTAAAATGTTTAAAATCGTGATTAAAATGTGCACTTTCTTTCAATAACTGTTGTTAAATTTATTTTTTCTTAAATATCAGCAGTTTAACACATTTGTCAAATGACTGAATTATAGAAAATAAAAGTAGTTTCAAGAAGACAGATTAATTTCTTTTTCTGTATCTCTGTAAATTTTAATACCGCAGCTGGCACATTAAATTATTGAAATTATTTTAATTAAATTAAACTTTCATCGAAATAGTAATATTGCATTTAATATTTAAAATGTTTTAATACTCAAAATTTATTCAAATACGCATTTAATTTTTCTTACTGTTGATGATTAAAACAATTAAAAACAGTACTAAATGTATGTTCATTGTAACTATGTATAAATATGTTTTTATATGTTATAAACAACTAATAAAAAACAGTTTACAAGAAAGAGATAACCTGTCTCATTGGTAGATTTTATAATTTTATGTATGCAACACAGTGGTCTGTGAAAACAGTGCTCTTTATTTTTCCAGGACTTATTTCAAATCCTTTGAAACAAGTAATATAAAAACTTTTTTTTTAAGTCAATTCCTACTTAGGTCAAATAGAAATTTTTTTCCAGCGATCTACACGCTTCGCCACTGACGGTATTTATTCCTAAATTTATATCCTGCTAAATATCTTACATAAGAGAAATTTTTGAAATGTATTATAAATTAAATAAAAAATAAATAGCTAAAATACCAAAAATTAATAGCTCGAAAAGTATTTCGCACAAAACTGTTAGACAAACTGCGTTAGAAAGGTAAAAAAAATTGTATTTTTCTTGATATAAATTTAAAATCTAATGATTATGCCGTTTTTCTAATATTGAATTTCAAAAATTACCAAACTTCGCAATAAAGTGCCATAGCGATGTTACAGTTAGCGATAATACAGTTTTTTCAAATATTAATTAATTAATTAAATTTTATTATTTAATTTTAGTTTTATACTTCATTTCTGTTCAAAAGTATAGACTCACTCCACATTTATAGTCTCCTTCGCCCGTGAGCCGCCTGATCTTCGTCCGTGAACAGCCCCATTACCTTTTTACGTGTGAAGGAGAGACTATAAATATGGAGTGAGTCTATACTTTTGAACAGAAATGAAATATAAAATTAAAATTAATTAATTAAATTTAATTAATGAATTAATATTTGAGTTGGGTTGATTATTGACGGCCAATTATCTACACTTGGGTTGGGTTGGGTTGGGTTGATTATTGACGGCCAATTATCTACACTTGGGATGGGTTGGGTTGGGTTGATTATTGACGGCCAATTATCTACACTTGGGATATAGGCCCGGGGGGAGTGCCCTTCGTGGGGGTATTTCTAAGGGAACCTAACCCGTATTTACGCATGTATAAATCCACGGCTCGAAGAAAACCACGAAAACCCCGAACGATTAGGCCGACGGGCGCGATTGGGATCGAACCCAGCACCTCCCGTCTACCAGCTTCGAGAGCACAACCTCTCAGCCACTGGTGGGGCTGAGCTAATAGTAGGAATTTAAAAAGAGTATAATATACAATCAGTGTATAGCCTGTGAGCTCAATGCCCTCAGTTTAATTAGGCAGTTTTCTCTTTATTCTATATCTAAGTTATTCATGCTCTCGTGATGACAGTTCTGATTTTTTGTCATATATTTCCGCTGTCGTTAATTACCCAAATGGTTAATTGTCAGGGTATTTAACACATCTTTCAACACAACATTACGGGATAAAGAGAATTTTTTTGTAGGTAGAAGTACTTTTAAACCTTTTTGCCACTTAATCCTGGAAAAAGCAATGAAGGCATTACATATATAAAAATACATGTATCCGTAGGTCGACTCCAAATAACTCAAAGGTCTGCCCCTGATCTACGTGTATAGTCTTACATGGAATTGATAACTTTGCACCGCATATCCAAGTTGGTCTCTACTTGTATCGAGCGTAATTTGCTAAATATTTATACTTCCCCATCTGAATATTCTAATGTGATAATTTTATGCCAAAGTTCTTTCACAATCAGCCTTGTTCAACTGGAAAGTCTGTTTTTATTATTTAAATTGTGCCATAAAATATTTGTGTTAATTTTTAGTTTTAATTCACAAAAGGCCAAATTAGCAATGTCGATGGATGCATGAAATTCTCTTATAAACTAGTGCTTCTTCATTCAGGCTTATCTTTGACCGAGTCTGACTGAGTCTTAGCTCTGCTAGACGCCATACTCTCCAGGAAGCTTCGGATTAATATCAACCTTTAATCTTGCCACGGCCAAACTTAATTCTACCCGTACGGCCGTATCAGATTTTATTTCTGGAGAAATGTAGATGTTGCTATTTCAACTGTGTTGAATGGAAAATTACTTATCTTTACCTTGCGTTCTCGTGTTGTTGTTTTTTTTTTTCTAGGTTTATTTTAAATGAGATTACAATTAATTATTTTTTTTTAGTTGAAAGTGTTATATTGCTGTTGTAAAGTTTATATTGTAGTTTCGATACGCTGAAAAAAATTCGTGGACTTCACAAGTGTAAAGAAATAGGTGGCTCGCATTTATATTGGGACACTTCTGACTTGTATTTTTTAAACTTATTTGTAAAATATGTCTACTAAATACTAAAGACTCAATTTCAGGGTCTTTTCACATGCACTTTTACTTACGTAATTTCAAATTTTATTATTTGTTTAAGATATATACATTCGAAATATTTTATTTGGGAATTTCAAAAGTTAAACTCGAATTAGGACACACGTAAATTTATGTAATTTTCTGCGACAATGTATATCATTCCGTTATAATTTTTAATTTTAAGTAAAGAATATCATTTACAGTTTATAGTCATTTCTTCTTTGGTGAAATAACTTTTTAGTTTCCAGTTTTGAAGTAATCATGGCGAGTTGATACAAAATTACTATAATTTTCATTAGAAATCTGATTATAAAGTACTATAACGCAGTTAAATTTTTTTGCTAAGTTTATAACGCAGTTGTTTTTAAGGGTCCTCTTCACGCACTTGAAAACACTCGCTCGCTAATGTTAATCCTATGAGGCATTATTTTTCTAATATCTCGTTTGCATTTCAATATTTTTATACGATTTTTTTTTGCTTTGGATAGAAGAGATCAATCTCTATTTCCGTCGTTGATTACTTTTTCGATTTTCATTGCGAATTTTTTTTTTTTTTTTTACGAAGATACTTTCACTTTCTAAACCGGTTCCGAAAGTAAAAGTATCTTCGTAAAAAAAATCCGGAAAGAAAATCGAAAGAGTAATCAACGGCGGAAATAGAGATTGATCTTTTCTATCCAATGCAAAAAAATCGTATAAAAATATTGAAATGAAAACGAAATATTAGAAAAATAATGCCTCATAGGATTAACATTAGCGAGCGAGTGTTTTCAAATGCGTGAAGAGGACCCTTAAAGGATCCTAAGCCGTACTTATGGCAAAGTTAGAAGAAAACCACTGAAAACTCCAAACGGTTAGACCGACGGGGGTTTGAACCTAGAACCTCCCGTCTACCAGCTTTGAGAGCAGAACCTCTCAGCCACTGGTGGGGCCTATGCTTTACAGGACATGAAGAGACATTAAATATCGTCTGGGCGTCTGTTAAGCGACTAGTGGTGCTCATATCGAAACGTATTGAAATGGATATAAAACTTGGCACTTTTCTTAATATTTTAATACTAAATTTATGCTGCTATGGGTTGGGTTGATTATTGACGGCCAATTATCTACACTAGGGATATAGGCCGGGGGGAGTGCCCTTCGTGGGGGTCTTTCTAAGGGAACCTAATCCGTATTTACGCATGGATAAATCCACGGCTCGAAGAAAACCACAAAAACTCCGAACGATTAGGCCGACGGGCGCGATTTAATGCTCCTATGTGTTTCTTTATTTACGTAATACAAATTTGTAATCCCGGCATTCTATTTCGATGACCCTCTATTTCCTTCCCACAATTGGAATTACATTCCGCATAAGTATAAATGCACCAAATATATTCCAAACTTAATAAAATTTTATGAGCTGTTTATGTAAATTCTCTAAATATACATGACTGTTTAAATACACATTACATTTTCTTATAACATGCAGCAAAGACTTTCGCGGAGCAAGTTTTTTTTTGTGTGTGTGTGTATTGAAAAACTGTACAATGTCAAAGAAGTTGATTTTATTCTTCTCATAACTTGCCTTTGTTGAATTATTACAATTGGAAACAAAAAGCATTTGAACTATAATATTATTTCCCATGAATATAGTATAGTATTAATAGTTTTCTTAAGAAAGTTTTTTCATTTACTGACACGACACCAATAAGTATTACACAATTATCAAAGTCCCACTAGTGGCTGAGAGGTTCTGCTCTCAAAGCTGGTAGACGGGAGGTGCTGGGTTCAAACCCCTGTCGCGCTCGTCGACCTAACCGTTCGGAGTTTTCAGTGGTTTTCTTCGAACCTTGACGTAAATACGTGTTGGGATCCCTTAGAAAGACCCCCACGGAGGGCACGCCCCCTGAGGCCTATATCCCTAGAGTAGATAATCGGCCTTCATAAATCAACCAAACAACCAACTAACGGATCCTAACCCGTATTTATGGGTTGGGTTGGGTTGATTAATGACGGCCAATTATCTACACTTGGGATATAGGCCCGGGGGAAGTGCCCTTCGTGGGGGTCTTTCTAAGGGAACCTAACCCGTATTTACGCATAGATAAATCCACGGCTCGAAGAAAACCACGAAAACTCCGAACGATTAGGCCGACGGGCGCGATTGGGATCGAACCCAGCACCTCCTGTCTACCAGCTTCGAGAGCACAACCTCTCAGCCACTGGTGGGGCCCGTATTTATGGAAAAGTTTTCAACCGTAGTCTGAAGGGAAATTTTGCGTACATTATAAATTAGATGTAAATTACGTAGTGTTCAATTACGCCGAGAATTACAGAAAGTGCAAGCTACTAATTAATTATACCGTGAGTTATAATTAATTGTTTCATCATTAACACTAATTTTAGATAAAACATTGCAATATATGCATCCCACATAGACTTAAATCGACAAAAATAGGTATTCATTAGTACAAGCAGATGTTCCGGGGTTCGAACCCACAGCCTCCGGATCTCCTAAGGCTAGTAAATATGTTTATTTGAATTAATGTAAACTTCAAATTCAGAAATAAATATAAAAACGTAGAAGAATGGATGAACGTATTTCCTCAAAATAAATAACGAAGAGCGAAACACAGGACAGCGCCAGCGGACCGTTACCAGAAGAAGTCTCAAATGTAGTTTTAGCAAATATTGGCGAAGTAACCGCTCGGCTAAGCCTGTGCTGTTCAAAGTTTTCTAAATTGTATTTTTCTAATTTATATCGTGTGTGCTGCCATCTATTGTACGTCATTCATAATTATTAATTTCAAATTTCTGCCTTGAGCATTAAAAACCATCAGAAAATGTAGTTTCTTTCTATAGCTTTAATTTCACTTTCTATAAGTTTAACATATTTTTCAGATGATTCACAATTGAATAATATTTTTTTTTTCTTTCTTTAAATTGTATACATATTTCTAACACATTTAAAATCAAGATAAATGAAGAGTTTCTTTGAGTAACAGTTGATAATTTTTTCTTTAGCATGAGTTTTGAATTTCACAATTTTCTCAAATGATTCATAATGAATAAAAATAGTTTAATTCTTAGCATATTTTTTTCATTAACTTATATTTGTACATATTTTTAAAATGTTTAAAATCGTGATTAAAATGTGCAGTTTCTTTCAATAACTGTTGATAAATTTATTTTTTCTTAAATGTCAGCAGTTTAATCCATCCCAGAATTAAAATCAGCATTTATTATTATTATAATTTATTTATTTTTATTAATATTTTAAAGGTATGATACTCTTTTTAAACCGTTGCCTGAACGGAAATTTTGCGTACATTATGAATGAGATGTAAATTTGGTCAGACGTTGTGAATTACAGAAAGTGAAAGTTACTAATTAATTACCGTGACTGTTATAGCATTTACACTAATTTTAGATTAAACACTCCCATATATGCGTCACACGGACATTTAATAGACAAAACAGGTATTCCTTAGTGCAAGCAGATCTTCCGGGATTCGAACCCACAACCTCCGAATCTCCTAAAGCTAGTAAATATGTTTATTTGAATTAATATAAACTTCCCATTAAGAAATAAATATAAAAACGTAGGAAACTTGCTGAACGTATTTCCTCAAAATAAATAACGACTAGCAAAACACAAGACAGCGCCAGCGGACCATAACCAGAAGAAGTCTCAAATGTAGTTTTAGCAACTATTGGCGAAGTAACCGCTCGGCTAAACCTGTGCTGTTCACATGTTTCTAAATTGTATTTATAAATTTATATCGTGCGTGCTGCCATCTATTGTACACCATTCATTATCATTAATTTCAAATGTCTGTCTTGAGCATTAAAACCATCAGAAAATGTAGTTTCTTTCTATATAATAACTTTAATAAATTTATCTTGAAATTTTCAGAATCTATCGCAGAATTAAAATCAATATTTATTATTATTCTTTATTTATTTTTTATTAATATTTTAAAGCACTGTTTTAATAACACAATTTTTCAACCGTTTTCGGTTGGTTGATTTTATGACGGTAGATTTTCTACTCGAGGGATATAGGCCGTAGGTGAGTGCCCTCTGTAGGGTTCTTTCTAAGGGATCCTAAGCCCCACCAGAGATTCTTTCTATCAAAGCTGGTAGACGGGAGGTGCTGGGTTCAAACCCCTGTCGCGTTCGTCGACCTAACCTTTCGGAGTTTTCCGTGGTTTTCTTCGAACCTTGCCGTAAATACGGGTTGGGATCCCTTAGAAAGACCCCCACGGAGGGCACGCCCCCTAGGGCCTATTATCCCTCGAGTAGATAATCGGCCGTCATAAATCAACCAACCAACCACTAAGGGATCCTAACCCGTATTTATGGCAAAGTTTTCTACCGTAGCCTGAAGAGAAATTTTGCGTACATTATAAATGAGATGTAAATTACGTCGTGTTCAATTACGCCGTGAATTACAGAAAATGCAAGTTACTAATTAATTATACCGTGAGTTATAATTAATTGTTACAGCATTAATACTAATTTTAGATTAAACACTGCAATATATGCATCCCACATAGACTTAAATCGACAAAATAGGTATCCATTAATACAAGCAGATGTTCCGGGGTTCGAACCCACAACCTCCGGATCTCCTACGGCTAGTAAATATGTTTATTTGAATTAATATAAACTTCAAATTAAGAAATAAATATAAAAACGTAGGAAAACGGATGAACGTATTTCCTCAAAATAAATAAAGAAGAGCAAAACACAGGACAGCGCCAGCGGACCGTTACCAGAAGAAGTCTCAAATGTAGTTTTAGCAAATATTGGCGAAGTAACCGCTCGGCTAAGCCTGTGCCGTTCTAGCTTTTCTAAATTGTTTCTATAAATTTATATCTTGTGTGCTGCCATCTATTGTACGTCATTCATTATTATAAATTTCAAATTTCTGTCTTGAGCATTAAAACCATAAAAAAATGTAGTTTTTCTCTATAACTTTAATAAATTTATCTTAAAAAGTTCTCATGGATTTAACACATTTTTTAGATGATTCATAATGAAAACGAACAATTGAATTATATTTTTTTTTCTTTCTTTAACTTGTGTACATATTTCTAAAACGTTTAAAATCAAGATAAATGAAGAGTTTCTTTGAATAACAGTTCATAAATTTTTCTTAGCATGAGTTTTGAGTTTCACAATTTTCTCAAATGATTCATAATGAATAAAAATAGTTTAATTCTTAGCATACTTTTTTCATTAGCTTATATTTGTACACATTTCTAAAATGTTTAAAATCGTGATTAAAATGTGCACTTTCTTTCAATAGCTGTTGTTAAATTTATTTTTTCTTAAATGCCAGCAGTTTAACACATTTGTCAAATGACTGAATTATAGAAAATAAAAGTAGTTTCAAGAAGACAGATAAATTTCTTTTTCTGTATCTCTGTAAATTTTAATACCGCAGCTGGCACATTAAATTATTGAAATTATTTTAATTAAATTAAACTTTCATCGAAATAGTAATATTGCATTTAATATTTAAAATGTTTTAATACTCAAAATTTATTCAAATACGCATTTAATTTTTCTTTCTGTTGGTGATTAAAACAATTAAAAACAGTACTAAATGTATGTTCATTGTAACTATGTATAAATATGTTTTTATACGTTATAAACAACTAATAAAAAACAGTTTACAAGAAAGAGATAACCTGTCTCATTGGTAGATTTTATAATTTTATGTATGCAACACAGTGATCTGTGAAAACAGTGCTCTTTATTTTTCGAGGACTTATTTCAAATCCTTTGAAACAAGTAATATAAAAACTTTTTTTTTAAAGTCAATTCCTACTTAGGTCAAATAGAAATTTTTTTCCAGCGATCTACACGCTTCGCCACTGACAGTATTTATTCCTAAATTTATATCCTGCTAAATATCTTACATAAGAGAAATTTTTGAAATGTATTAAAAATTAAATAAAAAATAAATAGCTAAAATACCAAAAATTAATAGCTCGAAAAGTATTTCGCACAAAATTGTTAGACAAACTGCGTTAGAAAGGTAAAAAAATTGTATTTTTCTTGATATAAATTTAAAATCTAATGATTATGCCGTTTTTCTAATATTGAATTTCAAAAATTACCAAACTTCGCAATAAAGTGCCATAGCGATGTTACAGTTAGCGATAATACAGTTTTTTCAAATATTAATTAATTAATTAAATTTTATTATTTAATTTTAGTTTTATACTTCATTTCTGTTCAAAAGTATAGACTCACTCCACATTTATAGTCTCCTTCGCCCGCGAGCCGCCTGATCTTCGTCCGTGAACAGCCCCATTATCTTTTTACGTGAAGGAGAGACTATAAATATGGAGTGAGTCTATACTTTTGAACAGAAATGAAATATAAAATTAAAATTAATTAATTAAATTTAATTAATGAATTAATATTTGAAAAAACTGTATTAACATCAATTGTCATCCAGTACAAGTTTTAAAAAATTTATTTGAGCTTGAATGGATGAATAGAAAGTATTTTATTAACGATTGAAAATTCCAACAAGATATATAGAGAGAGAGTGTGAGCTAATAGTAGGAATTTAAAAAGAGTATAATATACAATCAGTGTATAGCCTGTGAGCTCAATGCCCTCAGTTTAATTAGGCAGTTTTCTCTTTATTCTATATCTAAGTTATTCATTCTCTCGTGATAACAGTTCTGATTTTTTGTCATATATTTCCGCTGTCGTTAATTACCCAAATGGTTAATTGTCAGGGTATTTAACACATCTTTCAACACAACATTACGGGAATAAAGAGAATTTTTTTGTAGGTAGAAGTACTTTTAAACCTTTTTGCCACTTAATCCTGGAAAAAGCAATGACGGTATTACATATATAAAAATACATGTATCCGTAGGTCGACTCCAAATAACTCAAAGGTCTGTCCCTGATCTACGTGTTATAGTCTTACATGGAATTGATAACTTTGCACCTCATATCCAAGTTGGTCTCTACTTGTATCGAGCGTAATTTGCTAAATATTTACTTCCCCACCTGAATATTCTAATGTGATAATTTTATGCCAAAGTTCTTTCACAATCAGCCTTGTTCAACTGGAAAGTCTGTTTTTATTATTTAAATTGTGCCATAAAATATTTGTGTTAATTTTTAGTTTTAATTCACAAAAGGCCAAATTAGCAATGTCGATGGATGCATGAAATTCTCTTATAAACTAGTGCTTCATTCAGGCTTATCTTTGACCGAGTCTGACTGAGTCGTAGCTCTGCTAGACGCCATACTCTCCAGGAAGCTTCGGATTAATATCAACCTTTAATCTTGCCACGGCCAAACTTAATTCTACCCGTACGGCCGTATCAGATTTTATTTCTGGAGAAGTGTAGATGTTGCTATTTCAACTGTGTTGAAGGGAAAATTACTTATCTTTACCTTGCGTTCTCGTGTTGTTGTTTTTTTTTTTTTTTCTAGGTTTATTTTAAATGAGATTACAATTAATTATTTTTTTTTAGTTGAAAGTGTTATATTGCTGTTGTAAAGTTTATATTGTAGTTTCGATACGCTGAAAAAAATTCGTGGACTTCACAAGTGTAAAGAAATAGGTGGCTCGCATTTATATTGGGACACTTCTGACTTGTATTTTTTAAACTTATTTGTAAAATATGTCTACTAAATACTAAAGACTCAATTTCAGGGTCTTTTCACATGCACTTTTACTTACGTAATTTCAAATTTTATTATTTGTTTAAGATATATACATTCGAAATATTTTATTTGGGAATTTCAAAAGTTAAACTCGAATTAGGACACACGTAAATTTATGTAATTTTCTGCGACAATGTATATCATTCCGTTATAATTTTTAATTTTAAGTAAAGAATATCATTTACAGTTTATAGTCATTTCTTCTTTGGTGAAATAACTTTTTAGTTTCCAGTTTTGAAGTAATCATGGCGAGTTGATACAAAATTACTATAATTTTCATTAGAAATCTGATTATAAAGTACTATAACGCAGTTAAATTTTTTTGCTAAGTTTATAACGCAGTTGTTTTTAAGGGTCCTCTTCACGCACTTGAAAAGAGGCATTATTTTTCTAATATCTCGTTTGCATTTCAATATTTTTATACGATTTTTTTTTGCTTTGGATAGAAGAGATCAAGCTCTATTTCCGTCGTTAATTACTTTTTCGATTTTCATTCCGAATTTTTTTTTTTTTTTTTTTTTTTTACGAAGATACTTTCACTTTCTAAACTGGTTCCGAAAGTAAAAGTATCTTCGTAAAAAAAATCTGGAAAGAAAATCGAAAGAGTAATCAACGGCGGAAATAGAGATTGATCTTTTCTATCCAATGCAAAAAGAATCGTATGAAAATATTGAAATGTAAACGAGATATTAGAAAAATAATGCCCCATAGGATTGACATTAGCGAGCTAGTGTTTTCAAGTGCGTGAAGAGGACCCTTAAAGGATCCTAAGCCGTACTTATGGCAAAGTTAGAAGAAAACCACTGAAAACTCCGAACGGTTAGACCGACGGGGGTTTGAACCTAGAACCTCCCGTCTACCAGCTTTGAGAGCAGAACCTCTCAGCCACTGGTGGGGCCAATGTTTCACAGGACATGAAGAGACATTAAATATCGTCTGGGCGTCTGTTAAGCGACTAGTGGTGCTCATATCGAAACGTATTGAGTTGGGTTGGGTTGATTATTGACGGCCAATTATCTACACTTGGGATATAGGACCGGGTGGAGTGCTCTTCGTGGGGGGTCTTTCTAAGGGAACCTAACCCGTATTTACCCATGGATAAATCCACGGCTCGAAGAAAACCACGAAAACTCCGAACGATTAGGCCGACGGGCGCGATTGGGATCGAACCCAGCACCTCCCGTCTACCAGTTTCGAGAGCGGAACCTCTCAGCCACTGGTGGGGCCGAAACGTATTGAAATGGATATAAAACTTGGTACTTTTCTTAGTATTTTAATACTAAATTAATGCTCCTAATATGTGTTTCTTTATTTACGTAATACAAATTTGTAATCCCGGCATTCTATTTCGATGACCCTCTATTTCCTTTCCACAATTGGAATTACATTCCGCATAAGTATAAATGCACCAAATATATTCCAAACTTAATAAAATTTTATGAGCTGTTTATGTAAATTCTCTAAATATACAGGCCCGTTTAAATACACATTACAGTTTCTTATAACATGCAGCAAAGACTTTCGCGGAGCAAGTTTTTTTTTTTTTTTTTTTTTTTTTTTTTTTTTGTATGTGTATTGAAAAACTGTACAATGTCAAAGAAGTTGATTTTATTCTTCTCATAACTCGCCTTTGTTGAATTATTACAATTGGAAACATAAAGCATTTGAATTATAATATTATTTCCCATGAATATAGTATAGTATTAATAGTTTTCTTAAGAAAGTTTTTTCATTTACTGACACGACACCAATAAGTATTACACAATTATCAAAGTCTCACTAGTGGCTGAGAAGTTCTGCTTTCAACGCTGATAGACGGGAGCCGCTGGGTTCAAACTCCTGTTGCGCTCGTCGACCTAACCGTTCGGAGTTTTCAGTGGTTTTCTTCGAACCTTGACGTAAATACGGGTTGGGATCCCTTAGAAAGACCCCCACGGAGGGCACTCCCTCCTAGGGCCTATATCCCTCGTGTAGATAATCGGCCGTCATGAATCAACCAACTACACAATTGTCATTATCAAGCATGGATTGCATGCAAAATGCATTCATATACTCTATGATGACACGATCCTCATAGAATCGGTAGATTGAAAATCGCGTATTGCATATGAATGCATTTTGCTATGTCAGATAGCTACCATCCTATTCGATTTATCGATGTCGTTTCGTAAATAAGAAAGCGCTCTTCAGTTTCACATTTCATACAACTAGAGATGGGAATGCTCGAAAAAAGGGTTTTTTCAACTTGGAAAAATTGAAAATATTAAAATTTCTTTTGTGAAATATTAGTTTTACATTTTTAGTTCGATGTTTTATCTTATTTTTTTTTTTCATTTTTACAAAAAAAAAAAAATTATATCTCTCACTAGAAAACATGAACTTGGAAATGGAAAATATTTGTGAGATAATTAAATAATATTTCTCTCATTAAAAATCCATTGTTTACATTTTTTACTTCATCTTTATTAAGTGCATACAATAATTTTAGGTTACTAATAGTTAAAAATAGAGGTGTACCATATACTCGGTACTCATCATTTTGACGAGTACTCGGTATTCGGCCAAATTTTGCTTATGTACTCGGCCATTACCACATTTTTAACAGATGAAGATTTTATATAGATTTGTGTATATATTTATCTTGGTTCTGCAACATTTCATAAAAGCATGCATTTTGTGCATCTTATCTCGTTTCAAAAAGCAATTTTAATGGTTGTACAATTTATAAATCATATAAATCTAATTTTTTTTTTTTTTTTTTTTTGGGGGGGGGGGGGGCGGGAGAATTATAAAAATTGAAATAACACAAATAACACTGGTGTAAATTTTCTGCTCATGAAAAATGATAGGAAAAACGATTTACACTCTTTTTGTAATTTTTTTAAACTATAAATAATTTCTAAAATGAAGAGTAGATAAGGTAAAATTACAAAATATGAACTTTTTAATATTCAATAAACTTACATTCTTATTATCAAAATTGTTAAACCAAAAAATTTCATCAGTTGTATTTTGTTTGTCGTATATAAAAGTTCTTTTAAATGATGTGCATGTTTCATTATATTTAGAATAAAAGTAATTTTTTGAAATATCCAGTGCTCAGAATGTATATGATTGCAAATAGTGCAGAAATTTTGCATCATGTGTGCGCATATGATGTTGCTTTTGTAAAAGTTTTCTTATATTTTGAGTTTTAACATCAATCTTATGTGTGCGCGAATAAGATTTTGTTTTTACAAACTCTGTATTTCGCCGAGCACATGGCACTCGGACAAAACAGCATATCAGAAGCTAATGCTTTGAAAATATTTTTGATCTTATTATGCAAAATTTTCTGATTAAATTAAGTTTTTGGCCTGATAAAGTTCTATGCCAAAAAAGACTCAAGATATCATAATTCACAAAAGATATTCTTTGTACATAAAGACAAAATTATTAATAGTTTGTTATAATTGAAATAAATTAAGGTTTTATCGAAATAATATAACATTAAGTATTACTCATTTAATATAATAAAAACCATTAAAATAGACACTAAAATTCAACAAGGCATATTTTATTAAACCAATATGCCTCTATTAAATGATATGATGGTCTTATTTTATGTTTATGATTTTTGAAAAAAAAAAAAAAAATTATGTTAAATCGCAAAGATTTAATTTTTACAAAAATTTAAACATATTTCCCTTTGATATATTTGCATTTTTAAATAGATAAAATTACATCTATAAACTCATTTTTTAAAGCGGTCCTGCCATCTGTGAGACATACTGTGAACAATTTTGTCTTTGAACAATTTTATTTTATCATAATGGCGTGCTTTTATCATAAATGACACGACTTGTTTCCAGCGTATGTACAGCATATAGAAATGAACCACTAATATATTCTCCTCCATAATAAGAGTAATGACTTTTTTTTTCATGATGGTATGCTTTTACGACTTTTTTCAGGCGATTAAAAGCAATCAGCAACCTTGTCTCACATTAAAAAAATAACAAAATCTAGACAACTGAAAATCATTATACACATGTCCTTCATTTACTTTCAAGAATTATTTGGACGCCAGTTTCAAAGCAATTTTTTTCATAATCTTTGTAGCTTTAAGGGCTTTGGCTTAAGGTGTCTCATACCTTTCCAGGATCCATAATGTATGCGAAAAATGTGATTTCTTCCACTGATCACAAGTTTGTAAATACTTGTTGAAATTACATAGAAATTTGTAAAGTATTCAAAGCGGTTTCCTTTCGTAGAAAATTATAAAATAATACTTAATAGATTAAAACAAAAAACAAAATAAAATAACAGATTAAAGAAGAGATAAAAATAAAACATTAAAAGATTAAAATGAAACATATATAAAATAGTTAATATAAGAGAATTTTCAAAGAAAGCTAATGTTTTATCCCGGTGTGTACGATAACATAATTCAGAATATAGGCAATAACGTAAAATATGTATTAAAATGTTCTCAGAATTATATTCTAAAAAATACATAAATAATATAGAAATCCTTTCGAAAGACTATTTAAAAGCTCATACAATTTTACAAAATATATTGAAATTAATTAATCTTTTAAAAAAGATTTTTAGTTATTTCAATAAAATTAATTATTCTGTTGATAAAGGAATTATATAAACACACGGAAAATTTGAACCCTATCCATTGAATAGATTTTTTTCTCTTACAGAATGCCATAAAAATTGCGCTTTTCAGAAAACGAATTGTACAATTAGAATAATCTTCTTTATCTCTCAAGTGGTGGCCCCACCAGTGGCTGAGAGGTTGTGCTCTCGAAGCTGGTAGACGGGAGGTGCTGGGTTCGATCCCAATCGCGCCCGTCGGCATAATCGTTCGGAGTTTTCGTGGTTTTCTTCGAGCCGTGGATTTATCCATGCGTAAATACGGGTTAGGTTCCCTTAGAAAGACCACCACGAAGGGCACTCCCCCCGGGCCTATATCCCAAGTGTAGATAATTGGCCGTCAATAATCAACCCAACTCTCAAGTGGTGTCATATTATTTTGTATATTATTTCATTCTTATATGGCCCCTACCAGTGGCTGAGAGGTTGTGCTCTCGAAGCTGGTAGGCGGGAGGTGCTGGGTTCGATCCCAATCGCGCCCGTCGGCCTAATCGTTCGTGGTTTTCTTCGAGCCGTGGATTTATCCATGCGTAAATACGGGTTAGGTTCCCTTAGAAAGACCCCCACGAAGGGCACTCCCCCCGGGCCTATATCCCATGTGTAGATAATCGGCCGTCAAAAAATCAACCCAACTCATTCTTATATGAACAAAAACAGGCAATCCTTAGTACAAGCCGATATTCCGGGATTCGGACCCACAATCTCCGGATTCAGTAAGGCTATTAAAAATGTTTATTTGAATTAACATAATGTTTAAATTAAAATATATATATATATACTAGGGGGCCTACCCCCTGCGAGCTACGCTCGCCAACCCCCGCTCAGACTTCGAGGCCTCTAAAAACATGACAGCGTGCTTTATTTTAAAAATATTGGTAAATCTGTAATTAGGTTGCCATGCTTTTAACGTTTTAATGGGGCACTTTTTGATTATCATGGCCTCATACACAGCTGTTGCGACAACTGATGACTGTTTTCGGGATTGATAAGTAAAATCAATTACAACTTGAAAAACAGCTTGTATAAAATGGTTAGGTTTAAATTCTGCCTATCTCTCGGACTTTTATAACAACGATCTGTATTCTATTCTTCCTTTGCGTTTAAGGATGAGAAAAATTCCATCTGCTTGTGAATAACATTAAGAACCACGGTATTAAAAAGTACTATGTTATAAAAATTTTCAGTACCAGGTTTTAATTTTCTCTCTATTTTAGTGCACCATCATGCATATTTTCATGTTATTTTAAATATGTAAATTATTTATTTTAATTAATATGTATATACGAATTTTCTAATAATTATTTATCATACAAAATTAATTAAATATTTTGTGCATGCATGCCTGCATTTATTCGGCATCGATTGATGAGATATTTAAACAAATTTGCTATCCGCGATAATTTTACACCATGTTATGTCACTTGAATATTGTCCTAAGAAAATCGGGTACTTTTCCAGTATAGGATCCTTTGTTTTTAGGTTTGGCGTAATTCGAGCTTCAAAAAAGGATAGATTCGTTAATATACATAGATTTTTTGCCAAAAGTTATGAAAACAAACCCAATGAACTTTTGGTGCTTTTTTATTATACGGGTCTTGACGCTTTTTTAAAAAGCTTAGCGGTAAAAACCAAGCAGGATAGAAAACCAAGCAGGATATTTTATTCTCCTTCCGTTCAGTTGGGCAATTATTATTTTATATATTCGTTTCAAATATCCGAATTAGTGATTTTATAAATTCGTTCAATTAAATTTTACAAAAAAATAAAATTATATCAATAAATAATAATTACTATTAATTCTTTTTCCCCGTTTCTTTCGCGTTTACATAAATGACGTCATTTGGACGAATTTATTCAAAATATTTTCAGTTTATAAATTAAATTAAATGCTGACAGACGATTAAATCCTGACGATAGAAATGTGATTTTTTTTTTTTTCAAATTTTCCTGAAAAACATAATTTAATCACAATCTTGTCTTCATTATCGATTGAAAAAAAAGATAAATTCAATTTCAATTTGAAAATGACGAATAAAAAGAAATCAATAATCCCTATCGGGATCCTTTCAATTTTTTTCCCTTTTTTGTTACAAAAAAACTGAGTAATTAGTTGCCATCATTACAGAAATTTCATTAAAATTAGAAAAAAATTAATATCTCGAAAACTAATTCCAATTTCAAAATTCTATTACCAGTTTTGACATCCGGGGATTTTTATGGACAATTGGTATTAATTTCACCATCAAGCGTTTAATATTTTATTAAAAATAGCCTTGAAACATAATCAGTCGTTTAATCAGTCGTTTCATAAAATCGTTTCATAAATTCGTTTCATAAAATCGTTTCACAAATTCGTTTCATTAGGATTTTATATATATAGGGTAGATATATATAAATGTATAAACCTCGGTGAGCGTTTTTCCAAAACACAGGACAGCGCCAGCGGTACAGCAGAGAATAGCCATTTATCCAGTCCAGTCATACCAAGATCAATCAAATACTAGTTATTTATTTTGTTGTTGCGAAGTAACCGCTCAGCTAAGCCTGTGCCGATCATCTTCATCTAAGTTTTACTTATAAATTTACATCATCTGTGCTGCCATCTATTAGATGTGGTTATTATTAATTTCAAAATTTAATAACATTATTAATTAAATTACAACATTATTAATTATATAAATTAAAGTTTTATCGAAATAATATATCATTAAGTATTATTTAATATCATAAAAACCAATATAACAGACACTAAAATTTAACAAATGCATATTTTATTATACCAAAATACATCTAATAAAAGATTAAAATATACATTCTATTGCACCATATAGAAAGACCCTCATGGAGAGCATTTTCCTCCTAGGGCCTATATCCCTCGTGTATATAATCGACCGTCATAAAATCAACCATCTATTGCATCATATTACAGGTTTGTGATTTTATTATTTTTTTTAAAGATATCTTGACACTAAAAAATAAAAAATTATTATTATTATTATTATTTTAATCCTAAAGTATCTTTATTTAAGTAGATAAAATTACATCTACAAACTAATTGTATAACGTAGTGTTACCTATTGTGGTTGGTTGGTTGATTTATGACGGCCGATTATCTACACGAGGGATATGGGCCCAAGGGGGGTTCTAAGGGTTGGTTGGTTGATTTATGTCGGCCAATTATATACTCGAGGGATATAGGCCCCAGAGGGAAGTACCCCAGAGGGGTCTTTCTAAGGGATCCTAACGCGTATTTACGACAAGGTTCGAAGAAAACCACGGAAAACTCCGAACGATTAGGTCGGCGAGCGCGACAGGGGTTTGAACCCAGCACCTCCCATCTACCAGCTTTGAAAGCAGAACCTCTCAGCCACTTCTAATGGATCCTAGCCCGTATTTACGGCAAGGTTCGAAGAAAGCCACGGAAAACTCCAAATAGTTAGGTCAGAATTGCCCATTGTAATAAATGCCATAATCGATATTGTCTTACTTTATTTCCTGTTTTTTGAAAATACGAAAATAGTTTGGCACTTTTTCATCTTAAGTACATATGATAGTAACGCAAAGATATTCGGTAATGGTAAACCAAAGGCAGGGTTCTTTTCAGATTTCTATTTTGTATTTCTATATTTTTAAAGGATCTTTTTACATAAGATAAATGAGGTCGATGCCTAATCGTATATCTTTTTACTTTTTCAATTTGGTTTCTGTTTTAATTTATGAGGATACTTTCACTTTCGGAACCAATCTTGAAATTGGAAGTGCCCTCTGAAAAAAAATTTGAAATTCAAAAGAGAAGTTTTTAAAGAACGGTGCTATCGATTTAACATAAGCTTGCGAATGTCGCCGCGTCCCTAGTGTAGGCTCTAGCGTAGATATATATGGAAGCATTTTCGTTCCATAAAATTCATAGTACTTGTCGTCAATATTTAATTGTATTAAATACTTCTTAAGAAATTTTTTCAATACAACCTTAGTATCTTGTTATTAGGTTTTAAAGTATTTTGTACAACCTTCAGGTTATACTTCTTATTTTCAAGTAAACTTCAATTTTCTTATACAGAGGACACAATAAGACAAGATTAGAAAAAAAAAATGTCTTATTCGCCGAGTTTATTTTACGTGTAAAAGTAACTGTTAACATTTTTAAGTACATTTTAATTTTTAAATTACCTTAATGCTGAATACTTCAGGTTTAATACATTACTTTCATATATATTTTTCATACTGAAATGCGCCCCACCAGTGGCTGAGAGGTTCTGCTATCAAAAGCTAGTAAATGGGAGGTGCGAGGTACAAACCCCTGTCGCCCTCGTCGACCTAACCGTTCAGAGTTTTCCGTGGTTTTCTTCGAACCTTACCGTAAATACGGATTAGGATCCTTTAGAAAGACCCCCACGGAGGACACTCCTCCCTAGCGCCTACATTTCTCGTACAGATAATCGGCCGTCATAAAATCAACCCACCTTCAAGTCACCTTACTGATATGCTTTACACGCATTCATCCAGAGCCTTATCAAAGCATAAGCAAACAGTGCAAGGGACCTCGTACCCCTGATTTTAGGAACCTCAAACTCCGCATACATTTTTTATAAATCTAATATTAAAAATCTTTTTTGACTATGTTAGAAATTATAATTGATATTTTGAGAGTGATGCAAACTAAAATATTTTTTGACAATATAGGGATGTGAGAGGGTTCGAATGAGTATATAGTACTGGGCCTCTCTTTAGATTGATCGGCATGTGCATTCATCTCACATTTACTTTCATATAACAACTTTTAACACATACAATATAAATATATCAACAAATGAAAATAATAGAGACAGATAATGAATCTACTAAACTCCCTATTAAACAAAAATAAATAAATAAATAAATAAATTCTACTAGGACGATGCAAAGGTTGGAAGCATTTAAATTTTATTTGATATGTACAGCATATAGAAATAAACCACTATTGTATTCTCCTCCATAATAAAGCCCCACCAGTGGCTGAGAGGTTGTGCTCTCGAAGCTGGTAGACGGGAGGTGCTGGGTTCGATCCCAATCGCGCCCGTCGGCCTAATCGTTCGGAGTTTTCGTGGTTTTCTTCGAACCGTGGATTTATCCATGCGTAAATACGGGTTAGGTTCCCTTAGAAAGACCCCCACGAAGGGCACTCCCCCCGGGCCTATATCCCTAGCGTAGATAATTGGCCGTCAACAATCAACCCAACCCAACCCTCCATAATAAAAGCACTGATTTATTTATTTATTTATTTATTTTTTTTTTTTGTTCATGATGGCGTGCTTTTACGAATTTTTTTCAGGCGATTAAAAGCAAGAATCAGCTCACATTAAAAATATATCAAAATCTAGACAACAGAAAATCATTAGATACATACATCCTTCTTTTATTTTAAATAATTCGAGTTATCATGCACAATTATTTGGACGCCTTTTTCAAAACAATTTTTTTAATGATCTTTATAGGTAAAGTCCTCGCCTTAAGGCAGGGGCGCAAAAATCTAGGCGCCAATGGGCTGATTCCCACCACTAAATTTTATCAGTATTCTTCGTCAAATGTTATTAGTATACTTCGCCTGAATTTTATCAGTATCATAAGAGACGGTAGTCTCTTGAGTGACGCAGCGAAAAACCGAAAACCGTAAGCCCAAAACCGAAGATTCCGTCACTCTCATATATACAGCTAGCAGGACATCAAAGGAAAATCGAAACGCCGACATTTAATATCTCAGTAAATATGAGGCATACCGTTTCGATTTTTTCACATTAGTCTTATATCTATGGCCTAACTCTATCCTGAAATTTATAGATTTCTACATGCAGTAGATTTTGAGATCTGGAAACCAATTTTTAAGCGAAAATGGAAAATGTAATGGTGTAATGGGCACAGAGGTGTTATCTCGAAAATGGATCGAACGATTTTTTTAAAATTAATATATTATATTAATCGCTTTTAGATGAAGAGAGTAAGATTTTGAGCTAACGTAGGAAAACTCTTGTTTTTTATATAATCCAGCTTCAAAATCGGACTCTTTTCTTATGCGTTTTCTGGTAGACTAACATTAAAGATTTTCGGCCTTTTCACCCTTTTTTATTCCTGCGCGGTCAGGATATTCATGGGTATCACGGTTATAGTTAAAGGCGATTTCGCAATCATATCTGGCTGAAGAACTATTTAGATTTTTTTTTTTTTTTAATACGAAAACAGTTTTTAATGCAATTTTTAATATGTAATATATATGTATTAAATTAAATTATTGTTTGTATATTTTTCTTTTTTGTTATAATAAAGAATTTCTTATATCAAAATCTTCATTAAGTCGAAAAATATTTAGATTCCTTGATTAAAATATTGAAATATTTTATAATTATACGTATACAATTTAATTGTTATTTATATTTAATTTGTGATTTTTTAAAGGAAAAAAAAGATTAAGATTTTTTTTAATCAATTAATTTGCGTAACAAGGAATCATTCAAAATGAATCAATCATCAGTTTGTTTTCTTCGTGTGCGATGCGATTCGCTGCTATGAACATTTTTTGAAGTGTTGAAAATCAAATTTCACAAATACTTCTAACTTCTATTAACAAATACTTCTTGAATATATTTTTAATTCCATGTTGTTTATGTACGATAAAAAACACGTTTGTAAGCTTCTGTTTCATAGTATAAGAATCCAAACATTCAGTGAAATGCGTATATTTGATCAGCTATATAAACAAATGAAGAATACAGTACCTTTTTTTTTTTCAATTTCATTTCTTAAATTTGCATTTTAAAAACAGATAATAAAGAAATATGTATTTATCTTCTAATATTTATTTTCCTAAGTCAGAGAAATGCAAAGTTCTACCATTGTTTTTTTTTGTTTTGTTTTTTCTAGTGAAAGTTTATTTTCAAATGTTAAATATAGATTTTACTTAATAAATCACGAAATCAGTCGTCAGTTCTCGGGGCAATGGTAGACGTGGCATTGGAAACCTAAAAATCATGAGAGAGGGTAATATCTTTAAACAAATCTTGTAGCAAAGTATTCAGTAGTATCTTGCACCAAATATAAGAAATTGAGAAAAAAAAAAAAAAGGTACTGTATTCTTCATTTTTGTTTATGTATTGTCAAAGCTATGCATTCTACCGAATGTTTTTATTCTTGAAATAGACTATTTAAACAGAGATAGAAGTTTACCAAACTTTTGTTTCTTTCTTCATACATAAACAACATGGAATTAAAAATATATTTTTGAAATATTTGTTAATTAAGTTAGAAGTATTTGTGAAATTTGTTTTTGAACCCGTTAAAAAATCTTCACAGCGCATGGAAAAATAGAAACGCTATAGAAGGATTTTTTTTTCTTCAGTTACCCTGAAATTAAAACAATATATATATATATATATATATATATATATATATATATATATATATATATATATATTTTTTTTTTGGGTGGGGGGGGGGGGGGGGTTTCAGGAGTGCAAAACGTTCATATTTACTGATTTATTAGTTGTTTGTTTTCTTTTTAAAATTAAAATAATGTTGTTAAATAGCAACATCATGGTGTAGAAAAAAAAAACATTAAAAAAATGTGATGCATCGTTATGTACGAGAGATCAGTTTCAACTGACATTACAAAAATTTATTCACAAACTAAGACAGATAATTAAGAAAAATAGGTTAAATCCTAGAACAAGCGAGACGCTTGGGGTCATCGAATTTAGCGAAGCGATAAATGAGTTTTCTTGTTACCGGTTTATTTCTTACGTTTTTTCCACGCCTTCTGTGCTTGGTTCTAGCATGAGCAGAATGCATGGTTCTGAAAATTGAGCTGGTTTTTGAGGGAATTAGATTTGATTGGTTGGTTGACAGATTAGAATATTCTATAATAGAGTTCTATTGTCTGTGGGTTGGTTTGTTTTGTGTCAGATTTGTTGAATTATGTTTATGAAATGTGTTTTATGTCATAAAGGATAAATCCTGTGAAATATTAAAAAAAAAACGAAGGATGAGAAATAACGGTAAGTGCATTTTTGTTGATTTTATATGATAAGATGTATTTTAAGCACTTTAGAGATTGCTGTAAACCGATTTTTGTGCGAACATTACTGACCGCAGCTTGAATGGATTTCATGCATTCTAGGGAGTGCGGAATATAGCAATTTTTGTGCATCCAGGATTTTTTTTTTCAGTTAATGTACGCGAAGCATACACATATACATATATATATATAAATTATTAACTGCTGTTTGAATGAATTTCATGCATTCTAGAGATTGCTGCACAGGGAGTTTCATACATCCAGGATTTTTTTTTTCTGTTATGTACGCAAAGTGTACATATATATGTTACTAACTGGTGCTTGAATGAGTTTCGTGCTTTTGAAAAATCAGAAATCTCTAGATTCTCCCCAATCGTAACCTGTGTTCTTTGTAGCAGAGAATTCACTACTTACACAGTTTCTATGAAAAATTTTTCACGAAGTAAACATTGATTTTATTCCGTTTTGTGACAATTTACAAAGTTTTAGCAAGGAGGAAAAAAAAGCTAAAAATTATTAAAAATAGAAAAATCTGGAGGAAAAAATTGCTAAATGTTTGTATGTAAAAATTGAAATATCCAGACGAAATATTGCTAAAAGTTTGTAAAAATAGAAAATCGTGAAGAAAAACTTGCTGAAACTTTGTAAATAATTGTAAAACGAAATAAAATTTATGTTAAAATTGTATAATAAAGCTTGCCGTAAGCAGTGTGTAAGTATCTGCTTGCTTAAGCTTAAAAAGCATTCGTTCTGATTGGGTAGAATTTGGAGGTTGCCGATTTTTTGGTTGACGTGCGTAAAAAAAATAGCCAAATCGGATGTTTTGCTTGTTCTAGGATTTTGCCCAATATATTTGATTAATGAATTCATCGATTGATACTTTGGCTTAATTAGGTTTGAATTGGCTTAGTAATTTGAATCTTATCATGATGACGTTTTGATTTTGCATGTCCCTGTATAAAAAACTCCTCAATGATATTTGCAAGATAAATACACTGTCACAATTAGATTCAAATTGGTTCAGCATTTCAACAGTGATGGTAAGGATTAAAAAAAAATTCATATTTTTTGCTTTTGTGTGTACCTTTTAAACAAACTGTAAGAGCTAAATGCTTGATTAGCTAACTCATTGATGATGCGGCTAAGTTTAGGGATTCACCCTCAGTTAGCCATCTTGTTTTTAAATCAAAACATTTTAACTTTTATTATTAAATATAAATCAATCAGTCAGTAAAATTAAATAACATGCTTATAATAAGTAAATATGAATGAAAATTATTTTGGAAATGAGAAACAAAACAAATATGTTTTGAAGTATAGATAAAATGCTTCAGTGATTAATTTGTAATCACTTCAGCATTTTATCTATATTTTAATTATAATTAGTGATCTTCTGTGATTATGTAACATTTCAGCGATGCTGGATTGAATCCCTGAAGCATTTTATCTATTTCGAAAAACCGAAGTCAGAGAAATGCAAGTTTTGTGCATCCAGGATTTTTTTTTTCAGTTAATGTACGCGAAGCGTACTCGCACACATATATATATATATATATATATATATATATTAATTATTAACCGCTGTTTGGATGAATTTCATGCATTCTAGAGATTGCTGCACAGGGAGTTTCATGCATCCAGGATTTTTTTTTCTGTTAATGTACGCAAAGAGTACATATACATGTTACTAACTGGTGCTTGAATGAGTTTCGTGCATTTGAAAAATCAGAATTCTCTAGATTCTCCCCAATCATAACCTGTGTTCTTTGTAGCAGAGAATTCACTACTTACACAGTTTCTATGAAAATTTTTTCACGAAGTAAACATTGATTTTATTCCGTTTTATGACAATTTACAAAGTTTTAGCAAGGAGGGAAAAATAGCTAAAAATTATTAAAAATAGAAAAATCTGGAGGAAAAAATTGCTAAATGCTTGTATGTAAAAATTGAAATATCCAGACGAAATATTGCTAAAAGTTTGTAAAAATAGAAAATCGTGAAGAAAAACTTGCTGAAACTTTGTAAATAATTGTAAAACGAAATAAAATTTATGTTAAAATTGTATAATAAAGCTTGCCGTAAGCAGTGTGTAAGTATCTGCTTGCTTAAGCTTAAAAAGCATTCGTTCTGATTGGGTAGAATTTGGAGGTTGCCGATTTTTTGGTTGACGTGCGTAAAAAAAATAGCCAAATCGGATGTTTTGCTTGTTCTAGGATTTTGCCCAACATATTTGATTAATGAATTCATCGATTGATACTTTGGCATAATTAGGTTTGAATTGGCTTAGTAATTTGAATGTTATCATGATGATGTTTTGATTTTGCGTGTCCCTGTATAAAAAACTCCTCAATGATATTTGCAAGATAAATACACTGTCACAATTAGATTCTAATTGGTTCAGGATTTCAACAGTGATGGTAAGGATTAAAAAAAATTCATATTTTTTGCTTTTGTGTGCACCTTTTAAACAAACTGTAAGAGCTAAATGCTTGATTAGCTAACTCATTGATGATGCGGCTAAGTTTTGGGATTCACCCTCAGTTAGCCATCTTGTTTTTAAATCAAAACATTTTAACTTTTATTATTAAATATAAATCAATCAGTCAGTAAAATTAAAAGTCACAAAATTCGTCAAATGATCTCGGGAGAAAAATAGTGAAATTTGTCTAACAATCGCGGAACAGAATTGCAAAATTCGTCGAATGGCAGTGGAAAAAAAGTGCACAATTTGTTCGTTTATGGAAAAAGTCGTGAAATTCATTAATCGATAGTCGATAAATCACGAAATTCATCAATCGATAGCAGAAAAATCACAAAATTCATTGATAGTGGAAAAATCACAAAATTTATCAACTGGTTTCAGGGGAAAAAAATTTCGAATATCGTCGAATGGCTTCGAGAAGAAAAAAAATCACAATCCGTCAAATAATTTCTTTGAAAAAATCGTGAAATTCGCCAAATGGTTTTGAAATTTGTCGAGCGACAGTGGGGAAAAAATCTTTTTCCATTGAATCATCGCAATTGGAACTATTAAGTTTGACCAGTGGTGGCAGTAAAGTCAGTCGGCAAATTTTCAGTATTACTCGCCGATTGGCGAATGGCAATTTTGTCCTATATTTTTATGCACTTTATCGATGAAATTCATGATTTTTTACACGCCTGATCGATGAAATTCAAGATTTTTACGCACCCAATTGATGACTCTCTTGATTTTTATGCATCCGTTTGACGAAATTAATGATTTTTATATGCCTGATAAACAAAATTCATGATTTTTATGCATGTGTTCAACAAAATTTATGATTTCACTTCTCCCGATCCACAAAATTCATGTTTTTACTGTGCCTGATTGACAAAATTCATGATTTTCAACTGATATGCTTTCCATCGGCCAATTAATGAAATTCACAATTTTTCTTCTCTAGACAATGGCGAAATTCGCAAATTATTATTTTTTTTTTTACCGTTCGTTGAAATTTACAATTTTTTCACAAACATTCGATGGAATTCTTGATTTTTCCAAGACCAGTTGTCGAAATTTGCGATTTTCCATGCCTATCGACAAAATTCATAATTTTGCAGAACCGATAGACAAAATTCATAATGTTTTCCTATGATCTATGGACAATTTGCAAATTTTTCCTGCAGCTGTTCGTTGAAATTCTCGATCTTTCCACGCCATTCGAGGAAATTCGCTGCTCGATCCATGAAATTCACGATTTTAAGTGCCTTATCGACAAAATTCGCAGGTTTTTTCAATTGATTTACAAAATTCAAGGATTTTTTTTTTTTTTTGAGTGATTGACGAAATTTGCAACTCCGGAATTACTGATTTTGGCATCTCTGGTTTCTGTTGACCGATTATTGAAATTTGCGGTTTTTTTTCTAGCGACAAAATGGCGAAATTTGTTATTTTTCCATACCCATTTGACAAAATTCGCATCCAGTCAATGCAATTCATGATTTTATGCGCCTGATCGATGAAATTCATATTTTCCTACGATTTATGGACAAAATTTGCAAATTTTTCTCACGAATTATTAAGGAAATTCGAAATTTTTGGATAGGTTGGCATGTATGGTCTCTGCGGGCCACCAGTTATCCATCACGGGCCACAGGTTGTGCATTCCTAATCATGATGCAGTTTGGCTCATTCGACTCGACATCGATAGAACTTACTGATTTTAGTTTCACCACCAGGGGCAGTTATGTTCATATAGAACAGAGAGCGCCCCTGGCAGTGGAAGGGGAAATTAATGGATTTTGGAGCTAACTCAAGTTCTATGGGTCCCATCACAACATGGTTTGATTCATTCAACTTGTTTCAAGTTTGACCACCAGGGGGCGCATTCCCATCTTAGGTTCTATGGCCCCGATCATGACAAGGTATGGCTCACTCAACTCGAAATCGATAGCCTCAAAAATTTCAGCTGTTTGTATAGAACAGAGTGCGCCCCCTGGTGGTGGAACATGGAACTAACAGATTTTGCAGCTAACTTGAGTTCTATGGGTCCCATCACAATGCAGTTTGATTCATTTGGCTCGACATCGATAGGATACATCGATTTTAGTTCCAAGTTTCACCACCAGGGGCGGTATCCTATCTCGTGTTCTATGGGCCCGATTACGGTGAGGTATGGCTCATTCGATTCGAAATCGACAGCCTGAAAGATTTCAGCTATGTTTGTATAGAACAGAGTGCGTCCCCTGGTGGTGGAAGATGGAACTAATGGATTTTGCAGCTAACTCGAGTTCTATGGGTCCCATCACAATGCAGTTTGATTTATTAAACTGGACATCGACAGGATATATAGATTTTAGTTACAAGTTTCACCACCAGGGGGCGCTTTCCTATCTCGGGTCATATGCGCCCCATCACGACGCGGTATGGCTCATTCGACTCGAAATCGACAGCCTCAAAGATTTCAGCCATGTTTGTATGGAACAGAGTGCGCTCCCTGGTGGTGGAATATGGAACTAACGGATTTTGCATCTAACTCGAGTTCTATGGGTCCCATCACAATGCAGTTTGATTCGTTCGACTCGACATCGGCAGGATATATCGATTTTAGTTAAAAGTTTCACCACCAGAGTGTGCTTTCCTATCTTGTGTTCTATGTGCCCCATCACGACGAGGTATGGCTCATTCGACTCGAAATCGACAGCCTCAAAGATTTCAGCTATGTTTGTATGGAACAGAGTCCGCCCCCTGGTGGTGGAAGATGGAACTAACGGATTTTGCAGCTATCTCGAGTTCTATGGGTCCCATCACAATGCAGTGTGATTCATTCGACTCGACATCGACAGGATATATCGATTTTAGTTCCAAGTTTCACCACCAGGTGGCACTTTCCTATCGGGTTCTATGGGACCGATCACGACGACGTATGGCTCATTTGACTCGGAATCGACGGCCCGAAAATTTTCAGCTATGTTTGTATAGAAAATGTTGCGTCCTTTGGCGGAGGAAGATGGAACAAACGGGTTTTGCCATGCATTTTCATCCTTCTAATTGTGTTACTCTCTCGCTGTATAATTTAAAAGTTGAGTCTTGGATTCCTCTCCCTGGGCCACCACCCTCATATTTTATTGGGGTCCAAGTGGTCTTTTTTAGCATTTCTTTAAAATTTTATTTTAATGATTAATTTATACCCTATGCTTAATTTCGACTAATTGGCATTCTCATCAATAACCTTAAAAAAGTAATGATATCAGTACAAAAACCCTTAACGGGTTAAAAGTTGTGACGCAGCACTTTCTTTTGGCTTTATGAATTTTAAATATGGGTCTTAAAAGCAATGATATCAAATTTAAGTGACGCTATGTTAATAATTATTTTTTTAAATCATAATTTTCTTTTTAGTTTTATTTATATTCACAGGTGCAATTATTATCTTAATATGAAAAAATATATAAAATTTATTCGCTGATGCTTTTTCATTCACATCTCTCATGAATTCAAAATATGGGTTTTAAAAGAAATGATATCAAAATTTGAGTGACACCTTGGCGTTAATTTAATAGGACTCTTTTAAAATTCAATTTAAATTATTTTTGGTTTGTCTTCTAAAGTATATTTACACATACAAACAATACTTTTAATTTTTCAATACACTTTTAAATATATTACTTTCACTGAGCCTATATTATGTATTGAAATGTATTTATTTCAATAAATTGATTTATCTTCTGTGCCACGCTATCCAAAATCATAAGTAAAATTTATGTAAATGATTATTTTGCGTCATAGTATCCAAACAAAGGGAAATGTATTCAAGTGGATAATATGACGCAAAATAATCATTTACATAAATTTTACTTATGATTTTGGATAGCGTGGCACAGAAGATAAATCAATTTATTGAAATAAATACATTTCAATACATAATATAGGCTCAGTGAAAGTAATATATTTAAAAGTGTATTGAAAAATTAAAAGTATTGTTTGTATGTGTAAATATACTTTAGAAGACAAACCAAAAATAATTTAAATTGAATTTTAAAAGAGTCCTATTAAATTAACGCCAAGGTGTCACTCAAATTTTGATATCATTTCTTTTAAAACCCATATTTTGAATTCATGAGAGATGTGAATGAAAAAGCATCAGCGAATAAATTTTATATATTTTTTCATATTAAGATAATAATTGCACCTGTGAATATAAATAAAACTAAAAAGAAAATTATGATTTAAAAAAATAATTATTAACATAGCGTCACTTAAATTTGATATCATTGCTTTTAAGACCCATATTTAAAATTCATAAAGCCAAAAGAAAGTGCTGCGTCACAACTTTTAACCCGTTAAGGGTTTTTGTACTGATTCTTATTACGAGAAGAATACTAAAACTTTAGTGGTGGGAATCGGTCCATTGGCGCCTAGATTTTTGCACCCCCGCCTTAAGGGGTCTCATGCCTTTTAAAGATTCATAATGTATGTGAAAAGTGTGATTTCTTCGACTATTGATAGGTGTTTCAACTCTTATTGAAATTAAATATAAATTTACAAAGTAACTCAATGCCGGCTTTTATTCATGGAAAATTATAAAATAATACTTAATAGATTAAAGTAAAAAATATTAAAAATTAAAGATTGAAAAAAAAAATACTTAAGAAGAGATAAAAAATAATGAATTTATTCTATTGATAAATCATCAATATAAAACACACGGAAAATTTTAGCCCTATCCATTGAATAGATTTTTTTTTTTTTTATCTTATAGATTGCCATGAAAATGACACTTTTCAGAAATGAATTGTGAAATTAGAATTATCTTCCTTATCTCTCAAGTGGAAGCATTTTATTTTGGTTATATTTCTGCTTTCTATTTCTGCTTTTTCAATGTTTTTTTTTTCTTTTTTTCTTTTTTTCCTTATTTGTTCAGAGTCCATTACAGAATTAAAATCAGTTTTCTGTTGTCGTTGTTCTTTTGATTTTAAATACAGTGGAACTTCCATTTAACGAAGTCTCATCGTTACACTTAAAAACTTCGTTATGAAGGAAATTCGTTAAATAGAAATTAACTTAAATTCATGAAATTTTTTCTTGAGATATGACAAACAGGTATTGGATTCAGAAGCATTTGATTCAGTTTTAATTATGAAGCCGTCTTTTACAAAACAGTTGTGTACGGTCGATGAAATCACGTCACATTCACATGCTTTGGCCCAAGCTTTCATCAGCTCTGATACACAGAATCTCAAACTAATGTTTTCACTACATCGGCTTTTTTCTGTCTTTTTCGATAATGTACTTCAAGATTTTTTATTATTCCTTAGACTAATGATTGAAGCTTAGCTGTATTGGCAGGAACAAAAATAACTTTGATGTTCTTCGATTTGTATTTTGAAGCACGTTCTTTTGGATATACAAAGCAATTGTCTATCAGCAATGGAAGGTCAGAATGGTATGTGTCTGACTCTAATAGATATTTTTTGTTTCAATGCATCTGACGCAATTGCGACACATCATCTTCTATATCATTGAAGGTAAAAAGGGGATTTTGACTTCCCCCAACTGTCAGCGCTGGAGTCTCGGAGTGGGAGAATAGTGGTAACAAGTGTTTTTCTTAGTGTGAAAAAAAAAATTGTTTTATTTAGCACCAAGCAGAATGGAAATTATTTAAATGTGTTCAATTTCATACAATCGAATCCGCTGAAATAAATTTGCATATCCTTCGAACAGCAATCGCTTAATTTGAATTCTGTACACGTACAAAAGTGGAATAAACTTCGTTATATAGAATATATTTTTCGTAATGTGGAGATTAATTTACATTCTAATGGTGTTCAAAGTCAAAGTTCTGCAGAAAATTTCGTTAAGTAGAAAATTTCGTTAAATAGGGACTTCGTTAAAGGGAAGTTCCACTGTATTTTAAATGCAAGACACCCTTTATTAAACATTGTCTAAACGGAAATTTTCCGTAGATTAGTATTGAGACATAGATTCATCCAGATGCCATGATTTACTCATCAAAATTACTAATTACCGTGAGTGCTACTACATTTGCCCTTATTTTAGTCCATTGCAATATATGCATAACGCAGAGACTTAGAAGCTCAAAAACTGGCATTTCTTAATGAAAGAAACATTTCCCACCAGTAACCGAGAGATTGTGCTTTCAAAACTGGCAGACGTGATGTCTTTGGTTCAAACCCACTCGCGCCTATTGATCTAATCGTTCGGAGTTTTTCGTGATTTTCTTCGAACCTTGAATTTTCCTTGCGTAAATACGGGTTGGGTTCCTTTACAAAGACCTCTACGAAGGGCACTCCCTTCTCGTGTCCATATCCCTTGTGCAGGTAATCGGCGTGACTTCCTTTTTCCCCAAAAAATTTCAACCCGAAAAAAGAGAGGGGACTTTAGGGATCTTTTACAAATCAAAATACGGATCCGAGATAAGGAGTGTCACACCCATTCATGCGTGCGTGCATAACCCTCTTCGCGGGTTCAGGGGTCAAAAAGGTTACAGAAGCGGTCTGGTAGCAATTAAGGTTATAGTCCCTTTTTGACCATTGTCCAAAAAATGAGTATAGAAACAAATAACTTCAGCGATCAAAAATGTGTTTATTTTACTTTTGTTTGTCGCAAAATATACCTAACATCCAAAGAAATGTATTGTTTCAAATAAAGATATGAATGGATGTTAATAAAGCTGGGAATAAGTAAGCTGTGTGTGCGTGCGTGGTCAATTAATAGCGATATCTCATTTTACAACAAATACTGTAAATATAAATATTGTAGAAAATAAAATAGGAAAAGGTTTCCGAATTAGTAATCTTCTTAAATTTATTAATATTTGTGGAAATTTGCAGAAAATATCTCAATAATTTTCTCTGTATAGTAAAAAAAAAAAAAAGCAGCTGATGCTGATGCCGCCTTAATTAAATATTTTGTGATTGGAGGTGGCTTATATTAAGAAAACTATTGCATATACAGGTTTAGTAGTTTGCTAAAAGAAAATTGGTAGTTTTATAGAAATAAAAATGTTGAAGCAGCTATTTTTTAAATCGAAGAATTCTTTTAAGCGCAATGTTGAAGTCGATCAAAATAATTCCTGTAAAAAAGAGATGCGTTAACTTGCCCCCCCCCCCCCCCCCCCCACTTTCGAAAATTTAAATTTCAAAGATAGCAGGCATTAGCTCTCAATTAGCTCTAATTTGCTCTCTAATATTAGAATTTGCTCTGGTTATGGTACCGCGATATCCCAATTAGAATGGTAGGGGGGCTAAGTTAACGCCCCCCCCCACTTTCGAATATCGAAATTTCAAATATGCCAAAATTTAGCTCTAATTTGCTCTCTAATATTAGAATTTGCTCTGCTTCTGATGTCGAGATATTTCAGTTACAAGAAGGGGCCGAGCGTTAATTTAGCTCCCCCCCACCCCCTTCACTTTCGAATATCGCAATAAGTAAAATCACCGTTTTTAAAAAATTAACTTTAAACATCAACTTTCCACTTGATCATTTAAAAAGAGTTCATATTCATTTGCACACAACTTCTCTATGAAAACGAATTTTTGCAGGGGTGTTCTTAAGTTTCGTAAGTTGTACTTTTAGCATTCCTAGCAATTACATTCATGATAGAAATCTAGGCATTCATGCATTCAACCTCTTTTTTTGGAGCCCAAACCCAATTACTCTAAATGCGAACCCGAGTCCAACAGTAGGCAGCAGAAAATCATTAATAAAATTTTAAAATTGTTACAGATTTATTTTTTTATTTAAATATATATATATATATATATATATATATATATACATTAAAATAAATATTAATCCTAAATACGCTTTCACGTTTCGTGATTTTTCATATTCCTGAAAATCTGTTTAAAATAACAAATTTGTTATTTATACCCAACTACTGGCAGAAATTAAAATTCTTATATTATTCTTTTTAATATAATTGTACAACTATGGCAAAAAGGCGTGAATTATGTTTCCCAGTAATTTTGGAAAAGGATTTCAAACAGAAAGAGACGATAGACAAAGGATATCTCACGTCTTTTTTATGTTATTAACACTGACCATGATAGGCTTCAAAATCAGATAGAATATTTCCCCTTTTGTCCCATCAATAACAACTCAATTCCATTTCAAACAAATTTTTAAATGAATTTAAAACACCTTAAGAAACTTAGAGTACATTCTTGTCTCTCTAATAGCAAGTTTTTTTGTCACTCATTTCAATTTGTGATAAAATAAAATAAAATATTTTATCTTGAACTCACCCGAGCCCGAAAACTGGCATAAAATTTATAGACCTAACCCGTTTCGTGCCCAAACTCGGATTCCAACTGATCCCGCTTCATATCTAATGCATGCTTTATAAAAGGAAAAAAAAAAGTACAAATTTTCAACGTTCTGTAAAATGGTAAATCGATCATTTATTCATACATATGTGTAGATGTTTGAAGATTTTGCTCAACAACACAAAATTTTCTGACACATTCATGCACATTAGTCCGTTTTAAATATAAATATTACTAAAACATTTGAAATCGAATAGCATTTTTCATTTTTTGACAAATGCATGGATTAAATATTGAGTCATAAACGATTTTGTCTCATGACGATGCATTTTGGACTGTCGCATGCCTAAAATCTATTCAAAAATCCAACTTTGATATACATAAAATAAGTTTTTAGCATTCAGTCAATTGATAAATCCATATGTGTTTGTGATTAACTTTTTTTTTAAATTCATAAACTTAGCATAAATCTAAAATTATAATTTCTTTAAATTTAAGATTTTACTAAGTTAATATTATCATTTTTGCGAATTTTTGCTTTTTTCCTTTATTCTTAAGAAGGTGTTTTTAAAATTTCATAACTGCTTATTATTTCTATTTACTATTATTAAAAGGGAAAATTTATGCCTAGGAATTTAATATTTTGAAATAGCTTTGTCTTTGATTATTAATCTTTACATATCTTTATGTCATTAGCAAGGGCTTCACAGAATGTTTTGCGGAAATATGGAAGTTAGGTACATTATTTATCAAATATTGTCAATGTAAAAAAAAATTCAAAATAAATACATTTATTTTATTTAACATTTTCTTAATTCCTTTTTTTTTTCTAATTTTTGGAAAAATAACTTTTACGTTTACAAAATTTAAAGTAGTGACAAAAATTAAATTTTACCAAAGTTTAACGAACATATCATTTACTGAAATCAAGTTAATTGCAGTTGGCCATTTTACAAGTTGAAATGGCTTATCAAAAATATTTTTAAGGGAACAAAAAAACATTTATAAACGTTTATGCCATTATCGGTTAACAGAATAAATAGAAGGTAAAAAAACAATAATTCTCGTAATTATTAAAAAATAATTTTATTTTCAAACCATAACCATCTTCTGTTATGACGTCACATTTTTATAACAATCAGTATAAAACATTTTATGTTGAAAAAAAAAACATTCTGTAATACTCTCACTAACTACATTTTTTTTTATTGTATCAAAAAATATATACATTTAATGATTAAATATTCTAAAAGTAATGATATGTATGTAAAACATTTCTAAATATCATGACTAACTTTTTAGTTCTCTTCTTCATTAAAACCCTCTTCAATTATGAATCAAATTGATTTATGATTATTTTAATTCTGAATTGGAAGTGGCAATAATGCTAATAATTTTATTTTTAAACTAAAGTTTATCAATAGCAAAATCTTCAAACATACACACACATGCATGAATAAATGACTGATTTACCATTTTACAAAACGTTGAAAATTTGTGCGTAATTTTTTTTTTCTTTTATTAACCATGCATTAGATATGAAAAGGGATCAGTTCGAATCAGAGTTTGAGCGCGAAACTAGTTAGGTCTGTAAATTTTATGCCAGTCCACAGGCTCGGGCGGATTCAAGATAAAAAAATTTAATTTATTTTATCACAAATTGATAAGAGCGAAAAAAAAACTTGCTATTTGAGAAACAAGAATGTACTCTAAGTTTCTTAAAGTGTTTTAAATAAATTTAAAAATTTGTTTGAAATGGAATTGAGTTGTTATTGATGGGACAAAAGGAGAAATATTCTACCTGATTTTGAAGCCTGTGCATGGTCAGTGTTAATAACATAAAAAAGACGTGGGATATCCTTTGTCTATCGTTTCTTTCTGTTTGAAGCCCTTTTCCAAAATAATTGAGAAACATAATTCACGCCTTTTTGCCATAGTTGTACAATTATATTAAAAAAAATAATATAAGAATTTTGATTTCTGCCAATGGTTTGGTATAAATAACAAATTTGTTATTTTAAACCGATTTTCAGGGACATGAAAAATCACGAAACGTGAAAGCGTATTTAGGATTAATATATATTTCTATGTAACGAGATATATTTAAATAACAAAATAAATCTTTAAACAATTTTAAAATCTTATTAATGATTTTCTGCTGCCTACTGTCGGACTCGGGTTCGCATTTAGAGTCACTGGGTTTGGGCTCCAAAAAAAGAGGTTGAATGCATGAATGCCTAGATTTCTATCATGATTGTATTTGCTAGGAATGCTAAAAGTACTTACGAAATTAAAAAAAAACCATGCAAAAATTCGTTTTCGTAGACAAGTTGTGTGCAAATGAATATGAACTCTTTTTAAATGATCAAATGGAAATTTGATTTTTAAAGTTAATTTTATAAAAACGGTGATTTTGTTCATTGCAATATTCGAAAGTGGAAGGGGGGGGGGGCTCCCCTCGGCCTCCTTAACGCTCGGCCTCTTCTTGTAACTGAAATATCTCGATACCAGAAGCAGAGCAAATTCTAATATTCGAGAGCAAATTAGAGCTAATTGAGAGCTAAATTTTGGCGTATTTGAAATTTCGATATTCGGAAGTGGGGGGGCTAGCGTTAACTTAGTCCTTCTCCCCCCCCCCCCCCCCACAACATTCTAATTGGAATATCGCGGTACATAACCAGAGCAAATTTTAATATTAGAGAGCAAATTAGAGCTAATTGAGAGCTAATTCCTGGTAACTTTGAAATTTAAATTTTCGAAAGTGGGGGGGGGGGGGGGGGGTCAAATTAACGTATCTGTAAAAAAGTTTTATAGAATCAGAAACTATGCATAGATATTTAACCATCTTTCATAGGCACATACTTGATTATTTTTTAGTAATAAATAATCGTTGTATATCGCAAATTTGTTATTTTTTAGCGAATTTATAAAGCGCACTACCATTGTGACTGACACAAAGCTGAACTGTGGCAAAAATCAGACCTTGTAATAATCCTACAAAGAAAATAAGAAAGAAATAAAGAAAATCCCTGGGAAGATACTTTTCACAGAATTTTCTAGTTGTTTTTGCCTTAATACCATTTTATTGGTCAGTGGACATGAAACATCAAATAATACTAAACCTTGCTCAGAAAAGCAATAAAACGATAAATTTTACTCCAACAAGTTCACCGACAGCTCTCGCCGCAGGCTTCTTTCGCGTACCTTCTAAACCGCTCTTTCTAAACCCCTTCCATATCAATAAACCTGTGAGGGTGGGGTTCGTATTTGTCCATTTCAGACCTGGAAGATGACAGTATGAGAGTCCTACACAACCCCCTGTATTTCACTGTCTTAATTGCTTTCCACTGGTAAGGAATTTGACTAGAATGGAACAAACCGGTAATCGGCCGTCATAATTACGTACCCCTCCCTATCCATAATGCAAGAAGATTTTCCTCAATTCGAACCCACAAGATCCGGATACACTAAGGCTAGTAAAGATGCTTTTTTAAATTAATATAAACTTTAAACTAAAAAAAATGTATTAAAACTTGGGAAAATGTGCAAACGTTTTTTCGCAAATTAAGTAATAAAAGGAAAACAAAGGGCAACGTTAATATGTTTTATTAGTGGTACAGGCACAGAAGTTTCCTCATCAGGTCAGGTCAGGGTGCAAAGTAAACGCTCGGCAACGCCTGGACGAATCTCTTTTGTTGCTAGTTTATAAATTTAAATCATATGTGAGGTCATCTATTGCATGTCGTAACTATTTATGAAAATATCTATTTTGAGAATTAGAAGCATCATATTTTGTAGTTTCTTTCAATAGCTTTAATACCATTAACGATAATTAGCATTTATCGTTAAAATTCTCACACGTTTAAAACGTTTTTCAAATGAGTCACGGTGAACACAGTTAATTGAAATATGATAATGCATCTTTTTTTTTTTTTTTTTTTTTTTAGTTTATGTCTGCATTTATTCCTACAATGTTAAAAATCGAGGTAAAATGCAGCGTTTCTTTCAATAACTATTGCAAAATTTATCTTGTCATGAGTTTTGTGTGTGAAACCTTTCTCAACTAATTCATAAAGAACAAAGATAATTTAATTATGTGCACATTTTTTTTTTATTATTAACTTATATTTGTACATATTTCTAAAATGTTTAAAATCGTTATTAAAATGTAGTTTCTGTCAATATCTGTTGATAAATTTATTATTATTATTATTAATTTTTTATTTTAATATCATGAGTGTTACAATGTTTAATATCATGAGTGTTATATCATAATTTCTCAAATTATTCGGAATTAACAAAAATAATATATATATATATATATATTTCTCATTAACTTTATTATTAATTTATTATTAACATTATTAGGTAAATAGGTGCATTAGTGATTAAATAAATTAAAGTTTTAACGAAATAATATATCATTAAGTATTGCATATTTAATATCATAAAAAACATTAAAATAGACATTAAAATTTAACAAGGCATATTTTATTAAACCTATATACCTCTAATTTAAAAAAATAAAATATACATAATATATACATTCTATTGCATGTTATTAAAGGTTTGGGATTTTTTAAAAATGTACATATAATACATTTTAATATATGTATATATTAAATCTCAAAGTTGTCTTGAAACTAAATGATAAAAACTTACAAAATAGTAATAATAAAAAAAAATTACTTAATTTTATATAGTAGTGCTGCCATCTGTGAGAAATGCCATGAACGATATTGTCTTATATAATTTCCCAATGTTTGGTTCCCTTGAGTTAGGTTCCCTTAGAAAGACACCCACTGAGGGCACACACCCCTAGGGCCTATATCCCTCGTGTAGATAATCGGCTGTCATAAATCACCAACCAACCACCTTTCTTCCTGGCTTCCGCAAGTGTATCGGTATATAGCGACGCGTTCCGCGAATTCTGCGGAGCGGAATTTTTCTCAGGCAATTAAAAGCAAGATTCAGCAACCCTGTCTCATATTAAAAATATATCAAAATCTAGACAACTGAAAATCATTATGTATATGGCCTTCATTTACTTTCAAGAATTATTTGGAAGCCAGTTTCAAAGCAAATCCATTAAAATAGACCATAAAATTTAAAAATAAGGCATATTTTATGAAACCAATATATCTCTGATAAACGATATGATAATCTTATTTTATGTTTATGATTTTTGAAAAAAAAAAAAAAAAAAAAAAAAAAATTATGTTAAATCTCAAAGATTTAACATTTACAAAAATCTTAACATATTTCCCTTTGATATATTTGCATTTAAATAGATAAAATTACATCTATAAACTTAATTTATAAAGTGGTCCTGCCATCTGTGAGACATACTGGGAACAATTTTGTCTTTGAACAATTTTATTTTATCATGATGGCGTGCTTTTATCATAAATGACACGACTTGTTTCCAGCGTATGTACAGCATATAGAAACGAACCACTAATATATTCTTCTCCATAATACGAGTAATGAGTTTTTTTTTCTTGATAGCGTGCTTTTACGACTTTTTTTTCAGGCGATTAAAAGCAAGAATCACCAACCATGTCTCTCATTAAAAATACATCAAAATCTAGACAACTGAAAATCATTATATATATGTCCTTCATTTACTTTCAAGAATTATTTGGACGATTTTTTCGTAGAAAATTATAAAATAATACTTAATATATTAAAATAAAAAAAGATATAAAATAAGAGATTAAGGAAGAGATAAAAATAAAACTTTAAAAGATTAAAATTAAACATACGTAAAATAGTTAATATAAGAGAATTTTCAAAGAAAGATAATTTTTTATCCCGATGTGTACAATAACTAAACTCAGAATGTCGGCAATCACATAAAATGTGTATTAAAATCTTCTCAAAATTATATTTTAAAAAATACATAAATAATATAGAAATTCTTTCGAAAGACTATTTAAAAAAACTCATACAATTTTACAAAATACATTGAAATTAATTAATCTTTTAAAAAATATTTTTAATTATCTCAATAAAATTAATTATTCTGTTGATAAAGGAATTGTATAAACACACGGAAAATTTGAACCCTATTCATTGAATAGATTTTTTTCTCTTACAGATTGCCATGAAAATTGTGCTTTTCAAAAAAGAATTGTACAATTAGAATCATCTTCTTTATCTCTCAAGTGGTGTCATATTATTTTGTATATTATTTCTGGTTTCTATTGCTGCTTTTACAATGTAGTCTTTCAGAATTCAGTACATAATTAAAATCAGTGTTTTTTGTTGTTAATTTTGTAGTTGTTTGTTTTAAAATATTCTATAGGCGTGGGACATTTTATCAACCGTTGCCTGAACGGAAATTTGGCACACTTCACTAATGAGATGTAAATTCAGCCAGATACCATGAATTACCCATGAAAATTTCTAATTACCGTGAATGCTACTGCATTTACTCTAAATTTAGACTAAACAGCGCAATATATACAAAACGCATAGACTTATATACACAAAACAGGCAATCCATAGTGCAAGTCGATATTCCGGGATTTGAACCCACAACCTCCGGATACATTATAGCTATTAAAGATGTTTATTTGACTTAATATAATCTTTATATTAAAAAATATAAATAAAAATAAACGTTGGAAACTGGGTTAACATTTTTCCAAAACACAGGACAGCGCCAGCGGTAGCCATTATCCAGTCCAGTCGTCATAAGGTCAGTCATATTAACCCCGCAATATGACCAACATATAAATGTTTAATTTTACTTACCCATCATACGTAGTATAGGGTAAGTCTTGTAATCGTTTTGACAATCGAAAATTTTTTTTTGACGGATTTACACGTTTCAGACACTGGAGATTCCGAAAAACATATTTTTAGAAAAAAAAAAAATTGCCGTCCGTCTGTGTGTGTGTCTGTGTGTCTGTAAATGCTCTATCTCCCGAAAAAATTGAGATAGAGACTTGCAATTTGGTATGTACTTAGTATGTAATAATGGAAAGAAGCCTATTTCATTTCAATAACCTCGATTAACCGGAACAATTTTTTTCGAACTCTCGAAATATTCGTTCTGATGAAAGGTATATAAAAATTTTCGAAATTGTTTATTTTAAGAAATGAATATAAAAGACAATACAAAAACATAAATTTTGAATAAAGCATGAAGTCGATCGGATAATTAGTTGCCGAGATATTTGGAATCCTATTTTCCACACTCTTCGATTTTTCATGACCCTGTATTTCATCCAAATTTCACTTCAAAGATATATTTTAATTGGAAATTTGACGCTTAATCAGATGCAATAAACCGCTAGTTAACAGGATTATTATTTTTGGAGTTATAAGGAAAAACCTCTTTCAAGCAATTCAGTAATCGAGCCTTTAAAGTTTGTGACGTCATCAAGCCACGATTTTATTTTTTGAATTGCAATGCATTTTATAAGTAGTTTACACATTTTTATTTTAATATTTTACATTATGCATATCCATGATGGGTAAGTATTACGGTGGCCCCCAACGACTAGTTTTAGTTTGCGATGTAACCGCTCGGCTTAGCCTGTGCCGCTCATTTTCTTCTAAGTTTTATTTATAAATTTACATCATATGTGCTGCCATCTATTAGATGTTCTTACTATTAATTTCAATCTAGACAACAGAAAATCATTCTATATATATATATATTATATATATATACATCCTTCTTTTATTTTAAAGATTTCAAGTTATCATGCACAATTATTCGGATGCCATTTTCAAAACAATTTTTTAAAATAATCTTTATAGGTCCTTGCTTTTTAAGGATTCATAATGCATGCGAAAAGTGTGATTTCTTCGTCTATTGATAGGTGTTTCAACTCTTATTGAAATTAAATAGAAATTTGCAAAGTATTCAATGCCGGTTTTTATTCGTGGAAAATTATAAAGTAATACTTAATAGATTAAAGTAAAAAAAGATTAAAAATTAAAGATTGAAAAAAGAAATATAAGAAGAGATAAAATTTTTTTTTTTATTAAAAACAGTTAAACTATTAAAAGATTAAAATAAAACATACATAACATAATTATCTTAGAGAAATTTCACAGAAAGTTTTAAATATTCTATCACGATATCTACGATAACTTAATTCAGAATGTAAGTAATAACATAGTATTTGTATTAAAATTATCTCAAGTTTGTGTTCTAAAAAATAAATTAATAATATAGAAATCCTTTTGAAAAACTATTTAAAAAACTCATACTAATTTAAAAAATAGATAGAAATTATAATTAATTAATCATTAAAAAAGATCTAAATATTTAATTATTTCAATGATATTAATTTATTCTATTGGGTTGGGTTGATTATTGACGGCCAATTATCGACACTAGGGATATAGGCCCAGGGGGAGTGCCCTTCGTGGGGGTCTTTCTAAGGGAACCTAATCCGTATTTACGCATGGAGAAAATCCACGGCTCGAAAGAAAACCACGAAAACTCCGAGCGATTAGGCCGACGGGCGCGATTGGGATCGAACCCAGCACCTCCCGTCTACCAGCTTCGAGAGCACAACCTCTCAGCCACTGGTGGGGCTTATTCTATTGGTAAATCTCCAATATAAACACACAGAAAAATTTTAGTTCTATCCATTGAATAGATTTTTTTAATCTTTTTTTTATCTTATAGATTGCCATGAAAATGACACTTGTCAGAAAAAGAATTGTGAAACTAGAATTATCTTCCTTACCTCTCAAGTGGAAGCATTTTATTTTGGTTATATTTCTGGTTTCTATTCCTGCTTTTTCAGTGTTTTTTTTTTTTTTTTTTTTTTTTTTTCTTTAATCTGTTTAGAATCTATTACAGAATTAAAATCAGTTTTCTGCTGTCGTTGTTGTTTTGATTTTAAATAGTTTAAAGGACCAGGACCGTGCGAAGAGGAAACTGCGCCCGGGGCAAAGTTTCAATTTGGCGCCCCCCCCCCTCCCCTTCTTTTTGTGACAGGTAACACAAAACTGTTAAAGTACAGAAACAGAAATAAATTCTATTGAATAAACATTTCGCGTTTATGTTGGAACTTTAAAAGGTTTAATTTTAATTGAGAAATTGCAAACAACTAAATAACATAAGAGAAAATTGCACTTATTTGTTCGAGAGATCATGATATTTTGAAATAGATTATTTTTTTTTCTGTTTTCACTAATATATTGTAAATTTTATTGTTTAAACTTACATGTAAATTATACTTTAGTAAATGGGACTTTTCCAAATTATTTGTTTTTTTCAGATTGCAGTGGCAAAATTCTTTCGTTTCTTTATTAAGTGTTACAGTTTGGCGAATAACTTGGTGATAGGTTTTTTTTTTTTTTTTTTTTTTTTTTTTTTTATGGATGTGGTCGACGGGATAATGGAGAAGTACCCAGAATTTTTTAAAAGGTGATTTACTATATCATTTTATACAGACATTTGACGGCTTTCCATCAAAAAGTTTTGATTGTTAGTTTCGAACATGACACCCTTTATTAAACGTTGTCTAAACGGAAATTTTCCGTAGATTAGCATTGAGACGTAAATTCAGCCAGACGCCATTATTTACTCATCAAAATTACTAATTACCGTGAGTGCTACTGCATTTACCCTTATTTTAGACTGCTGCAACATATGCATAACGCAGAGACTTAGAAGCTCAAAAACTGGTATTTCTTAATGAAAGAAGCCCCACCAGTAGCCGAGAAGTTCTGGCCTCAAAGCTGGTAGACGGGATGTGTTTGATTCCAACTCAATCGCGCCCGTTGGCCTAATTGTTCGGAGTTTTCGTGATTTACTTCGAGCCTTGAATTTTCCTTGCGTAAATACGGGTTAGGTTCCTTTAGAAAGACCTCTACCAAGGGCACTCCCTTCTCGTGTCCATATCCCTTGTGCAGGTAATCGGCCGTCATAATTACACCCCTATCCCTAATGCAAGACGATTTTCCACGATTCGAACCCACAAGATCCGGATACACTAAGGCTAGTAAAGATGCTTATATAAATTAATATAAACATTAAACTAAAAAAAATATAATAAAACTTAGAAAAATGTGCGAACGTTTTTTTTTTTTTTTTTTTTTTCTCAAATTAAGTAATAAAAGCAAAGCAAAGGACAACGCTAGCGGTACAGGCACAGAAGTTTCAAGTTTCATCATCAGGTCAGGTCAGGGTGCAAAGTAAACGCTCGGCTACGCCTGGGCGAATCTCTTTTGCAGCTAGTTTGCAAATTTAAATCATATGTGAGGTCATCTATTGCATGTCGTAATTATTTATTTCAAATATCTGTTTTGAGAATTAGAGTCATCATATTTTGTAGTTTCTTTCAATAGCTTTAATACATTTATCGTTAAAATTCTCACACGTTTAAAACGTTTTTCAAATGAGTCACAATGTACACAATTAATAGAAGTATGATAATACATCTCTTTTTTTTTTTTTTTTAGTTTATGTTTGCATTTATTCCTAGAATGTTAAAAATCGAGGTAAAATGCAACGTTTCTTTCAATAACTATTGTAAAATTTATCTTGTCATGAGTTTTGTGTTTAAATTCTTTCTCAAGTAATTCATAAAGAACAAAGATAATTTAATTATGTGCACATTTTTTTCATTAGCTCATTTTTGTACATATTTATAAAATGCTTACTATCGTTATTAAAATGTACAGTTTCTGTCAATATCTGTTGATAAATTTGTTATTTTTAGTTTTTTAATGTCATGAGTGTCACACATTTCCCAAATTATTCATAATGAACAAAAATAATATATATATATTTCTCATTAACTTTATTATTAATTTATTATTAACATTATTAGGTAAATAGGTACATTATTAATTAAATAAAATAAAGTTTTATCAAAATAATATATCATTAAGTATTGCATATTTAATTTCATAAAAAACAATAAAATACTCACTAAAATTTAACAAGGCATGTTTTATTAAGCTAATTTACTTCTAATTAAAAAATATATATACATAATATATACATTTTATTATATGTTATTACTGGTTTGTGATTTTTTAAATATATATATATATATATATACATATATGTATATATTAAATTTCAAAGTTTTCTTGAAACTAAAGGATAAAAATTTAAAAATTATAATAATAAAAACAAATACTTAATTTTATATAGTAGTGCTGCCATCTGTAAGAAATGCCATGAACGAGATTGTCTTATATAATTTCCCGATGTTTGAAAATACGAAAATAGTTTGTTATTTTTTCACCAATGCTACTCTCGTAAAGACACTAGCAAGCTAATGTTAAACTAAAGGCAGCATTCTTTTTGAATTTCTGTTTTGGGTTGGGTTGATTATTGACGGCCAATTATCTACACTAGGGATATAGGCCCGGGGGGAGTGCCCTTCGTGGGGGTCTTTCTAAGGGAACCTAATCCGTATTTACGCATGGATAAATCCACGGCTCGAAGAAAACCAGGAAAACTCCGAACGATTAGGCCGACGGGCGCGATTGGGATTGAACCCAGCACCTCCCGTCTACCAGCTTCGAGAGCACAACCTCTCAGCCACTGGTGGGGCGAATTGCTGTTTTGTATTTTAGTATTTTTTAAGGATTTTTTTTTTTTTTTTTTTTTTTTTTTTTTTTACATACAACATCTGAGTTTGATACCTATCCGGGTATCTTTTTACTTTTTCGATTTGTTTGCTGTTTTAATTTATGAGGATACTTTCACTTTCAAAACACGGTCCTAAATTGAAAGTGTCTTCCGGAAAAAAAAAAATATTGAAAATCAAGAGAAAAATTTTAAAAGATTGCTGTTATTGATCTACCATTAGCTTGTATAATAACTGTCATTGCGACACTAGCGTAGGCTCTAGCGTAGCTATATAAAAATGTTTTACCTTCCAAAAAAATCATAGCACTTATCAGAAATGTTTAACTGTTTTAAATAATATTTGATAATATTTTTTCAATACTATCATATTATCTTGGTTTCAAAGTATTGTTTATATCCTAAAATATCCTAAACTTCTTATTTTCAAGTAAACATTAAACAAGCGGGAATTTTGTTATACAGAGGAAATGATAAAACAAATTTATTGGCAAAGTTCATTCACGTGTCAGAGTGACTGTTAACATTATTCAGTTCTTTTTTAATTTTTACCTTAATGCCGAATACATAATTAATACATTACCTTCACACTTACATACATCTTTTCGTTGCTGATGTACTTTATATGCATTCATCCATGTCCTTGTAAAAGCATGGCCCAAGAAGGTCGCGGTCCTCGAACAACTGATTTTAGGAGCATCAAACTTCGCATAAAATTTTCATAAAACTAATATTTAAAATCTTTTTTGTATATGTTACTAATTATAATTAATATTTTGAGAGTGATGCAAGCAAAAATTTGTTGTGGCAATATAGAAAGGTGAGGGAGCCCGAAGAATGAGTATACAGTTTTGGGTCTCTCTTTGGATTGATCGGGTTGATTGTTGACGGCCAATTATCTACACTTGGGATATAGGCCCAGGGGGAGTGCCCTTCGTGGGGGTCTTTCTAAGGGAACCTAACCCGTATTTACGCATGGATAAATCCACGGCTCGAAGAAAACCACGAAAACTCCGAACGATTAGGCCGACGGGCGCGATTGGGATCGAACCCAGCACCTCCCGTCTACCAGCTTCGAGAGCCGAACCTCTCAGCCACTGGTGGGGCTTGGATTGATCGGGACCTGTATTCATCTCATATTTACTTACATACAACGCATACTATACAAATATATCAACACATTTTTCAATAAATGAAAATAATTTTAATTATATTCTAAATTATTAAATATATAAAAAATATAATAAATACAAAAATAAATTATTTTCATTTATTGAAAAATGTGTTAATATATCTGTTTATAATAGAGACAAATAAGGAATCTTCTAAAATCCTTATTTAACTTGGCTCGGAGGTTCTGCTCTCAAAGCTTGTAGACGGGACGTACTGGGTTCAAACCCCTGTGGCACTCGTCGACCTAACCGTTCGGCGTTTTCCGCTGTTTTCTTCGAACCTTGTCGTAAATACGGGTTAGGAACCTCTTAGAAAGACCCCCAAGCAGGGCATTCCCCCTAAGGCCCATATCCCTCCCCTCGTGAAGATAATCGACCGTCATAAATCAACCAACCTTATTTAACTAAAAAAATCTACTAGTTTGATGCAAAGGTTGGAAGCATATAATTTTTATTCCAGATGTGCAGCATATACATGTGAATCACTAATATATTATTCTCCATAATACTGCAATGATTTTAATTTTTTTCATGATGGCGTGCATTTATCATGAATGCACGACTTTGTTTTCTGTGATTGAAAACAAGAATCAGCTATCCAGTCTTACATTAAAAATATACCAAAATCTAGACAAGTGAAATTCTTTATATATATATATATATATATATATATATATATATATATATATATATATATATATTCTTCTTTTAAATTACATAGAAATTTCTAAACTATTCAAAACCAGTTTCCTTTCATAGAAAATTATAAAATAATACTTAATAGATGAAAATAATAAAAAGAATTAAAATAGAAGATTAAAGAAGAGATAAAACATTAAATATAAAAAACAAAACTAAACTATTAAAAGATTAAAATAAAACATATATAAAAAAAAATTAATATATAATAGAATTTTCAAAAAAGGTTTTAAATGCTCTATTCCAATGTGTACGATACATTAATTCAGAATGTACGTAATAAAATACAATATGTATTAAAATGCTCTCAAAATTGTATTCTAAAAAATAAAATAGAAATACATTATATAATACTTTGAAAATCTATTTTAAAAACTCATACATATTTAAAAAATAGATTAAAATCATAATTATTGAATCATTAAAAAATACCTAAATCTTTAATTATTTCAATGATATTAATTCATTCAATTGATGTAGAATCCATATAAACACACGGAAAAATTTAACCTGATCTATTGGACAGATTTTTTTTCCTTTAATCTTAGCGATTACCATGAAAATTACACTTTTCAAAATTGCAAAAAAATATTATTATTATTATTATTATTTTCCTTTTTTCTCAAGTGGAATCATATTATTTTGGTTATTTTTCTGTTTTCTATTGCTACTTTTACAATGCAGTTTTTTTTTAAATTATTATTATTGCTATCTGATGAGTTATTATTGTTATCTGATAATTGTTTTCGTTGTTTGTTTTTAAATATTTTAAACGCATGAGACCCTTTATCAAACGTTGCCTGAACGGAAATTTTGCGTACATTATTAATGATATGTAAATTCATCTAGACGCCATGAAAAATTAATAATTACCTTGAGTGCTTCTGCATTTACGCTAAATTTAGACTAAACACTGTAATAGATACATAACGCATAGGCTTATATGCACAAAAAAGGTATTCCTTACAGTGCAATATCTTCCGGGATTCGAACCCACAACCTTCGGATTCACTAAGGCTAATGAAGATAATTATTTGAATTAATATAAACTATAAAATAAAAAATCTATTAAAAAACCTTGGAAACTGGGCGAACATTTTCCCTCAAATTAAGTAATGAAAAAAACAAAACACAGGACAGCGCTAGCGGTACAGACGCGGATTTTTTTTCGGCGTGTCAGGGTGCGAAGTAAACCGCTCAGCTAAGCCTGTGCCACGCTGAATTGTCTATAAATGGTACTTATAATTTTTATCACATGTGCTGCCATCTATTGCACGTCAATATTATTGATTTCAAATTTTTGTTTTGAGCTTTTATAAAATCATCGTATAATGTAATTTCATTCAACAGCTTTAATGAATTTAGCTTAAAAAGTTGTGATGAATTTAATACACTTTTCAAATGAGTGGCACAAATAATCTAAGTATGAGAATAAAAAAAAAACTTATGTTTGCTTACATTTCTAAAATGTTTAAAATCGAGATAAAATGCAAAGTTTCTTTCAATAACTGTTGATAAATTTATCTTGTCATGAGTTTAGTGTTTAACACAATTCTTATATAATTCATAGGGAACAAAAATAATTTTATTATGAAAACATTTATTATTATTATTATTATTATTATTATTATTATTATTATTAACTTATATTTGTACAGATTTCTAAAATGCTTAAAATCTCGATTAAAATGTACAGTTTATCTTAATAATTGTTGTTAAATTTATTTATTTTTTTAAGTGTTATGAGTTGCACATATTTCTCAAATGATTCATAGTACACAAAAACAATATAAATATGAATATGTACGCGTTTGTAATCAATCGCGTTTATAACGAAAACTTATATTATTAATTTAAATATTAACAATATTAATTAAATAACTACATTATTAATTACATAAATTAATGTTTTATAGAAATAACATATCATTAAGTATTTCTGGTTTAGTTTCGCAAAAACCATTAAAATAGACACGAAAAATTATCAAGGCATATTTTATTAAACCAATAACATACATTATGTTGCTTCTTATTAAACGTTTATGGTTTTTGAAATATATATACATATAGGCTTTTTCTTTTCCAAGATTTCGTTAAACTGAAAAAAAAAAATAATAATAATAATAATAACTTTTACATAGATAAAATTACATTTATAAACTAATTTTATAATGTAGTGCTGCCATCTATGAGAAATACATTTACGATTTTCTCTTACTTAATTTCCTATCGTCAGAAAATGTGAAAATAGTTTATCACTTTCTCTTCTTAAGAACCTATGCTAGTTATACAAAGACAGTCACAAGCTAATGTTAAACCAAAGGCAGCATTCTTTTCAAGTTTCTCTTTTGTATTTCGATATTTTTAAAAGACTTTTTTTACATAGGATATCTGATGTCGATATCTAACAGTTTATCTTTTTACTTTTTCTATTTTAGATACTGTTTTAATTTATGAGGATCCTTTCACTTTCAAAAGTGTCCTTATATTGAAATTGTCCTCTAAAAACAATACTGAAATTCAAAAGAAATTTTTTAAATGATCTTTTAAATGCTATTGGTTTAACATTAGCTTGCGAGTTTCGCCGCGTCACTAGCATAGGCTCTAGCGTGTAGCTATATAAAAATGTTTTTCGTTCCGAAAAATCTTTATTACTTGTCGGAAATATTTAATTGTGTTAAATAAATTTTTAGAATTTTTTTTCCATACTACGTTAGTATCTTGTTATTAGGTTTCAAAGTACTCTTTACATCTTTAAAGTTATATTACTTTTTACATCTTTAAAGTTATATTTTCAAGTTAATTTTAAACAAACTAGAATTTTGTTATACAGAGGAAATTAATAAGACAATTTTAGTAATAAAACTGCCTTATTGGCTGATTACATTTATGTGTCAAAATGTCTGTTAATATTATTAAGTAGTTTTTAATTTTGACATTAAATTAATCCTGAATACTTTTCCTTAATGATTATGCTTCATATTCATTCATATAGGGCCTTATACAAGCATGGGCCTGCAGAACCATGAACACGGCGCCCCTGATGTGTTCAGAATCTGGTCCTAAGAGCAAGATTGTACTGGCGAATGAGACCCACTCCATAGCCTTAATCTCCTTCCTTCTTCACGTCAATGATGAGTGACGTCAGTTTCGGCTTCGAATGAGCACCAACCACTGTCAGCGCCATCTATTGTTTGAAATTCGAACTAAAATCAATAATCGCAGTAAAAAAACTCCCGACATCATACGTAACCCTCCTGCAAGAATTTTTTTTAATATCTGCCCCTGTTTGCAAGTTATTGAATTTTAAAATCCATCAGTCATTTGTGGGACACCCGGTATATGCATAGTTACCAACTAATCCTTATTTGTGTTACCACTAAATCCGGATAGTAATATTGACCTTATTTAATAGCAAAATTCTGCGATTAAGCGAAGGTAATCAAAGAGGATTTCGGAAGTAGTGGTAACAAAAAAGTGGAATAGTTGACAGCTATTTATATACATAGATATATTTTTAAAAAGATTTTTTTTTGTTGAAGAAAAAATATGCTTTAATTTTTGCAAAGAATGTATGAAATACAAATATGTGGATGGAGGGAGTGTTATGCTACGTTGTTAATGCAGCAGAATTTTAGGGCCCTGGTACTTTTTTCTTTTAAATTAAGACACGTGTATTAGCATAGAGTGGGCAGAGCCCCTCTGACAAGAAAATATTTGTTTATAAAAAAATATAATAGTACCTTTTATATAAAAAGGTACTATTATAAAAATTATAGTAAAAAATATAATAGTACTTTTCAAACCTGATATATATATATATATATATATATTGTTCACCTTAATTATAAAATAATAAATGAATTTTAAGGTATTTTTCTATTAGCCACAGTAGATAAATCACCAAATATTCTTTATGGTTACAACAACAACAAAGTTTATTATGAACCAAACCACACTCACTAAAATATGCTAACTAGCTGTGAAACTGCAGCATAGAAATATTTTAAACACTAAAAGATAGAAAATAAAATATAAATAAAAAATAAAGAAATAATTTTTTATTGAGAAAACAATTTAGAAATTCTGGATGCACAGTTTTAAAAAATGCTTTTATCACCTTTTCTGTTTTCTTAAAAGAAAGCAAAAATGCTTTTTCGATAAATTCAGTAACTCACACTTTTTATCAAGTGTAAATCAAAGCGGTGAATTTTCCATTGTTGGAGCCATGCCAAATTAATGCATTGTAAAAGAAGTTTTTTGAAACAAAATAAACAGAATCCTGAAATTAAGCATGATTTTAATTATAAGCATTAAATGCTTTTAAAAGAATGGTTTTTAAAACTTTTTACTTTTATACTTATTCAGTAACAACTCTCCCACTTTTCTCCTATTTTAATTTTTAAACTATCTTAGGGCAACTCAGTGTACTTATTTGCATGTTACGGATGAAGAGACACTGAATAGTGTAAGCCTTGTACTGTTTGAACCAGTTGTTCAAATTCACAACACATTTGGGTACTTTATGTCAGCCTAACACATGAGATAAATTGCTAAATATTGTTGTTATCACCATTATTCGTATTCTATTCATTTCTTTTGAAATATGGACTTATCATTCATTTTATTTAAAATATGAATTTTTCATTTAAAATATATATATTTAAAGTACATGCGTTTCACTCATTTATTTAAAATAATAATAAATGGAATAAAAAAAAAAAAAATATTTTATTTCAACATCAAGGCATTGTTTCTAATTTAAGTAAATGAAAAATAAAAGGTGCTATGGCTGAAGGGGGAAAAAAAGCTATTGACAAGATTTGTGCTCGGCTAACATAAAAGTACCCTTTTTTTGTGATCTATTTGCAAAATCAGGGATTGCCCCTGGCAAAAATTGGGACCACTTCACAAAATTATTCTTAATAAAAGAAGTCCCTTCACAAAATTATATTTTTTATAAAAGCGAACACTTTAAATTTTTTTTTAAATTGTTGGGATTTAAAATTTGTAATTTTCAAACAAAATAAGCTCACCAAAAAGGAAAACTTTAGCAGGAAAACACACACACATATATATATATATATATAGCATAGTTTGAATTTAAAAGCAACTTGATTTTTTGGTACATCATTTTATTTTTCTCAAAACTATAATTAAAAAAAAAAAGTACCCATGAGAGAGAAAGAAATAAAAAAAACCTGCATCAAACTTTGATGTGAAATTAATCATATAGAAAAAAATTACAATTTTTTGTACATTTATTTTGCATTTTACTGTGAAGACTTTTTTTGGGGGGGGGAGGGGGGGAATCACAAAAAGTAGATGCAACTAAAAAAAAAACATTTGTTAATTCTACATTGTAGTGATTATATGATAAAACAAGCTGCCAGTGTGTAATGACAATCATCCTCATGTGTAATGACAATCCTGGAAGGGCCCTGGAGTGAGTGAAAGGGTTTCACTTATCACTGTTTCTTAGAAGGGAAAATTACTTCTGTGTTTTTAAATAAATGATAATTATTTTTATTTATTTCAAAAGTATAACTGTACTGGTACAAAATTTTATACACATGTACAAATAAAATGTGTAGAGCACTGAAGTAAATATAAAAAACATATATTTAGATTTTTAATTTAACTTGTGTAAAGCAGAAATATAATTTTTTATATACAAGTCATATGGCACAAAAAATACTCTCAGATAAAATGAGCTTCCACTTAATTCTGAGTGACTTGGAAATCTTATGATCGTCATTATTTAAAAAATACAGTGTTTTATTTTTTGAAACCACAAAAAAAATTAATAGTTATCATTGATTTATTAACAGGAGATTAATATTTTTGTGGATATTTAAGACCCTCTGACAGCGAAAACTAGTCAAAACTTTCGATTATTTCTATACAAAATATTTGTTATTAACATGACAAGTTACAGAATTCCTGCTATTGAACGGGGGTGGGCTTTGAGACCTATAGCTACTAGGCTGTCGTCTCGAATGATCCATATACATTTTTTATTCACAGAAACACAGACATGACTTCAACAATTACATAAATCTTGACGTGACAGTACAAGGAAATGTACAACACCAAGAGTTACATCCGAGATCTCCACAAAGTGTGTGCAATGGAGCTGGCGGGAGTCGAACACCGCCGGCCTTGTTTCCTACGCTATGAAGCGATTAGCGGAGTGGTGCCTTAACCACTCGGCCACGGAGGCCCCCACATGACAAGGGTAACAAATAATTATTTGTTTATGTTTATAATCATTGACAGCTGATATCGATCCGTAATTACGACGCTTGCGCAGTAAAACCTTGTCTATGATTGGTTGGCGTTAGGGCTTCTCAGTAACCAGTGAAAACGCTCTTAGGTTAAGGCGAGGCTAGCGAAAAAGAAAGGCTACCGCGGTGCTTTACGCGTATCTTTTTTTACAGACCGCGGGAATCACGTGAGGCTCGAATCCACCAATGCAGGTGTACGAAAAGAGCATCACGTCACTCTAGCGGTCTGTAGAAAAAGATAAGTGGAACGCACCGCGGTAGCCTGTCTTTTTCGTTAGCCTCGGTTAAGGACTTGGGTCGCTGGGATTTTTAGATCGTTGGGTCGACCAGTGAAAACGCAGCTTTATAAACAAATACTTTCGTCAACCAATCTACCACTACATTTTTATCATAGCGATCATTGCAGGAATCGTCTTGGCGACGTCGGTCAATTATATCATAGACCTGTTAAACATAGACCAATCAAATGTTCAGAACTGAAGTTTACAGTAGGAGTTACGAAGAACGACAGTTAGCTATAAAGCGAACAAACAAAACAGGTTTCCCAACCACGTGATCACTTTATATAACAAAATTCTGTAGGTAATGTGGGTTACCCGAATTCTGGGTAATTTTCTGCTCTGAACGCTACGAGTAACTCTCGAAAAGTCACGTGATATCGGTCTCTAAACGCTTTTTTGTTTGTTTTATTGCAAACATACATCTGACGTGTGTGGGGCCTCCGTGGCCGAGTGGTTAAGACACCCTTCCGCTAATCGCTTGTGAGCGTAGGAGTCAGGTCGGCGGGTTCGACTCCCGCCAGCTCCATTGCACACACTTTGTGAAGCTGTCGGATGTAACTCTCTGGTGTTTTAAATTTCCTTGTGGCTATCTCGTCCTTGTATATTGACGATGTCTTATAAGTGGGCACTTGATGTCAAGCACACAAGTCAGATGAATGTTCTCAATAAACAAACAAACAAACAAAACAAGACTTGTGTGCTTGACATCAAGTGCCCACTTATAAGACATCGTCAATATACAAGGACGAGATAGCCACAAGGAAATTTAAAACGCCGGAGAATTACAACCGAGAGCTCCATAAAGTGTGTGCAATGGAGCTGATGGGAGTCGAACTCGCCGCTCTGACTCGTATGCTCTCAAGCGATTACCTGAATGGTGTCTTAAACATTCGGCCACGGAGGCTTCTGAACGCTTCGACTTACCTATGTGTTACCCTAGTAACTCACGTTGTCGTTCGTGAAAGCGCCCTAGCTATAGAATTTTGTTGTTAACTGTCATTCTTTATGACTCCTACTGTATACTTGAGTTCTGACCATTTCATTGGTCTATGTTTAACAGGTCTATGATATAATTGGCCAACGTCGCCAAGATGATTCCTGCAATGATCGCTATGATAAAAATGTAGATTGGTTGACGAGTCTGGTAGATTGGTTGACGGAAGTGTTCGTTTGTAAACAAATCAAAAACTTTATCCAAAACTGTTCACAGCCGTTTTAAGGCAACTTTAGCCTGAGAAACTCCAGGCTAACGAAAAAGAAAGGTTACCGCAGTGCTTTACGCGTCTCTTTTTTTTACAGACCGCCGGAGTCGCGTGATGTTCGAATGCACCAAAGCAGGTGTACGAAAAGCGAGGCTAACGAAAAAGAAAGTCTACCGTGGTTCTTTACGCGTATATATTTTTAAAGACCGCCGGAGTCACGTGATGCTCGAATGCACCAATGCAGGTGTACGAAAGGAGCATCACGTCATTCTAGCGGTCTGTAAAAAAAGATAAATGGAACGCACCGCGGTAGCCTGTCTTTTTCGTTAGCCTCGTAAGAAACTTATATGACGTCATTTCCCATTTATACGAGTAACCCGCGTTTCGGTCTCTGAACGCTCATCTTGTAACCTATGATCGAAACATGGCAATTTTCTCTACCGGTGAGTTGGCAACATTCGGAGCCTTTGCCCGGTAAGTTATGAAATTTTTGTTTCGATGTACCTAGAATCGTTAGTAATATCAACGTAATGTATTTTTGTTATTGTGAAATATTCTGATTGTACTATAATTTCACTCTGAAAATTTTATGCGAATATATGTTTATGTATGTATTAAATTTTGATATTAATGAAAATGTTGACAAGCGTCTAGTCCCTGCACTTTGGCTACGATTTCAAAAAATGGATCGTGCTTATTTTATTCCATTTCGCGGCAGTTTTTTAAAATTCGTAAAAGGATTTTGATTTAAAACATTTAGCGTAATATAACTAAATATTTTCTTTCACAATTTTCATTATTTTTAGTTTTTTTTTTAACATTCTTAAAGAAATTCAATTTCAGACTTTTACTAAAATTAATTTTTTTTTCCTCCGGATTTTTCAATTTTTAAGGATTTTTAACGATTTTATAGCGTTTTAAAGCGAATTTTTAACATCCAAAAAACAATTTTTTGTCGGAGCAAAGCTCCGGCTTCCCATGAAAAATTACACTTTTGTGTACACGATAGGGGCCAAAATATTTGCCGCATTGATACCAAAATTGGACTGGAAGTCGGTAGTGGCAAAATCTCGCCGGGGATTGAAAAACAGAAATATTCGTCAACTCTAACGCCCGGAATCGTCTGCTCTAGAATTTTCCATTTCCCCATAGAGATAACATTGCGATTGTTTGAATTAAATAAAAAGAAAATTGAAATAATTTATATTGTTGCCATTTTTTATCATGAAAAACTTTTGAATTAAATAAAAAGAAAATTTAAATAATTTATATTGTTGCCATTTTTTATCATGAGAAACTTATTTAAATAACAATATACTCGGAAACAACCTATTAGTAAAAGCTCTTAATCTCGGTCCCATATATTTTACTTTTATATATTTTACATATATTTTACTTTTCTGAAATAAGGACCCCATACATTTTTATCTTAAAACACGTGCAATGAAGTTTAAATCGTATTAAGTACATGAATTTTGTTTTTTTTTAAATCGAACTCAGCAATTGGTGTAATTAAACTTTTTGTTTCCATTTCAAAATTTTTTTTTTTCTTTTCATTCAAGCTTATTGTATAAAAGAAGTATGAGAGTAAATCTGTTTATTTTGATATAGTCCAGCCAATCCAGGATAAAAAAATATATATTAAGAAACATTTTATATATGAACGGATTATAAGATTTTATTATATAGAATTTGCAAGGATGCCAGTTAAGAGAAAGCAATCAGCTGAAATGAGAAGAATTGCGAATCGTAATTCAATGCGGAGAAGTCGCACAAGTCAGTTACCTTCAGATTTTTTGCCGAGTACCGGTATACTGAAAACTCAAATGAATGAAGCAATCAGGTTTGATAGAGAGGTATCGCAAATCACCTATGTGTCCTGTAATATGTGTCACAGAGCTTTCCCTGATATCATATTAAATACTGCTTGGCTCTGCCAGACATGCAAGTGTAGAGACGGTGCTTTCAAGTTTTCTGCCACTAATTCGATGGACCCAGGTCCAGTTCCTATTTGTCTCAAAGATCTGAGCTACATTGAACAAATGATGATCGCTCAAATACATCCAGTGGTTTATCTTTACCGTATACGAGGCTCACAGTATGGATACAGCGGAAATGTAATCAGCTTTAAACAAAATATTGAGAGTTTTATTTCGCGCCTGCCTGTCAATCCTTCAGATATGACTTCAACTGTGTTAGTGACAAAAGATACTTTATCAGGATGTGCAGAGTTTTCTGTTCGCTCACAACGCCTTCTAGAAGCACTCAGATGGCTTAAAGCTCACAATCCTTATTATTCAAATATCACAATTGATGAAGATTTGATCGCTACATTACCTGAGAATGGTGACGTATCTCAAATGTTACCAACAGCAACCGATATTACTGAGGATATTGATACTTTGAACGAGGAAATAAGGCGCGAGTCATTTAGACCACTACTTGAACCGGTAGATCAAAACAACTTAATAAATGACGCAATTCGTGTGCCTCACCCTTCATTAAATTCACAGCCTATCAACGAATTTCAAGAAGAGGGTTACATAGCACGTGCTTTTCCTCATCTTTTTCCACATGGTACAGCTGACTTACGACAACCTCGTCAAAAAGCAGTCTCTCCTGATGAGTATTTTAAGTTCCTAATGAAGTATGAAGATGGGCGATTTGCTAAAGACCCCCTATTTCGCTACTTTGCCATGAATTCAATTCTTCGGTGGCAGTCTTTGGCTAAAGGGCGTTTTTTCGTTCAGCGAAATAGGTTCAGCAATAAGACGGTAGAGCAGATGCGTGATATTCTGAATAGGCAACCAGAAATGGCAAAACACATTATGATTTATGCTAGCAAATTAAGATCCACAAAAGGATACTGGCGTGCACGTTGTGGGGAACTCCTTTCCATGGTAGGACAAATTGGAGCACCAACAATTTTTTTACACTGTCTGCAGCTGATTATCACTGGCCTGATCTTTTCAGACTTTTAGAGCCTAACAGAGATCCAAATGAGCTGACTGATACAGACCGCAGACAATTAATGTACGACAACCCTCTGTTGACTGGTTGGCTCTTTCAAAAACGTTGTGCTATATTTTTGAGAAAAATCTTGACGCCGTTGTTTTTAATAGACGACTACTGGGTTCGTTTCGAATGACAGTGGCGTGGAAGTCCTCACATGCATGGATTGTTGTGGTTAAGAGGGGCGCCAAACATGGAAACACTAGACATAACTAATGCTGAAAATGTAGCAGCCGTAACAGCATATTTTGAAAAACTATGCAGTGCTGTTAATCCTGACAAGGACGTCCTCGTAAATGATATACACCGCTGTCGAGTTCGCTTTTCAGACATTTCCAGTGAAGATCGTGAAAAAGATCTCGCTCAGCTCTTAAATCAAGTCCAACATCACACAAGACATGGATATTATTGCCTAAGGAAAAAAAGAGGTACAAATAGTTATAGCTGCAGATTTGGTTTTCCAAAAGCAAAGTGCGACTCTCCAAAGCTTCAAGTAGAAAATGGCATAATTAGCTTTTTGCCAAAAAGAAACGATTCTGAAATGAATACTTACAATTGCTTCGTGTCACAAGTTTGGAGAGCTAACACGGATTTCAGTCCTATTACATCAAAGGATGCGGTTTTGCATTACATTGCCAAATATGCCTCAAAATCAGAAACAGCTTCTGTTCCTTACAAGGAATTGTTATCTGAGATTTTAAATAAGATGAACGAAACAAATCCAGCAGTTCAAGCAGTCCAAAAACTCATTTTGTCTTCTGTTTCTGAAAGGGATTACTCAGCCCAAGAGGTAGTACACATATTAATGGGATGGCCAATGTATCACAGTAGTCGGGAAGTAGTTACAATACGGCTTCATGATAAGAACTGGGAAGAAATAAACTTTTCAAGCGACGAAAGACCATCAAAAAGCATGCTTCAGAAATATTGCGCGCGGCCAGAGAAACTTATTTCCTGCACGCTTCTTAAGTTTGCAAAATCTTTCTCAGTAAGAGGAGTCGATTATCACCAAAGAAGAAAAGATGCAGTTGTCAGAGTTTTTCCTCTTACATCACTCAACCACGACCCAACTCTAGCCGAAGATTACTATAGGCAACAAGTATTACTCAATTATCCTTGGAGAGGTAATTCTGACTCTTTATTGCAAGAAGGCCTGCCGTCTGCGTATCACTCATGGGAGGAAGCATTCAATGATCTAAATATTGATGCACACGAAGAAATAAATTTTCCTGCTGTTAGCAGTACACATGAGACAGAAATCCTGCAAGAAGAATACCGCGAGATTGATCCATATATGGCAGCAGCTGCCATAGTTCCTGTGCAGACAAACGAGGATACTTTGGGGCAACGCGTGATTGATCATGCATGTGAGTGGAAAAGTGAGAGTTACAAGTACCCTGATCGCAATTTTACTTCATTTTTAAATTACTGTAAAGAACAACAACTTACAGTGCATCAAAATTACGATACGTCTGAGATCAGATTTACAGATGAGCAGCAAAAAATACTTCACTTATGCACGCAACAGCTTTCGTCTTTGCAATCAAGATTTATAAATTGCCCTAAACGTACTTTTATTATTGGGAAAGCCGGAGCTGGAAAAAGTACGGTAATAAAAGAAATTCGTAAAAGAGTTACCGAGCAGTTAGGACCGGAAGCTATTATGGTTTTGGCTCCAACAGGTGCTGCTGCAATTAATGTCGAGGGCAAAACAATTCACTCTGCATTAAAAGTACCAACATGTTTTAAATCGCTTGCTGATTTAGGAAGTGAAGCAGCAAGAAATCTACAGCTCAGCATGAATCCAGTTTCATTTCTCATTATTGACGAATTTTCAATGATCGGATGCCGTCTGATGGCTGCACTTGAGCAAAGATGTCGCGAAGGTAAACCAGACAGCATTGAACCTTTTGGAGGCTTATTTGTTTACCTGATTGGAGATATTAGGCAGCTACAGCCTGTAAAAGACACACCTCTATATAGGAGACATTCTATAAAAGACATTTTGGCTTTTCGTGGACAAACAGTTCTTAAGATGTTTGAAAAATGTTTCACTTTAACAAAGTCAATGAGACAAAGCGACGATCAGCAAATACAGTTTAGAGAGACTCTTGATTCGCTTTCCGTAGGCAAAGTTACAGGCGACCAATACGCATCCCTTATGCAACGACGTAAAGCTATACAGCCTCCGGCTGAACTTGAAAGATTTCATGATGCCATACGCCTTTTTCCCACAAACAAGCAAGCTGAAGAACATAATCAAGAAGTACTTCGTAAATCAAAATGGCCAGTGGCAAGAATATTAGCAGACCACAATAATCAAATAGCAAGATGGAGTGAAGATGAGCACGCGTCTGGACTTCAGGCTGAACTTTTTTTAGCAATTGGATGCAGAATTATGTTGCGTACCAATCTGTGGACAGAGGGAGGATTGGTCAACGGTGCACTTGGTACGGTAAAAGATATTGACCAGGATTACGGCCTCCAGGCTTGCCACAGGCAGTAATGGTTCATTTTGATGATTATCGGGGACCATTTCTCACTGAAAGACTTTTTCCTGTCACACCTATTACAAAGTCTTGGAAAGAAAACAATGTCTCATGCTCCCGTACTCAGTTACCTTTAACAGTTTCATACGCTGTCACCCTACACAAATCCCAAGGTTTAACTTTGTCAAAAATAGCTGTGGACATTGGTGACACTTGGAGCAACTTATGTCGCGTTTAGCAGGGTTCGACGTTTAGAGGATGTTCTGATTGAAGTGCCTTTCGCAAAGGATAGGCTAGACCAAATTAGAAGAATGGGGGCACTTGCTGATAGATTAGCATTTGAGCAGTATCTGAGGCAACTGTTGACCGAATAAACACTTGAAGATTCAACAGCTGTTATTGTAATTTTTCTTTTATACTAATAAACAGTAAATATAAAAATAAAAAATATATATTATATATTGTTAATGTTATATTTTATGTTTATCCCACTCAATGCTCCGACATTTCGGCCTGACGGATTCTAGTAACATTAAAAAAAAACATCACTGGACACACGAAACTTTGCAGCAATCTCTAGAATGCACGAAATTCATTCAAGCCGCGGTCAATAACTTGTGTATGTACGCTTCGCGTATATTAACCGAAAAAAAAAACATCACTGGGCGCATGAAACTCGCTGAACAGCATTCTAGAATGTACGAAATTCATTTATAACCAAATTTCATATTTATTTCCATTTTGTTTCAAACTTTCCATCGCTTATATGTTGAAAAATGGAAACTTTACATTTTTTTTATTCAAATTATTTTTTATAACTCAAATAAATACTGAAAAATAAAACTTTCCGCCGCTGGGATTCGAACTCAAGACCACAGAACGGAAGAGAAATGACATACCACAGAGCTATACGTACTCGTTTTGAAATGGCTTAGAACAAAATTTTAAAGTATCCGACAAGCACGCATGCGCGCAGAGTGATCCGGTTTTTGAAATCGTAGCCAAAGTGCAGGGACTAGACGCTATAAAAATGTTGACTTTATTTGTTTATTTTATGATGCTCATACTCGGTGGCGGCTCCTTTATTGGAGCTCATTAGCCCCCAAAGCAAAACGAAGAAATAAATTAACAAATAAAATAAAATAATATTAATCACATTTCCAGATTTTTGAGAAGTTTCAGGATAAGATTAAATGTGCCTCCCCCCCCCCCCATTTCTTTTTAAAATCGTAGTACATGGCAAAACGTTATTGTAATAATGTAAAATTTGGAACAGATGCTTTACACTCACGCTGAGATTTTTTGCGATTATTTGGTTGGCGCGGTTTTCTAGCCCGCGCCAAACCAATAACTTAAAACAATAGCTAGGTTGCCATTACAGGAAAAAATCCCCTAAATTTGGCGACTTTTTTCCTTTTTATAACAGATTAAAAAAAAAAACTGTGCGTGAGTGTATGACATCATAGCCTAAAATTATCAATAGTTAACGTCCGGTGTTTTCAGGATCGCACGTGCGATCGAAGAAATTCCCTTCGAAACCAGCTTATTTATACGAAAGCGGTGAGGGGAAGGTGAAGCTAAGGCAGCATTAGTTTCTTTACATTCGTACAACCTTTTGCGTGCGAAAGCTTGAATATTTTGATGTCTCTTTCTTGACTGTTGTTAATTCGAAATCTCCCTTGGTTTCCTATATTTAGTTAGTTAATTTTTGTTTGTTTGATTTTATGATCTTACTTCATAAAAGGTAAAATGTTTCACTTTTTGCTGAGTGTTTACTTCGTTTAGTTGCATGGTTTTTTCCTTTTAACTTTTGGAAACTCAAATGTATTTCTACCTGTACATTAAGTAGTACTGGCCGTTTTTATTTTCAGTTTTTATAGTGTGAACCCCATTTAAATAATACACGAGCCGCCACTCGTATATTGTAACAGTCATAAAAATAATTGTAGCTTTTGGTACTCGGGGAATGAAGACAAACATTTCGGTACCACATTTATTAAAATTATCCACATTCCTTTTTACTTTCTTCTGTCTTTACAATAAGAAAGTATTGGATTCATGAAAATTTTCGACTTCCGGTTTTCGACGGATTTATACGTTTTAGAAAGTCCTGAACACGATTTCACTGTTTTTAGAAAATGTCTGAGTGTCTGTATGTAACATAAATTTTGTGGGCGCTCTATCTCAAGAACTAATGCACGAAATTTAGTAAAACTTCAGATTCAGTTAGTCCCCGATATAAATTGCTGCTGATTAGATTTTGGTGTAAATCGCCCAACAGGTAGAGCTGCTATGCTGCACTTTTCGCGATTTCCGCAATGACTATCTCAAGAATTAATGCACTGATTTTCATTAAACTTCAGATTCAGTTCGAGCTTGACATAAATAGACGCGGATTAGGTTTTGATGTAAATCTCCCAACAGGTGGCGCTGCTATGCTGTCTGTTTCAGGAATTACACGATTTTAGCGATAGTCAAATCTCAAGAACTAATGCACGGAATTTGATGAAACCTTATATTCAGTTAGACCTTGATATAAATTGGTGCTGATTCGTTTTTAGTGAGTGCGAAATCTGTGTGATATAGAAGAAAGTTTTGGGATTGGCATAGCCGACTAGTTTATCAGAGAAAGGACAATCTTGCATTGTCCACAATCAGAAACATTGCCATCTTTTTTCTGCGTGCAGTCAAGTAAAAAGTACGACATATATGTTTTAAATACAATGTAATAAACTTGTTTAAAATTCCTTTAGAAAGTTTTTTAACATACTTATTTATTGTGTTTATTGAACAATAAAATATTTTAAGAAATCTGAACTTAATGTAGTTGTATCCGATTGAACAAAACATAAGGTACTGTAGATCATATCAATTCAAATATAGCAACCCCGTTAAATAGCGCCTTATTTTATCGCACTTTTTTCTCTATCCCGAAAATATCTCTGCCTACACATTTGTGAGATTGAACGAGAATCCTGGCTGTGAGTACGAAAAATTGTTTAGCGCTCTTTTGAAGAAGATAAAAAATCTCATTAAAAGCGTGAATTATTTAGCACTTTCCAACTTTACGTCCATTTATTTTACAATGTTTCTTTTCAATCCATTCTGTCTACCTCATCAATGCATAAAATTCTCCTTAAAACATATTTACACATATAGACTTCATCAAATGTCAGAGACGTCAGAGCGCATGATTCAAAAATAAATTTAAATATTTAATGTTAGCTGTATTGCCTAATTTATGCCGCTTTTATTTATGGTCCTAGAAGCAACATTGCATTTTTTATAATCAATTTTACCGCCGATGATTTTGATATATCCTATATGATAGATTAGATGGAGTATCAGCGGGGTTGTTTCCATAACATCACATAGCCTGCTGCAGTATTAAGTAAATGGCACCCGATTACTGGTGTTACTTTGACTCGGCAGCACCAAAAGTAATTGGATTGCGCTTCATTTAACACGTTCGCTACCGGGATAAAATTAATGGAATTTTATTTTATTTAAAAAATCCGAATTCTTACCAGAAAATACTAATGGTTCTCCTTGAAATATTCAGTTTCAAAGCATTTTTAATTCTTGATTTGGTCATCTTGTTCTGTGTAGCGAGCGAATTCACATGACGTCTGTCCCTCGAGGACAAGCAAGGAGTACGTCCAGATCTTTTAATCACCGAACCATTACTTCCTCTTTTCAAAACAAAGCCATTAAATAATAAGCCCAATCAGATAGTGTTAAATTTGTTAGCGGGGACACTAGCGCCATTCCTCTGCTGCGGATGGAGGACAAAACAGAAGTGCGTCGCAGAGAAACGATACGATTTATTTATATCGATATTTTATACGATTTTTATCGTTTGTATCGATTTTTTGTTTTTGCACTTCCTTTAAAAGCTTGCTAATTATTGGGATATTTTACATTAAAGCTAAAATTATAATGAAAATAAAAAGAAAATTGGAATTTTAAATATTTTTTTGTACACATTTTAACAAAAAACTGATAGTTTAACAAGAATATTTTATAACAATATTTCATGATGTTAAATGTTTTTGATTTTTTAGCAATTTAATAATAATTTAAAATCTAGTAATTGAAATATTTACTTAATAAGAATGAAGATTATTTAAAGATTTTATGCATGCTACTACTAGAATAGAAAAAAAAACTGAACATTTTTATATTTTATTGGATTTTTAAGAACTATGCAATTAAAAATTTTACAATTTATCAGAAACTTTTTCATAAAATAAATAAAATATAAAACGAAAAGAATAAATAAAATTTAGCATCATGAAATATTTTTCTTAAATTATTAGTTTTTTGTTAAAAATATATACAAAGAAATATTTAAAATTCCAATTTTATTTTTATTTTCATAATAGTTTTAGCTTTAATGTAAAAGGCCCCAGTAATTAGCAAGCATTTAAAGGAAGTGCAGGTTAAATTGCCCATAACATCTCACAATTTTGTATTCAGCATATCATTTTTTAACACTGTCCAACCTAGTTGAAAAGTGTTTATGACTTCGGTTTGTCTGTCCATGCTCTAACTCTCATAAATATACTCGAATTGCCCTGAAATTTTTGTCGTTTACTGTAGCATGTTCCCTATTTCAACTTATAGTTTTTTTACAGGGACAGTAAAAAATATTACGTTACATTACAGTCAATGGGAAATAATCATTTCAAGTGCATTTTGATGATGCTACGTCATTTAAAACATGATGATATATAATTATGAAGCACATCAAAACATGCGTTTTGTAGAATATGGTATGCAAAACATTAATTATTCATTTACAGGGTCAAACAAAAGAATTCTGTTACACATTGTTCTATGAGGGAAAATCGTTTGTAGGTTAATATAGTGATATTTCATTATTTCAAACATAATGAAAATTATATGCATTACTGAGGTGCACTTATTAATTTCTCTGATCAAAGTGGTGTGAATTGCGTTTATTTACAGGGAGACACAAAGATATCAGTTACAGTACAGGTGTGTTATTTAGAGTCAATATGTGATATGTGGGTTTCAACTTTGGTTTGCGTTTAAGTTTACCTAAATTTTTTCATAGTACGTGTGTTTATAAACTCGGTTGTTCATATACACGGCTACACAAGGGAATCCGTAAGTATTACAGATTATGGGAGTGAATTACTTAAGGGTAGTTTTTAATTGTGTTAACCATTTTTCTGCTGAACTATGTTTAGTAGACTAATAAAAGTTTGTAGTATATAAATAAATTCATATACAGAGCTACACAAAGAAAAATATACATTGTCGTTTAAGGTTGGTAATTGCTGCGAGTGAATTTTAAGTTGCCTTTTAGCTTAATTATTGGTGTGTACAAAAGCTTCAGATAATATGCAGGGCTGTGCAAAAGATTTTGAGTGCATTTTCATTAGTTAGTGAAAATTGCTAAATGTGAATATTCTAACTGAACTAAATTTTATCATGCTATATATCCCCATCTATTGATCATATACAGGGCTGCACAAAATAGTTCGACTACTTTTTTGACACTGGAATGTAATTTTGACAACTGTATTTTTCAATGTGTTATATGTTTTCTATAAAGTTTACTTACATATCTCCCTTCACCTTATTTAACGGTGAAGTTTCATTACAATTTTCTGGCTGTGTTGGAAAGTGTTTCATAATCACACATAATTTTTTGTTCTTGTTTTTAATACATTGATCTAGTTCTAGTTGCTAAAAATTATATTTACAAAGGAACCACTTTTGGTGCAGCTCGCACCAGCATCCATACATGGTACATTTCGTAGCCCTATACATAAAAGTTAGAGAACTGACAAAATTTCTCTGTTAAAGTCATATTTTTAATTTTTTTATACTATATTATTTTTTCATTATTGGATTTTTAATTGATAATTTCATGCCAAAAGCGAGTCAAGTCGCCAAATAGGGTGCTATGCATCCAAACCACTACTGACACAGCAGAAAAGTATGACATTCGTCCAGGGTTGTCTGTAAAAAGTCTACAGTCAATGTCACGCTACCAAAAATGCAATTATAATGTTGAAATTTTTCAAAATGAAATTCGTAGGTTTTTAAAGAGTTTTTTAAACTTCTTTCAATATTTTATTCTTACTATTAACTAATTTGTATTTTAAAGTATTTAAAAAACTTCTCTGGTTATAGTCCAATAAATGGTCTCGAAAATTGCATTTTCTGAAAGTTATGCTGCTGTAAAATAAAAAAATGATTTTAACACAAAATTTTCAACAATTCTCAAACTTCGTAATATAGGGCTTTAAAATGCCACCCTGTCTCAATGCTAGGTGCGAGTTGCACCAAAAGAGGTTCCCTTGTTAGTAAAAAGCTTATTTAAAGAAATCAATATAATTGACCCTTCTCTCTTAAAAAACTACGAATTTTCATTAAATAAATATTTTATGTAAAAACAGATCATCATGAAATTTTGTAAAAAATATTTCTTGCACTTTTTGGTTCAAATATCCACAGATACTTTAGAAAAGAAAACTTATGATTTTAATAATTTAGTAAACTGCAGCTAAAATGCTACTTTAAAAAATAATAAGACTTCAAACTTTTAATGTAACTATTGGGTTGCTCGGAAAGTTGGTTCGTACCGGAAAATTCTATTATTAGACATTAAATCAGATAGCTAATGTCTAATAATTGACGGGCAGAATTTTCTGGTATAAATTCTTAAGCAGAAGGAACTTTCTGAATAACCCAATATATGTATTTAATGACTAATTAGCAGATAGTTAACTATCAACATTTGTATAGATTTCTCTGTGGCATATGTTAAATTTAATCGAATCATTGCCTCTAGTATGTGAATTATATACTATATCAGAGATGAATTCAGCGGTTGGAGCAGGGTACACATACACCAGATGATTTGCAATTGTATGCTTTTATTTTTATATTATGTTAAAATTGTTATTATAAGACATTATAAGTAAGCTGTATTTCAAAACACAGGTACAAGTTTTGAATAGACAGAAAACATTCCTTTTTTAAAAAAGAAACATTTCTGAATTATTCATTCGGGAATCTTGAAAAAGGTAAAAATACCTCTGTAAAATAGTAGCTTTCTTTTCTTTATGGAAATATATATATATATTTTTTTAATCAGAAAAAAATCCCGTATCATAAAGACTTTTTCCTTATAAGGAGTAAGAACAATGACAGATGAAAATACTCACCTCTTGGACACTATTTTTGTTTCCTTTTATCTAACTTAAATATTATTAAGAATCTTTTTTGCATGCCTATTCACACAATCAGAATTACAGATAAATGGGTAATAAGAATAATTCAAGTATGTTAAGATCATAAAATAGATTACTTTGGTATGTTTTGTATTACAATGGTCCAATTTAACGTATTATCATCTTTAAATTTTATTTATTTGTTACAAGTACACTTTTTTATGTTCATAATATACATAGCATACTTCTTGTTTATTTGTAATCTGCGTGTATACGTATCCTTAATCTATTCAGTCAAGATAAAAACAAAAGCAAAATTGTCCAAAACAAACCATTTCGCCTGCTAAAATGTTCCCGCACCCTTAAAAGCACATTTTTTTTTTTTTTTTTTTTTTTTTTTTTTGTGAAAAATGTAAATTGTCATATAAATGTAAAACAAATTAGCTTTATCTTTAAATGGTTTTCTTAATTGAAATGAATTGGAAAAATTATCAACATGGAACTGAATAGACATAATTCAAAAACATTGTTTAATACTATTCTCTCGTTTTATCAGTGATGAATTCAGCAGAAGGCTTGGGATACACACAGTGGAGGATTTGTGATTTTATGCTTATAAATATAATTTTTTATGTTTAAAGTTATATAGAGATGTCAATTATATGTCAATTATATAGAGATGTAATCATTGGCACCCAGCTAACATAAAAATAGCAGTTATTTGTATTCTTTAATTTTTATTTAGTACTTTACTTAATTATTACTATTAAATAGAAGCATTAATATGTGTCTTTGTGTAGAATATTATAGTGAACATGGTATTTTCAGGTACTTTAATAAGATGTTTTAATAAATTTACAATCAGCAGAAAAAGAAAAAAAAATCTTATCTATTTATATTATTAAAAGAATTTTCAAGTTTCTGTTCAAGAGAAAACATATAATTTTTTTTTTTGATTGATCATTTATAAACATATGTAGACTTCCAGCCTTTATTATCTGTATTTTGTGCTTTCAAACGCTGTGAAACAAACATAGATAAAAGTTGAAAGATATTATAGAATAAACAACAGTAGTATTAATTTATCAAGCATAGTAGAGCAAAAATTTTGGCTTATTTAATCTAAATAACGTGAAGGCCGTTTAAATTTTTCAAGAATAAAATTTCAACATTGATTTACATCAATGATAGATCTTATTTTTAATCAGCTTACCATAGTTTAGGTATACACAACATTACATAAATTAAAATGGTTCTAGAATAAATATAATACATATGAAAAAATTCACCACATTGCTTGACTATTTCAAAGAATTCTTATCAGATCTTTAGATATTACGATATATACTTTTTTTTTCAAGACAATATATTAAAAAAAACTTTTAAATAATAAAGTATAGTTATTTATTAAGGTACATTTATACCATCGGTAAAAATATCATACATTAAAAAGTAAAGTAATATCACTACAAGAGCAGAAGTGAATTCTCAAATGAAGTTGCTTTTCATGATATTGAATTTTTTACTTAAAGATTTGCGATTAAAGAACATTACTTCAAAATTAGAAGTAAGCTAGGGATTTCCCCTTACTTCTTATTACTGACTTCTCCTATTACTTAACATTTAATCAAAGTAATTAACTTAACTGCAAAAGGATAACAATGTTATGTGGTGGATAGACAATAAAGATGATCATTTAAAAGAACAAACACATTTATTAAACATTTAAAAACAAACAATAAATAAAAATGAATGTTTCAAAATTATATTATTTTGTGATACTTTATATTTAATTGAAATAATAAAATACAGCTCACAGATGCAAAATATTTACATCTTGAGATATTAGATTAAGATAGCTGTTTGCAGAGTGTGTGCTTCTGGTGTCATTAAAGTTCATTACCATGATGATATAGAGCGATCACCACAAAGTCTGTAATTATTATACAAACCGATTTCCGACTTACTCTTTTCCTGAATTCCAATAAGCTTTATCCATCGCTGGCATCTAAGGAAGACATAAGAATTCAAATTTGAATTAATATAAATTATAAGCATACAATTTGTGTATATTTACAGGTTGAATAGGGGAGATTTACTTGGATCTTCTTTACTTGGATTTACTTATCATCTTCTTAGGAATACTAACGATTTAAAAGAGAGAATTTTTAAAACGTAAACTGTTGGCATCTGATGCCTACTTTCTGATGGTGAAAATCTTGTTTTAATAATTATATTAGGTAATGAGTAATCACGCTTCTAAATTTCCCCCGTAGACTAACATTAGATTTCATGATCGGGAGTTTCAGTGAAGCAGCCCCTTAATAATGCATGTGTTGTTACTTATATATGCCATATGTACATCGTATACACATGTCATATACGACCTGTACTTAACAAATTTAATAAAATCTAGTAACGAAGAAAATATTTCTCAGGTAAAAAAAAATATATATGTAATTTGACAAAACACAAATTTTTATTTTATGAATTGAGAAAAATTTAGAATAATATAATTAAATTCAGAAAGATAACATAAACTTCCTTTTGTAATATAATCTCTAAAAAAAAAAATGCTGTAAAGGCCGAATTAACTGGCATGTCCGAGAAATGCTGATGCCTCAGCAGTTGAGTGCTATAAAATGGTTATCTGATGATTGGGGGGGGGGGGGGGAATTCAACATTGACACCATGTAAAAAAAAAAAAAAAAAAAAAAATTAACAAATTACAATAACTATTAGGGAAATGTTCCGAAAGCATAAAAAAAATGCCTGCCAAGGTTGCAGTTATGATTTCGCCAACATCATCGCAAAGCTTATATATGCATCCTAGATACGCATATATATTCCAAACACTCCTATATGTGCCATATACGTCATTACACACATATTATTAACGTCTTATGTGTCATATATACATCATATACACATGTCATATATATACATCATATATGCATTATATATGACTATAACTTGGCCATATACGTCAAGAAATGTTATATATATATATATCATATATATTATTATAATGCCATACATGCTTTATAATTTGGCGATAAATCTTGGTCGCTTGGCAATTCATCTTTGGAACCCGTGATAACATGAAAGTACTCAAATTTTAATCATATCAGCATAAAAATAATACAGAAATAGGGATCTGTTTCATACTTTAATGTCTAAAAAACGAGAGAAAAGTATGAGCATGTCAGGAATTGGCACAGACGCACCATGCTGAATTTTTTTTTCTCGCCAATTTGGCGAAAACTTTGTTTTGGAATATTAGTTACAAATAGTATGCAATAATAGCACATGATTTTTTATTTCAATATAAAAATAAAATAATATAATAAAAATAAATAAATGGTAGTTTGATGTAAATAAATGTTACTTTGATACTTTTCTATTGATAAACATAATAAAAATAATTTATAGAATAAAAATAAAAATAAATAAACTAAATAATCGGTTTACCATGTGAGGCATAAAATTGCCATTTTGTTGTAATTGCGCCAACATGGTTTGTATATAACATCTGTGCCCAGGAATTTTAACATAGTTGAGCAGAGAAAAGTCTTTTTTATGTAAATCGCCTTAATGATAAACTGTTAATATTGATAAAATAAATATTTGCATATTAATAATTAGTATATAATAGCTGTTCACAATATATAGACACAGAACTTCAAAAACAAATTGATTTACATAATATGGGTTATTTAACCAATGTGGAACAGATGCTTTACACTCACGCAAACATATAAACATAAGTTTGGCGACTTTTTAGTTGGCGCGATTTTCAAGACCGCACCAAACGAATAACTTAATTTTAATACAATGGCTAGGTTGCCATTAAAGGAAAAAATCCCCTAAATTTGGCAACTTTTTTCCTTTTTTTAACCGATTAATTTTTTTTTCTGCGTGAGTGTAAAGCATCTTAGCCATCAAGGTTAAATAAATAAACAGTAAAATAAAAAAATTTAATATACAAAATCGTATCTTAATCTCACTTCTCTAGGACCAGATTTTGGATCTTAGCGAATATCGCCAAAGTTGGAAAGATTTTTTCGCGCATATATTTTGCAGACCACTGCAGCATCTATACCAAATATATATATATATAGGATAGATGTGCCAGTAATGGACACCCTTAAGGAATTTCGGTACTTTTTGGTTAGCCGGGCGCCAGTGATATATGAACATATATAAATACATATGTATATACACACACATATATATATACATACATATAGTATGTATATATATATGTGTATGTATATATATATATGTATATGTAGATATGTATATATATATGTGTTTGTGTGTATATATATCACTGGCGCCCGGCTAACCGAAAAGTACCGAAATTTCTTTAAAAATTTATTTTTTAATTAATAGTTATAATTGTTATATTCCACATTTTTTAACATTATATTAATCTACCAACAATATTTAACCATGCTCATAGTCACATTTCCCAATGTGAATCGAAATTTAATTGTAAATAACAGAAATAAATCAAAACACCCTAAATTCCAGTAATGGACACCCCACAAAATGATATTATGATTGTATTTAAAACTAGAATTTAAAGAAAGCATATTAATGAAATAAAAAAGGGCTGAATTTTTATTGGTTATTTTTTTACAAACCAAAAATGTTGAAGGTGGCCCATTACTGGAAGGCGGTCCATTACTGGCACATCTACCATATATATATAAACACAAAAATATCCGATATTTTCAAAATAAACAATGTATTGACGATTATAAATATTTTCAGATATTGCAGTTTAAACTAAAATAAATCAAACCAGAAAAGATTATTTCAAATGAAAATTTAAATAATGTATATCTAAATTAAACAGTTTATCTTTCAGTGGCTATTTCATGTAAATAATATCTCGTATAATTATTGGTTTTACATTTAAATTATCAACTTCCAACTAGGAAAATATATTTCTAGCTCTAAAAAAGGGCACAATTAATAACAGTTGAAAAATTCATTTACACTTATTTGACTGAAAATATCATACACAGTATTTAAAAAATAAATATCAAGTATATGAAAATAGCGAACATCATGATATTTTACACATAAATATTGTCTATACCTTATATATCACCGAACTCTGTTGGTTTAAACAATTTACTGGAAACAGCGTAATTTTTAAGTACCGAATCGTTAGAAAACTATTACTTTATTTTCAGCCTTCAATGGTCGAGCTCTGATATAACAACTGTGTGAATAATATATTTATAAACATTAATTACATTTATAAATCGGCATATCAGAGACAGATTACATCAGCTCCGCAGTTTTATTTTGAAATCATTTTATGAAATATTTATAACATTTAACCAGTTTAATTTATTTCATATTTGTTTTATTAATTAGTAATTATAAAAGTTGTTTAAAGAAGTTTTAAATTCTAAGGGAAAAACCAATTCTATATCGCCATTTCTTCCGTATACAAACTATTTACAAACCGAAAATAAAAACATTTAATTAATTAAAATTAATCTTACTTGAGAAAAAAATTGATTTATATATGATTTATTTAACCAATGTTAAATAAAGAAACAGAAAAATAAAAATAAAAAATTTGAATATGCAAAATCGAAAATCAAAACATAGAACTTAACTTACCCCGTCATTGTGTTGCCATTCCTTCACGACAAATCCACCATCCGCGAATCGTTGCAGCACTCCCAACCGCTAGATGGCGCTATTTTCAACTTGCGAAAAGTTTCCCATTTATCTGACTGGGCTTATTATTTAATGGCTTTGTTTCAAAACATTTGAAATTGCACATCTAGAGCGTTTAATAACTTTTGAAATATTATTAACTGAAGCACCAGTTCCATTTAATCTCCAAATTTCGCGAATTTCACTTTCTTTTAATTCTGTACCTCGTGGCATGGTTGTAAATGCGTGAAGTCGGTTATCGTCTGCTTTAGTTAACTGCTGACGTCATAACAGCGTGCAGAAAATTCGCATATTTCGAAAAAATGCAGGTGTTTCAATTAAAATGTTAGGGTGTCTTATAATTTTGTCCATGGTATTTTTTTTTTTTATTAAACTCTATAAAAATATCATTTCTGTAAAACAATTACGTGTGATAACAAAATAAATTTATGCTTTTGTCGTATTTGATAAAGCATTTTTAAGCTCTGAATCTTTTCTTTCACTTTATATCAAATTAGGTCGGTGTCTTATAATTATGTCCACCACTGTAGTTTAGTGGGCTTAGATGCTTTACACTCACGCTAAAAAAAGAAAAAAATTAATCGGTTAAAAAAAAGAAAAGTCGCCAAACTTTGGGGACTGTTTTTTCTTTTATGGCAACCCGGCTATTAAGCTTGTATTTAGTTACTGGTGTTGAAATTTTTTATTGTAATCCGTATTTGCGTGGATGTTAAAGGAAATGTTTGCGCATGTCTGTATTACGTCATTGATGATGAAAAGTAGAGAAAACGTGATTGGTTGTAGAAGAACGTTCTATTGCACGTTATTGGTTGCAGAGTCGCGTATTATAGAACCATATATGGAAGGGAAATAAATTTGCATAAATGTTGAGTTAATGATTGGTTTTTAATTGTCATGTGAATTATTACGTATTGGCGGTTACAGTGGCGGTTATTACAGTGGCAGTTAGAGTGGTAGAATTGAATTTATCATTCTATTTTGTTTATCGAAATTGTTTTGACGTTTGTAGTTGCTGGTAGAAGTTATAAAATGTCTGTGGCCATGGATTCCATTTTTCGAGGGTACCAGGTAAGTTTTTATGAGGAAGCAGAAAGGCAAGTTCAGCACTTCAAAATTGTAATAACGCGATGATTTTATCTAATAGTTTGTGTTAAATTAGAATTTGAATTACCGAATGGTTACCCTGATATAGTAGTGCTCTTTAAAAGATTGAAATGACGTAATTTTATCTAAAGGTTTGTGCGAAATTACAAAATCAGTTATCGAATGATTATTCTGATTGTAGCAGTCCACTTTAGAAGAATGACGTAGGTAATGAATTTTCTATTAAATTTATGTAAAAAAATTTTTTCGTTTATTTTGATATTTACTTTCTGGTTTTACTAATACGTCATTATTTATAAATGTTGTGTTCCTCATGAAATTAGAAACTAAATAATCGAATGTTTACACTGATATAGTAGGGCACTTTAAAAGATTGAAATGACGTAATGATTTTAACTAAAAGTTTGTGTGAAATTAAAATTAGCATCAGCGACGGATTACTGTAATATAGTAGTGCACTTTAAAAGATTGAAATGACGTAATTAACATTTTCCATTAAATTTATGTTGTAAAAAATGTATTTTTGGTTTATTTTAATTGTTGTGTAGAAATACCATTATCTGTGTTTTCGAATACGTTATTTATAAATATTCTGTTTTTTTATGTTTCCAAAATGGCAACGGAAAATAGTAGCTTGGCGCAGTCTTGGAAATCGCGCCAACCAAACAGTCGCCAATCTTTTGTTTACATTTTAGCGTGAGTGTAACACATCTGTTCCGTTTAGTGTTTTTTAAATGATTTTTTTAACCCATCTTGATTATTTTCACATATTTAATAAACTTTCTGAAGCAATTGTTGTCGAAAAACAAATGTCAAAATTTTTATTTAAAATTTCAGTTTTTGAAGTAATCTGCACCAGAATATTTAGTTTGTCGCTAAAATGTGTTCGCATCTTTCTAATTGTACTTTTGTTGCAAGTCTGGCTAAATGTGCAGTTTTAACTTTCAAATTATATTTATTGAAAAACTGATTATAAAAAATGAATTATAAGAAATTCTATTGTTTTCTTATTACAGCTAATTCTGATTTTACAATAAAGTTATGATTGTAACGATTCCTTTGTGCAACTTATTTTAAAATATCACTTGCCTGAAGACGAGATCTCACTAATAAATTTTACAGTGTTCCGTTTTAGAAGCACATCACTACAATGGTTAATTTCATTAAATAATGTACTAAACTTTATATACAGGGCTATTATAATTCACCTTTTAAGAATCCTCAAGCGATAGTATAGGTCTCAAAACGAAATACACTGCTCAAAACAATTAAAGGATATTGCAGTTTTAGGTGGATTTTGTATCTGGAAAACTTTTTAGCTGATTGATACATGGTCGACAGACATAGTAGGTTATATGAGAATAAATTACACATGTTTGGCAGAAAAAAATGCATTTTATTGCGCATTTGTGTGCAAAAGGAAAAAAACACAATTTGTGCATATGAGAAAAAAAGAATAAGAAAAGGTGTTTTCTTCAAAGAAAATCATTTTCAGTAGGGGGTATGGTTTCCACGGGCGGCCAGCAACGTTGAACACCTTTGAGGCATGGACTCAATGAGGCTATTAATGACGAGTTGGGGTATTCTGCCCCACTCTTCCAGAAGAGCTCTTTCCAGTTCTTGGAGAGTTTGTGGGGGTTGTTGGCGGCCAGAAACTCGTCTTCCTAGAGCGTCCCAAACGTGCTCGATTGGATTCATGTCTGGAGAACACGCTGGCCATTCCATTCGAACGATTCCTTCCTCGAAAAGGAAATCCTCCACCAGGTTTGCACGATGTGGCCTGCAGTTATCATCCATTAAAATGAAGTTATCTCCGATTGCTGCAGCGTAAGGGACTACAATAGGTCTGAGGATCTCATCCCTATATCGGCGACCAGTCAGAGCTCCATCTCGAATGATGTAGAGGTCAGTGCGCCCGTCAATGGAGATGCCACCATACACCAACACTCCTCCACCGCCAAATCTGACACTTTCGTGCACGAACGCAGGATTATTCCTACTGCCACGGTCCCTCCAGATGAAAATACGCCTATTATCCGGATGCACAGAAAAACGGGACTCGTCAGAAAACAGAATATTGCTCCATTCATTTCTCCTCCAGTTGACATGCTCGGTTGCCCATTCCCTGCGGTCGCGACGATGCCTTGATGTTAATCTAACACATACCATCGGTCGGCGAGCATACAGACCTACAGCATGGAGCCGGTTTCGGACAGTCTCAGTTGAAATCGTGGTGCCTGTAGCCGAGCGAAGGTGTTGTTGGAGAAGAGTAGCTTTCATGTTTCGGTGTCTCCGAGCTGTTAACGCTAAATACCGATCTTCATTGGGCGTTGTTGCCCGTCTACGACCTTGCCCTGGTCTTCGGCCTGCACATCCACTCTCCAAAAAACGGTTCCAGATCCTGGAAATGACACTTTGTGACACTCCAATGGCTTGCGCTACTTCGGCTTGAGTTTGGCCCCCTTCTAACCTACCAACAATTCTCCAAGCTTCTGAATCTGTCAAATGACTTCGCTGAGACATCGTACTCATCGAAACAAAGCAATCACTGAATGCCGATCATCCTTGTCTTCATTCTCTTTTATCCAGTTGAAAGTCAAATTTCATTCGCTGCCGCTGAAGTGACGTTTTTGACTTCGAACTCAAAATTTGCATACTCCACAGTTTGAAAACCAGAAAAATTTGCATTTGTGATTCTCTTCTTCTATTTTCGGCAAAAAAAATTTCGTTTATACCTTTATTTTATATAAAAATTCAAATATCCTTTAATTGTTTTGAGCAGTGTAGAATGTCACTTGTATCTATAAACTGAAAATAAAAGTTAAACTCTGAAAATTGCAAAAAAAAGCAGTTGTCTGCGAGACCGCTAACAGCAGTTAAGGGTTAACACTATATTCTCCAAAGAAACATACTGCTATATGTAATTTGTAGTAAGCACAAGTAAATAATTGGGATAACTTCTGAACACGTTCATTAAACCACAGAAAAATGCTTTTATATCCCAATTTCGAAGTCCCGCGTTTTGAGAATATGGATCTGGCAACAGTATTCACAACAAGAGCTAAAGTTATTTTTCAAAATTTCAACCGTACTTTTGTTCCAAGATATTCATTAGCTAATCTTTATCATCAGCTTTTTTCATCGAAAATTTTTGGTGTGAACAAACAATACCACGATACTGAATTCAGCCCTTTTTGGAAGAATGTTTCGCGAAAATAATTGTTACTGATGGCTAAGATCAGTTTTGGAAAAGACGAAAGTTGTAATATTTAGATCGACATTAACACATTAACTGCCATGACACATGACGTTTGCCATAAATATTTTCATTGAAGACAATTTATTGCTACGAAACGGGACTATTGATAATTTATTCAGTTTTTAAAAAAAGAATCCCGTGCACCCCTTCCCTCCAGGCATGTGTACTGATTTCAGTTTGGCATTCAACGTGTAAAAATAACTAAAATTTGATTTCCTTCTATATTAAAAGTAATCTGGCACTGAGCCAAAAACGAAATGGACCAATCAAATTCTGCGTAGATATTCCGGGTTAGTCTCATCGCTTTTTTATTAGGGACTTTTTTGAGGAGCGATTACTTTCTTTCTAGCCATCCTACGGATTCGAAAATCATACCACCAGACGCGAAATATAACAAGCTTTCAGAAATTCAAAAAATTATCACGGTCGGACAATAAAAACTCAAAATCCTTAAAAATCGAGTAAAAAATCTTTTATTGAAAAAATCATTTTTTATATTGTTGCCAAAAAAGCGCAAATGATTATATTTTATCTCAAATAAAAAATTTATTTGCGCGAGACTATTAAAAACAATAATGAAAGTTTAAAATAATAATTAAATGATCACGTGTTGAAAGCAGGAAATAAAGAAAATTACGTCATAAAAATTGTGTTTACACATGAATCCTTCAAATACCTCGAAACGTATCTGATTGGTCAGAGCTTTCTGACTTTTCTTAGGAGGAATTAACATGAAAGTAGAGAATTTAGATAGGATGGGCGCTATTAGAGGGGTTACCAAGAAGAAGAGACCCGAGTCTGTCGCCAATTTTGGCGGCCAAAATTAGCTGCCAAAAGTGGCGCCAACTTGACGCTATTTCCAATATTTCGCCAAATTTCCATAGACTGCTATTGAAATCCAATAGCGTTTACTCGCTTACAAAAAATCACCAAATTAAGAGATTGCAATGCAACAAAAATTAATATTAGCTTATGAATAGAGCTTAATTGAACTATTTACATTATTTGTAAGCACAAACACTAGCTATTTACAATATTCGTAACAGTATATATACAATTGGTTCTTGTTAGTTATCCTGTCGATCAAATTACTGTCGCCAAATTCATATATATTAAACGAGCAAGAGATTTTCCCGATTATTCATATATATTAAACGAGCAAGATATTTTCGTGATTACGAATGATATCGTAAACGACGTGGAAGATTTTCACGAAAATTGTCCCCTGTACTAAATCGAGCACGAAAAAAATTCTAGCTAGGTTCCGAATACAAGAAAATTCGTTTTTACAGGGTAAAACAAACTCAGCCCTGAAAACGTTTTTTGTTATAAATGGAAAAATACTCAAACGATTTACACGAAACGTGTTGCTTATACTAATTCGAGCACGAGAAATCAAGCTAGCTAGGTTTCGAATTCGGGAAAGGTCATTTTGATCTATTAAAAGTAACTCAGCACTAAGAATGCTGCTATATATCGAAAACAGCAGTAACGATTTTCACAAAAATTAATGACTACACTAATTCGAGCACAAGAAATCGATCTAGCTAGGTCACTAATTCGAGAAAACTTGTTCTCTGTGTTTAAAACTCGACGTGGTATAAAAAACGAGTCTTGAAACATAATCGAAAAAGTACAGGAAGTTCTTTGTCCAGATCGACTTTAGCTATCCAGTGCCAAAAAAGTGGGTGCTTTTCGAACCAAAATGTACCAAAAAAAGAAATAAAGGGAAAAAACATTCATAAATATTGAAATGCAAACGAGATATTAAAACAAATGTATCCCACAGGACTAAAGTAAGCCAGCGAGTATTTTTGTGTGAGTGTAGTATCCTCTTTAACTAACGATTGTGTTTTTAAACGGCCTCGACAAAATTTTAAAAGCGGTAAAAAATTAAAAAAAATTAGTGATGCATAGTTACATAGATTAGATCAGTTTCTACTGACGTCACAAACATTCACCTGCCGAGAGGGATAATTATGAAAAATATTGTAAATAAATAAATATCCAATATTATTTTTTTTTCTGTTTTCCTTAATACATTTCAAAATTTATTTTAATAAAATATTGATAGTTGACACTTAAGTAAATGTAGCTTTTCCGATTTTTTTTTAAAATTCAAATACCAACATTCACCCATTTGTTTATTTGGCGTTAGAGTCTGGGTCTGACGATTACTTTGGCGATAGTTTATTTTATGGAAAATGGTTGACGGGATAATGCGGAATTACCAAAAATAGTTTCTTAAAAACACTCTTTTATAAGCAACCAATGGTCATCTTGAAAATACCGCGGAATTTTTTTAACCGCAATTCATATTTTTTACGTAAAATATATATTACAATGCATTAATTTGGCCTGGACAAAGACCTCTATTATGAAAAATTCACTTCTTTTTTATACGTTTGCCAGGAAGCTCAAAATAATGAATTTATTTGAAATATATACTTTTTGCTCTGTTTATTTATCAACAAAAGAGAATCAGAAAGAAAAATGAAACATTATTTAAATTATCTTTTTACTCTTTTAAATTTATTTGTCATCGTGTAATCGTAAATTTATTGATATTTAATTATTAATTGATGAAAGCGTATTCTGTATGTTACATTTTTTTTAACAATTTATATTTTACTTTTAACTCTTTAAAATATTAACTTTTGCCATTTCACAGCGCTTTGGCCTATTTTGGCGAGCATTTTACTGTCACATAATTAAATCCGTTGTTTTTCAACTCCCATACAATTGTACGAGTTACAGAGATATTTGGCGATTTATCACCTGTGACCACCTAATTGAAAAAGAACAACCAATTTCAAGTGAATGTATCATATATATTATTTCTCCTGTCAACATCCCTTTTTTCTGAAAATACGAAACGTACAACGACGAATGAGATAGCATATGAAAGGATTTTGAAAACGCTTCTGACATAGCTTACTTAACATTTCGTTAAAACATGTTTTCGATTAAAAATTGCTGATAATTAAAAATTAAATCGGCATTGTTTTCCTAAATGAAATGGAAGGTTTTCCTCAAAACATTGTTGCCAAAAAAATAAAATACCACATTATATGATGCTCAGCAATTATTATAAAACACACCGCACGGGTTTATTTTATACTTATGATTAAAAAGCGAAATTTAAATTAAAATGTTTAGATTTATATTTCTATGTCCCATGTTTTTCCCGAAGCGGATGACGTCATCCTCTAATGCAGTTAAAATACGATTGTTAATTTTTTTTTCTCGCGCGTGCCTTTAGCAATCTTGGATCAGTTTTTACTCTAACTTTGATGGAATAAATTAGATGATATTCTGGATTGACTAACAACTAAATGTTGTTTACAGATATTTTTATCCTTGCTTTTTCTTTAGAAGTTTAAACCTGCATCTAATAACTATTACATATTGATAAAAAATAGTACTTCTCTTTCATCCCGTCGACCACTTTTCATAACAAAAAACTATCGCCAAATAAACGGGAGAACGTTGCCATTGGAATATCAAAATAAATAAATAAAATATAAGAATTTAAGGACACAATTGTTATTTTAATTAATGAAATAACTAATAAACCAGTAAAACATAATGAAAAATACACGCAAATGTCGAATTAAAAACCACTTGATGATTTAACAAACACGTATAATGCTTCTGACATCAAGTAAATGGGACTGCATTTTTGGCGTTTAATCTTACAATTTGGCGATAGTTTTTTGTTATGAAAAGTGGTTGACAGTATAATAGAGAAGTACCTAAAAAATATTAGATTTAATGCGAAATCCTTGCACGGGCCCTCTGGTTAATTTATAATTAAGTTGTAAAAATATTAAAATGTTGTATTGTCATCGGCAAAACATTTTTCAACATAATTTATATAATTCTTGCCTATCAGGAATTGTGTTAAAAATCGATTGGAAAATTCCATGAATAAAACAAAAGTAAATAAAATAAGTTAGCAAAAAAATAAAATAAAATAAAAAAATACCTGTTGAAAAAAATTACCGAGCGAGGATTGGTCTACTAGGTACTTGTAAGATTAAATGCCAATAATGGTTGATCGAAAATGTCACATTCACTTGACAACACGTGTTTACGTCATCAAGTTATTTTTATTTCGACGTTTTATTTATATTTTTATTAATGTTATACTAATTTATTTGTTTTTTCGTTATTTAAAATAAAAATTATGTCAATTTGTATAATTTGGTGAGTGAGCAGGAAAAATAAGAAAATTACGTCATAAAAATCGGGTTTACACATGAATATTAAAAATAAAAAAGATGAATTAAATGAAAAAGCATTATAACCAGTTAAATGAAAAAGCATTATAACCAGTTAAATGAAAAAGCATTATAACCTGATTACAGAAGAAAGTCGCCGTTCGTGATATCACCATTATCTTTTTAAAACAGGATACATTACCAGGTTTTAAGAGGCTGTGAAATCAGAACGGGGGTTGGTGAGCGTAGCGAGCAGGGGGCAGAGCCCCCTAGTTTAAAAAAAAAATAAAATATTTATGTAATTAACTCTTTGTATAAAACTAACAAATATTGCCGCTATTGGAAAATGTGAACCGAATCTATAAACACTGTAAATTGGTTTGCAAATGCAGGAATTTACAAAGCTATTTACAGTGTTTATCTGACAAAAAGGCCACTTCGTCACAGTCTGTTGCGGTCAACGTGCTAAAAGACGTACGATTACGTATTTTAAACGATTAATCATGCTCATAAATATTTCATTAATTATTGATAATGCCAATTGTTATTTTTTAATTGCTTTTCAGCTCATATTTTTGAACTGCTTCGCGATGTCCAACTTGGAGAAAGTCGGCGAGATGAATTGCACATGCACATATGAATGGAGAATTCATAACTTCTTCTTGTATTTTGTAAAAGATTCGAAGAAACCTCAAAGTCCAGATTTCCAGGCATCAAATACAACATGGTTCATTCGAATCTATCCAAATTGCGATGTCTCTGAACATTCTACTGGATATCTTTCATTATATTTGCACAGAGATTTGAGCAAAGGTCCCGCTGTTATCAACTGCAGCTGCGGCATAAAGACAATGGATCGCTCAATTTTGAATGAAATTAAAGGCGCTTTTGGGAAAAATGCAAAAAATGAAGAAGCATTGGGATGGCCCCATTTTATTTCGAGATCTCGCCTAATGGACAAACTAGTGTTGCCTTCGGATACCCTGACTATTGTTTGTTCAATAGAGGTAAACGATTCTGCAACAGATCTTATTGTAGGTGAGTATCAAATATGAATCCGTATTAGTTCAAACTAGTGTTGCCTTCGGATACCCTGACTATTGTTTGTTCAATAGAGGTAAACAATTCTGCATTAGATCTTATTGCAGGTGAGTATCAAATTTAAATCCGTATTAGTTCAAGTTGTTATGGAGAAAAAAATCCCTCCCCCCGCTCTTAACCTTCTAATGCTCATAGTAGCATATATGCTACCACAACTGTTTCCAATTAAGTACATTTTTTAATTCAGATATTCACTCCAGAAATTTAAAATAACAATATTTGCTCATTTAATAACAGTCCGAAACAGTCGATTCCGGTTCAGGGGCTTCCTAGTTGCGATCAACTTTACGCCCAGTCGATTGTGAGTAACAAGACTTGTAATTGTGAGCCGTTGGGAATAGATAAGATTGCATTAACCCTTTCAGGGGCAAGCACTTATGCTCCTGTACCGTTGAATTCCCACCGGAATTTAGTTCAAAATAAGAATAAGCAATTTTTCAACTTTTTCTCGTCAAAGTTAAAAAAGTAAAATTTAATTAAAAGTTTCTGGTTTGAATCGGATTAAAATTAGGTGGTATACAATATTATATACCACCGCCCCTCAAAGGGTTAAAGAGCAAATAAAAAAGAAAGAAAAGAAAATTTAAAAAATGGAAGAAATAACTTTAGAATATATAGAAAAGCAATAGATATTAAAGATAGAGTCAATATAAGGAAAGTAAAATGGTATTGCTGTAGTAAGAATACTACTGATAAAAGTTTAAGGATTAAAGATATTGTTCGGAACATGTTTCATACAAACAGCATAAATGTCAGGTGGAAAAGGCGGTCAAAGCAAACTATAAAAAAAGACACTTTTCAATGGCCATACAATATTTTTTTTAGTTATATATATATAACAGACACTCCGTCATTAAGCTAAATTTATTATTGAATTTTTCTGGTGTGATTTCAGATTTTCTGAATTACAGAATTTCTAGAATGTATTCTACCATGGGAATTAGAGGGTTAACAAAGCGAAACTTTTTGACACATTTTCTGACTCATTTTTAAACGTAAAAGTATGAAATTTGTTGGCATGATTATTGAAGTGCTTTGTCATCGAACAGTTTTTTCATTTTTCGATGATAAATAAAATTCTGAGTTATAAGCGATTGTTTTATAATGGCGAGTTTTTTTTTCTCTCCTACGCTGCGCCGCGCCGTCGCATACTACGTATATTCGGCTCAAACGCCAACTTTGACAGCATTTTCTAAAAAATAATCTACCTTTACCGAATAGGAAAAAAGTTATATTACATAGTTCCTGAATAGAAGTATCTTCTAACGTGAGTTTGAGAATTTTTTTTTTTTTTTTTTTAAATGTGTTAAAGTAGACATTGGATTTCGGAACATTCTTAAGTCGTAATACCATTTAAAACAGTTTAAATTTAGATTTTTTTTTTTTTTTTTTTTTTTTTTTAGGGGGAGTCACTTGAAGTACTCTTTATAAATCCTATTTTACTAGTTAGAAATTGATAGTGAAAGGGAAAGAGGAATTTTGGATTTATAGAAGTAGAGCGCACCACATTGAGAAAAACATTAACGAAACTTTTAACATTTTTCAGAACATTGTCAAAATTGGTGGACAGTCTCAAGTGTTCCTACGCGACTGGAAAACAGGGAATTGTCAGAGAAAATGACAAGTGCTCGAAAAGTCAGGGAAAATCACACTTTTTCTCTAAAACCTGGAAAAGTCAGGGATTTAAAAATATATATGTTATCATGTATCGAGATTCTTCAGAGTTCAGAATTCAGTCTGCAAAAAATTCAGATTTTTTACTAGCAAGTAGTATTTTTGCTACATTCCTAGTTCTAACATAATGTTTTAGCCATACAAATTTGTTGCTAAATAGGTGATACTTCTGCGAAAGAAATATTGAGCCATGTTAAGGTGGCTAGGATGAGATATCATGAGTATTTAAATAAGAAAATTATAAAGCAAGCAAAAAAGAAAAGCTGTAGCTAAAATTTAATTGTTAAAAGACAAAAAATAAAGTTACATAACAAACTGTTTCTGAAACAACACAGACAAATGACATAGTAGTAGAAATGTCAAAAAATATTTGAATGTTGATATGTGAAATCTAATTATATCAATAAAATGTTACTTTAAATCCATCCAAATTGTATATTTTTAATTGTTTTTTAGGGTTTCGTTCATTTCACGAAACCCTATTGCTCCCGCTCCATTGTCTGTCTGTCACAGAGCCATTCTCGAAAACTATGTAACTTACACAGTTGAAACTTTGTGTATAAATCAGAATATCAGCTGTGAAGAGCTGAAAATATTAAAATTTGAAAAATTCGTATTATTTTAATAAATAAAGATAAAAAACCAAAATTCTAACAGCCCTTTCCTATTAAATTGAAACATTTTTCGTTATAGCAGATGCCAAAGATTTAAAATCCACAATGAAATTCTCTCTACAATAATTAATTTTCTATCAGACGATTTTCACGTGAAAAATGAAAATGAAATAAAAAGTTTCACCAATTGAAAAAATATAAATATGAAAAAAAATTGATTGACGTCATAGTCGTAATAAAACGGAAAATGTCTTAAGATTTCTCAATAATACAAGGAGTATGAGTATGTGCAAGTACAGAAAGCAGATTAAAATCACGTCATTAGAGAATTAAAAAGAAAATCTGACGTCATATGGGAAGTTTAACAATTTTTTCAAATGTTTGAGAATAATACAAAGCGAGTATCAATATAAATAATAGAGAATAATAAATATCTGAGTTTGAGAAACATTTTGAATCGTGGTAAAAATCCGATTATGGAAATATTCGCATATTTTAACATTTTAAAAGTGTACAATTTGTTTAATTTTGAAATTATTTTTTTAAATGTTGCATTTAGTCTGTATGATGGATATTATTTATTATGGAAGAATATAATAGCGGGCTTGGCCCGCTATCCGGCTGGTTTAGATATTCGAAAAACGATAAAATAGACCGGTAGATTTTTACTTTATAAAAAACATGACTTTTTTTTTTTTTTTGCTAAATGAAATTTGTTTGAATTTATTAAAGAATTCTCAACAACATAATACACAAAATTCTCTAAGTAATGCGGGTTACCCAAAGTCTGGGTAATTCCGGCTCTGAACGCTAAGGATAACCTGCAAAAAGCTACGTGATATCGGCGCGACCAACGTAATACACGGCCGGTGCATGACGTTTAAAACGTCACATGGAGTGGATCAACTTTACACGGCTGTTGGTGCAAAACAGGGGGCGCGGCACTTTGCACCAATCGCTGTGTAAAAATGATCCACTTCATGTGACGTTTTAAACGTCATGCACCGGCCGTGTAAAACGTAGGTCGCGATATCGGTCTCTGAACGCTTCGTGTTACCCATGTGTAACTCGGGATTCGGTCCGTAAACACGCTCTAACATTTATTTTTAAAAGTTGATTTTTGACAAAACGACGATTATTTGAACAATAAAAGTCATTTTTCGCTTTTTATTTTTATTTTTGCAAGCTCTAAAAAATAATTTATCAATGAAAATTACATTTTTCTGTGAGATAAGCTCCAGCAAAAACGATTGCCTTTATTTTTATTAAAAAAATGAAGAATATTGGTTGAATAATAGGTCAGTTACAATTGGCGTCATCCTGGAGGTCAAACACTACAAATAGGTAATTCTGATTGGTGAAATTACCCTAACCTCTAGTTGAAATACAATGGTTGGATCAGCTGATTGCAACTTGTCTAGTCTCCAGAAAAATGGGCGCACAGTTTGAAAAATATGGTTGCGAGAAAAACAAGTTTGAAGTTTTACAACAGCGTTTCATTCAACGAGCGGAATTTCCTTCAATGAACAAAAACGATTATAAGGAATAGGAATATCACAAAACCGCTTTAAAGAAACAATCTACGCACTTAACGGATGCTAAAAATAAAATAAAAAATCCACAAATATTTGGAACTTGCACACTTCCTTTTAGGTTAGGAGGAAAACACGCTACAACTGAACCATCTAGCTTACACGAAAAGACTGAAATTAAGATTCTGTTTTAAAATGTAAGAAAATCGCAGAAATGGTCGAATGCACAGGAGGTTTTCAGCTATAAGTATGCAAAATTTCAAGTTTCTAACTTATATAGTTTTTAAGTACTAACTCTGTGATGGACAGAGGAGTGAGACTAATAGGATTTCGTCAGATGAACGAGGTCCCAGGTATTTTTGCCTGTGTGAAAATTTCGCAACCGCCACCACCGGATTCTGGTAGCGGCCTCTATATGAAAGTGGTGTCATATGCACAAGGCGCAAACTCCTACAGACATTTTTGTCCAGACTATTGTAAACATACATTCCAGTACTTGGCGGTATTCGCTTAAACAAGTGACACTAGGGTCCTATATATGGCTATAATGTCATATACTTACGCACAGATGTTCTTTTTTTAATCGGTTATAAAAATGAAAAAAAGTCAGCAAATTTAGGGGATTTTTTTCCTTTAATGACAACCTAGCTATTGTTTTAAGTTATTGGTTTGGCGCAGGTTTGAAAATCGCGCCAACCAAAGAATCGCTAAACATCGGTGCGTGAGTGTAACCGCGACCTACGTTATACACGGCCGGTGCATGATGTTTAAAACATCATATGTAGCTGATCATTTTTACATGGCAATTGGTGCAAAGCGGCGCGCCTACAGTTTTCCACCAATAGCCATGTAAAAATGATCCACTCCGAGACTAACGAAAAAGAAAGGCTACCGCGGTGCTTTACGCGTATCTTTTTTTACAGACCGCCGGAGTCACGTGATGCTCGAATGCACCAATGAAGGTGTACGAAAAGAGCATCACGTCACTCTAGCGGTCTGTACAAAAAGATAAGTGGAATGCACCGCGGTAGCCTGTCTTTTTCGTTAGCCTCGTCCACTCTGTGACGTTTTAAACGTCATGCACCGGCCGTGTATAACGTAGATCGCGCATGGAGTGGATCCTTTTTACATAGCAATTTGTGCAAAACGGTTGGCGCGCCGTTTTGTACCAATCGCCGTGCAAAAATGATCCACTGCATGTGACGTTTTAAACGTCATGCACCGGCCGTATATAACGTGGATCGCGCTCCATGTGACATTTTAAACGTCATGCACCGGCCGTGTATAACCGTGACCTACGTTATACACGGCCAGTGCATGACGTTTAAAACGTCACATGGAGTGGATCCGAGGCTAACGAAAAAGACAGGCTACCGCGGTGCATTCCACTTATCTTTTTTTACAGACCGCCGGCGTGACGTGAGGCTCTTTTCGTACACCTCCATTGGTGCATTCGAGCATCACGTGACTCCCACGGTCTGTAAAAAAAGATATGCGTAAAGCACCGCGGTAGCCTTTCTTTTTCGTTAGCCTCGGAGTGGATCATTTTTACACGGTAATTGGTTCAAAACGGGGGGGGGGGGGCGCGCGCCGCTTTGCACCAATCACCGTGTAAAAATGATCCATTCCGAGGCTAACGAAAAAGAAAGGCTACCGCGGTGCTTTACGCATATCTTTTTTTACAGACCGCCGGAGTCACGTGTTGCTTGAATGCACCAATGAAGGCGTACGAATAGAGCATCACGTCACTCTAGCGGTCTGTAAAAAAAGATAAGTGGAATGTACCGCGGTAGCCTGTCTCTTTCGTTAGCCTCGATCCATTCCATGTGACGTTTTAAACGACATGCTCCGGCCGTGTATAACGTAGGTCGCGGATAGACAGCATTAAGGGGAGTGGCGCAAACTAACTATATATTTTGTCTTTTAATTTATTTTTTTAAATTATAACGTCATACACTCACACACAGTTTTTTTTTAAAATCGGTTATAAAAAGTAAAAAGTCGCCAAATTTAGGGGATTTTTTCCTTTGATGGCAACTTAGCAATTGTATTTACTTATTGGTTTGGCGCGGTCTTGAAAATCGCGCCAACCAAAAAATCGCCAAACAATGATGCGTGAGTGTAAAGCATCGGTTCCGAACGCGTTTCAATGTTTCATAAAAACTTTATTTTTTTTTCAGATATTTTATGTAGTTTTTAATTATTGTAATACACAGAATAATCGAACATAGTTAATGAATACCTGTTTTTACTTAAAGTTAATTGAAATTAAGTTATGTAGGGTAGATGTGCCTGTAATGGACACCCTTAAGAAATTTCTTTAAAAAATAATTAATAGTTATTATATTCCTGTTTTTTTATTTAAATATTATATTAATCTATCAATAATATTTAACTATTCTCATAGTCACATTTACCAGTGTGAATCAGAATTTAATTGTAAATAACAGAAATAAATCAAAACACCCGTAGATTATGAAACATGAAAGGGGAGTTCTGAAAAAAAAAATAAAAGCTAAATTTTTATTTATTCTTTTTATAAACCGAAAACTTTGAAGTGTGTCCATTACTGGCACATCTACCCTATATCCAAATATTAGTTCTATAAATCATAGAAATAGGTCTATTTTTTTGTTTCTAAAATGATTTTTCTTACTATAAGTCAAAATAATATTGATGGTATCTAATCTAATATTTATTTGCTGTTATGTTTATTTGCTGTTATTGTTTTATTTAAATGCTTTGAAATTAGTTGTCCCTAGTGAAATTAAGTAGAATTCAATGAAAGATGTACTAGAAGTTTACATTAAAAGTTGGAATACTTTACTGAACATTTGCAAGGAAAACAGAGAGAAAATCAACACAAATATTAAAAACTTTAGCATGTTTAAAATAAATATTAGAGTATTTAAATGTTTCCTTTTGTCCTCTCCCTCCCCCCCCCCCCTCTCGTAAAAAATACTTTTTTTATTTTCTGATGCTCTTTGTGTATTTGTATCAGGAAATGTTAGAAGATATTTTCTTATCACATTACTTGAAACTCCCCCTTTTCAAAGGTAAAAATTGATTTTTGATTTTAAATTGCCGCATCCAAAACAATCTAGTTCATGGTGCTTAAATATGCTTAATTTTCCTTTTCATAAAAGAGTATGAACCCTGGTAAAAGAATGATTTAAAACTAATTTTGTTTCAATCTAATTTTTACATAATTTTATTTGAAATGTATACATAATATTAGATTTACCTATTTTTATACTTGTGATAGTTGATTCAATTATTTGACATCAAGTGTGGATGCAAAACAGGTTTGTAACTAACCCCTATTGGTCAGTGGACAAAAAAAATTCTTCCTTATTATCTATTTACTCTGGTATGGGTTACCTTTGTTATCCCATTCAATGAAGTCCATTATCTCTCCAGGTGTCTACAAAGAAAAGTAACCAGAGGATTTCTGTTGAAAATGAGATCATTCTTGGAGTGCATTGAGAATATATATTTTTATATTTTGTTTGATTTAAATAAACATGTTACTCTTTTCAAGATTTTTTTAAATTTAGAGTATAGTTAAAAATTACTTAACGAAAAAATTAGTGTGATTTAAATCAATGATTTTTTTTTTTAAATCAAGTGATTTAAATCATGATTAAACTCAGCTGATTTAAATCGGCATACCCTGATTAAAATGTAAGACATTAAGTATAAGTATATGGCTTCCAATAAAGAAATAATTCAACATTCTAGACTCAGTTGCAGCCTTTTTTGTAGATCAAGAATGACTTTTCTGTAGCTGCAAAGATAACAGAAACTTAACATGACCAAAATATTTGCAAAGTAGTACAAAATAATGATGATGATGAAGATAACAAGAGCAAATTTATTGAAAAAATATCTGCAAATACAACGGAAATGTTAAAACGAGGTTATACAACATTGCTTGGGAAATTTTTAAAAACAATATGAAATTGAAGAATACATTAAGATCATTTATGAGAGAATTGTAAAAACAAAAATTATTGAGTTCTTTCAATAATTGTCTTTAGCACTTTATTATTAAGTATTTTCCTTAATCACTCATTGTTATAAATCAGATATTATTATCGAAAACTCGTGTTTTCGACTTGATTACATTAAACGACATCTACTGTATATAAATTTGACATGAACTTGAAAAAAAAAAAATATGTTCTGAAATTCCTCCGCATTAGATGCATACTTACAGAAACTAAAATAAAAAAATTATCTTAAAACAAACAAATCAACATATTTTTAACATATTTACCCTATTAATTTTTTTTTTTTTTTTGAATTGCAAGAAATTCAAATCATTTACAATTTAAACACTCATAACAGTTAATCAGGTAATGCTCACATAATAAATTGTTGTATGCAGTTGAACCTAGATATCTTGATTTTCTTTATCAAGAATATTTTGCTAACATCCTTTGTTATCTGAAACTTCTGACAAGAACATTAAATGAACAATTATATTTTCTGATTAAACTCAAACATTCAAAATAAAAGTATCAGGGAACACTTATTTTCAATATATTATTATTTACAGTATGAGTTAATGTAATAATTTGACATTTAGCAGTTAAATTTTTATTCTTTCCTTTCTTATGAGCAGTATACTGTAATTTATCATTTGAAACATCTCCAAAATTGAAAGGCTTCTGAAAAAATGACAGTATAAAGTGCAGAAGAACATGTTTACAACATTTGGATGCTACAGAAAATATTGATTTTCAAATATTCAACACAAAGTGGCTTTACAAAATGTTGTCATATGGTAAGAGATCTTGACAGACATCAAACTCTGTTAACAGGTTTTTTTTCTTAGCTATGAGTCAATTCCACAGAAAAATCTCATTTTGAGGGGGAAATAAAATTTATAATATGTTTAATTTAAGGTTATGATTGGAAAGTTTGATATTTTTATGTTGTATAAAAAAATCCTAATAAAAAGCCATTGTAAATTACTGTTTGCAAACTAAGTTAAGAACCATTATTGTCTTTGTAAAGTCATAATGTTACGTCAGTTACACAATCAAAGTTACGTCAGTTACATGTGTAACGAGGCTAACGAAAAAGACAGGCTACCGCGGTGCATTCCACTTATCTTTTTTTACAGACCGTTAGAGTGACGTGATGCTCTTTTCGTACACCTGCATTGGTGCATTCGAGCATCACGTGACTCTCGCGGTCTGTAAAAAAAGATACGCGTAAAGCACCGCGGTAGCCTTTCTTTTTCGTTAGCCTCGCATGTGTAAATACCATTTTTTCTTTTTTATTGTTCAGAAACTAATTAAACAAGTTACTGTTATAATTTGTCATTACTTAGTGTTGTTGAGAACATTAAATCACTTTTTTTAACGGGATAGTTTTGATAATTTTTACACTTCAATGAAGACAGAAAAAATGAATTGCAATTTTTAAGACTAAAAGTGAGATTGAAATAATCTGCAGGTATTTGGGTATTAAGTCCTTAGTAAGAAATATTTTAAATTATAAACTTTGTTCTAGCTTTGTTAGTAAATTTTCTACACAGTTTTAAAAACAAAATTGGATGATCAAGTGTTATGTCAGTTACGATGGAATTGACCTAAAATGTTACACATTTCTTTTACACGACTGAGTTAGAAACTGAAATATACTATTATTAGGCATTAGTTTTTGTAATCTCTGATACCTCAAAACAAACCTTATCTTGATTTCCCCCCTCCCTTTCCTGCTGAGATTCAAGAAATCAGGGCTATTTCTTACTGTTTTATTGACCCCCCCTCCACCTCACACACACATTCTAATCACTTGAGATGTTAGCTGGCTAGAGCAGAATACAAAGGCGTTTTCTGTGCATGAGATGGAAAATGTCTTTTTAACTTGGTTCTTCCATTAAAAGTACGAGAGAAGAGGAAGATCACTGCTTGACACACACGAGTAGGGGTGAGAGAGGAAAATACTGTTTGTGCTCATTTCTTAGGTCAATTTTTGTATTAAAAAACACAAAAAAATGTCAGATAAAAAAACTTGGTCACCAATGGTGACCTGGCGACCACATTTGTCAAGCCCCGATTATCACTCTTTCATTTTCTTTTCTTTAACCCACATAAATTAATAGCGGTTATTTTACATAGTAGTGTCAATCATTTGATTAATTGAAGGAAGTTATTAATCCCCTTGCTTACATATAGAATAACTCTATGGAGCATGTATCCACATTGGTAGTCAAAGAGTTAAAAGAACATATTTAAATTAAACAACAAATTTAAATATAAAATGCTTTTCATTCCTGAAAATTACTTCACTAAATTTTTAAGAAATGTAAACAATTTTCTTTTTATTGAGTAATTAAAATATGCTTGAAAGCATTACAAAATGTTTTATTCTAATATATATATATATATATATATATATATTTGCATAATTTTATATACATGCAGAAAATACAGGATTATAATAAATAACTTTTCAATCACATGATTAAAATCATTATTATAATAACTGATATTTTTACAACAGTTTCATATAATTGACGGCTAAGATGCTTTACACTCATAGCACAGATTTTCTCTTTTTTTAATTGGTTAAAAAAAAAAAGGAAAATAGTCGTCACACTTTGGGGACTGTTTTTCTTTTATGGTAACATGGCTATTATGCTTGTATTAAGTTATTGGTGTTGAAATTCGTTATTGTAACCTTTGTTTGTGTGGAGGTTAAGGAAAATGATTGTGCATGTGTATATTACGTCATTGATGATGAAAATTTGAGAAAGCACATGATTAGTTGTAGAAGAACGTTCTATTGCACATGATTGGTTATAGAGTCATGCACTATAGAACCGTATATAAGAGAAAGAAAAATTTGCATAATTGTTAAGTAAATGATTAGTTTTACATTGTCATGTGATTTATTACGTAATGGTTAGTAAGGCTGTTTTAGACAAATTTTGAATCTGTCATTCTTACTGTGATTGTTAGTAAGGTTGTTTAAGATAAACAAACTTTGAATCTGTCATTCTTACTGTGATTGTTAGTGAGGTTGTTATTGTTGTTATTGACGAACATTAAAATGTCATTTGTACCAATGGATATTAATTTTCGAGAGTACCAGGTAAGTTTTTTGGCACTTCTCCACTATCCCACCGACCACTTTTCATAACAAAATACTGTCACCAAATAAACAAATGGAAGAATGCTGCCATTGGAATTGCAAATAAATAAATACAAGAAATTTGGAAAAGCCCCACTCACCAATGTGTCAACTTTGTAAGCTTAAACAATAAAATTTAGAATATATTAATGAAAACGGAAAAAAATAAACTTGGATATTTATTTACTTAACTTATTTTTTCTTAATTACTATATCTTTCGGCTGGTGAATAAATGTTTGTGAGGTCAATTGAAACTGATCTATTATACGTAACTATGCATTGCAACATTTTTTCAATGGCTTTTCTCTTCTAATATCATGGCACTGCCATTTAAGGACATAATTGTTATTTTTATTAACGGAATAACTAATAAATCAGTAAAACAGAATGAAAAATACAAGTAAATGTCGAATTAAAAACCACTCAATGACATAACAAATACATGTAACGCTCCTGACGTCACGATCATTCATGTTTGGCTGTAAATCCTATAGTTTGCCGATAGTTTTTTGTTATGAAAAGTGGATGACAGAATAATGAAAAATTACACTGTTTTTTTTTCTAATAGTTTGTGTGAAATTAGAATTTTAACTATGGAATGATTAATCTGATGTAGTAGGGCATTTTAAAAGATTGAAATAATGTGATGATTTTAACTAAAAGTTCGTGCGAAATTTAAATTTAATTACCGAGTGATTATTCTGATTGTAGCAGTCTACTTTAAAAGAACGAAATGACGTAGGTAACATATTGTCGAGGCTAACGAAAAAGACAGGCTACCGCGGTGCTTTACACATATCGTTTTTTACAGACCGTGGGAATCACGTGATGCTCGAATGCACCAATGAAGGCATTCGAAAAGAGCATTACGTCACTCTAGCGGTCTGTAAAAAAAGATAAGTGGAATGCACCGCGGTAGCCTGTCTTTTTTGTTAGCCTCGCATATTGTCCATTGCTAACATGAGACGTGTAGGACGTACTTTTCATTGCTCCGTTTGCGACCGTTTTTTCTTGCGGATTCCATAGATCTACAAAGTTGAAAGTTGTAGAGATGGATTCGCCTTAGTGAGTCCTGCAAGAAGATACGATTTTCATGATTGTATACCACTTAAGTTATTAGTTATTGACTAATTAGTCGAATCACGGGAGCCACGTGCTTCTCTTTAAACGCAGCGACGCCCACCCAGCGGAAGGAAGGAAGTGCCAAGGTCACGGAGGGAGCAAGATGTGATTCACCCGTCCTCTCGTGCTTTGTTTATTTTCATCGCGTTGGCTGTTGTGTTTCTCAGACGGATTTTTAGTGCTTGTGATTTTCTCTGAACTTTCTGAGATTCTGTGGATCAGAATGATCAAACTATTGATAGACTTTATGAATGAGCCCGTGTACCAAAAGGGTCTCGAACTAAGATTTAGACTACTCAACAGTGAAATTACCCTGGACTCCTTAGATGAACAAGATTATTCCGAAGTTCGTGAGGTTTATACTGAAGCTTACGGGAAAATCTGGATGGACGTCTATAAGGCCAAGAGAGCTAAACATACAGCGTCAGATGCTACAGCTGCAGAGTCTAATCTACTGAATGCATTAAACCGTGTTGGCAACATCATGGAAGAGATAGAGTTCCTGAAGGTGAGCAGATCTGACTTTTCTATTTTTGGCAATAAGCCAATTCTTACCCCCCCTCCCCCCTCTCCCCCCTCTCATCAGGTGGAAAACTCGTCCGAAGACGAAATGATAGTAGAGAAAAATTTAAAACGCCCATTAGAAGTAGAAAATGACGGTTTTCAAGTTGTTACGCACAAAAATAGCAAAACAAAAAAAACAAAAGATAATTCGGTTGCGTCTGAGAACAGTCCAGTTGTTCCCACACCTGGGACCAGTGCAACCCTCCCCCCCAAAAAAGAAAGAATCCCCCCCTTTTTCATTGAGCCTATTGAAAATTGGGCTAACCTTATGTTACATCTGAAAACACACACACCATCTGTGCGCTCAGAAATGAAAAATCGTTTCATCAAAATAAATGTAGATACCGAGCTTGAATATCGGCAACTTCAAAAATTACTCCAACGGGAGAAGATCCATTATCGCAGCTTCCTGCTGGAAAATGAGAAGAACCAAAAATTTGTGCTTAGGGGACTCCCTGCTAACACCAACATAGAACAAATCAAAGAATTTATTGATACTGATTATTTAGAAATCTGCTCTTTCCAGCAGCTCTTTAGGGGCAACACCCGGAACAAGGTTCCACTGCCTCTCTTCTTAGTGCAACTGCCCAGATTAGCTGACTCTTCTAAACTATTCGAAGTCACGGAGATCCTAGGAATGAAAGTACAATTTGAGAAATACCGGGGACGAAAGGGACCCCAACAGTGCCACCGCTGCCAAGGGTTCTTCCACTCGGCTGCGGCATGCCATCTTAGGATGCAATGTGTAAAGTGCTCCGGGGAGCATCTCGCTCCTGATTGCCCCAAGCCGTTTGAGGAACCCTGCAGGTGTGCGAACTGTTCTGGCTCTCACCCGGCTAATTATCGATTGTGCCCGAAATTCCCGGGTTCTCAGCCCCAAAAAAATGTTCGATCAATTATTATCAAACAAAACCCCCACAGGATTTCTCCCGCAAGGAAAGTTGATGAGGCAACCTCATATGCGAGAGCTGCCACAAATGCTGTCGCTGAACCCCCATTGACCACTACTGATCAACCCCAAATTATATCGGCCCCTAAAATTTGTGCAAATTCGGACGCCGATTTTATTGGTAAACTATTCCAATTTGAAAAACAATTCGGAAAACAAATTGTTTTCCAAGCCTACAGGAAATGCCTACCGGAACTCCGTGACGCACGCACGGAAGTTGACCGGATTTTCATATTATATGGAAGTTTACCGGCAATTGCACGGTAATTCTTTTAACTTTTCAAAATTACCCGTCTTTCGATCTACAGCCCATTTGGCAAATTCCCAGCTCACGTGAATTTGAACTCTCTCTCGGTTGGCATATGGAATGCCAACGGACTTCAAAGTCATGCATCTGAGTTTAAAGATTTTATTCACAGTAATAATTTAGACATCATGTTGGTCTCCGAGACCCATTTCCAGGGTAATACTGTCCGGGTCGCCAATTTTATACTTTTTCATATTGACAGACCTCCTATAGTTGGCGGTCACCGTAGTGGCGACACTGCTGTTTATGTCAGAAATGGTCTCAATGCAACTCTCGTTAAAGTCCCCCAATTTCACTGTATTGAGGCCACCCCCATTGTGTTAGAATTTCCCACCACCCCCACCTGTTGATTGCAGCCATTTACAATCCCCCTAAGAGGGATTATCGTCTGCTAGCACAGGAACTCTCAACTTTAACCCGCTCTTTTCCAAATTTCATCATTGCGGGTGATTTTAACGCTCATCATTTTTCTTGGGGCTCTCGTAGCTCCAATATGTATGGTTCTAAATTGCGCAGGTGGACAGATCAAAATCATGCGCAAATTTTAGCGCCCCTTGAGTCCACCCGCCCGAATCACCACTCCATCATCGATTTTGCTATCACCCGCAACTTCCCCTTCCCGCACACCATTCAAACGGTGAACAATCTCTCATCGGACCATCTCCCGGTTGTGCTTAGATTCAAAGTGGGCAATTTCAAGCTTGACCTCCCTCAAGCATTCTCGGTCAATTGGGAAGACTTCGGTCACGTCCTTAGCAACAAGGACCCCCCGCCCACTGCGATTCACTCTGCAGAGGACGTAACTTCTTCTATTCAGGCATTTGGAGACTCACTCCACAATGCTTTCCAAGAAGTCGCGAAACCTAGGCAGAGGGTGGTTGACAAGTTTCGACTACCTGAGCACATCAGGGATTTGAAAAGAGAGAGAAACAGTTTAAGGCGGGACTGGCAGACGACTAGGGACCCCAGCCTAAAAACTGAACTTAATAGAAAAAACCACCAGGTTAAGGCTGCAATCAAGAAGTTTAGTAATGCACGCTGGAACACTTACATTGAGTCTCTTTCGACTTCTGACAACACAATTTGGTCGGCAATGGCCCGCATTCGTAGGACACGAACACACATTCCGGCCTTAAATGGCCCTAATGGTATGGCATACTCAAACACAGACAAGGCTGAGCTCATTGCTGACAGTCTTAGAAGTCAATTTACACTAAACCGTGATGTCGTAAACCCTCAAACGGTCGACATTGTCAACACAGAGGTTGAACGTTTCATAAACTCATCTCACAATAACACTCTTAAACCTACTCTACCCTCTGAGGTAATTACTTATCTCGAGAACATCAAAAAGAACAAAACTCCCGGCCTTGATAATATCTCTACCAATATGCTCCTCCACCTTCCTCTTAATTTCATTTTCTTTATTACTATCCTAATTAACTGCATGCTTAATCTTCGTATGTTCCCGGAAGCATGGAAGAAGGCGTTGGTTGTCCCGATCCCAAAAGCGGGACAGGACAGGCATGCCCCCTCTAGCTTCCGACCTATCTCCCTCTTATCCTGTCTCTCTAAGGTCTATGAATACATTCTCACAAACCGTCTGAAAGAGTTCATTTCCTCCAATTCGATTATTATACCCGAGCAGTTTGGGTTCAGACCCAGACACTCGACTCAGCACCAGCTTTGGAGAGTAACTGAACTCATTCATGAGGGTTTATATCGCAGGCAAAAAACTGGCGTTGTATTCATAGACATTGCTAAAGCCTTCGATCGGGTCTGGCATTATGGACTTATATATAAGTTAATTTTGCTCAAGACTCCGCCTCAACTAATCCTCATATTCTTGAACTATCTTAGAAATAGATCATTCTCTGTTAAAGTTAATAATTCTATCTCCTCTTCATGAATTATCGAGGCTGGCGTACCTCAAGGGGGTATCTTAAGTCCTTGGCTGTTCAACCTCTACATAAATGATATTCCTCGTTGCATTCCCGACGTCCACTTAGCACTTTATGCTGACGACACTGCCATCATGACAAGCAACATGTCACTCGACACTGTGCTAATTAAACTCCAAGCTTACATTTTGGCCCTTCAGACCTGGTTAAGACATTGGCGCATTAAAGTCAATGCCACTAAAAGTGCCGCCATGATTTTTTCCAATAAAGCTATCTCCCCAATTGCTAAACTTTCTCTTAATGGTGAATTCATACCCGGGGTCACCAGTTATAAATATCTAGGCATTTATCTTGATACAAAATTAACTTGGGCCAGGCAGATACAGGACGTAATTGCCAAATCTACCAAAGCTCAAGGATCCCTTAAATCTTTACTAGCTTATCATAGCTGTCTGTCATTCAAAAATAAATTATTACTATATAAGTCCTTCATTCGATCAACCATGACATACGGTTCTGTTGTCTGGGGTTCGGTCTGTGAGACTCAGATGCAAAGAATTCAAATTTTCCAAAACCGCATATTACGTAGGATCTGTAAGGCGACAACGTTTGTCCGGAATGACGTCATACATGCCGATCTCAAAATTAGGTCTATCTCGCAAGTAATTAAAAAACTTGCTCAAAAATTCCACAGAGATCGCCCTTTAATCCCCAACGAAGCATTGCGGTCCATTCAACCCTATAGTGTACTTAGCAGTAGAGGGAAGAAGAGACCGCTCGCCATCTTGAGTAGAGATGACGGTTTTGCTCCAACTTCCAAAAGAAGGAGGAGAGAACCACCTTAATCACTTCGTTGTCCTTTCAAAATTCAAAATTTTTGCTAATTTGCTTTTTTTTTTTTTTTCTCTTTGGCATAAATACATTAATTTACACTTTTGACGTCTTCCTGCCTAACATTTGGCAACGGTAAACATCAACTTTCCTATTTAAAATTCTTCTCTATTCTTAGAATAGGAAAAAAAATTATAAATTTATATTTTAATTTAATTGTATTGTACTTGTGTTTAATTATCTTTTGGCATCATAGTTTGTAGTTACACCTTTTTTTTTTTTTTTTTTTTTTTTTAATTATGTATTTGAATTACTTTTCATTTTCTATTTTGGCATTAATTTTAGAAAAAAAAAAAAAAAGTAAAAAAAAAAAAAAAAAGTTAAAATAGAAAACTGTATGGCTCTGCCCTCTCCCCCTCTCCCCTATGCTCACCTTCAAATCACTAATCAAGAAGCAACCACAAGATGCACCTGCATTCTCCACCGCAGCTCGCTGCGAGAACTCATCCAGATCAACATCAACATCACGATGAACTCTGCATAGATGGACCCAGCTCGATTAGCGGTAAACATGGGCATTACGCCCCATGTAGGCACACGCAAACTCATTCTTGATTCTTGATTAAATTTATGTTGTAAAAAATGTATTTTTGCTTTTTGTTAATTGTTAAGTAAAAATATGCTTTCAGTGTTTTCTAACAGAGTTTCCCCCAGGTTTAAAAAAGTGCAGGGTGCTGCTGGTGAGAAAAGGGCACTTTTTTGTATTCTTAAGGGCACTTTTTGGATTTTTGAGAGCACTTTTCAGATTCTTAAGGGCCCTTTTTTAATTGTTAAAGGTTATTCTTTTGGTTTTTAAAGCCACTTTTGATATTTAAAAGTCAAGGTACTCTTTTTAAGACAACATTGAGTCAGTTTTTACTATGAAAGCAAATTTTTTAATGCAAAAAGAAGAAAATGCACTTTTTTTTTTAATGAGGGACAAGAAGGGTGCTAATTATTTTACTGGAGGGGGCAAGAAAGGTGCTAATTCTTTTTATGAGGGCAAGAAGGATGCTATATTGTAAACCAAAGGGCAGGCAGGGTACAGCACCCTTCTGAAACTGTCTGGGGAAACTAATATGTTGTTTCTAATATGTTGTTATTTATAAATGTCTTGATTGTCATGAAATTAGAATTTAAATAATCAAAAGTTTACTCTGATACAGTAGGCACTTTAAAAGATTGAAATGACGCAATGATTTGAGCTAAAAGTTTATGTGAAATTAAAATTTGAATTATCGAATGAGATTAGTCTGATATAGTAATGAACTTTAAAAGATTAAAATGACATAGGTGTAACATTTTCCATTAAATTTATGTTGTAAAAAATGTATTTCTCTTTTATTTTGGTTGTTGTGTAAAAATATGCTTTCCCGTGTTTTCTAATACATTGTTATATATAAAAGTTGTGCCTGCCATGCATTCCAAGATGGCAACGGAAAATAGTAGCTTGGCGCCGGCTTGAAAAGCGTGCCAAACATTGGTGCGTGAGTGTAACACATCTGTACCTAATTGACATACATAGCACTGAAGGCACATTAACTAAGAAGGGTGGCTTGTCAGTTTTTCTAAAGTAAGGGGGGGGGGGGAGCTGAAATGTTTTTTAAAGTTTGGAGAAAAAAATGCCTTTAAGTATCTTTTCCTTTCATTAGAAGTGAAATAAATTATTTTTAAGTCAATGTGTAAATTAAAAACACAAGCTTTAATACTATTTTTAAAAATATCAAACCAGTGTTATGAAAATTCCCAAAGTGATGTAATTTTAGATTACAAGTAACTGCTTGGTGATTATTATCCAATTTTTGTGTTTTAAATGGTGAAAACATTGTGTCAATACTTTAATATTAGCAATAATACACGGAAAATACATTCCTTTCATACTAAGCACTTTTTAAATTAAAATCTGAAACTCTTAAATGTAAATCGATGGAAATTATTTTTAGATTTTAGAATGAACATAATCTTTTCTCACTAAAAAACTTTAAAACCATATTTTTGGTAACTTCCTACAATACTGACCATTTATACACAATATTACCAGAGTGATTATCAACTCATTCATCACATACAAAATATTTATAACCAAGTTAGACAGGGCTACAAAAAAGCTGGCCTTTTTTAAAAAAGGCCAGCTTTTTTGTAGCCCTAATGACCATTCTGTATAAATTAGAACTAAAATCTTATGAAATTTATTTAAAATCATCAAATGTACATTTTTATAGTCAATTAATAATTAATATACCAGAAAAGCCTCATTAATAGCCAATATGATTAAAAGAAATCTATAACATAGGTTCACTGGCACTTTTTTTGCTTTGTAAAGATATTTTCATGCTGTTACTAGTAAGAATTATATTCAAATAAATAATATACAAAATGAAGCTGTCTATAAAGTGTTGCGCTTGGATGCTCAGCACATATTTTGAATCTTTGCGCTAAGTAAATCATGCCAAGCAACCTGATTAAGTATGTTGTAGAGATACAAAAATATTTCAGGAACAAGCACAATGTTCATGGTTGGCTAAGATACAAAGATGGTTAAATGCCTCAAGTTCCTAATGACACTAGGTGGAACTCACAAAAAGAATGCTTACAAACTTTCATAAAAATGTTTCACAAATATAATGAAATCAGACTGGAACATTTGGATGAGATTCATCAGCTGATTGGAATCATATTGAGTAATGTTGGTATTTATACTCAAGTTGTTTATCTTAGTAAACAACTGAACATTATAGCCAAAACAATTAATGATCTCAGAGTGATACAGCCACATTGTAAAAAGCAGTGGTAAAATGGTTAGATATGTTGGAAGACTCATCTTTAGAAACTCACTTAGAAAAACTAAAAAAAAAAAAAAAAAGATTTCATCAACACGTGGAACCCTTCCATTTCTTAACATGCATGACAGATCCCAAATGCTTTGGTGAAAAACTGACAAATGCACAAGAAAATACAGCAGAAATGTGACTTGAAAAAAATTATACTGAATTTTTATCTGATGTACTAAAATTTAAGATAAAAAATTCTGAAACATCCCCACCTTTACTTTTCTCCAAAATGTTATAGAGCAATTTCCAGCCAAAAAATGGTGGAATTTTGTTAAAGTGAAGACATTGAAAAAGAATGGTTCATTACTTAATGGTTTCTGCAATTATTTTTTTAATTAAATTACACAGCTGTCCTCCAAGTTCTGCATCTATTGAGAGAATTTTTTCAACATAGGGTTTTATTTGGAACAAGATCAGAAACAGCTTAGTTGCTGAAAATTTGGTAAAAGTGTTCCGTTATTTAAAAATTGAGTCTAATGATTGATAACTTATTCCATTGACCAGTAGTGTATTACTTTTGAAATAAATTCTTATTTGGTAAAATTCATTTGAACTAATTTAAAAAGTTTTTATTGCACAAATTTTCTAATAAACATTCCTACTATCTGTTGACCACAAGAACATTTGTACTATCAATTCACTTATATTTTAATTGTCAATTTATTTATTAGACTACTTTAATTTGATGTAAATTAATTAGTTACATTAATTTAAAAGTTACTAATTAATAATATATTTCGTTTTAAGAACAGCTTTTGTAAAAGAAAAAATTGTTTTAGTAAAGGCCAGCATTTTTAAAATATAAGCCGGCCTTTTTAAAGTGGTTTAAATGGCCTGGGTAAATTCCGGCGGTCCTGTAATTAGAGCATACTTTTCCGACTAAAGTCATAACTGTAAAAGTCTGAAAAACAAATTTTCGAGGTATAATTAATTAAAATGAATATTTTATAGAGTAATAATTACACTGAAATTGAAGATATATATATATATATATATATATATATATATTGAGAACATACATCTAACTTGTGTGCTTGACATTTGTTTTTGTTCCTGTTTTCACGTTCTTTGGTTAGTTAGCCCAGGCAAGTGATCAAAATGCCAACGTTTTACGAATGTAACCGATACCATGATGGAAGAACATTGATAACGCTCTTTTATTAATAAAGCTTAATAATTTAGTAATTATGATTAAAAATTATTTTAACTTTGATATTTTTCATGAATTGTAGGTGAAAGGAATGATTTTACTATGCCAATGCCATCGCACTTATATCACAAATCCTTTTTGAATTTGTTTGTTGTATAACCAACCAACCAAATGTAATGAATTGTTCCATATGAAAACAACCGCGAATTTTTGTATTCTGCATTCTGGATTTGAACTGATTCTGGTCTGTCTTTGGTATTGAAGAAGTATCATTTGAAAATAGTGTTTACAGGTATCAATATCAACGTACCTTGTAGGAAGATTTGTTCAGAAATTTCTGCTAATTCATACAAAGTAATGTTATATTGTTTCTCTGTTCCCACCACGTGCAATGCTCATTACGTATTTGAATGTTCTTTGCCATTACTATAAGTACAATTAAACTTTCATTTAACGAATCTCACTGTTCCTTAAACAAAATTCGCATTTCAGAAATTTCATAAAATAGAAATTCGATCAGATATCTATCTTCTTAAGGCTATTTTCCTTTCATAAAATAAAAGAAGCTTACCTTTTTTAAATTTTTTATTTCGACATTTATAGCTGAAGTATTAAAATAACTCTCAATTCGGCATTACAAAGTGCTTGAAATATATTTTGGGAAAGTATAACCTTCTGAGAGTTGCAACCCACATTAGATAAATTTGAAAGGCTAAATCATTTTTCTCTGAGATTAAGGCTGTTCTCCAGTTCAAACTGACTATTTTCTGACACGTTTTTAAATTCATTTTCGTTCGCAAATGTCTCAAATTGGCAGGTGCTCTTATTAAGAAACTTTGTAATCGAAAGACGTTTTTAATTTTTTGGTAAAGGCAGAAGATCTGTCAGAAAATACTGTCAAAATTTGCGTTTTGAACTGAATTCCTGTTGTGGCAGCACCAGAAAAGCGATAAACGTGTCGTCAAATGGCACAAATCGCTTATAACTCAATAAGTAATTTATGTATCGAAAAAAGGAAAACTCATTTCAATTCCAAATCACTTCCATAATCACGCCTGCCAATTTTTATAGGGTATATGTGCCAGTAATGGACCGCCTTCCAGTAATGGGCCACCTTCAAAGTTTTTGGTTTATAAAAAAATAACCAATAAAAATTTCTTGAATTTCCCTTTTTTATGTTTATTCTGTATATATTTTAATCTGTATATATTCCAAAATTAAATAAAAAAATAAAACCTAAAATAGCCCAAAATGACCACTTGGCTACAAATTCTTGTTGGGGATAAACGGGTTTTCACCAACAATACAAAATGGCGGACCTGAGGCCGTGTAAGCACTCTGTTCCCATTTTTGATTTTATCACATTATTACAAAATGGCAGCCAATTAAATGAGAATTAAAAAAAAAAAAAAAACAAAAAAAAAACCACCTTTCTAAAAATTAACCTATGTTACCCCCCAAAAAATCCACACCTGACGTAATTAGTTGAAAATGATACATTTTATTATATATTAATGGTTTAACATAAAAACAATTAAAAATTTATGTAGATATTCTAAAATTTTGCTATAGCAAGAAAATCTGTAAAAATAAAGCTCGCATTTTGCAACAATTCTGCAATTGTTAGTTTAAATTATTTGTGTCACATGACGACATGGCTTTCTTTTTTCTCATTCTGCTGCCTCAGGAATTTGGTTCAAAACCCTGACTTTGATAGTATTTTCTGAAAGATCTTTTGCCTCTACCAAAAAATGAAAATTCATTTCGATGACGTAGTTTCTGAATAATTACACCTGCCAATTTCATCCATTTCCGAACAAAAATGAATTAAAAATTGTGTCAGAAAGTAGTCATTTGGATTTGAAAACAGTCTTAATGGCAATCTGAGTATATATTTGGGGATGGTATTGTACTGTCCTCTGAAAAAAAAAAAACCCACTCTACTACTATATCAAATATTTCACTAAAGTCACTTTTTTTTTGTTCTGTTTTTCTGCACTATTTAGAATAAAAATAGTTAAAAATACACAAGGAGTGCTTATTTAGTTTTAAAATAATTTAAACTAACAATTGCAGAATTGTTGCAAAATGTGAGCTTTATTTTTACAGATTTTCTTGTTATAGCAAAATTTTAGAATATCTACATAAATTTTTAATTGTTTTTATGTTAAACCATTAATATATAATAAAATGTATCATTTTCAGCTAATTACGTCAGGTGTGGATTTTTTTGGGGGTAACATTGAGTTTTAATATCATGACCAAAATGACCCACTAATAAAATTTTCTCGAACATGTGACCAAGCCCAATTGTCTTCTCGTGCCCAAAACCCGTAGGATATAAAATTTAGTCAAAATAGTCAGCCGTTTTTTAGGTACAATTAGCTTGATCTACAGTGACCCAAAAAATGACCCACTAATCGATTTTATCGAGCATGTGACCTAGCTAAATGATTTTCTCGTGCTCCAATACCCGTAGGATACAAAATTTAGTCCAAATCGTCTCAGCCGTTTTTAAGATAAAAATATCTTGACCCATAATGACCCATGACCAAAATGACCAACTAATCGAAATTTCTCGAACATGTGACCTAGCCCAACAGTCTTCTTGTTCCCTAAAACTGCCGGATACTAAATTTAGTTCGAATCCTCAGCCATTATTAAGATTAAAAATAGCTTGACCCATAAATGACCAAAATGACCCACTAATTGAATTTTCTTGAACATGTGACCTAGTGTCTTCTCGTGCCCGAAAACCATAGGATGCAAAATTTATTCTAAATAGTCTGAGGTTTTTTTTAGATAAAATTAGCTTGACCAACAGTGACCCTAAAATGACCCACTAATCGAATTTTCTCAGACATGTGACCCAGCCCAATGACTTTCTCGTGCTCGAAATTGGTAAGATACAAAATTTAATCAAAATCGTTAGAGCTGTTTTTAGATAAAATTAACTTGATCTGCGTTGACCCAAAAATGACCCACTAATCCAAAGTTCTCGAACATGTGACCCATCCCAATAGTCTTCTCGTGCCCGAAAATGGTAGGATACAAAATTTAGTCAAAATCGTTTGAACCGTTTTTAGCTACAATTAGCTTCACCCTGACCTATGGTGACCCGAAATGACGCACTAATCGAATTTTCTCGAACATGTGACCTAGCCCAATGCTGGTGCCCCAAAACGGTAGGATACAAAATTTCGTCAAAATCGTTAGAGACACTTTTAAGATAAAATTTGCATATATATATATATAGCCACACACACACAAGATTTGCTCGTATTAGAATATATGATAACCTGTGAAAGAAAACGAACCTGTCTATAAAGAATCCGCCCATAATGTAGCCAGTCTATAGCGAAACTTTTCTATAACAAAATTCGTAAAAGAAAGAAAAGAAAAGCATAACCCGGGGAAAATAACATAAAACAATTAGGGGCAGTGTACTCGCTAATAGGACAACTATCTTAAAACTCATGTTTCTAGCACTACAAAATCGAATTGTTTTCAAATATTTACAGATTTTTCGATTTCATTTTCGAATTTTACGAATTTTTTAATTGTTCCTTTTATTGAATTGTAAATACAAAGTGAAAATAAAAAAATTATCTTTACACTAAATTTTAAGTTTCTAAGACCATGATCGAATTATTTTAAATGTTTGTTTTTTTCGAATTTTCCAGATTTTTTAATTTTTTCTTATTTTGTATTCTAAATATTACCTTTATTACAAATTTCAAGTTTTTAGCGCTACAAAATCGAATTATTTTCGATTTTTTTATTTTATTTTCGAATTTAATGTGTTTTTAATTTTTCGTTTTTCTGTATCCTAAACACTACTTTTACGCCGAATTTTAAGTTTCTAAGGCTACAAGATCAAATGTTTTTCAATTTTCCAGATTTTTAAATTTATTTCTACTTTTGTATTCTAAATACTACCTTCTTTCCAAATTTCAAGCTTCTAGTGCTACAAAATCGAATTATTTTCAAATTTTCGTTTTTTTTCGATTTTTGTAGTGTTTTTATTTTTTTTTCTGAATCCTAAACACTACCTTTACACAAAATTTTAAGTTTCTAAGACTACGAGATCAAATTATTTTCAATTTCTAAAATTATTATTTTTTTTTGAATTTTTGAAATTTTCGATTTTTTTTTCGAATTTTCCGTATTTTTTATTTTTTTTTTAAATTTAGCATCCTAAATATTACCTTTATTCCAAATTTCGTTATGAAATCGAATTATTTTCAAATTTTCTTTACTTTTCGATTTTTATTTTATTTTCGAATTTTATTGTGTTTTTAAATTTACATTATTCTGAATCCTTTACGCCGAATTTTAATTTTCTAAGGGTAAAAGATAATTTTTTTTTCATGTTTTGACTTTTTTCAATTTTTGTTTTTCAATTTTCTCCGGATTTTTTAATTTTTCCTTTTTTAGTATCCAAAATACTATCTTTATTCCGAATTCCAAGTTTCTATTGCAACAAAATCGAATTATTTTTAAATGTTCGTTTTTTTTTTTCGATTTATGTTATTTTATTTTTGTAGTGTTTTAGATGTTTTCTTTTTCTGAATTCTAAACACTACCTTCACACCAAATTATAAGTTTCTAAGACTCGGAGATCGAATTATTTTAAATTTTGTTGGAATTTTGGAATTTTTTTTTTCGAATTTTCCTTATTTCTTAATTTTTGCTTTCTTTGTATCATAAATACTTACCCTTATTTCAAGTTTCTAAGGCTACGGTATGTACCTTATCTTTTTGATGACGGGTGAGTGACAAAAAATCGAAACTTTGAGTTCATCTATTGTCTGAACTAGGAAAGACAGGAACATGAAAATTTAAATTTTGATCCTATGTGCCACATACTCTAGATATAGGAGTTTCAAGTTTTTGTTAAACTCCAGCGCAGAGATATGGGGTGGGGTGGGGGGTTAAAAGTGCCCTGAGTAACTTCCAGAAAAGGATGCTTACGGCTGTGCTTTCTTGAATGGCGGACACTGCCGTGCCTCCAGATAGCTAAACTTGGCTTTACAGGATTTTGAGAACTTTTTACGGTAAAAGAGTTATTAGACTTGGCTGCATTTTTTACATGTGGCCTTTTTTATGAGATTTCATTTCTTTTTGTAAGTAATCGTCCTTTTTTTGACTCTGGGAAGTTTTTGGATGTCATCCAAAATTTTCGATAAGCCCTAAGCCAGGGCTACAATAGATACCGGGCTTGCTCATTCAATATCATGATGTCACAAAAGGTGGCTGGCCGCTACCAGCGATTGGTACAAAGCGAAACAACAAAATGGAAGACATACAGTGATTGGCACAAAACGACGGGGTCGTCGCTTTGCACCAATCGCTGGTCGCGGCCAGCCACCTTTTGTGACGTCATGATAATGAATGAGCAAGCCTGGTATCTAGTGTAGCCTTGCCTAAGCTCTATCCCTATTATTTGAAGGTTCCAAAAATTTGGAGCTTTAGTTCCGTTTGCAAAGTCCTGTAGATAAAAAGAAGTTCCAGGTTCTTAGCAAGCACTAAGTTATGTGGAGGGGGGAATCTGAGGTATTAACTCGCTGCCCTAGATACTTGATACGTGGCATAAAAGTGCTGTTTAGGCTACAAATTAGGATACAAAATTAATAATTCCAACAATTCGAACTATTTTCGGTGTTACGATTTTTTTTTTCGAATTTTTCAGTTTTTTTTTATTTTTTTCTTTTTTTGTTAAGTTGAGTTAATTTTTTATACCAAAGTTTTATTTATCATTTGAGCAGTTTCACATCGTTATTGCTAAAATGAACTTCGTAAATTTTGTCTTTATTAAAAAGGCTGGAGACATCCAAAAGTAGATTTTTTTTCAAAGGTAAGCTCGTATACTTTACAATTTTGTATTAGAAAATTGGCAATATTTGTGAGAAGTATGTAACTGTCTGTTTGTTTCAGATATGAAAGAAAAATGATCTTTTAGTCAATAATTTTTTATTTTTATATTCTCAATTTTTTAAAATTATTTTTTACATGCTTAAAAAGATGTTTTCTAACATCTGAGTAAATATCTTTCAAATCTGAGTTCTTGAGTCACAAAGAACTTATGTGGCTTTTGGTGGTAAACACATTTGAGATGTTTGGTATAGAAGATTTCTTTGAACATTAAAAACTTACCAATTTCTACCTTATGAACATAAAAGATCACATCAGTTTATAATTAGCTTGAGATCTTTGCCATACTTCAATTTATGGTCATCGAATAATGCTGTAAGTCTTTCAACATAAAGTTGGTGCAATTTTGTAACATCATCTTCAGTAGGTTCAGGAATTCTTTCTACATCAATGGGTTTACCAACTAAAAATAATGAATTATTCACTTAAAACATTATTTAAATTACAGAAAATACATTTAAAACATGACATTAATCTGTCACTAAGCATTAATACACACACACACAGACACACACACACACACACATATATATATATATATATATGAGAGAGAGAGAGAGAGAAATTCTTACAACTTATTCAAATTTACCAAAACTTAATATAAAGCTACTTATATTACTATGAGTGATCGGAAATTCATTCATGCATGAGTGACTACTTAGAGTGACTCTTTTAACCCTTTATCTACCACATTACGAATTGATAAAAGAAATTGCATGTAAATTTGATTTCATGTTCATATAGTGTTAACTAAAATATAAATGAAAAAAAAAAATACTCACTTTCCAAAAATTACATTAAATATGCTTAATTTAATGAAATGGCACTTTTAAGTAACGTCAGTATAAAACATTTAGAAAAATATTAAGACTTTGAAAATTAATTAAAGCATTTATAAAATTATATTTTTATTTTTATATATGATTTGTTATATTGTAACTAGAAGAATATTTTAAACAGATTTATCATTGATGATATACCTCGTTTACATACTTTCTGTATGTAAACGCACATACTTTCATACATGCGTTTCATTACATACTTTCTGTATGTGCACATTACATGTGCTGCATTTTGAATGAGGCTTTGATTGTACTTTTCTAAGTAAACAAAGTTCACAGCGGTCTCGATTCGTTACAAATGTTGGCCAATTTGCCTCTATTTTACAGGCAAATGTCTTTGAAACAGAAAATTCTCTTTTTTAGGGTTTCGTTCATCTCACGAAACCCTATAACTCCCTCTCCGTTGTCTGTCCGTCACAGAGCCATTCTCAAAAACTTACAGAGTTGAAACTTCGTGTATATAGATGAATACCAGCTGGAAAGAGCTCAAAATATTAAAATTTGAAAAATTCGTATTATTTTAATAAATAGAGATAAAAAACCAAAATTCTAACAGCCTTTTCCTATTAAATTTAAACATTTTTCGTTATAGCAGATGCCAAAGATTTAAAATCCACAATGAAATTCTTTCTACAATAATTAATTTTCTATCAGACGATTTCCACGTGAAAAATGAAAATGAAATAAAAAGTTTCACCTATTGAAAAATAGATAAATATGAAATAAAATTGATTGACGTCATAGTCGTAATAAAACGGAAAATGTCTAAGATTTCTCAATAATACAAGGAGTATGAGTATGTGTAAGTACACAAAGCAGATTAATACTACGTTAGAGAATTAAAAAGAAAATCTGACGTCATATGGGAAGTTTAACTAATTTTTCAAATGTTTGAGAATAATTCAAAGCAAGTATCAATATAAATAATAGAGAATAGTAAATATACGAGTTTGAGAAACATATTGAATCGTGATAAAAATCCGATTATGGAAATATTCGCATATTTTAATATTTTGAAGGTGTACAATTTGTTTAATTTTGAAATTATTCTTTTAAATATTGCATTTAGTCCGTATGACGGATATTATTATGGAAGAATATAATAGCGGGCTTGGCCCGCTATCCGGCTGGTTTAGATATTCGAAAAAACGAAAACATAGACCGGTAAATTTTCACTTTATAAAAAACATGACCTTTTTTTTGTTGTTGCTAAATGAAATTTGTTCGAATTTATTAAAGAAAGTTTAAAGTGTTTTGAAAGGAATATTAAACGAAACCCTTTGAGCGATCTTCGATCACACTTACCCACTTGTTTAGGGTTTCGTTCATCTCACGAAACCCTATTGCTCCCGCTCCGTTGTCTGTCTGTCACAGAGCCCTTCTCGAAAACTATGTAACTTACAGAGTTGAAACTTCGTGTATAAATCAGAATATTAGCTGTGAAGAGCTGAAAATATTAAAATTTGAAAAATTCGCATTATTTTAATAAATAGAGATAAAAAACCAAAATTCTATTAGCCTTTTTCTGTTAAATTTAAACATTTTTCGTTATAGCAGATGCCAAAAATTTAAAATCCACGATGAAATTCTTTCTACAATAATTAATTTTCTATCAGACGATTTTCACGTGAAAAATGAAAATGAAATAAAAAGTTTCACCAATTGAAAAAAAAGATATATGAAATAAAATTGAATGACGTCATAGTGGTAAATAAAACGGAAAATGTCTAAGATTTCTCAATAGTACAAGGAGTATGAGTATGTGGATGTACACAAAGCAGATTAATATCACGTCATTAGAGAATTAAAAAGAAAATCTGACGTCCTATTGGAAGTTTAACGAATTTTTCAGATGTTTGAGAATAATATAAAGCGAGTATCAATATGAATAATAGAGAATAGTAAATATATGAGTTTGAGGAATGTATTGAATCATGATAAAAACCCGATTATGGAAATATTCGCATATTTTAACATTTTGAAGGCGTCCAACATGTTTAATTTTGAAATTATATATTTTTTAAATATCGCATTTAGTCCGTATGACGGATGTTATTATGACAGAATATAATAGCGGGTTTCGCCCGCTATCTGTCTGGTTTAGATTTTCGAAAAAACGGAAAAATAGACCGGTAAATTTTTACTTTATAAAAAACATGACTTTTTTTTGTTGTTGTTGCTAAATTATATTTATTTGAATTTATTAAAGAAAGGATAAAGTGTTTTGAAAGGAATATTAAACGAAACCCTTTGTGCGATCTTCGATCACACTTACCCACTTGTTTTGCTTTTTGAAGGAACTGTGCTTGAAGAGGTGTTAGGTTCTTCAACCGATCTTGGCCTTCCTTTTCGTTTAGGTTCTGACTTGGACTTGACGCGCAAACCTTTTATGGCAGAAAGTTTATACTCGAGAATAGATATAGATTCACGTGTTTCTATATATGCTATGTCTGAATTCAACAGGGCCATTTCAAACTAGTCAGAACTGACGGTACTTACCAAAAATTCGTTTTGGTATATACATTATAAATAGTATTTAAATGAAAGACTATGCTAAATCGTATTCTAAGGTCATGACAAATGTGGAAATAAATTATCATTCACCTACCTTAAGTATTTTTGTGTGAATTTGAAATAATTTCAAGCAAGCAGGAAATCACTATATGGTTAACTCAAATGCATGAAAAGACGCTGAAGTAAAAATTTAAAAAAGAAAGATTTCGATAACTATAGCTGCTATTGATATCTAGTGAGGTTAAATGTAATTTAAAGGATTGACCCTGGAAGGTCTTGTCAGCATTGTACGAGTATACACTGTTGAGTAGGAATGTGAAGTAACTGATAGTTACAAGGAAGTTTTCTATAAGCTCATACACAGAAAACTTTGAAAAAAAAAAAACTACAGAATATTCTTGTTATGAGGATGCATATGTCTATAAGAAATTCCAGCGGAACCTCGATAGAGCGTCCGTAAAAAAGTAATGAAAATTTCAATTTTTGGCTATTTGTCGTTGGTTGGCGACACAATAAAAATAAAAAAAATACGCTTTTAAGATGAATATTCTTTAAGGGAAAACCTTTTGTACTCTTCATACTAAACTAGTTTAATGTAATCATACAAGTTGTAAATTTCCAACTGGACGAAAAATGTCCGGGCCAGGATTCGAACCTGGGATCGCTTGGCTGAAGCCGCCACGCTCTACCACTGAGCTATCCCGGTCGAATCGGGAGGGCATATTTCATCCAGTTAACCTAATTGATCAAAGCATCTGGTCTGATATTTTAATCAGCTCAACAGAAAAGATCGCAGGTAATGGAACTCCAGTAAACGCTGGATACGTGAATACACTGGATTATTTTTTAACACAATTATTATATTGGTAAAGTAATCATACAAGTTGTAAATTTCCAACTGGACGAAAAATGTCCGGGCCAGGATTCGAACCTGGGATCACTTGGCTGAAGCCGCCACGCTCTACCACTGAGCTATCCCGGTCGAATCTGGAGGGCATAAGTGGTAGCTCAGTGGTAGCTAGTGGCTTCAGCCAAGCGATCCCAGGTTCGAATCCTGGCCCGGACATTTTTCGTCCAGTTGGAAATTTACAACTTGTATGATTACTTTACCAATATAATAATTGTGTTAAAAAATAATCCAGTGTATTCACGTATCCAGCGTTTACTGGAGTTCAATTACCTGCGATCTTTTCTGTTGAGCTGATTAAAATATCAGACCAGATGCTTTGATCAATAAGGTTAACTGGAGGAATTATGCCCTCCAGATTCGACCGGGATAGCTCAGTGGTAGAGCGTGGCGGCTTCAGCCAAGCGATCCCAGGTTCGAATCCTGGCCCGGACATTTTTCGTCCAGTTGGAAATTTACAACTTGTATGATTACTTTACCAATATAATAATTGTGTTAAAAAATAATCCAGTGTATTCACGTATCCAGCGTTTACTGGAGTTCCATTACCTGCGATCTTTTCTGTTGAGCTGATTAAAATATCAGACCAGATGCTTTGATCAATAAGGTTAACTGGATGAATTATGCCCTCCAGATTCGACCGGGATAGCTCAGTGGTAGAGCGTGGCGGCTTCAGCCAAGCGATCCCAGGTTCGAATCCTGGCCCGGACATTTTTCGTCCAGTTGGAAATTTACAACTTGTATGATTACTTTACCAATTTAATAATTGTGTTAAAAAATAATCCAGTAGTTTAATGTAAGTTTAACTTATATAAATACACTTTTATAATTACAGTTTTGTTATATGCATTTATATGTATATATAATGAAATTTAACCATCGTATTACACGGTTTACAATAAAATTTAAATTGATTAAAATTATTTCAAGCTAAAAATTAAGGTGGTATTCTGAACACTGTCTGGCTTTTATATTGTTAGTGTAGGAGACAAGAGAACAGTATTGTTGGCATGAAAACAAGGACTTATTGAATATCGAAATTTATAACGACAGCATTCTTAATCAGTCAGTTACTTTTAAAATGCACTTAAAACTTGAAGCCGTGTAAAATTGTAAACTGCAGAAATACACAAATTATATATACTAGGACTTCCCTCAAAGGGATTAGTCTGAGTGATATTGCTGAGAACATAGGGTTAACAATTACAATATAAAGAAAAAGAGCAAATTAAATGATAGAATTACAAAATATCATATATAAATTCATATACACTGTTAAAAAAATAGAAAAGAAGTACCGTTCATCAGATGTGTTGTCATAATTTTTTTTAACATGTGGCAAAGAATCTCATTTTCATAAGCGCGTAGTACGCAAAACTTGAAAAAAAAAACGCCGGATCTTTTAAAACGCCCAAGCTTTATAAAGTTACGTAATTGGATTTGCTGCCATTAGATTATTCTATCAAGCGTGGCTTAGCGCAAATTTAATTTCATTATTGCACCTTTTTTTGTGTGTGAATTAAAAAATTTTCTGCTTTGATTATATATCTATTATTTGTATAACTGTTTATAGAAACTCTTACACTGCAAACCACATTAATAGCATGCTTTGCTACAAACCAGATTGCAAAACTATAGTCTAAATTACTATTAAAGTATAAAAAAATCTTTCGATGACTTCTGGAAAGTAACTTTTATATTAAATCTCCATATCGGCAAAATTGAAAAATTATATATATTTCAAAGTTAAGCTTAACAGATACTTCTTGATTATTCTCTAGGAGGTTCTGCCCCCTGCGCCCTTACTGCGCCAATCCGCAGACTTTTCTTTTGCCTGTCTGTCTAGCCGATTGTCTATCTCACTACACGTCTCGCTACCTGTCTCTATATTTCTCTACCGGTCTCGCAACCCGCCAATCTATTTCTCTAACCGTCTGTCTATCCGTCTAACTACTTGTATGTCTAGCCGTGTCTCTATCCACTTCGCTACCCATTTGTCTATCTGTCTCACAACTTGTCTATCTGTCTCTCTACCCGTCTGGCTATACGCCTCTCTACCCATTTTCTTACCCATCTCCGTACCCATCTACTGTCTCTCTACTCGTCTGTATACCCGTCTCAATATCCGTCTGTTTTTGTACCCGACTCGCTACCAATCTCATTACCCGTCAGTCCGTCTCTGTACTCATCTCTCTACTCGTCTCTTTATCTACCACGCTACGCATCTCGCAACCTTTCTCGCTACCTTCCTGTCTACCGATCTCGCTACCCCTCTGTCAACCCTCTTTTTACATTTCTCTCTAGCCGTCTGTCTATTCGTTTCGCTACCCGTCAGCCTAACTATGTCGCTACTCGTCTCTCTACCCGTCTTTCTACCCATTTGTTTACTCGTCTTTCTACCTCTCGCCACCTCTTCCCAATATTTAAACAATTCATTTAATATACAGAAGCCGTTTATCAGTTATTAAATGCAAACAGAAGTAATTTATCTAATAAGTGTAATCAGAAGCAATTCTTTTAAAATACATATACATACATAAACCCGAATAATAATTCACCAGTGTTGTGTTCATAGTTGTTTATATCATTTGACAGTAAATCTCAACTTCTTAAACCTGAATTGTCTCAAGCTTTTTAAAAAAACCACAAGGTCTGTATAACTGCAAAGTACCCTGAGGGCTATATTAGCTACATGTTATTAAGTTAAGTGAAAGTTTCGTTATCGCGTTTGCAGCCAATTGCTTATGTCAGAAAGCGTGGCTTAACGCCATTTTAAATTCATTACTGTAACTTTCTTTTCTTTTTTTTTTTTGGGGGGGGGGTAGGAGGGGGGAAGGGTTTCAAATATCATTATTGTAACTCTTATAGAGTTAAAACAATATTGTTGCTAGCTTTACTCTTGTTTGAGACCAGCCTTGCCTGTGTATCTGAATGGGGAAAAGTTTCGTATCCTATGTCGGTTGGCGAAAAAAATTTTAAATGGTGCCAAAAGGTAGTTTTAGCATCTTACAAAATTTTTCAAGAGAGCGGTAAAACATGTTTTTTAAATATTTACAAACATACGTTTATTAAAGCTTGTTTTTGCACCATCTTAAAAATTTAAGCACGATGCTAAAATAAAATTTTATCGCCATAGTCGATATTTTAATAAGTAATGCAAATACATAAACTTATTTAACAAACCTAAGAGGCATTTTTGTGATAAATAATTGTTATTGTCAGGGGGGTAAATTGTAAACAATTAATAAACGGCAAGAAATAATAAATAGCATTTAAAATCTAAAAATAGAGACGTGGTCCGTATAAAATTGCAAAACATAACATTATACGCTTGATATATGTAAATCTTTTTTTTTTTTTTTTTTAATATTTCCGAAGGCACAGATAAAAAGGTAAAAATCTCTTTTCCAAATGCCAAATAGAAAATATACAAAATAGAATGCCAAATATACAAAACAGAAAAATATCTGCAAAAAAATATATTTACATAATACTACATCTGCAAAAAAATAAGATTTAGAACAAGAGGGGAAAATTCTGCTATAAGGCCGAATATAGATTTGCCACACACGGCTTTTATTTAAAAAATAAATAAACTAGCTGTAACTCAGAATAAAAACGCAATGACAACAAACAATTTTAAAATATCTAAATAACAAATAAAAATTCCCCTGTTAAAGTGTTGAGTTGTTCAATAACCATTCGATTTAGAAAAATATTTTTCTACCACTGAGCAATTTTTTTAATGAAATTTAATTCATGTTGCTATGGCAGCAGACGATAAAAGATATCTTTGGAATAAGGGAATAAATAGAAGAAAAAATTTTGTTGATGTTTGTGATAAAATGTTTTTCTTTATTTTTTAAAAATGTATATACATAATTCACTTTTATATTTTAACAGAATAATAAGTTTACTATAATTCGTTACTCATGCTACGGCCAGTATACACGATACACGTCGAGCCACAATGCCTTTATCATTATCTTTTTACGCGTAAAAGTTTCGCTACGGTACTCCATTGTGAAGTTTTGTAATTTTTGAAATCTAATATTTGAAAAACGACATAATCATTAGATTTGAAATTTATATCAAGAAAAATACAATTTTTTACCATTCTAACGCAGTTTGTAAAACAATTTTGTGACAAATACTTTTCGAGTTATTAATTTTTTAAGTAACTTCAAATGTTTCATTTTCCGAGATTAATCTGTGGCAACGATGGATTGCTGTGACTTTTCATAAACATGAAAAATGATAGAGATTGAAAGAATAAGCCACCCTGTGTGTGGCTAAAAATAAACTAGCTGTAACTCAGAATAAAAACGCAATGACAACAAACAATTTTAAAATATCTAAATAACAAATAAAAATTCCCCTGTTAAAGTGTTGAGTTGTTCAATAACCATTCGATTTAGAAAAATATTTTTCTACCACTGAGCAATTTTTTTAATGAAATTTAATTCATGTTGCTATGGCAGCAGACGATAAAAGATATCTTTGGAATAAGGGAATAAATAGAAGAAAAAATTTTGTTGATGTTTGTGATAAAATGTTTTTCTTTATTTTTTAAAAATGTATATACATAATTCACTTTTATATTTTAACAGAATAATAAGTTTACTATAATTCGTTACTGATGCTACGGCCAGTATACACGATACACGTCGAGCCACAATGCCTTTATCATTATCTTTTTACGCGTAAAAGTTTCGCTACGGTACTCCATTGTGAAGTTTTGTAATTTTTGAAATCTAATATTTGAAAAACGACATAATCATTAGATTTGAAATTTATATCAAGAAAAATACAATTTTTTACCATTCTAACGCAGTTTGTAAAACAATTTTGTGACAAATACTTTTCGAGTTATTAATTTTTTAAGTAACTTCAAATGTTTCATTTTCCGAGATTAATCTGTGGCAACGATGGATTGCTGTGACTTTTCATAAACATGAAAAATGATAGAGATTGAAAGAATAAGAAACCCTGTGTGTGGCTAAAAAGTGAGCCAAATCCTGCATATCCCAACAATCACATCGAAAAATTTATCACCAAAAAAGAACTCGCCAAATCTTACGGCACAAGAGATGGATTTTTACCTCTGAATGCAGAATATTAGTTTTTTTTCTTGTATGATGGGTGATTATAATATAATTGTTTCATTTCACATACTACATACCGTTTGATATATTGGTGCTTTTATGTTATCCTGGCGCAGTTGATAAATCGCCAAATATTGTTCCTATAACATTTTCATATTGAATTCATTTCATTTAAATACAAACCTTTCACTCATTTAATTTAAAATACATGCCTTTCATTAATCCCATTTAAAATGCTAAAAAGAGAGAAAAAAAAGAAATAATGCCATAAATCGAAACCTTTTATTTAAACACCAAAGATTTTTTTTTTTTTTTAATTTACACACGCGAAATAAAAAAAGCTGCTATTGCTGAGATTTGCGCCAAATCTCTAATACCAAGTCTACCAAGTTATTGCGGGGTTTTTCTTTCAAACAGAAAAAAATACAGATTAATTTTCGATTTCTACTAAATTGAAATATATTTTATTGTGCTGAATATTAGTGCGTGCATTTTTTTTTTGCTCCATGTACTCCATGAACTTATCAATTCCGATTGTCTACGAAAATCTCCCACCAGTGAAAATGACGTACGCACAAAATTTTCGTGACGTATGTGCTTTAATTGTGCTTTTTTATCTATTTTTTTAATATAATTTCCAAACGGTTTGACATTTATTCTTGGTAATAAATAGACGTCGTTGTCACCTTTATAGGTACCTGCTGTAAAAATTTGAACGAAATCCGTTAAATATTTTTTGAGTTATGCTTGACGAAAGGTTTTAATATCCATCGTAGCTATATATGGGGCAAAGTAATACTGCGCTGTGTATCAGTCTTCGTTGCACTCAGACAATTATATAAGTTTTATAGAATTAATAATAAACTGTTTTATCGTTTAAATTTAAATTCATGAAGTACTGCCCATTTAAACACTCATTTAACAAACAATTTCCAAATGCATTAAAATCGCGTCTTTTTGCGCCAACTACTTGAAAGTATTTTACTTTGTTACAGATTTTCTACAAGAATTCCACAGCTAAATTTGACTGATTCTTTATTACGTACATACATGAGTAGTTTCATTAGCAATTTTTTTTCAAAATATTCTGAGTATGCGCTTTAAAGAGACCTTCCTTTCTAGAAGTTCCGTCGATAGATAAAGACATCTATTTACATTTTAATAATATCATATAACAGTTACAAGACGAGAGAATGTTTTTAAAACAGGCTATTTGCGACCATACTACTATGGCTAAGGAGAATGTCTTATTAATTTTTTTTCCAAGATGTGGTCTTACTTTTTGTCTTTGCATCAAGAAAAAACTGAGAATCTTACATGGCCACTTTGAGCTTTGATATGCAAGGGTGACACTCACAAACTGCATATTTAAACTTTTCATTTCATTAAAAAGAAACATGTTAATTACTGAATAGATGAAAAATTGTTTACAGTCAAATGTTTATAAGCTGTAAAAAATAATGTCAAATAACGGGTGTTTTACGGCGAATTGCTGCAGTAATTTTACGGGAAATTTCACTGTTTCAAGCTAAACGGACAAATTCCGTAAATTTTATGTTTTTACGAAAAAAATCCATTTATCTAAGAACAAAGCCCATTTATCTACGGAAAAAGCGCGTTTTTTATGGGTATTTGTCTAGAATCTCTGCTGCAGTAATTTTACTGCAGCAATTTTTTACAATGTATAGTCAAATATTTCATTCTTCACAGGACTATTAAAGAAAAAATTTGTTCATTCTTGTACCTTGAAGGTTTTCTTTGCCAAAACTTCTTGAAAATTTTCTATACGTTGTGACGTGCCGGCCTCATGGTGAACCTTAGATAGACCAGTAACAATATCAGAAAATAAGTTTAAAGTCAACTTTTATTTAAAATCTCAAGAGTAGGATGATGGGTAAGTATCACTCACTGGAATTTTAACTCCAACTAATCACTTCTATCTAAATAATCCCACTGAAACAATATACGTAATTACACTATAATAGAAAATACTTGAATAAGACGAGTAAATTAAACTTTAACTTACGTACAGATGAACACTGTAATCCTTTCAATATTAACTGTACAATTCCAGAACTAACTTTGCTGCGATGCGCAGGCTCCTCAACGTTGCAAGAAGATGGCGAGATACCTAAATTAAAGCAGCGCGTGGTCGCCAAAACAACCTTTATTAAATTCAACAAACTAAATTATCTTACCAAATCAAGATTCAGCTCTAGGCAAATTTCAAAACCGAAACGCAATTTCCTTCTGGTGGTAAAAGCAGTCTTAACTTCCCTTCGCTGAGATGTGACCAAATCCAACGACACACACACTTTCTCTTGTTTAAATACATTGCTAACTAACCAGAAAAGCCAAAATATGCATAAAACTGCTGCTAAAGGCCGAAAACCCACAAATTCCGAAGGACACATGTATTCGTCGAAAGTTAAAGTAAAACAGTCTATAGATGTCGCTTCACGCACGCAGATCTTATTTTCACTACACGATCTCAATCAAAACAAACGACTGCCTTTATGAAGAGTCGCCAATCCACTACAATCTTACTAATAACACCTGTTTAAAGCAGATATATATGTAATAATACACGAAATTGAATATTTTCCTTTTCACAAGAAAAAAAAATTAATACTATAATTCAACATTTTTAAAAAACTTACTTATGACATAAATTGGTTTACGATATGGAAGCAGGCCTATGTTATATTGAAACATTCCACGCCCATAAAACAAAGGTGTTGGGAATCCAAGCAATCCTTTTAATTTGTTTTGTATATTTCGCAAAAAGGATCCTTGGGGTTTTTTAACTTGGTCAAATACATCATTTTCTCCAAATGCAAACACTGGTACCAGAGAGGCACTGAAAATGAAAATTACATAGAAAAATTAATCAACAATGACAAACATTTATTTTATTGAATAATATTAAAGAAATTATTCCCAAAATTATTTTTTAATAATTAAAAAAACATTTTTTTTTTCGATTTTAGCATGACACTAACTGTTTTTCTCCTATTTGAAAATAAACTAGATAACTAATTGCATAGTCATTTAGACTTTCATACATATAAACAGGATGAAAAATTTCCATTTTCTAAACTTCAATATCATAGCCGCAACAAGGGTTGTGCTTGTGGATGCCCTTGCACCAGGCGCCGCAGATTATTGTAGGAACAGGCAGGTTTCATCAGCGCCGCCTGTCTTCATTACTGATGCATCAATTGTGTGCAACAAAGTATATCGCGCCGAGCGCAAAATAGAGTTGCTGCGGTACTGTTCAATGTACACATACAGTAAGACATCTTAAATATGTTCCTCTTTTTATATGTTATCTACGATACATCGACTTTTCATAGTTTCAAAACATTTCTATATGTAAGAATATGAAAATCTTTCTTTAAGGCTTTTAAATTTTCAGCTAACATTTTTTAGTACATTACTATGAAACACCTGATAATTCTTAAAAAAGAAATTGTACAATCCAGTACCAAAGTTTGTAGAGATTGTTTTTTTCTTTTCGTTTTTTTTTCTGAGTGTGTGTGTGTATTCTTTTTCGTTTTGCTGCGGTACTGTTCCGTATATACATACAGTAAGACACCTTAAATACGTTCCTCTTTTTGTATGTTACCAATTATACATCGATTTTTTTTTTAGTTTCAAAACGTTTCTATATATAAGAATATGAAAATAGAAATGAGTAATTATAATGGTCTTTAAAAAAAAAAAAAAAAAAAAAAAAAAAAAAAAACATGCTTTTTTCATTTTTTTGTCTTATGGCATTTTAGAGAAAATAGTAGGCTACACTGAGAAAAAATTCTGCCACTGGCATCTAGAAACTAAATCGTGACTCTAGAAAAAATAGTTCCATGTCATACTTAAATTCTAGTTCCCTTTACTAGAGAGTTTTAGTCTCCCCTTTTCAAATTCAAGAGCGTTTTCCTATATTATCGTACTCAAACTTATTTAAAAATCTCGCAAATAAATGTGAACATAAGAGGTTAGTATTAGTAACTATAGTTCTAGTTTATGAATTTTTTCCAGAAATCAAGTGATAATTTCTTGCAATTTGAACGATTCATAATATAATTTATCGTTTCATCACCTAGAAAACTATACACTAGAAATTCTCGATCATTTCGTCTATTCAGTTTATTTGTTTACCTAATTCGCATAGCTCGGAAATCTATATTTCTAGTTTAGGGATTTAGAAAATGACTACTTATTCTTTCTAGATGAAGGCGGTATAAGCTTTTTTTCAGTGTATGCCAATGGAAGAAGATTATAGAAGATTGATGGATTTAAATGGGAATTTCGCCAAATTAGCCAGCTATCGCCAAGTTGGCTTAATATATGACAACTTATTTTTGTCGGCAAATATGGCCATATTTCACCAAGTTGGCAAACATTTGGTGCTATTATGGTAACCCTGTCATTAGAACTTTTCAACAAATAGTCATTGTATTCATATTTATTCATCAAATCATACTCATTCATATATATATATTTCATATAAATGATGACGTCGTAATGATGCGGGCAACATAGAATTTTGTGTTTATTAAAATACAGTATGAATGTTGAAAAAATTGCCGAACGAGGCTGGGTCTACCAGGTACTAATAATTAAGGAAGAGATTTGTTAGTTTCTATTAAAATATAACATAATTAAAAAAATAGTAACATCTTATTTACAAAAGCAGTCGAAAAAAAAAGTGATGACAAACGGAAATGAAGAAATTTTGTTTTTAAAGATAAATATATATATATATGTATACCCATATTTCAGTGCAAGCCTAACAAATCCTCTTCTGTTCTTTAAAACTAAGCTCACAATACCAGGATGAGCATCTAAAACTTCAGCTGCACCACCCACAACAAGAATAACAGCATTCCCAACACCTTCTTTTGTAAGATTCCATTCAATGCTCTCTTTACTAGCAGAACATGCTCCTATATTAAATAAAAGTGTCAGTCATTTAGAAGATTCAATCCCAACATTCTAATACATTAAAAAATACATATTTAGGCAAAGTGATTTAAAACTTAAAAATGTTTAAGTGCTTTCAGATAAAAAATAATAAACTTAGTAAAAAATAACTGGTTCTTGTTTTATATTTCAAAAAATAGATAATTCATGCGTCAAGCATAGATTACGAAATACTTTCCAGCATATTCAGAATACTGTAACAAAACTTCACAGATTAATAAAGTGAAAAATGATGCATAAGTAAACAATTTGAAAAACGCACACACCATTTGAAAACCCATTTTCAGAGATTACCATCAATAGTCGGAAAAATATCAGAATTCTTTTGTACAACCCTGTAAATCATCTATAGTATCTAATGGAGTATCTAATGGGGATCCACAGATCCATAGGATCCGTGGATCTATGTATACAAAAGTATGCTAAAATTTAGTTCAATTAGGAAACGCATAGCACAGAAAATACCCCTTCATCAATTTCCGTCAATAAAAGGAAATGGACTTGAGAATTTTTGTGCAGCCATGTATATGACCTACAGAATTTACATACACTAACTAATATGCGAAAAATTAGATATATTTAAAAACGCATACCACAATTGAAACAGCACTTCCAGCAATTATTGCTCATTCACAGTATTGTTACCGAATAGTTTTGTTTGTCCTTGCAAATGAACGATAAATGCTTTGCACACCATATTCTATAATAAGCAGCTTATAGTGCACCTCAGTGATGTATATTAATTTCAATATGTTTGAAATAGTGTAACATCATTAAAATACATTGAAAACGTTTTCCCCATAGACCGTAATGTAAAGGAATTCTTTTGAGTTTCCCTGTAAACGAAATAAATTAGTAAATCTACAAATCAGAGGCCTCAACGTCAGCTCCTCTACAAATAATTGTTTATAAATATGCTTATACAAATGTAAATTCCTCTTATGACACTTATATTCAATTTATACATTCAAAGTTTTTATAATTTTCGTTTGGAAAATCGAGTTAGTCATCTTTCTTTAGTAGTTTAAATAAATCCTCATTTATTTGATTAGTAAAAGTATATTAAAAATTATAATCACCCAAAAATCAACTATTTCATTAATAAAATTTAGCGTCAAAATAATGCGATTTACTTGAATTTTCTTTTTTTTATATATTCTTTCAAATACAGTTTCTAGGCAACCATTTAATGACAGAGAGAAAAAAAAATGCCTTGGAAACTTTTGTAAAAAGCGAGAAATGAAAATCTTTTATATCTCTCAAATTGATGCGTAAAATTTCCCAATAGTTTATACAATTAATTTCGAAACTCTAATAAATATATTGGCAAATTTTCAAAATGATCAATTCCCGAAACGTCAGTTGAGGCTTACTGTGGTGACCCGAAATGCTTCCGTTTGTTTGTTTGTCTGTCTGTCTGTTTCGCGATAACTGCCGTAAAAAATATTCGATTAAGTTGATTTTTGGTGGGTATGGTGAGGTACCCGGAATTAGTTGTATAGTTTTTGGTTACATTTGATTCTTTCTTTCGAAAAATATAGAACATTTGGACTGGAATATTTTTTAACACAATTAATTCAAATTGGTAAAGTAAACATACAACACAAATTGCACAAATTGTGCTTATTAGTTGCTAAAATCAGTGTAGAAATTGTTTTAAACTCATAAAAGAGCTAAAATCCTACATGTTTCGGCTTTAAACTTAAAGCCATCATCGGGGAAGAGGAACAACACAAACGACTACTGATCTTTTAATTTTCGACACGAGTTTACACGAGTTCAATTTTAGCTCTTTTATGAGTTTAAAACACTCGTGTCGAAAATTAAAAGATCAGTAGTCGTTTGTGTTGTTCCTCTTCCCCGATGATGGCTTTAAGTTTAAAGCCGAAACATGTAGGATTTTAGCTCTTTTATGAGTTTAAAACAATTTTTACACTGATTTTAGCAACTATAAGCACAATTTGTGTTTTTAAAATACTAGTTAACAGTGTAGTGTCCAAATGGATTCAATTGTAAACATACAAGTTGTAAACAACAACTGTTTTTACAACAATGTTGTTTACAACTTTTACAACTTATATAGAACATTTCTTTTTAGGCCATAAGGCTTTCCTATGGGAATGCAGACGATTTTCAAATTTCATTTTTAACTAAAATGAAAATCACATATTTGAATAATGGATTTCAACGTAAAATTACAGATACTAAATTTATTACAGATACTAAACTTAAATATATGCAATAGCTTTGAAAATTTGCCGATACATCGATTAGAATTTAGAAATTAATTGTTTACATTATTGGAAATTTTTTTGCAACTGTTCGGGAAATATAAAACATTTTACTTTCCTATTTTTTACAAATTTTAAAATGCATTTCTTTTTCTTTCTTCTTTATTTTGATAGTTGCTTAGCAACCATATTTCAAAGAATATCAAAATAAGAAATGCATTTTTAACACTTTTCAACCTAGTTGAAAAGTGTTTATGACTTCGGTTTGTCTCGCCGTATGGCCGTGTGCCGTATGTCCGTCTGCGGTCTGTCCGCGCTCTAACTCCCGTAAATATGCTCGGATTGCCCTGCAATTTTTATATGTTATTGTCGTTATCTATAGCATATTCCCTATTTCAACTGAAGAGTGTATCCCGTATAGTTTTTTTTTACAGGGACACTCAAAAGAATTCCGTTACATTACGGTCTATGGGAAAAAATCATTTGCGGTTTATTTTAATGATGTTACACAATTTCAAACACATTGTAACTGATATATATCACTAAGGTGCATTACAAGAGGCTTAATATGGAATAGGGTGTGCATAGCACTTATAGTTACTTTACAGGGACAGTCAAAAGTATTCCGTTACATTACGTCTATGGAGAAAAATCGTTTACGGTTTAATTAAATAATGTTTCACTATTTTAAACGCATTAAAATTTATATATATCACTAAGGTGCCTTACAAGAAGCTTACTACAGAATATTGTGTGTATAGCAGTCATCGTTCATTTACAGGGACACACAAAAGGATTATCTACAGTCTGTTAACAATAATTCCAGGAAGTGCGTTTTAAGTTGCTGAACGCGATTTTAAATTTAACTCATTGTTTGTCTATTAATTGGTGTGTATAAATTCTGTAGATCCTATACAGGGCAGCACAAAAGTTCGCACACACATCTCTGTTTATTGACAGAAACTCCAGAAGAAGAATTTTAAACTGTGCTACGCGTTTCCTAATTAAACTAAAATTTAGCATCCTATGTAGTATACATACAAATCTATAGATCCTATACAGGGCTGAATAAAAGTATTAGGATATTTTTCCGAATATTGTATATGTTCGAAATATATGTTGGGAATTCCTGAAATTACGTTTTTAAATATGTTATGTGTTTTCCAAATTGTTTACTTAGATGTTATCTTTCAGCTTATTAAACGGTAATGATTTGTAAAATTATTTTGGAAGCGTTGGAAAGTGTTACATAATCTATGCTTGACGCATGATTTTTCATTCTTGTTTTATCTAAAAATTACAAGAATAAGAATTTCATAAGAATTACAGAATGTCATTGCATAATCGTGTTTACTTTAACACTTCTAATTTCTAAAACCTCCGAAGTATTTTATATGCCTATAAATATGTATGTAATATAAAAAAAATAATTTACGTATTGAAAGATGCTAAATAATATGAAAAGTGAAATAAAAAAACAATGACTTTCAGAGCTGGCGTTGAAGCTCCTGATCTGCAGATCTATACTAGTTTACGATCTCCATTTCAGTAATTTAGCATTTACAATTATTCCAATGCGTCATTTTCCTTTCCGTAGATGTTAAAAATTAAAAATCGTCTGATTTCCCATTGAAAAGAATTATGACTTAAAAGAAAATGTTCTACATTTTTTGAACGAATGAACCAAATTTAACCAAAAACTATACACCTCGCCAACATACCTACCTAATTACAGATTAAAAGGATGCTTTTTACGGCAGTTATCACGAGACGTACAAGCAGACAGACATAGAGACACCAAAAAATTTTCGGGTGTCCACGCTAAGCCGCAATTGACTTTTCGGCAAAAATGCCTTCATTTTGAATACCTAACCTACCATGGTAATCAGTAACATATATCAATGACATGTATCATAACATATATCAATGACATGTATCATAACATATATCAATAACATATATCAATAACCTCAATAACATTCACCAATTGCATTATAATCCGAGCATATGTACTCGAGTTTGAGCACGGACAGACCGCAGACAGGCAGACAGACAAACAAACAGAATACAAAAACACTTTTCAGCTATGTTGGAAAGTGTTTAAAAGATATATAAATAAATTTCTCATGCTATCTTTATAATACTCCCTTTTTGAAAGAAATTAAAGATATATAATTAGACATCAACTAAAAATTAATTTTTCGAAATATTCTACTTTCAAATGATACAAGGCAAAGTCTCATATATATATATTTAATTATATAGTTTTAACTTTTTATCTTACCATATTTCTCCAAAAGTACCTTTCTTTTAATACAAAGACGACAGCATTTAACAATAATAACTTTAAAAGATTTCTTGTAAATGTTTTCTAAATCAGGGGTCATCTAGCCAAAAATTGGAACCCATTTGGGTCCCTTCATAAAATTTCAAGGGGACCTTTTACAAAAAGGGTCACGTAAAATTTCATTAGATAAAAACGCCACTTTATACATTTTTATCTAGTTAAGATTTGAAATGTGTAATTTGCAAATAAAACAAGCTCATAGAAATAATAGCTTCAACGAGGGGAATTTTAAAAAGCTAATATTATAATATATTTTTATTTTGGATTCAGTTAACTGTATTCAATTTTTCATTACACAATTTTATTTTTCACGAAAATACAAGTTTAAGAACAACTTTTTTTCCGAAAATTGGGATCCCCTCGCCCCCCCCGGCCTCAAAAAAAAAAAAAAAAAAAAAAAAAAAGGCTATTATTCATTCTGTAAATATATTTTCCCGTTCGAAATATAGTGTTTTCAAAAGCAGAAAAATAAAATTATTTAAAGAACATGTTTTTTTTTTTTTCGTGATATTGTTATAATTTTCACCTGATATGAACCGTTCAAATTAAATGATATAACTGTCACACTGTTTTATGAACAATGAATAAAAATATGTTAACATCAACACAAAATGCAATAATTCACTTTAAAAACTTCTGATAATAAAAGTTCATGAAATGGTCGATAGTTAAACAAAATAAACTGTTTGGTTAACGTCTGTATTGTAACTATACTTTTTATAAATAATACCAATTCAACATCAGACATTATCACTTAAAGAGGAGAGATCAACTCATGTACATCTGCATCTGCATCTATTTCTGTTACTTTTATTATAAAATATATTATTTTTCTTTTCTAAAAACTTTTAATTCTATCTTAAATATAATTTATCAGCACTATTAAAAACATAACTTAGTCACGGAATAAAAACATAGGTTCACTCTGTGTCTATAATATATACATATTCACTCCTAAAATGTTATTAAAATTCTTATTAATAATGTTATTAAAAGTGATCTCTTCCATTTTTATTTATAAGTCCTGTGCCTTTATCCTTTAACGAACAAAAGGCTTTTAGAAAAGAAAAATAGTACATTTTATAGTAAAAATAATAGAAATAGATGCAGATAATACCAAGTGCGACATATTCGTTAAAACCTTAAAAATTCACTAAAAAAGAACAAATGATGCTATAAATTTGCTGTTTACACGAATGGGATTAGATGATTAGAAGAAGATCGGATATTTTTATATATAAAAAAGTTGTGGTTCAAAAAGTTACCGATAGACGGCACTGGCATGAATAATATGAAGCAAATATCAAGTTTCCATTTTGTGGACGATCCTCCACACGACTCGTTTTTTTTGAAGCGTCTGACAAACTTCAGTATCCCAGCACATGAAACGGGCCCTTTTTTCGCCGCTTCTGCCGTGCGGAATTTTGGAAATGCACCGATTGCTGATTCCCTGTTTTTGTAAAAGAACTTAACCGACAACGCTTGATCTGATAACGATAGCATATTGCTGGTATCGAATAAATAATCTTGTGCATCGAGGTGTTTTATAGACAGCAAGATTTGCATTAAGTTGCTTCATATTGTGCATACCAGCGCGATCTAGCGGTAATTTCTTAACCACTTTTTTGGTTATTAAAAGTACTCCTATCTTTCTAGAATCCAATTCATGCAAACCACAATTTTTTAGCCTAATTTGTTTTCTTTTAATGAATTTTTAAAGTTTTAACGAATTTATAGCACACCCGATACATGAGTTGTTCTCTCCTCTTTTCGTGATAATGTCTGATGGTGAATTGGTATATTTATAAAAAGTATGGTTCATGAAGTTTATTAAAAAACATACTATAAATTAATAATAGTACCTATTAACATAGCATGTTCCCTATGGAAAGGAAGTTTAAACACTCCTTCTAATGTTAAAACTCGTGGAGTAATTCCAGGATAAACTTCGCTAAAATTGGTTCCTTCAGTTGCAAAACATGCAAATGTACCATGACACATAATCCCATGAGGATGATAACCGAAAATATAATTTTTTTTAGGATCCAAATCAGCTGCTTTTATCATGGTAACAGGAAAATAACTGGCAAAATATTTCCAAAGACGCCATCTTCTATACAACTCAGATCGTCTTCCACCTTGACAACATGTCTTATAATCGTAAATAAACCATGCAAGATATAAAAGAGGAATAAAATAATATTTTGTAAACAGGAGATACAAACACAAAATGAGCATGGAACCTCCAAAAAACAAAAGATTGATGCAGTAATAAAATACAGCAGCAGTTTGCAGTCGTCTTTCAAATGGAATCCACAATGGTGCAAATTCAATACCTAGTATTTTCATTTTGACCTAGAAAGGAAACAAAGTTGCTTATATCTGCTCTAACACATATAAACACATATAAAATATAATCAATATTCTTACATTAAAAATTCACCATAGGTAAGTGGATCACAAATATCTTTCATATTTTGCTTTTATAACAAAAAATTGGACGTGATTTGATAATTTCTGGATAATATCTGTTAGCCTGTGTATGGCACAATTTTTGTGGCCGCTCTATCTCAAGAATTAATACACGTAACTTAATCAAACTTCAAATTTAGTTAGGCCTGGACATAAATTTGTGCTGACAGGTTTGGGTTTTACATCGCCCAAGAACAGGCGCTGCTATGTGGAATTTTTCCGATTTCCACGGTACCTACACTCTAAAAACGATATTTTAAAAACTGAGCAAAAAATACTTAAATCTGAGTATGTCACATAGTTAAAATGGCTCCGGATCAAAATTACTCAAGTTTGAAACATGTATATACTCATTTCTGAAAACATGCGCACACTCAAAGAATAAATCATCATGTGCTCATATTAGAGTATGTCCATGTTTCAAACAGAAGTAAACAACAGCTAGAAAAAAGGCGCTATTGCTGCCATCTATGGTTCTATTTACGATTACGGGAGGATAAACTAAATTTACGCTTTTACCCATCGTGCCCGAATCCTACTAGTTACAAGTCCATTGCCTTATCCACTTCGCCATCCAGATCACACGAGAGTGTTACTTTAAATGCAAGTGATCGAATGATTCCGACACATGTTGATATTTTTTTAGGATTCATTAATTTGTTGCTGAGAAAATTGGAAATTTTTAACGTGATTTCGGATAGATTTGGTCAATTTGAGATGGTGGTTAAGATTTTGCAACTTTATTATTTATGTGGAAAAAGTTAGATATGAATTGTACAAATTTTCAATTCGATTGTTATCAGTATATTTCTTAAGTGAAAAAGCGCTCCCTGGATATTGAAATTTAACTGACTAAATTTTCTTTTTGGCACATTTTAACCCATTAACGCCACAATTATTTTTCTCTTTAAAAATGGAAATATTGCATTTCATTCAAATGAGTATGAACTGATTTCTATGTGCTCATTTGTGAGTATTGCTATGTTTCAAAAATGAGTTAGAACTGATTCGAATCATTTTTAAGTATGTCCATATTTCAGATGTCTATGTGAACAGTTTTTATTATGTCCATGTTTCAATATTCGGAGTATTTTTGGTATTTCAGAATTGAAAGTATTGGGTCGTCATATTTGAAACAATAAGTTTCAAAACAAAATGAAAACATTGATTTACTCAGATTTGAAAGTGTCATTTTTCTCAGTGTATATCTCAAAAACTAATGCATGAAACTTCATAAAACTGCTTATGCTATTGGACCTGAAAATAAATAGCGGCTGATTAGCTTTTAGTGTATATTGATGCTATGAACAAGTGTTGCTGCTATATTCCTTTTTTCACATTTTTCGCGATAGATATATCTCTAACACTAAAACACGGAAATTCATCAAACTTGATATTCTGTTACACCTTGATATAAATTGATGCTGATTAAATATTGTGTGTATCGCTCAACAGCTGACGCTGTTATGCTGTGTTTTTCAGGAATACTCTGACATAGGTGTCAACCTTCCGGCACTAGATGTATATTTTTAAATAAATGGAATAATATTGAAATCAAATGGGTACTACCAGGGCAACACTAGATACCGGGCTTGCTCATTCATTCTCATGGCGTCACAAATAGTGGCTGGCCGCCACCAGCGATTGGTACAAATTGACGCGCCCATCGTGTATATACAGCCAATCGCTGTATGTCTTTGATCGCGGCCAACCATCATTTGTGACGTCATGCTAATGAATGAGCAAGTCCGGTATCTAGTGTAGCCCTGGTACTACGTAGATGCAAGATGTATTAAAAAAAATTTCAAAGTACATTTATTTAATTTTTAAAATCGGAAATTTGGCAGGTATGCCGTGAGAGCTATATATCAAGAATTGATGTACAGAATTCCATGAACTTTAAGTTCAGTTAGACACGGCAAGAATTAGTGTTGGTACCATTCTGGTGTATATCGCAATACAAGTGGCGCTTCTATGCTATGCCTTGTGAAAGAGATTCCTAATCGAATCTATAATCATTTGATGCAATTTAGCGATCATGGTTTTTACTTATTATTTACTCCATTCTTGTAACTTTCATTAACTTGTAACAACATTACTGCCACAATAACTAATTTTTTATATAAACTTTGGCTGTGGACCCGAATACGGAATATGATTTTTGCGAGGAGTATTATAGCTGTATTTATTTTCCATTGTGTAAAAATGTACCAGATTTTATATTTGAGATTAATAATTAAAAATGCGTATGTTGATCTAATTTTTAAATTTTAATATACAAAAGGGAGCGCTGTTGTTCTTTATACCATGTTGTGCTGTGCTTAGTGATTCTATTATATTGGTATGATATAGAAGAAAGTTTTAAGATGGTCCTAGCATACAAGTTTTAATTGATTTCTCATCTTTACTTTGGAAATTTATAATTTCAAATGTAGCTTTATATACATAACTGTATTAAGGGTACACATTAGTTTAACTTAACAAATTTGGAAAAAATAAAATATGATTGGAAAAGAATATACAATGTTTGTGAAGAAATATAGCGGTATAGTAATACTAAACAAGTTGAAAATTATTACTTTACAGAGATTAATGAAAATAAAACAAACTAATAATATGAACTCATAAATATGTACATAATTTACAATGGGAAAACTCCGGAATTTACCAGCTCTGATAAAACAATACAAACTGAAACAGTTAAAGAGCTCCTGTTCGGGTGAGTGAGAAGAGGAGTGCCGGCCGGAAGCTAAAAAGGCAGAGTAATTGAGAAAAAAATTCATTGTTTTGTAAAAATTTCATAAATTCTATCATTTTATTCAAAAGAACTGGCCGGTCGAAGAGGTAGATCAGCCAATCACGTAAATTCATATTGTTTGGTTTTTTAATGTGGTAATGTTAAGTTGGTGTACAATTCAGAATGTAGGGTAAAGATGCGGATTGTGATCCACAGATAAAAAGTGGTGTGTCACGTTTATGTATTGTATATAAGTGTTGTTGAAATGGTCCGTGGTTGGTTAAAAATAAGTAAAGGTACCTGTTTTGAATTTGGAGGTGTGAGACTTCTGGTATGAAATCCCTTGTGTAGTGACTCACCTGTTCTGTGGACCAGCACAATTGCCAACTACGATGCAGATGTTGTTTTAATTCTATTTTTAGAGTTGAAAGTGGAAGCGGAATAAATGATAGTGCTAAGTTGCCGACCTCACCAACTGATCGTCCAGTTCATTACCAGCGACACCTGAGTGTCATTTAACCCAGTTAAAGTAAAAATCCTTTGATGAATAATCGTTGAATAATTTCTAATACTAGATAGTTACTTACATCAAAGTTTCAAAGAGCCATGAGGCTCGAGAAGCTATCTGTTGAAATTAAAAATTTTAAATCCTCCACCTTTTCAACCCAACAAATTGCTTCTTTAATTGTGTACATTTCGGCGCGGAAGACAGAGCTCCCCGGGTCCAACTTTGCTTGCCAGGAGTGGTTGTGGATGTTATTTTCAAAGACACAGAAGGGTGACGCTGTTCCCGCATCCGTTTTTGATTCGTCTGTAAAAATGTGTGTATTGCTTTGAAAATCTGATGTTGGGATTATTGATAGTGTTTTTGTTAATGGTGAAATTTGATATTTTGAACATTTTGTTGAGTAGAGTGGAGCAAAATTTGGAAAATGCATAACACCTTTGAAAACCCAATTTCAGGAATTACCATCTGTAGTCGCAAAAATATCCGATTTTTTTGTGCAGACCTGTATACTATCTATAAATTTATACATATACTAAGTAGTATGTAAAAATTTAGTTCAGTTAGAAAACGTACAACACAGTTGAAAATTCCCCTTCAGCAATTTCTGTCAATTAACGGGAATATACTCGAAATCCTTTATGCCACCCTGAATATTATCTATAGAATTTATACACATCGAGTAATATGCAAAAAATAGAATAAATTTAAAAATTCATATCACAATTGATAATACATTTCCAGCAACTACTGGTCATTCATAGTACTGTTATCGAATATTTTTGTGCATCCCAGTAAATGAACGATAAATGCTATAAATTCACACCATATTCTACAATAAGCATCTTGTAGTGCACCTCAGTGATGTATATCAACTTCAATATGTTAGAAATAGAGTACCATCCTTAAAACGATTTTTCCCCATAGATTGTAATGTAATGGAATTCTTTCAAGTGTCCCTCTCATCGAAATAATAATGCTACATGCTTCATTTTCAATACCGAATGGTACTCTTCAATAACATATATATCAATTGCATTACAATCTGAGTTTAGCAGTTTCGTTACATGAGTTAGAGCACGGACAGAAGACAAGCTGACAGACTGAAAGACAAATAGACAGACAGACGGACAAATAAACTGAATTCATAAACACTTTTCAACTATGTTGGAAAGTGTTAAAAATGATCTGAATTAGAATGCTAGAAACTTTTTCACAAATGAATAAATAATGTTTGACTGTAAAAAATAGGTATTGTGTTTTGAGTTTTTAAGAACAAGCATTTAAAAAAAGACATTTTTTGAGCAATTTTGAGAAATGTAAAATTTTAGCGATTTTCATACTTTTCACTTATTTTCAATTTATAAGCAACTATTGTCTGATATTAGCGAAAAAATGTTTATTTTTTTAAGTACTGGCAGTTCGTAAATGTAATTTTGATAGATAATTGAGCTACTATAGCTAAAATATTTAATTTGAAATGCAGCTTGAACGAAGCAGTAAATGTTTGACCAATTTACAAAACGATAAAAATATCCCCGGAATTAAAACGAAATGCATCAATTTAACAGAAAAATAAATAGATAGATCGATTAAATTAAATAATTATTATTCGGAATTCGTCAACAATTTACTATTAATGGTTTAAAATTTTTGTAATTCTCAGTAACAAAAGGAATAAAATTTTAAAATAAAAGCGTTTAGAATGAATCGTTTGCGAACATTAAAATACAAAGAGTACTGATTCATGCGTTAACATCCAAATAAAAGAAGAAAATGTTAAGCAATAAAACAGAGCCAAACAGCGGCAAGCACGCCAGGTTTTCCCCTTTCCAACGCCAAAATAGCTAAATTATGAAAAATAGTGTCAACGACTTAGTAGAAGGCAGCCTCTGTTACGGGATAGGCGTTTTCCTTCTAGTAGTATTTCTTATTCTATGCTTCGAACGATTCACAAACTATACTACTATTGGCGATTCAAGGGCTCAAATACGCCATCTGGTGGAGAAAAGAAATAACTTTTCGCTTCAGAAAAATCTCATGCAAGGACGTTACATGTATTTTTAATTTGTTCAGAATGTTTATTTTTTTCAACAATTTCAGGTTTCACGTGAAAGTTATATGAAAAAGTAAAAATTATCCGAATTTGAATATGTAAAACTGTCAAACGTATTTACAATAAAGTCCTTCCGGCTGTACCGGGAGGAAAAGGTAGCTTTCCTATATATTCGTTTAAAAATTTTAGCTAATGTTACTCGAAGACAGCAAGCTAAATGCAAAGAAACTGTTTACAAAAGATTCGTTAATACTGAATTTGAATAAGAAATTCGCCAAATTATTGAGCTATAGCCAATTTGGCTTCATATATGAAAACTTATTTTGGTTGCCAAATTTGGCGATATTTCGCCAATTGTCGCAAAGTTTGGCGAGAATTTGGTGCTAACAGATATGAATATATAGTTTTATGCGTATGACTGGGAAAATGATTACAACAATGAAAGAAAATAATTTGCGAGAAATCGCGTTTACTAAAACTCATAAATTAATCGTTGGTTTTATAGTAGCTTTCAATACAAAAAAGTATAAAGCTACCTATTGCGGTCGTTCGGAGGAAACCAATTACGGAAAATTTCGATATATTTTCACCGATCATGACCCCCAGACCCCAAAACCACCCTCCGTTCAAATGTTGATATATATATATATATATATATCTGATCTATGTCATACGATAACGCTCGTATTTATAAATTAATTTAGATGAAACTAATTGCGTGTATTAAGCTCATCAATGCCTCGACCGAGTTCGTTGGCCAGCTTGGTCCGCCACCTTGTTTCAAGATGGCGGCCACTGAAAATTTTAAAACTAAAATAAAAATACAAAAAAGTTAAAAACTCAAATTTGTTTTTTAATTAAGTGTTAGGCCTGGATATAAGGATTCCAGAGCATTTTTTGTTTTACCTCTATCTTAACCCATTAAGCGCCGCTATGTATATTAAACTATTTTTTTTATGGAACAGTTGTTTTTTCTTCATGAATAGAAAGTCTTTAAAATATTTCTGAAGAAAAAAAAATTCCAATATTTAAGAAAAATAGCATGTTCCCAAAATGGGAGCAATGGCTCAAAATGGGGGTAAATTTTTTCAAAATTTTTACTTATGCCTCCGTGCATTTATGGTTGTTATTTCACTGTTCTTTAGCTATAAAAGGGGTAATATAATTCTGAAACTGATATTTTATGAATAATTCATATAAATTAGTCCAACATCTACATTTATAATAAAAATAAAACATAAAATTACCGATTCCATAAGCATTTTCATTATCCATCTCTTTATTTTTCCCATTTACATAATTTCTATCCTACTATTTTACATGAAAATGATGGAACATTTTTTATGCAGCATTATATTATTTTTTTGCGTTTTCTAAAATTGATTTTTTAACTTTTTTTTTTTTTTTTTTTTTTTTTTTTGCTTAGTTTTTCCATATTCCGAATTGAAGATTCGCCTGAACTTTCATCTGAAATATCAAGTCTGCTTTTAATACTTTGTATTTTTTAAACTCTAAATCAGATATTTCTTGATTGTTTGTTGATTTAGAATTTACTGAAAGTTCTACTTCACCAAATATAACATGGGATAAATCGTCGCATAAATTATTTTCTATTACATATGTAATAGAAAATAATTTATGCGACATACATATGAGGAAGATATCTTCCTTGTATGTTGCAATACTGCAATCAGGGAAAAAAAAACGATATATGGAACAGCCGAAAATTCATCCAAATCTAAAAAATTGTTCAATCATCTTCCATGTAAAAAAATCAGAATAAAAAAATAATGTAATGATGAAAAATAAAGAGATGGATAATGAAAATGCTTATAGAACTGGTAATTTCATTTTGTTTTTTTATTATAAATGTAAAAGTTGGACTAATTTATTTGAAATCTTCTTTAAATATTAGTTTCAGAATGATATTATCCCTTTTATAGCTAATTAACTGAAAAATAAATACCATAAATGCATGGAGTCATATGTAGAAGTTTTCAAAAACATTACCCCCATTTAGAGCCATTGCTCCCATTTTGGGAACAACTTATGCTTTCGGTAATTGTGATTGATCAATTATACATATTAATTCCGGATTGATGTTATTTAATATCTGTTATTAATAATCACTGTTATAAACATATTTTAACTAAAAAATATAATTTTTATTGTAGAGTTTTTTTTCTTTCGAGTACGGCCAAAAAGCTATTTTTCGCCTTTTTTAACTCATTTTAAAAAATAGAAAATTTTAATGAAACTTAAAAAAAAAATTCAGAAGTCGTCTATTATATTCAAAATTCAAATAACACGAACCTTTTAACAATATATAAAATACTCACTTTAGAAAAAAAATCATAAAGCAATGTTCCCAAAATGGGAGCAATGGCGCTTAATGGGTTAAAAAATGGCTGAGATAGAGCGGTTTGAATAGGAAAGCTGCCTTTTTCTCCCGGTACAGGCCGGAAGGACTTTTAGGTAGCTTTCAATACAAAAATGTATAAAGCTATCTATTGCAGCCGTTCGGAGGAAAGCAGTTCCGAAAAATTTCGGTATATTTCAACCGATCATGACCCCCAGACCCCAAAACCACCCTCTGTTCAAATGTTGATTTATATATATATATATATATATATATATCCATATATATATATATATATATATATATATATATATATATATATATATATGCATATATATATATATATATATATATATATATATATATATATATATATATGACATATGTCATACGATAACGCTCGTATTTATAAATCGATTTTGATGAAACTAATTGTGTGTATTAAGGTCACCAATGTCTAGACCGAGCTCGTTGGCCAGCTTGGTCCGCCATTTTGTTTCAAGATGGCGGCCATTTAAAAATTTAAAACTAAAATAAATATACAAAAAAATTAAAAATTCAAATTTATTTTTTAATTACGTGACTTTCCATTTAAAGTGAATATTTTTACCAATTTTACTTCATGTTTACATAAATCAATTTATAAAAATATAATTATCAATTACCTTCATCGTATAAAATATCTATGCTCAGATATAAATAAAAACAAAAATATTAGATTTATACGAAATCAAGCAAAACTATATGGTTATCCTATTTTTTGATAAATTCAATTATCATCTCTTTTAAATAACATTTATTACATTATATAAATATAAACATGTTATGTAATAATTTATTTTGTTTTAGTGTGCGATAAAATATAGCAAATGATATAGCAAATAATACAATTAAAACATATATAAGGACTATTATTAAGCTGGTTGAACATTGTTTACACTTTATATAGTCATGGTGAATGTGCGTTTAGCCGATCAACTTTATATTAAGTGATACTAATGATCAGTTATAAAAAGTCTTGTGATGTTCATGGAATTTTGAATAATTATTGTGAGTAAAATGTTTTATCCATTCTTTACAAGTTTTTATTTCCAACTTTACTATTTTCAATTGTTTTCTGGTAATAATACAGCATACCTGGATGAATATACTGATCTTAGCATAAATGCCAGTATATTTATGAAATACTGTATTATTTTTTAAACACGTCTGGATACATCCAGGCTGATGATTATATCTACACGTGTTTTTTCATATCCAATTCTAATTTAAATCTCTTGTTATCCAATTTTCCATTATATTTAGTTCATATTTCATTTTAAAATCCATTTGTATTCACTTGATATCAACTTCAAATTATTATCATTTTATGGTTTATTATATAATTTTTTTTCTCTCTCTTTTTAAATATTCTTCATATTTTCAGTATTTTGGCCAATTACCATTGAATCAAATGCTATGGTAAAATTATGATTGCAATTGTTAATTTATTAACTATGTGGTATTCTGTCTACACTTTATTACTAATTATCTCTTAGGAGATTTAATTAGAATGTTACAAGAACTTGATATGTTTTTTGAAATTCAAAGATATTATAATTATATATATATATATATATATATATATGTAGCATTTTGACGAAGTTGAGATATTACGATGAATAATATTCGATAAAAAGATGGCAGTCCTTCAACGATATAGCAAGTTGCAGTCGATATTAGCGAGTATGGCGAAGTAGAAGGACATGAAATGAGTCCCCCAAAGTTTTCCAATAAATCCAGCCAATCTCCAGACAAATAATTTTATTAGAAGACGAACAACACAGAAATAATTCCCAAAGGTCTAAAACTTATAGCCCTCGGGCTAACGTTCATTCACTTCATTGAATTAAGATGTTACTGGGCCAGATGAATATTCTACGGAATTAAAAATACCAGACACATATTTGTTTAGCTTCCGAAAACGTCAAAAATCTCGTGCTCCGACCGGTGCGGGCGAGTTTTGTTCTCTCCGCGGAGATATACAGAAATTACGTCACGAGCGCACAACCCAATGAGTGAGAAGCTAGCTCCAGCCCAGCAAATGAGGTGCGAAGGAGGAGCTAAGACGGTAAAGAATCCCGTACTTGGGTGCGGAGAAATTTTGAAGTTAAAATCCCAAGCGCGCGAAAAAATCAGAGCAATAATAATAATAATAAGAAGAAAATGGCTTTTAAAAAACATTCGAAATGAGAACGCGTCTCAGAATTTTATAGATTGGGGAACTGATAAAAGCTACGAATGATCTTAAATTTTAGATTAAGATTTGGAATAAAATAATTATTAATATACGGACATTTACTTGGACATTTACTTTTAAAAGGACTTTAAATAGGAATAGATATTATTAAGAATTTAAGAAATACTGACTATGACAGAAGTTAGATTAATTTTAAAATATTAATGCGAATAAAATGGAAGGATACGAAGGAAATAAATTTTTATATAACATTATCCCCCCTCCCCCCCTAAAAATCCGAATGACGGGTAGATCCGATGATCTACAAGTTCATTAAGGCAAGCAAGAATTTGGAGCATTAAAATTGTTCTGTGAATGAAAATTGGAATTTGGCATATGAAAATTTCGACTTGGGCGAACCCAATGTCTAGGTGCCTGATCATATTGTGGCAATGATCTATAATTCTGAAAATTACTGCTAGAATCACTATTGTTGTTTCGGGAAGTAGGAATTACTACTAGCTGTTTAGCCATTAGGTACCAGTCTATTGTATTTTTTGGAGGATTACTAATCATATAATTCTGGTACTCAGGTTTGAGACCGTCTGTTAATCCCTGTACTATTATAGTTTCACATAAACAAAGTTGTCTACCTATTTCAACCTTTTTTCGAAAGTACTTATCCAAATAATTGAGATCATTTAATTTCATAGAAGCAAATTCTGAAAATCGAGGAACACGAACAGTTATGAATTTTTCAGTAAGAATATCATAGAAACTCGACAGAGTTTCTCGCCAAGCATAAGAAACAGCAATGCATTACACAGTAAATGAAAGGAATTTCCGCCAATGGATGCCAAACGATTTTACAATTTTTTTTTTTTAACTCTGTCTAGTTTATATTTTGCGGACGGGACAAAACGGGTTTTTGACACATCTATATCTCGCGTTCTATTTATGATAGAAACAAAATTCTTGATTCTATGGAATGGGGCGCGCCAAATGACTAAGAAATCAAAAGAAAAGCAAGATCTGTCGAATAGGTTTTCAGGAAATGCGATTTCAAAAGTGCTGTTTTTTGCCCTTTTTAAATCTTGTACAGACCAAAAACTGTTGACAGGGCTACAGCAATGTGTAATTATCGGATTTTTACGTGGTTTACGTCATTTGAATTATTTTTATGAGTAGTTCAAACCTTTGTAAGTTTCATGAAAAAATATTAATTAGTTTTTGAGTTATATCAGTTTAAAGTTATTGATTCCTATACTTAACATGTAGCAAAAAAGTGTTGACAGGGCTACAGCAATCTGTAATTATCGGATGTTTACTTGGTTTACGTCATTTGAATTGTTTTTATGAGTAGTTCAAACCTTTGTAAGTTTCATGAAAAAATATTAATTAGTTTTTGATTTATATCAGTTTAAATTTATTGATTCCTATACTTAACATAGAGCAGAAAAATAATTAATGACCCAACTCTTTTAGAAATGGTCGTATACACATAATATTAAGATATGTTATTACAGTCGACCCAAGCAAGCTCCCTATTATAAAAAAATAGTAACATTTAAGGTTCGTTTACAGGTTCTCACAAAAGATCATTTGATATAGGGCTAAAGAATTGTATAATTATCCGATTTTTACGCGGTTTGCAACAATTGCATTGTTTTTATGAATAGTTCAAATGTTTAATATTTTGTGTAAAATATGAATTAGTTTTATATATATATATATCACTTTAAAGTGATTTATTCCTATACTTAAGATGAAGCAAAGACACATTAAATGGTCTAACTCTTTTAAAAAAGAACGTATGCGCAGGATGTTAAAATATGTTACTACGAACGACCTAAGTTAGCTTCCTATTGTGAAACAGAACTGTAGAATTTAGTTTTTGTTTACAGGGTAACTCAAAAGATTTTTTAATAAGATTAATAATTGTGTAATTAGCGAATTTTTACGTTGAAGTACTTGATTCCTCAACACACAGGAAAAACAATAGTAAATAGCATAATATTTGTCAAAGTTGCTATATACACAAGATATTCAAATATGTTACTACATCCGATTCATTTAAACTCTCTATTGTTTGTATTGTTGAACCATATACGTTTCGTTTACAGAGTCTCTTAGAAGATCTTGATTACATTACAACCGATGCATATTTACTGAGTGAGATGTATTTTAATGATTTTATACTGTTTCAATCTCTGTAAGGTTTTATTATCTTGCTTTAAAATTTAATACGGCTTCATTTTGTCTGTCTGAAAGCTCGTCGATCTTAAGCTCTAAATCTATTAAAATATAGTATTTTCATCGATTAAAAAAACTGTGTTTATTAATAAATGTATCAGGAATTGATTGAAAAAAGCGATTAAAAAATTCCAACTTTACATTCATGCGCTGAGTAATAGAATGTAAAAATGTTGCTAGAAGTTTTGCGTTTAAATATTTGCCGTTCATCGAATCTCCGGCTATTACGAACTTAAAATGCTCTAAAAACAGGCCTAAGAGCACAATCAAAAGGAAATAATTTCTTAAATTCCTCATAAAAATTAAAAATGCTATATTTCGTATACAATAGGTGATCGGTAACGAACTGTTCGGTTTACGAACAAATCGGTTAACGAACACTTTCGCGTGAGATTTTTATGTTCGGATAACGAACACATGTTCGGTTAACGAACACTTTCAAAATATTTTTATGTTTGGAGAACGAACACCTCACGAAACAAAGTCATGATGAAGCAATGCCGTGTTTCATATTTGACCAGCTATACTTATTGCTTCTATTGTCGACTTTGGGAACATTTTAACAGTTGCATTACATATGTCCTAATTAATTCATGGACTGCCGGGGATTGAGGACCTATATTTTAGGATCCCCGAATTGGAATGGACAGACTAGAAACATTAATTATGTATTTTGTGTCTATGTATTTTGTGCATTTAGTAAATATAATCCTTTTTGGTTTAATCACGCTCCTTTTTAAAATCTAATTTAAAGCTTTATGATTTATCAGATCAAAAATTTTAATAAAATTTTACATTTTTTAAACGGTTTATTATGTAAACGCATTAGTCTTTGTGGTATATTTACAAAATCACACAAAATTTTGGAATACATGTCATCCTACGAACATTTTCTATTTTGAAATCACTTTAATAGTTTTTATACTTTTGCAAACGTTGCGAATCTTATATTTTTCCGATTCTCGAAACGTTGAGTTAAAACACTTAACAAATAAAAAAACTTTTAAGGTGCTCAGTAATTTTCAAGAATAATATTTAATAATTAGTATAAAAATCCCTATAAGTAACAATGGTTCGTAGAAAAACAAATTTGATTAGTCTCGGTAAAGTAAACTCATTGTTATAATTGACCAAAAAAAAGGTACTTCTTATTTATCCACATTTTTCTGAAACTGTAGTATTTTAATTACTTTGTAAACTACTGTAAAATTTTCTATTTTTTTGTTTTTTGAATGTATATAAACGGAAGTGTGATATTAACAAAAGAAAAAGGAAAATAAATATGTCATAAATAATCTGATTAATACAATCTAAGGAAATGAATATAAAAGTTTCCCCTTTGCTATGGTAGAGACATGTACATTGGAATAAGTCACTCAATAAATTGTATAATTCTGATGTATAATTCTATTTATAGCATCACAATTATTTTTTTTATTTTGCCCCTTTCATCTTTCTTTTATCTTTTTTTTCTGAATAAAAATGGAATCTGTGTAATTGAAATTAAATACCTTACAAAAAGAAGTGATATCTCATCAAAAACAACTCGTTGTAAATGATTCCGCCAAGCCACAAACCTAAAACGTCAGCCATAAAAAGAAGTGATATCACATAAAAAGAAGCGATATAGAAGTGCATACTCCGAGTCCCGTGTAAAAATCTATCACCACTCATAATGTTTCCAAAGGACTCGGAGTGAGGTACAGTATGTGAAAACTGCTTGGCGACCTGCAGGCTTTTAGAATATATGCAGTATATCAATTTTGAAAATCGGAAAAAATAAATTTTTAATTTTTGTTATATCACTTTTATAAATATTTTTTCATGCGAAAGAACTGACAGAACGGATTTTTCCCCAGACTTATGCGATTCCGCTTACGCTATAATTATTGCAATATATCTCAATTTAGTTAACGTTTATTATAAAGTGCATTGTTATTAATATGTGTATGATCATTACATATATATATATATATATATATATATATTACAAACTCAAAATCTTTACATGTTTACTTAAGAAATCTTCTTCGTAAGAGTGGTGTTTCTAATTTAAATAATGGTAAATAAAATCAACAAATTAATTTTTCAAGCTCATAAATAAGAAAAGACATGCAAACACAGAAGCTTCAACTTTTTACAGTTTTATGGGAGCAAAATAATTAAATAAATAAAAATAAATAAAAAATAAATAAAAATAATATAGTCATATGTAATTGCAGGAAACGCGAACATTATAAAAGCCTGCAGGTCGCCAAGCAGTTTTCACATACTGTACCTCACTCCGAGTCCTTTGGAAACATTATGAGTGGTGATAGATTTTTACACGGAACTCGGAGTATGCACTTCTATATCGCTTCTTTTTATGTGATATCACTTCTTTTTATGGCTGACGTTTTAGGTTTGTGGCTTGGCGGATCATTTACAACGAGTTGTTTTTGATGAGATCAGTTATTTTGTCAAAAGCTTTACATTCTAAACATTCATTGATAAATACCTTCAGAGCCTCTCCTTTCAAATATTTTGAAATATTTTTAATCTTCCAATTTTCATCTTTCTTTTCAGAAAGGCATGTTTTGTCAAAATGGTTTAACCAAGATTGAATGTTCATTCCAGATTCGAAATCAAAAGGAATGATGTTTATTTCGTTTTCACTCATTTTGTGATCACCAAGGACTTTTACAAGTCCAGATCGCAATAACATTAATATAAAAATTAAAGAGAATTAACACAACAGATGTAAAATAAAATTTAAATTAAATAACAAATGTAAATACCTCCATCTCTAATAAATAATGATAGTAATAATAATAATACAACAAATAAGAAAATCTGAGCGAAACTTAAATAACATAAAAATAAATAAAATAATAAATAATACATACAATAACTTTTTTCAAACTTACGTAATTCCGTTCACAAGTTGTCTGCCTGTTTACTTTTTGAAATTTTTGAGACCGATCAATTTATTTATTTTTTTGTATAATGATACTTTTTCTTTTTTTTCTTTTTCTTTTTTTTTTTTTTTTGTAAAATAAAATATTATTTAGATCAATCCGTCATTATTGAGATGTTGTTTTGTAGAACATTCACACTGGTCTGCATCTGGTGTTTCCAGGGATAAATTATTCCAACACTTTTTGAAAAATTCGATGCATATTTTGGTGAGAATCAGTTGCACACACCACAATGGAAAATGTACAGCATCCGCATTCAGCAACATATCACAGCTTCTCCGTTTATCAGACGATCAGAAGAACAACTAATTGACATACTCTTCGCGAGAACTAGACGCACACTCTTCGCTATGAAGATGTACAACAGTAGCCGGCAATACATTCGCAGCTCATCCGTCCATCAGAACATTGGCATAGCTCAGCGCAAGTTCATGGAATCCTACCGGGCTTTTTGTAGCATTTTGACGAGGTTGAGATATTACGATGAATAATATTCGATAAAAAGATGGCAGTCCTTCAACGATATAGCAAGTTGCAGTCGATATTAGCGAGTATGGCGAAGTAGAAGGCAATGAAATGAGTCCACCAAAGTTTTCCAATAAATCCAGCCAATCTCCAGACAAATAATTTTATTAGAAGACGAACAACACAGAAATAATTCCCAAAGGTCTAAAACTTATAGCCCTCGGGCTAACGTTCATTCACTTCATTGAATTAAGATGTTACTGGGCCAGATGAATATTCTACGGAATTAAAAATACCAGACACATATTTGTTTAGCTTCCGAAAACGTCAAAAATCTCGTGCTCCGACCGGTACGGGCGAGTTTTGTTCTCTCCGCGGAGATATACAGAAATTACGTCACGAGCGCACAACCCAATGAGTGAGAAGCTAGCTCCAGCCCAGCAAATGAGGTGCGAAGGAGGAGCTAAGACGGTAAAGAATCCCGTACTTGGGTGCGGAGAAATTTTGAAGTTAAAATCCCAAGCGCGCGAAAAAATCAGAGCAATAATAATAATAATAAAAAGAAAATGGCTTTTAAAAAACATTCGAAATGAGAACGCGTCTCAGAATTTTATAGATTGGGGAACTGATAAAAGCTACGAATGATCTTAAATTTTAGATTAAGATTTGGAGTAAAATAATTATTAATATAAGGATATTTACTTTTAAAAGGACTTTAAATAGGAATAGATATTATTAAGAATTAAAGAAATACTGACTATGACAGAAGTTAGATTAATTTTAAAATATTAATGCGAATAAAATGGAAGGATACGAAGGAAATAAATTTTTATATAACATATATATATATATATATATATATATATATATATATATATATATATATATATATATATATGGATATATCTATATATATATATAAATCAACATTTGAACGGAGGGTGGTTTTGTGGTCTGAGGGTCATGATCGGTGAAAATATATCGAAATTTTCCGGAATTGCTTTCCTCCGAACGGCTGCAATAGGTAGCTTTATACTTTTTTGTATTGAAAGCTCGTATGACATATCACAACAGTATGAAAAGAAGGATTTCAATGGCACTTTAGCATTAGTTAAAGGAACAATTATCCTGTACCGATGGCTGCGATCAGGGCATCTATAGGTCGTTTTAAGTTCCAATGTTTCGGAGTTGAACTTCACGAGTAACCATATTTGGAGCAGTTAGCAGTGCAAGACTGAAATTCTTGACGCACTATCATTAATTGACAATGCAAGACTGAAATTCTTGGCGCGCTGTCATTTATTTTTGACATGCGCCGCGTTAACTATATTCTATATATAAAAATAGACGTGTGTGTCCGTATATTTCACTTTGCAGCAGCAGACCACTGGTGTTTTATGTGTGGTAGTAGCCTCGAATCTCCCATCGTGCACTGTGGTGGTTGCATGTCGGTAGTTGTGGGGGTGTGAGAGATATGGTGGTCGAAAGTGGTCGACCTAAGGCATTTTCATATTTCGACCAAAGTGTTCTTAAAAATGTTTGGAATCTTCTTCAATCGGGACTGGTTCATTCAACTTAACATGAACTAATTAAGATATATATAACTAAGTAAGATGATTTCGTGCCCCATAGCGATGGAAATTGAAACTAAGCGATATTGCCCTATACTTCACTTTGCAGCTATAACTACCCAGAGCAGACCACTGGTGTTTGTGTGTGGTAGTAGCCTCGAGTCTCTTATCGTGCACTATGGTGGTTGCACGTCGGTAGCTGTGGGGCTGTGAGAGATATGAAGTTGAAAGTGGTCGACCTAGGCCATTTTCATATTTCGACCAAAGTGTTCTAAAAAATGTTTGGAATCTTCGAGAATGTACTAGAATTTTCTAAAATGCACTAAAATGTTCTTTATATTTTATACATATATATAAACATATATATACATATTTTTTATTAGGTTTACATATGAACCGGAAGGATCGAGAACGTTCTGGAATGCTCGAGGATCATTATGTAGGGGTATGGGAGATATGGTGGTTGATAGTGGTCAACCTAGGGCAGTTTTATATTTCGATAAAAGTGTTCTAAAAAAAGAAGAAAAAAAAGAAATATCTTTTAATGCACGTCTTCTATATTAAATATAGAAAAAAATTGCACAGATGTACCGAAAAAAAAACCCCTCAGAAAAGCGGGTTGTCATTAGCTAGTATTATATATAATTTCAGGAAATATAAACCCATGAGTTCATTAAACAAGTAACTGAGAGTTAATCTAGAATGATCTCTTTTTTAAACGCTGGTATTTAATGTACAAAAACTTTTAATTTCAAAATCCTTAAATGCTCTACAAAAATCAAAAAATGTAACCATTAATCAAAATAGAAAATATAGCTAAAATAATAGATTTTGATTATTACTTACGTAAAACAAAATAAGTAGCACCAAAAATAAAGAAAAAAGGAAAGAAAACACACTTACTAATCGACCAGATCGACCCAATCTGAAAGCAATCTGCAAATCAAATACTCAAACAGGTGATTACAATATCAAACGAAGTCTAAAGATAAAATTTCTAAACATTATCAAAACGAATTCAAAATGTGATAAAATTTGCCTTTAGGTGATTTGTCTAGTTTTCATAGATATGGGGTTACAGAAAAAAGTACTTTTGTTTTGATCAGATTTTGAGTCAGGGCAATTGACCTGCGAGTTTTGGGCATTAAGTGGTGCATTATGGTGGCACTTTGAAGCAAACATTGGTGGTGCATTTTGAAAGCAAACAAGACCAGTCATTTTTACATGCTTTCTTTTAACTTACATTTTTGTATGTATGTGGCAGTCAAATCTTGTTACTCATTTCTCACCCAGTGCTAAGATTTTTTTAAAAAGGCCTTCATTTAGGTAAGGATAGTCACCACTGTAAGGCTAAAAACATTTTTGAAATCGGTTTGGTAGTTTCAGAGTAATCGTGATTTTAGAATATTTTTTGCTGATTTCTTTTTGTAATAAACTGGGGGGCTCTACTCCCTGCTCGCTACGCTCACCAACCCCCGTTCTGATTTCACAGCCTCTTAAAACCTGGTAATGTATCCTGTTTTAAAAAGATGATGATGATGATATCACGAACGGCGACTATCTTCTGTAATCAGGTTATAATGCTTTTTCATTTAACTGGTTATAATGCTTTTTCATCTTTTTTATTTTTAATATTCATGTGTAAACACAATTTTTAGGACGTAATTTTCTTTATTTCCTGTTTTCAACACGTGATCATTTAATTATTATTTTAAACTTTCATTATTGTTTTTAATAGTCTCGCGCAAATACATTTTTTATTTGAGATAAAACATAATCCTTTGCGCTTATTTAGAAATTGGCAACAATACAAAAAACAATGACTTTTTCACACATCTTTTTAAAAAAAGATTTTTTACTCGTTTTTTAAGGATTTTTTGAGTTTTTATTGTCCGACCGTGATAATTTTTTTAATTTCTGAAAGCTTGTTATATTTCGCGTCTGGTGGTATGATTTTCGAATCCGTAGGATGGCTAGAAAAAAAAGTAATAGCTCCTCAAAAAAGTCCGTAGTAAAAAAGCGATGAGAATAACCCGGAATATCTACGCAGAATTTGATTGGTCCATTTCTAAATCGTTTTTGGCTCAGTTCCAGATTACTTTTTTTTAAATATAGAAGGAAACGTTCAGAGACATTCATTTATGTCTTAGATGTAACCACCATGTAAAGCTTCAAGTTGCTAGACCTAACATTTTCTATGAAATCGTAATTTTGTGACTTTTTCATTCTAGAACCCTCTGAGAGGCACCGATCTCGAGATAAAAAATAACCTATTTTATAAGCAGCGTAGTGATGAAAAAATAGTTATTTTTTGTTAATAGGTTCTATTGTTTCACCAACAAGGTTTTAGGTTACAATTACCGAATATTTTTTTAACTTAAAACTAGGTCTCGATAAAATTTGCCTTTTTTTCTGTAAGTTACTTTTGAGTTGTGGAGGACAATTTTATAATTTTTTGTGATTTGTTTTATGCTTGAAAGAAATCTTTTGGACTTTTGAGTAATATTTTGTATTTTCTATCTTTTTTGAAATATTAAATTACAAAAATATTTTAATCTCCAATTGAAAACGCAAACTTAAAAATGACGGATGACTAGAAAAAAAAAACTCCCGAGAATATAATTTTTAAAAGTATTGGTCTTATTAAAAGTATTGGTACTTCTCTATTATCCCGTCTACCACTTTTCATAACAAAAAACTATCGCCAAACTGGCGATTATGGCTAATAGCTATGGTTTTGTGATTTAGCTAAATCACGAAACTGATTTTCCCCTTTTAAATTTCGATTTTTTTAAAACCGTATTTTAACGTTTTACCTGTTAAAAGCTATGTCATTTTTTAAGTTTTAGCCATAAAAATTTCAAAGAAATTGTTATTTGACAAAGTTTTTCGCTGTAGAACCCCGCTGAGGTAAGGATACCGGCATAAAAAGTAGCTTATGTTGGGGCAGCGACTATCACCATAATACATAGTTCCACATAACCTCCTACAAACAATGTTTCTTTTTGATGTTATTTGCTAGAGTTTAAATCAGGATACAAAAATTATACACTATATGACATTAAAAAGATGTGAGTATACATTCTAGTTTTAAGTAAAAGTGCATTTATGTATTTTTTAATGTGGTTTGCAGTTAAATTTCATGGATGAAAAATTAAATACATTAAAGTCAAAACAACTTTAATTCTAATACATATAAAAAAAATCCCTGACGGCTCGGCCTACAGGCACAGGTAGATTTCGAAGACGTAGGCCGTGGGCGCCTGTTTGTCGGGAATTGCAGAAGAAATGACCTTTTTGCGATGATGCTGCAGTTGGAACCGCCTACTTCAAAACCAAACTTGTTTGCAGGCGGAGCCAGCAAGGATTTTTTTTTTTTTGCTATAAGAGTTGGTCCTATAAAAAACATGTCAATATAAAAGTTTTAGATAATATTAAGAGGATTTATAATAAATTTAAGCGTATTTGAAATCTTGGGAATTGACGAAGTTACGAATTTTTTCTTCTAAAACCCCCTTCCCCCCCCTTAAGGCAATTTTTAATTATATCAAAAATCTGTCATACATAAATTTTTGGCCCTTCTCCTAGAAGTAATAATAACTTCAAACGGATTCGATACGTATCATAATTAAGAAATTATGGTTTTTTTTCTGTTTTAAATAAAGTCCCCCCCCCATCCCCCCCCTTGGTTCGATTTTGCCCATTAACGAACTTGACCGAGATTTTATGCCCCTTGATTTTATGTATCAGTTTCGAAAAGATGCGGGAGTGGGAATCGCCTACTTCGAAAAATAACTTGTTTGCAAGCGGAACCGGCAGGGATTTTTTTGTTTTTAATTTTTTTTTGCTATAACGGTTGGTCCTATAAAAAACTTGTCAATATAAAAGTTTTAGATAATATTAAGAGGATTTATAATAAATTTAAGCGTATTTGAAATCTTGGGAATTGACGAAGTTACGATTTTTTTTCTTCTAAAACCCCCTTCCCCCCCCTTAAGGCAATTTTTAATTATATCAAAAATCTGTCATACATAAATTTTCGGCCCTTTTCCTAGAAGTAATAATAACTTTAAACGGATTCGATACGTATAATAATAAAGAAATTATGAGGTTTTTTCTGTTTTCACAAAAAGCCCCCCCATTTCCCCCCCCCCCTTGGTTCGATTTTGCCCATTAACGAACTTGACCGAGATTTTATGACCCTTGATTTTATGTATCAGTTTGGAAGAGATTTATGCAGAATTTTTCCAGTTATCGTAGTCAGAAAAAAGTGACATAGATAGATAGATAGATAGATAGATAGATAGATAGATAAACTTTTGAACTGGGGGTGGTTTTGGGTTCTGGGAGTCATGATCGGCGTAGATCTGTAAAAATTTTTCAAAATTTCCAACTTAGGTGAGAATGTAATAGGTAGTATTTCTTACGAAATCTACCTAAAAATAACTATCAAGAAATAAAACTTCCGTTCTTGAGAAGTATCTATCTCTCTTTTGTGAAAAGAATCTTTAAGTTCTTGAAAAGAATCTTTTCGTTGTTGAAAAGATTCTTTATGTTGTTGAAAAAAAAAAAATCAAAAGTTAAAACAATACAAAGCAAAACCGAATTATCGTCCTTGACATTTTCGATTGTTTAAGTTACTTTCAGCTTTCTAATACTCACAACTCTAATTAAAACTTTCATCCGTCTATAAGTTTTATGCGATTAAAAAATGTGTTGTTCGTACTTCATTCTTCATTTTTAATTAGTTCAAACTGTAAGTTTTAATTGGCGTTCAATAAATTCTATTTGTAGTTTAAGATCTTCAAATATGTTACAGGTTAACTTAACTTTTTTTTCGCAATAATTTTTATACGTCTAAATATTTTAATATGTTGAAACTATCATACTAAAATGTATTAAGTTGTGTCTAATTTAAAGGTACCAGAAAGTTTAGCCACGATTTTAAAGTCCAGGTTCCATTTATTTGAGTCGTCATTTTTACTTTATACTTCTTATTATTTTGTATCTCATTTATATCTAAAAAAGAAAAAAAATTAATATAATAAAAAATTCAAAATTAATAAAAATTTACCGTATATTTTGTTATAAACTTGATTTTCTTTTGTTTTCAGCTATGTTTTGTAGAGAATTTAATTTCCTTTATTTATAAAAAGAGAAATATGTAAATTCGATAACTTTTTCAAAAGGTATTTTTGCAAAATCGCTGAAAAGCAGCGTTTCGAAATAATTGAGTTTAAAGTTTTGTCACCGGTCTGCGCGGCTCAAAATTTAAGACTCGTAGAATCGTAATTTTAGGAACTTTCCTATCGGACCCTTTGTACGACATTCTTAAATGTTCAAACATAATAATTCAACATCAAAAGTATTTATGATTATATATATATATATATATATATAATTATAATATCTATGAATTTCAAAAACATATCAAGTTCTAATATCATTCTACTAAAATCTACAAAGAGATAATTAATGATATTGTGTAATCAGAATACCACATAGCTAATAATTAACTTGTGCAATCATAAAATTACCATAGCATGTGCTTCAATGGTAATTAGCCAAATTTACTCATACCTGAAGAACATTTAAAAAGAAAGAGAGAGAAAGGGAAAAAAAATATAAATTGGAGTTGCTATTAAGTAAACACAAATGGATTAATAAATTAATTATGAACATTATTCAGTGGAAAAACTGGACCACAAGAGAACCAATCAAGAATTGGATATGAAAAAACATATGTGGATGTACTCTTCAGCTTGGCTGCACCCACATGTGTTTTAAAAATAATTCAGTATTTCATAATTCTACTGGCATGATGCTAAGAACAGTAGAGTCAGCCAAGTATACTGAATTATTACCAGACAACAATTGGAAAAATTTAAAATTGGAAATATGTAAAATGTAAATAAAAAACCATTAAGAAATATATAAAATATCACTTACAACGATTATCCTAAAATCTTTATAAATCACCACACAAAATTACCACCAGATATCATTTTTGAAATAATATTTGAAATTAGAACCCTTAAATTGTAGAAAAAATGTTTTACTCACAAGAATGATCCAGAATCCTCAAAATATAGCAACTTCTGAATAATGATCAATTCCACATGGCACGTATCAAACATGTTGACATTCGAGTCGAGTTGAGAGAAATGATTTGAAAGACAAGTTCAGAGCTCATTTTTTTTTTTTTTTTTTTTTTTTTTTTAAGAAACAACTTGATCAATGACACCCCAACACAAAATAATTCAAAAACACACAAAACTATTCTGTTGATAATACTCTTATAACAAAATTATATCCGTGAATATATAATTACTCCATCTAATTTTAATTCCTGAAAGTAAAATTAATATACAAGCAATAGCTCCCTCTATAGTTAAATTTAAAATAACATCTATAATATCATCAACTAACTAAAACGTAAAGTGTCGCCATCTGTTGGTATTATAATTATTCATAATTAATATTTAGTTACATATCCATATTATTATTAACATAATCACTTCATTATATTTAATCAATATATAAATTTTAATAAACAATACTTCTTGTAGTTTTTACATTAAATTCAAATAAAATCCTACAATATGGATAAATATACACAGAATTTATTCATCCTGCACAGCATTTCAGATATTCTTAACAAGAGTATATTTTGTAAAAGAGATATTATTTTAAAACAAAGTGCTATGCTGCCAGCTGTGTTAAACCAATGATATATATTATAAACTTATAATTAAATTATAAATTTTTTATTGTTACTTCTACTTAAATATATTTTAGACTTGTTATTAAATAATTAATGTATTGTTTATACTTATACTTAATTATATTTTAGATTTCAAAGATTAATTTAATATCAATTTAAATAATTATTATTATTACTACTGTGCTTCAATCAAATTTATGCTATGCAGTAATTAAAAATACTTATTAAATTTAATTTCATAGATAAAAATAAAAAACTATATATATATTTATACACTTTGCAGATAGATATGTTTGTGAGTTATAATAACCAATGTTATCCATGTATAATTTTATGTGTTATTGTATAAGTTAAATTATAAATGTATGAAAACTGCTCATCAAAGACACCCTAAACATATGTGATCGGCAACGCACAATCACATACTATACAGAGTGTATATAATGTTCAATCATATTTTAAATTTCCTAATATGTTATAATTGTATTAATGTATGTTATAATTGTAATATTATATCTATTGTTATATGTTATCGCACATTAAAACAAAAATTTATTACATACAGTGTTAATAATTAAATGATATAATAAATGTTATTAAAAAGAGTTGATAATTGAATTTATCATAAAAATTGGATAACCATATATTTTTGCTTGATCTCGAATAAATCTAATATTTTTGTTTTTATTTATATCTGAGCATAAGTATTTTATACGATGTAGATAACTGATAATTATATTTTTATATACAGATTTATGTAAACATGAAGCATAATTGGTAAAAATATTTACTTTAAATGGAAAATCAAATCTCTTATCATAAATATCAAAAATTAATTTATAATTATTATTAATTTTGATTTTTAAGTCAAGAAAGTTAATATTATTATTAATTAAATCATTTTCGCTTAATTTAAGTTGAGTAGGATAAAAATTGAGTGGTGATGTGCAATTTTTTTCATTGAAATAAAATATGATAATGTCATCAATATAGCGATAAAATACATAATCATTGTTCGTACTAATATTTCTTTCATAATAATATAAGTAAAGGTCAGAGAGAATACTAGATGCTGTTCCGCCCTGCGGAATTCCCTGGCATTGTTTATAAATAATATTGTCATATATGATGTAATTATTATGCAATGTAAAATTTAGTAAAGTTTTAAAAAAAATTACTGAAATATGTTCTTTTAATTTTAATTGAGATTTAAATTCTTTAAATAATATACACATTGTTTTATGTAAGTCTTTCATATCAATGTTATTAAATAAATCATTAAAATCCAATGTTTTTATAAATTTTACCGGATTGATATTATGTATTTTATTAATGAGTTGAAAACTGTTTTTTAGGCAATGTTGGTTATTATGTTTTAACGTTATATCATATATCTGCTTTAAAATATTAAGTAGTAAATTACTTGCATTATTATTATATGTGTTACACCCGATGGTAACAGTGCGAAATTTAATAGGATTTTTATGAAATTTTGGAATTATAACAAGATAAGGATAATTTAAATTATTACATTTGATTTTTAGTAATTTGTGATAATTTAATAATTTTCTATTATTTATTTCAATATTTAATTTAGTTTTATTAAAAATATTACTTGTGTTGATTGCATTGTGAATTAACACTTTATAGTATTCTTTACAAATGATAGCATAATTATTTGGAGATTTATCTACATAAGTAATTATAAATTTGTTTTGTAATTCTGATATATGTTTATTTATATTATTAAAAGCTGCATGTGTAATATGATGATAATTTTTTATAATTTCATTTTTCATTTTATCTATAACAGAAAATCTCCATTCACTAAAATACTCGATTGGTTTATTGTAATCAATAGCAATTTTATATATAAATAAATCAATATCTTGAATAAACTGCAATATTATGGATTTGATGTTACACTTATATGGAAGGCGAAATTTTGTTCCATTATGCGTTAAGTTTTGTAAAATAGGTTGTTCTACAATATTAAGATCACCAGTAATGATATGACCATGTGTTGTATTTATGTACTTTTGATATTTTGGGTCATTACAATAACATGGGTAATTATTTGAAGAGACCATTTGTTTTGCAAAAGAGTTGTAATTAAAAATTTATATATATATCATATATATTATTTCCGTTGTCCACATCCCCTTTTTTAAGCAAATAAAAAGCGCAGAACGATAAATGAGATACCATATGAAAGGATTTTGAAGCGGCTTCTGACATAGTACCCTCCATTTCGTTTAAACATGGTTTTCGACTAAAAATTGCAATTAATTAAAAATTAAATCAGCATTGTTTTCATAAATGAAAAGAAAGGTTTTCCTCAAATTAGTGTTGCCACAAAAATAAAATACCGCAACATGGTTATAAAAAAATGTTCAATAAAGATAAAGTGGGACGTAGCTGCTGTACGAATTAGAGATATACGGGTTCATCCCGAGCCCGAAAGCCCAAGTCCGTCACGGGCTCGGGCTCAATTTTTATACCAGTTTTTGGGCCCGGGCGGGCTCGGGCTCATTCTTTCTGAAACTGACAGTTTTATTTATTCTCATATAGAAAAAAAAAACTTTTTTTATCTCCTAAAACATTACTTAATCTTTTTCAAGTCATTTTAATGCTATTTTGGTTAAAATGAATAGAAGAAATGTTTTTAGTATTAGAAAGCTACTTTAAAAGAAAATTTGCAATATTTGCAGATTTATGTGTGGTATTGACGCGACGCAATGACTGGGTGATATATCACCAGTGGTTTGGTTGGTTGATTTTATGACGGCCGATTATTTATACTAGGGATATAGGCCCTAGGGGGAAGTGCCTCTGTGGGGTCTTTCTAAGGGGTCCTAACCCGTATTTACGGCAAGGTTCGAAGAAAACCAAGGAAAACTCCTAACGGTTAGGCCGACGGGTGCGGCAGGTGTTTTAACCCAGCAAATCCCGTCTACCAGCTTTGAGAGCAGAACCTCCCAGTCACTGGTGGGGCCATAGCACCAGTGGGAAGAAGGGCGAATAATTTGTTGCTCGATTTTCGTTTGTGACAGTAGGATATTTTTTAATTGGAACGTTTATTTTATTTTATTTTTTCAGAGATCTAACGCTACATGAATATTTTCTTTTATTTTTAGTCAATCAGCATTTAAGGTATGCAAATTTTTAGTCTAATATTGTGTTCGAGTCATAATCACTTTTCATATGAAAATAAGTTAGTGAATATAATTTTCAAAATGAGCTCTGTTCTTGCATTCGTATATAGATATAATTGTCATGCATTGTTATTCCGATAGAAAGCATTCGAACAGTGTTTCCACGTATCCTATAAAAGCATAGGATCTTTCAGATAACAGTGTAACATTTTTAAGCTGATTTTCAGGAACACCTTTTATGAGAAGTAGAAAAACGTTGTTTGATTCTTCTGTATAGAAATAGTAATTTCTGCAAATTTTATGTTTTATTCATAAAACTCACTTCGTTAATTTGACCATCATATTTGCTTGTTTAGAGAGAAAAATATGAGAATCTTTTTAAGGAAGTATATTTTTATTTGCTAGAAAACTTCTCTTTTGATATGATTAAATGTAAATTTCCAAAAAAAAAAAATAAAATATAATAATAATTATGTTTTGGGGATTAACAGTTATTTTCATCTACAAAGATTTTTAAAATGGGATTTCACATTTAAAACATTTTTTAAATACGAGTATTATAAAATTTTTTTGGTATCGGGCTCGGGCTCTGATGACACAAAATGTTTCGACCTCGGACGGGCTCGGGCTCCGAAAAGAGAGTCCGAACTCATCTCTAGTACGGATTTCTTTTATATTTAAGATTAAAAAGCAAAATTTAAATTCAAATGCTCAATTAATTTTTCTTTATCCCATGTTTTTTTCCGATACAGGTGATGCCACCCTCTAATGCAGTTAAATTACGATTGATATTTTTATTTATTTATTTGCGTTTACTATCTTCAGTCAGTTTTTACTGTAACTTTGATGGAATAAATAGGAGGATATTCGGGCTTGACTAATGTTGTTTGCAGATACTTTTAGTCCTTAAATTTTTTTTGGAAGTGTAAACTTGCATCTAAAAAATATTCAATATTGTTAAAAAATATTAGACTGCAGTGCGAAATCTTCGCACTGGTCCACTGGTGTATATATAGTATGCTTTCAGATTTATATCTTTATTTCTATGAAAGAAAATTGATTAACAATAATATTTTGCTATATAAATACATTGATGATTTTATTATCTTTTCTTTCAATGATAATCATTCTATAAGGGACATTAAAAAAGAAACGAGCCGGAGTCTGGAATGCGCAAACTGGTGACAGAATGGTAATATCGTTGCGTCAGTAACAAAGAGGGTTTCCGTCAAGAACACGGAAGTCCACATGCCCGTCGCTAGAGGGTCACGAGTGCAAGTCACGTGACTACAAAGCTAGCAGAAGCATTCATCAGTCGTCCAACGCTCATTCGTGTTGTAAGCAGTGAAATGGAGGCGTCAAAAGAAGAGCAAAGAGGTATTGTTCGTTTTCTGACAGCGGAAGGAGTAAGGGGATTGGACATTCATCGAAGAATGTCACAAGTGTACGGTGAACACTGCATGTCCCTTGCAAGGGTCAAGGCGTGGCATAAGCGCTTCAGGGAAGGACAGGTTTCCTTAGCCGATGATGCACGGTCTGGAAAACCACAACGCATTACCGATGACATCGTCCAGCTGGTTGATGAACTCTTTACGCCATTTTTGGTCCCCTAAAAAAGGCTCTGAGGGGCAAACGATTCACCTCGGACGACGGCGTCAAGCAGTACGTGCGGAACTGGTTCACATCGCAGCCCCAGGAATTTTACGAGACAGCCATTCACCGCCTTGTGTCTCAGTGGGACAAGTGCTTCAATAGCTAGGGCCAATACTTCTGAAATACACGTACTAGTTTCTGTTCCTAGGCCTCCGGATCGTCACTGTTTAAATGTTCCTAATATATATCTTCCTGTAGTGTATTCTCCTAATATAGAGCTTAGTATGAAATAATTCTAGTGTATTCTTAGTACTGAAATAATTCTACAATTAATTTTAGGGACGTTAATATTACTATTCCTTCAGATCATACTCTAGCAGACAAAACATTCTTCATTGTTTTGTTCTATGTACTTTTTAATTTGTACAAAAAAAGTTTACCGTGGAAACTTGTATGCTTAATTTGAATACATATGAAAGGTTGGATTGCATTTATTCATGCAACACAATACAAGACCTGTTAAAAGAGTGAATGCTTAGAACAGTTGTACGCTAAATGATGCATTTAAATTGATTTAGCATCGTTAGAGATAGTTCTCTTAGAAAGCTATACAGTGTCATATATGTGTCGAGCACAGTTGGAATCTATCTTGTATATTCTCAATGCCCGTATCATCAGTCATAACCTATTGAATGTGTAGATACTGCCATGATGAAGCCTTTTACTTCCTATAACAATTTATAGAGAGACAAGAACCTCCAGATTGAAATGCTTGCGTCGCATTTCGATACATTACGCAGTATTTTCATCTAGTTTAAACGCATAATGTTATCAAGAGTATAAGTTATTGTCTACAACCTGTCACTATGACATCTGATTCATTTACGAAATATAGTTTCAAGGTCAACACTATTTACGGTTTGCATTTTAACACTTTCCAACCTAGTTGAAAAGTGTTTATGAATTCGTTTTACGTGTCTTTCTGTGCTCGGGGCGTAAATGTATTCAGATTGTCGTGCAATTGATATATGTTATTGAGGTTTATTATGGCATGTTCGGTATTGAAAATGAAGTGTATAGCACATAAAGTTTTTTAACAAGGACACTCAAAATAATTCCGTTACATTACGGTCTATGGGAGAAAATAATTTTCGTTTTATTTTAATGATGTTATACAATTTTAATCATATTGAAATTTGATATATATAACTGAGGTATGCTACAAGAGGCTCACTGCAGAATATGGTGTGCATAGCACATATAGTTCCTTTACAGGGACACTCAAAAGAATTCCTTTACATAACGATCTATGGACAAAAATCGTTTGGGGTTTATTTTAATAATGTTTCACTATTTCAAACATATTGAAATTGTTATATATCACTAAGATGCATTACAAGAGGCTTTCTATACAATATTATGTATATAGCATTCATCGTTCATTTACATGGCCACACAAAATACTTCGGTTCTGTCTGTTAAAAATAGTGGTTGGAACTGCGTTATCAGTTGTTGAACGCGTTTTTAAATTTAACACATTTTTGGCCTATTACTTCGTGTATATAAATTATATAGATCATATACAAGGCAGCACAAAAGTTCTCGAGTACATTTCCATTTATTTAGAGAAATTTCCGAAGGGGAATTTTAAACTTTGCTACGCGTTTCCTAATTGAACTAAAATTTAGCATTCTATGTAGTATATATACAAATCTATAGATCCTATACAGGCTGCACAAAATAATTTTGATATTTTTCCGAATATTGTTAGTAATTTCTGAAATTGGATTTTTAAATGTGTTATGCGTTTTCCAACATCATCTTTTACCTTATTAAACGGTAAAGATTTGTAAAATTATTTTGTAAGTGTTGTGAACTGTTACATAATCTATGCTTGATGCATTATTTTTCGTTCTTGTTATAGTTGTACTTATTGTTATTATAGTTGTCTTGTTATAGTTGTATCAAAATTCAAATGTATTCAGTCCTAACTCGTAATTCATAAACACATTCTTGTTCACTTAGCCCGTTATTGAACAACGTTGACAATTTCATTACATGTCTTTAAGATTTTAATTTTATTAACTTTGTTTAACCCCTTCGCGACGAGCATCTCGTTATTTTTAAGCTCTACTATTTTCGGATGGAAATCGTCACTTTATATGATCGCAGAAATTCTAGAATTAAGCGAGGCAAAAATAATTAATCAGAAATAGTGGTACTAAAAAAAAAGTTTTTACGCATCTTATACAGAATGTATATGTGTCGTTTTTACCGACGGGATTAGTGATTAGTTGTGGATCTGTTTAATTTGCTGACAATAATCTTCCCAAAAAATCAATCAACAGCCTATAAATATGTGTAATAAATTAGATCTATTAAATTAATTGCTAATTTTCTATAATAAATATATTTATGTGGAGGTTTGAAATGCACGAGGGCAAGTTGTAAAATTAGTTTTCCTTCCTTTTTATCTGGAGAAATTGTAAAGGAATCGGAGAAACAAGATATCTGTTTAATGCGAGAACCACAGCGATTATTCAGATGACGCTGGTGCAATGCTAAGGGTGTCAACGATTTTAATCAGATGACTTAAATCAGGGATTAAATCGTGATTTAAATCAACCGATTTTTTAAATCATTGATTTAAATCAACTGATTTTTTTAAATCATAAATTTTCTAAATGTTTAAAGTGACAAAAAAAAAAAAAAAAAAAAAAAAAAAAAATCTAAGATACACATAATTTGGAATGTTTCTGTGTATATTTGACCTTATGAATAAACAAAAAAAAAAGCTTTGAGTAGTTGTTTTTAAGCTTAATTCCTTAGGCTTGTAAAAAATAAGTAGAGCACCCAGAAAAAAGCTTTGTTGAATCAACAAAAATTTGGTTGACCCAACAAAACTTTTCGTTTAAATATGGGTCAATGGAAATTTTGTTTGAATCAACAAAAAAAATATTGTTGATTTTTTTTGCAATTCCAAAAAAAAATTGTATCGTCAGCAAAAAAAAATGTTTTGTTAATTCAAGTAAAATGGTTCAATTTTACTTGAATTAATAAAATTCTTTTTGTTACATAGTTATACGCTATGTGTTATTTTAACAATCTATTTTCTTTTTTCAACAAAATATATTTTGTTTGTTTAAATAATAAAATATGTTATATTACAAACTTGTTTTGTTTATACTAAAAATCTTTTGTTAAATGAATCGATCTAAACACGCAATTTTAACTATTTTTTAATTCATTTTCAGCAGTGAATTACGCCTGTAAACCTTGAATAATAACAAGTGAATTTTTACCCCGCTTTTTTCCAAGCGAAAACCGTGAGAGTGAAAATTGCCCAAGCCGTGAGTCGATCCCGGGTCCTCAGAACAGCGTTCTGAGGCTCTACCACTAAGCTACAAGAACGATATCCGAGCTCGGCATTTCTGACTCTTGTATATGTCGGAACGGTTGAAACCGCAGCACAAGATGGAAATGTCATCAGGAGCACGCAAATTTCTGCGGCAAACATGAGACGACAATACAAAGACCAGCATACGGCAACACAGTTAATTTTTAATTAATTTTCAGCACTAAATTACGCCTGCAAAAAGCAAGATAAAAATTCACTGTTATATTTTACCAGTGTACTTTCTTCCAGTACCAGAGTACTTTCTTCTTGTAAAGATAGAAGAAAGTAATAAATAGAACAGGGGGATTTTTAAAGCTACCTTGGTCCGTTCTAATGAAAAAAAAGTTTTAATTATCCAAAAATTATGTTAATCCTCTAATTATATAGCTATATAAGTCAAATAAATCGAGTTACGTTCAAAGATTACAGGCATAATTCACTGCTGAAAATGAGATAGAGCTATTGCAGAAATCGCGAAAACTGCAACATAGCAGCGCCACCTCTTGCGCGATTTACACCAAAAACTAATCAGCAATAATTTATATCAGGAAGTAACTGAATGTTAAGTTTTATTAAATTCCGTGCATTAGTTCTTGAGATAGAGCGCCCACAGAATTTTTGTCACATACAGACACACAGAGTCATTGACAGTCATTTTCTAAAAACAGTCAAATCGTGTTCAGGACCTTCTAAAATCCATCGGAAACCGGAAGTCGAAAATTTTCATGATGCCAATACTTTCTTCTTGTAAAGACAGAAGAAAGTAATAAATGGGACAGGGGGATTTTTAAAACTACCTTGGACCGTCCCAATGAAAAAAAGTTTTAATTATCCAAAAATTATGTAAATCCTTTAATTATATAGCTATATAAGTCAAATAAATCGAGTTACGTTCAAAGATTACAGGCATAATTCACTGCTGAAAATGAGATAGAGCTATTGCAGAAATCGCGAAAACTGCAACATAGCAGCGCCACCTCTTGCGCGATTTACACCAAAAACTAATCAGCAATAATTTATATCAGGAAGTAACTGAATGTTAAGTTTTATTAAATTCCGTGCATTAGTTCTTGAGATAGAGCGCCCACAGAATTTTTGTCACATACAGACACACAGAGTCATTGACAGTCATTTTCTAAAAACAGTCAAATCGTGTTCAGGACCTTCTAAAATCCATCGGAAACCGGAAGTCGAAAATTTTCATGATGCCAATACTTTCTTCTTGTAAAGACAGAAGAAAGTAATAAATGGGACAGGGGGATTTTTAAAACTACCTTGGACCGTCCCAATCAAAAAAAGTTTTAATTATCCAAAAATTATGTAAATCCTTTAATTATATAGCTATATAAGTCAAATAAATCGAGTTACGTGAGAAAGTTATGGCTACTACACAACAATTTAAATTTTGCAAAAACAACAAAATTTTGCTGAAATTACAAAATTATTGTAAAAAAAAAAAAAAAAAAAAAAAAAAAACAGATTTTGTTAATTCAAATAAAATTGATGAAATTTTGTTAAAATTTTGGAAGAGTGTTAACAATATTTTTTTGTCCAAGAAACAAAACCAATTTTTTTACTTCAACTAAAAAATTTGCTAAAACAACCATAATGTACTCAACAAAACATGTTTTGTTGTTTTAATCAATTCCTTTTTCTGGGTGAGTAAATTTGAAAAAGCAAGTTTTTATTGGGCATTAAAAGCCTTTTATTTAAAAATGGTATTTAAATCTAATGTAATTTGCAATGTCAGAATTACTTTTAAATAATCAAATTATCCCTTCTTTTACGTAAAATAAGAATATCGAGTATAATAAATTTCTACTAGTAAAAGAATAAAAAGCCAGTACCTCATTTTTGCCACAATTTTATAGCAAATTAGAACTAAAGAAGAATGACACCTGCTCAACGGCCACTGTAAAACAATGTATAAGGGAAAAAGATATAAATGGTATTTCCGAAAAAATGCGGACATACTTTTTGTGCAGTTTTTGAACATTGAAAATAATTTATAATTTACATTATTGATTTTCGAAGTTCTTTTTCCTAAATTTGCTTATTTATTCTTAAGGTTGTTCTCAAATAAGAGCTGCTTACCTTCTGATATATTCCTAAATTCATTTGTATCCGTAAAGACATGAAGACAAGTATCCTTATTCAAAAATTATGAAATCGATTAAAGATTATCTTTCTCTTATAAAGGCGGAGGATCTTTCAGAAAATGTTGTCAAAGTTAACGTTTTAAACCGAATTTCTGGACAAGACAACATCAGAGAGGTCGTCATGAGACACAGCAATAGCCTATAACTCAAGATATAACACATTTTTCGAAAAATGAAAAACGCTTTTCTATTCCAAATCACTTCATTAGTCATGTCTGCCATTTTCATACTTGTAAATTTAAAAGGGAGTCCGTAAATGTGCCATAGAGTTTCGTATTGTTGAGCGGGGTAAAATATTTTTTTTAGGAAGCAAGTTAGTAACGCGAAGACAATCGCAAGGTAATGTTAAACCTATGGGAATGTTTTTTTCTAAATTTTTCATTTGCATTTCAGTATTTTTCAATGTTTTATTCTTGCACAAAATACCTGAGGTCGATGTCTAGCCAAATACTTTAAAAAAAGCTTTTTAACACTTTCCAACACAGTTGAAAAGTGTTTATGAATTCAATTTGTCTGTCTGTCTGTGCTCTAACTCACGTACATATATATGGATTGTCATGTAATTGATATGTGTTATTGAGGTTTACTATGGCATGTTCGATATTGAAAATGAAGTGTGTAGCACTTATAGTTTTTTTTTACAGAGACATTCAAAAGAATATTCTTTTGAATGTCTTCCTTTACATTACGGTCTATGGGAAAAAATCATTTGTGACTTATTTTAATGATGTTACACAATTTCAAACATAATGACATTGATATATATCACTGAGGTGCACTACAAGATTCTTACTAATGAATATCGTGTGTCATTAGTCATGTCTGCCATTTTCATACTTGTAAATTTAAAAGGGAGTCCGTAAATGTGCCATAGAGTTTCGTATTGTTGAGCGGGGTAAAATATTTTTTTTAGGAAGCAAGTTAGTACTTACAGTTCCTTTACAGAGTCACTCAAAACAATTCTGTTACATTACGTCTATGCAAAAAAATCGTTTGCGGTTTATTTTAATAATGTTTAACTATTCGAAACATATTGAAATTGATATATTTCACTCAGGTGCATTACAAGAGGCTTATTATAGAATATTGTATGTACAGCATTCATCGTTAATTTACAGAGACACACAAAACAATTCGGCACTGTCTGTTAACAAAAATTGCTGGAAGTGCATTTTCAATTGCTGAACGCGCTTCTAAATTTAACGGATTTTTTGTCTATTACTTGGTGTGTATAAATTCTATAGATGATATACGGTGCAGCAGTATGTTCTCAAGTACATTTCCGTTTATTTACGGAAATTCCAGAAGGGGAATTTTAAACTGTGCTACACATTTCTTAACTGAACTAAAATTAAGCATTCTCCTATACAGGGCTGTACAAAATAACTCTGATATTTTCCCGATTATTTTTGGTACTTCCTGAAATTGTGTTTTTAAATACGTTATGCCTTTGCCCTTGTTAAACGCTAAAGATTTGTAAAATTACTTTGTTAATTATTGGAAAGTGTTATATAATAATTAATACTGCAAACGGCATTCCATAAAAACTGAGAGTTACTTTTTTACGTAGTGGTAATACCGCGAAACTAAAAAATAAAACTGCAGTCGATTTTTTCAAGCTGTTAACTGTACGTTTATAAAAATTCTAAACGAAACAGACCATTTTATTTTCCTAGTTTCGTGATTGTTTAAAGAACTGTTTTTATTTGCCCTACAGAAATGGAGGTGAGTGTTTCAGAGTTAAAAAACGAAATGCGTTGTGCCATAAAATTTTGCTGTTGTTTGGGCAAATCAGCTCCAAAAACAGTTAAGGTAATGAAAAAAGCTTACAAAGACAAATGTTTTGGCGAGTCTATGATTTTTAGATGGCATGGTGATTTAAAAAAAGGACGTTTGTCTGCAGAACTGACTCCTAAGCCTGGCCGACAAGAAAGTGTTGTGAATGATCGAAATGTTAACACTATGTGGGCAATCTTGCAAAAAAAAAAAAAAAAAAAAAAAAAAAGACGCGAATGATATGTGAGCAGATAGCGGCATCAACTAACATTTCGAAAACGTCGATATTTTATTACCTTACAAACAATTGCAAACAAGAATTGCCAAATGCTGTAAGTGGAAACAGATGTTTCAAAATGATCCGAATTTCCCTAAAGACCTGTAATAACAGGTAATGAAACTTGGGTACATCATTTTGATCCCCTTACCAAGTTCGCAACAAGTGTATGGAAACACACTGATTCTCCGCCTCCGAAAGAAAATCCGACAAACCAAATCTGCTGGAAAGGTCATGATGATTATTTTCTTTGATCATAAAGGTGTAATCTATCAGCATCCTGTGCCTTCAAAAACTACTGTGAATGGTGAATATTATGTTTCAGTTTTGAGAATTCTGTGACTACACATATCGAGAAAGCGTCATGAACTGGTAGAGAATTGGACATTACGCGACAATGCTCGCCCGCATGTCACTACTTCTGTTCAGCAATATCTTAGTAAATGCAATATAAAAATCATGCCAGATCCCCCTTACAATCCAGATCTCGCACCATGCGATTTTCGGGTGTTTCCGACGTTGAAGGAGAAGGTTCGTGGCAGAAAATTTAATAGAGTTACTGAAGTTATTTCAGCAGTGCAGTGTTTTTTGAAGCAGCTTACGTCGCTACTTGTTTTGAAAAGTGGGTTGAACGATGGGGCCGTTGCATATTATCTGAGGGAAGGTAGTTTGAAAAAGAATGATGTATCTTTTGCTGTAAATATATTTCTTGATTTTTTATGATTTTACTCTCAGTTTTTATGGAACGCCCATTGTATATAAGGTAATGCATTCTATTATTTTTCGCAGACCTGTACATGATCTATGAATTTTTATATATTCAGCAGTGTAAATTCAGTTCACAAAAGCATAGCACAACTGATAACCTTTTTTTTTTTTTTTTTTTTTTTTTTTAAAGAATTACTATCCATAGGCAGGAATGTATCCATATACTTCTCTGCAGCTCTGCTATAAATTCATTATCATACATCATAAAATAAGTGGTAAAATTCTTAGTTAAAGCACACCTCAAAAAGTTACTGTCTTCAGTAATATAATCAGATTTTTTGTGTGTGACCCTACAAATAAACGATGAATGTTGCGCACATCATTTTCTACAAGAAACGCATTGTAGTCCATATCAATAATAATATCAATTTCATGATATATGAAGTAGTTAATATCCTTAAAACATACTTCCAACAATTATTGCTCACAGACCACAATGTATTCCATTTCTTTTTTCATTTTCCTTTAAATGCTACATTCCTATAAATGCTACACTCTTTCTTTTCAATATGCAACATGCAATGCTAAACCTCAATAACATACAGTGGCTCCCAAAAGTGTTCGTACACTTAAGAAATTTCAATGAAATAATGCTCTATCCATTAATTAAAATTAGTATTTCATAATGGGTATTTAGCAATATGATTTATAAACTTATTCTTAACAAAACTACATAAAATATTTTAGAAACATAGTAATATGTTTTTTTAAAGAAATCAATAATCAAAAATAACAAAAAAGGTACCTCACAAAAGTCTTCGTACACTTAAAAAAAATATCTATATATGTATTAGTAAATATTGCAATATGTCGTTAAATTAGTACTTAGTAGTATATCCTTTGGCATCCAAAACAGCTTTTAAACGTCTGGGAATAGATTTCACTATTTTTTTGTAATTCTTGCATCAATGTTTATCTGTTCGTCGATCTTTACTGTTTTTAGTTCGCTTTTCGTTTTAATGTCGTATATTCTTAATCTAACCTGCAGTTCTCTCCAAATATGTTTTATGGGGTTTCTATCAGGCTATTGAGGTGGTGTTTTCAGAACTTGTGGACAATTATAGAGACACTAGAGGTGAACGTTGAAAGCCGTGTGCTTAAGATCGTTATCTGGATAAAAAACAGAGTTGTTTCCAATACCCAAATTTTAGGCTGATAATTTTAAATTGTCTTTTTAAATATTTAAATAAAGAGCATGATTCATTATGCTATCAATAAATACCAAATTACCTAGTCCTGATGCTGCCCCACACAAGGACACCGCCACCGCCCTGCTTAACTGTTCCAACGTTCTTGGGATTAAGTTCTTCATTTTTTCTTCTCCATACCTTTACACGCCCATCGGAACAAAAAATGTTAAATTTGCTTTCAACTGCAAATAAGACATTATTCCAGTACAATTCGAGTTTAGCTATCATTCATTTTGCGAAGGAAAGCTTAAGCTTTTTGTTTTTTGCACTAACAGAAATTTTTCTACGTGCAGAACGACCATTTAATGCATCTCATCTCAGAACACCTTGAACAGTTTCAGGTGAAAGGATTAGGGTCCATAAGCCGTGTTTTTAGCCCATGAAATAATCCTAAACTCGATTTTGTTATAATGACTTAATTATTTCACTTTTTAATATTAGAAGGTTTATCCTGTATGATTTCAACAATAGTTTTTGCATTTTGTTCGGATTTATATGACTTACACAAGCTCAAAGTTCGTATTATTCGTAGTTTTTTTTTTTGAAAAATACGCAATTTCTCTTAGTTTTACCTCAATTATTTATATGAGCGCAATCGTGCAACAGTTTCTTCTTTACATGTATTATAAAATACATCAAAATGTACAATATATGAAAAATAAAAGTGTTGCAAAGCTGCGTTCATAGGAAAATATTTAAAAATATATTTAAAATTGAGGTAAAATTAGGAGAAATTACGTATTTTTCATCAAAACTAAGAATAATACGAATTTTGAGCTTGTGTAAGTCATATAAATCCGAACAAAATGCAAAAACTATTATTGAAATGGTACAGGATGAACCTTCTAATATTAAAAAGTGAAATAATTAAGTCAGTATAACAAAACCAATTTTTGTCTTATTTTATGGGCCAAAAACACGGCTAATGGACCCTGATCCTTTGAAGTAGAAAAATTTTCATTAAATTCTGTAGAAAATAAGCATTTAAACGTGGATTTTTCACAATTTTCCTATTTATAAATCTCTGATCACGCTGTGTTCACTTTGACGGACGACCTTTTCGTACCCTGTTTTCGATCTGATTTTCTTCTTTAAACTGTTTTATCACATACTGCACCGTAGAATGGGATAAATTAAACATAATTTAGCAGTATTCCAAACTGCCAACCACTATTATGATAAAATATAATCAATTTTCGAATGCTGTTAGTTATTTCTTTACGTGTTTTAAATAATAAATGTAACAAATAGAATGTTACGGAGAAAGCAAGCAAAAATTAAAGCCAACCGATTTTCTAAATACCACCACAATGCAAAATTAAAAATAAAGCGACAGACGATAATTTTAATCATGAATTTATCCGAAAACGTTTCAATGTATGAATACTTTTGCGGCGTGTTCTTTCTCTGCCTCCTTCCATTTTCATTTTTATATAAAAAGAAAATCAGTTAATACTTAAAAAAGAATGATGGGTGTTATTTAGAATAGCACAGAGATGTGGAAAAATATTGGACTTCATATTCGAATTCAATTCCAGGACACTTCCTTTTTACTACAAATTTTTAAAGTGTACTTTTGGGAGCCACTGTATACTAATTAGGTGGCAATCCAAGTATATTTACGAAAGTTAAAACGCAGACAAGCGAGCAGGCACAGAGACTACCAGACAGACAGAAAAACTAAAGTAATAAACACTCTTCAATTATGTTTGAAAGTATTAGAAACGCATTTTATGCTGCAACCAACCATAGAAAATAATGCATTCATGTATTATTTCTCACGTGTGTTGTATGCAATCCCCCTACATAAAATCATTTAAAAGATACAAGTCATTTTCAATAGAGAAAATGCAACAGATTTCCATTATAGCATTTTAAAACTGTACCAGTCAAAATAAGCCCATTTGTCAGAAACCATCTTATAAAAAGAAATTCAGAAAGTAAAAATTAAAAATAACATACCTTTTTCGCATATACTGATGCAGGAGGAGCAAATACCTGAATGTTATCTGGATATGATACAAGACTTTTAAACTATAAAAAAATACATAAAGAAACAAATACAAATTGTGTTAATATGTTTTACTTACTATCAAATGTAAATTCTATAGTTCAAACGTAAAGCAACAGATGGCAGCACTATAAAGTTTTTTAATAAAAGAGAATCTTATTTATCAGGGCGTTGATGACGCTAATTACTAAGAAATTTGTCTAACGTTCTTTAATAAATTTATTGCTTAACAAAGATGTCAAATGTCAAATTTCTGTACAAAAAATATTTAACTCTGCCCCCCCCCCTTTTTTGGTGGGGGAGAGGGAATACATTAATTGTCAAGGGTAGGACAAACAGGATCGTGATCAAACTGGACTACTTTTAATTCTGTTTTGTTCGCAAACGTATCAAATTGGCTGGTGTACTTATTAAAAAAGCTCTTGTTATGTAATCGAACTGTTTTCTCCTATCTATCTATCTGTATTATAAAGGACAAACGTGTCCGTGCGTAACGCTGACGTCATTTTGCGAATGGCAACACTGAACGATAAAATTTTGGTTTTGCGATTTTTGCTACTGTATTTTTTTTTTCTAAACATCGCACATTTTTAATTTTTACACCGTTATATAGAAAAAAAAATCTACTTTCAAAATCAATTTGTTTGAAAATTGTATCTTAATTGATTGATGGCTTTTAAAATGGCTTTTTAAAATTAAAAAAAAATTGGTATGTCTCATCTTTTCGGCCTAATAGTTGCCATTGGTAATTTTTTCCCTCTTGGCGATCACATATTTACGTTGGTTAAAGAATTGAAATGACTATTATTATTTAGAAAATAATATAGACACCTCGAAAAGTAAAATGAAAAAATATGTTGCTGATTTATATAAAATAGAAAAAAATGAAAGAAAAATAATAATAAACGTTTGGATGAGCAATAATTTTATAAATTGAAATTATTTAATTTAAACATGTAAGTATTGTTAATGATACTTAAAAAAAAAATCAAGGTAAAAATTGTGACTCAAACAATATTTGGCTATTTATCATCTGCACCAGGATAATCACGATCAATAATCAATTTTATATTTAAGTTTTGTTTACTGTTTAAAATGAAAATTCTATGGTTTAGTTTACTGATGTGACAGGAGGAAGTGGCAAAACATTTTTACTTAATGCAGTTTTAACCTTGCTGAATTAATAAGAGAAATTAATAAAACTAGGTAAAATTCTGTCAAGTATTACGAAAAAAAAAAATGTAGGCTAAAAAGAAAATATTTTATTATATTTACTGAAAAGTCTTAAAATATCTTAAATATGCATACGATAGATATGATGAAATGAAAACGTATTTTGATTTCATATATTTGATTCAAACATATAAAATAAAATTATTTTATTAAATTTTGATGTAATCTTACGTAATCGGGTCCATGTCAAGGGATGATGTCACAAATGATGTCAAGAATATGGTTTAATATTAGTAATAATCTATATTATAAACCAAATACATCTCTGATTATTGCTGAAGTCATTTTGATGGTAGCAATGATTTGACTAATAAATTTCATTTTTACTGCATTTTCCACTATTGCATTTTCACAACTTCTAAACATCTCACAATTTCAATTTTTACACCGTCGAATAGGAAAAAAGTGCAATTTCTTTGAAAACTGTATTTGAATTTGCTGATTTTTTATGGTTTTTAAAATAATTTCCAAGCATGAGTTGTTTTTAAATTTATCTTTATCACGTGCAGCTCGATGGCGAAAGATTAATCCGTTTGCATTTTAAACGATATAAATAATTCGCATTTATTCCTGGCATTACAGACCGAAATTAAAACTTCATCAAAATATAAATATAAATAATAATATAACACATAAATAAAATGCAAATTTAACAGACATGTTCTCGAACTACGCACTTAAACAGTTGAAATTTTCAGAATGAAAAAGACTGCAGAAAGCAGCCAAATCTTGGATAATTTCTTTGGCCATTAACCCTTTTCATGCGGCTAATACAAAAGTATCGCTTTATTAAATTTCATTCAAATATATTTTCCCTAAACATTTTATTTTGTTATATTACTGATATTTTTCTAATAAAAATTCTTTTGGCGTTGTTAATGAATCCATTTAAAAAATATATATTAAATATGAAAAATCTGTTATAATTAAAAAAAAAAATGCTTTTCACATATTTTCTGAAATCCGGGAAGCCCGGGTTTGATTCCTTAGTTTTTGATAAAAGCAGGAGATTTTTTAGAAAATGCTATCAAAGTTGGCATTTTGAACCGAATTTCAGAATGCGACAATGCAGGAACGAAAGAGAAAACTACCTTCCTGAGACAACAATCGTTTGTAACTCAAGATGTATTTCATTTATCGAAAAATGAAAAACTGATCGATTACAAATCACTTCAATAATCATTCCTTCGAATATCATGCTTTTATGTCTATAAAATGAGTCAGAAAATTCATCAGAAAGTTTTGCGTTGCAGGGTGGGGGTGGTGGTGATGGTGTAATAATGACGGCTGATTATCTACACAAGAGATATACGCCCTTGGGGAAAGTGCCCTTCGTGGGGGTCTTTTTAACCCTTTCGGATCTGGTATACTATTAATAATACATGTCTTTCTATTGAGTATTATTTTGTCTTAATAATTATTTTCGTTATTATCTTTCTGTAATAATAGTAGTATATGCCTATACATTTAATATTATGACTTCTTTTATGCTTTAGCATTCAGTAATAATAATAATAATAACAGTGTTCTTAATTCTCTTTGCACCGTTAACAATTCTTTTATTTCAACCATATGTTTCACTCTTTAATTTAAAATTGGGGCTACTTTTCCGAAAGTATAAATTGTGATGAAATGTAAAAAAAAAAATATTAGAAAATGTTATGCATGTTTAATACTGTTGTAATAAGAAAGTTTTTCAAACGTCTTCAAATTTTCTTCCTTAGTCTATTGTCACAGGAATAGCAGACAAAATAATTAGTTTTGTTAGATTGCAGTAAATGACCGTTAAATTTCAGTAACTTTTAAATTTTGTGATTTGGATAGCTACTTTTAATATTATTAAGGTAAAAGTAAATTTTCACAAAAACTGAAAAAAAAAAAAAAAAAAAAAAAAAAATCGGACCCTAAAGGGATAAGTGAACGTAACCCACTAGGATAACTAATTCAAGGTTCTGAATCCAAAGTGCGAGGAAAAATATTTTTTTGAGAACCGCATAGAATATACTCAAAAATTATAAAAATAAATAAATAAATAAATAACTTTTGTGTTCCTTGTACGAATTTATATGAACTTTTCAGAATTTTTAAAGTAAATTTGGTACTTTTCGGTTAGCCGGGCGCCAGTGATATACATACATGTGTATATACACACATATGTATATATATACACACATATATATATACACGTACATTATATACACATATATGTATGTATGTATATATGTATGTATACACATATATATTTATATACGTAGTTGTATATATATTACTGGCGCCCGGCTAACCGAAAAGTACCGTAAATTTTATTATTTAAGTGCATTTACTTTTTCTCTAATTGATACTTCTTTTTCAACTCGTTTTAGAATGAAAATTATAGAACTGAAAATATTTAAATCGTTCTTATGAAGAAAAATCTCGAGAAGAAAATGCTATTTTAGACCCCCTATATTTCAGTTAAGATAATTTTAGAGAAGAGGGGCATTATTTAATACTTTTCTCGATTCTCCGCATTTTATATAAGTTAGGATCGAACTCATTACTCCGAATGTGGCCTCTCAATGGTGCAACAAAAATATGTCAAAATGTAATGCAGTTTCATATTTCGTATTAATTTTCATTCACTTTACTTTTAACACTTAACTTTTTAACCGAACTATTTTAAACGATTCCAACATTAAATACTCTTAAAATAATTCTTTGATTTAAAAACTCAGTGTGTTTATCACACATTTCTCCATAAAACTACCAATTTTCACCTTTTTATATGCAATAGTTTTCTTTTCAATATAAGCCGAGAAAAAGGCCCAGTCAAAGTCAATTACGACAACAACAGCGTTAGTTACTTGCTCTTTTTTTAAAAAAACTAGCTAATTCGCCTGGCTTTGCCGGGGCCCGTGATAATAACCTTAAAATTACCTAATAACATTGTTTAATGGTTTTATATTTTTAAACTAAAACCTCTTCAAATGAACCTAGAGTTGGGGACCACACTACCTTTGACATCATACACCGGACGTGATAGGCGAGATTTTAGGGATACAGTTTCCTCTCTTTCATTTGAAATGGTCCTTTGATGTAACTTTTTTTCGAAATATGCCACAAACGTCTGATGGATTTAAGAGATGAGGACTATTGTGGATTATCCCCAATCTTATGCATTGAATATAACACCATTTCTTAATTATTTATAACTAATACGAGCAAATCTTGTGTGTGGTTATATATATATATATATATATATATATGCAAATTTTATCTTTAAAATGGCTCTAACGATTTAGACGGAATTTCGTATCCTACCGTTTTGGGGCACCAGAAAACCATTGGGCTAGGTCACATGTTCGACAAAATTCGATTAGTGGGTCATTTTGGGTCATGGTCTAGCTAGATGTATCTAAAAAACGGTTCAAACGATTTTGACGAAATTTTGTATCCCACCATTTTCGGGCACGAGAAGACTATTGGGTTAGGTCACATGTTCGAGAACTTTCGATTAGTGGATCATTTTTGGGTCAACGCGGGTCAAATTAATTTTAACTAAAAAACGGCTCTCACGATTTTGATTTAATTTTGTGTCCTACGAGTTTCGAGCACGATAAAATCATTGGGCTATGTCAGATGTCCGAGAAAATTCGATTAGTGGGTCATTTCTGGGTCATTGTGGGTCAAGATCTAAAAAATGGCTCAATTTACACTAAATTTTGCATCCAATGGTTTTCGGGCACGAGAAGACTGTTGGGCTAGGTCACATGTTCGAGAAAATTCAATTAGTGGGTCATTTTGGGTCATTTGGGTCATGGTCAAGCTAATTGTATCTAAAAATCGGTTCAAACGAATTTGACGAAATTTTGTATCTGACTATTTTCGGGCACAAGAAGACTATTGGGCTGGGTCACAGGTTCGGGAACTTTCGATTAGTGGGTCATTTTTGGGTCAAAGCGTGTCAAATTAATTTTATCTAAAAAACGGCTCTAACGATTTTGATTAAATTTTCTATCCTACGAGTTTCGGGCACGCGAAAATCATTGGGCTAGGTCACATGTTCGAGAAAATTCAATTAGTGGGTCATTTTGGTCATAGGTCATGATATTTGAACTCAAATTTAATTTTGACCGAGCATAGCTCGGTCTTCCCTGCTCATTATTTATAATGAATGCTGAAGATTGATGTCATTTTGGAAGACCTAGTTTCCTGACAAGACTTTTCAAAGTTTGGGTGAATTTTTTTTCTAAAGATGGTTAAGTAACCCTATTTATACATTGTTAACACGATGAAAACTGATCCCCAAATCATACGCCATCCACAATAGTCTGAATTGTACATTTCCCGATGTTTACTTTCAATTTTTTGCAGCTTCTTTGTACCAAAAATTTCGAATTTGTTTCCATGACTAAAAAGAATGTTTTTTCAAAAAATTTAAATCTTTATTTTAAATTTTTATGGAGAATCGCAGACGCTTTTGTTATTTGCTTTGGATATTTATAGTTTCTTAGATGTATTTTTCCAGATGAACCATGCTTACGAAGGGCTGTAATTGTATTCTCATTCTCACTGCCTTCCCTGATGTTTGTCTGTTATCTTGGGAAGTTCTGATAGCATATGAAGCTCGATTAGCTTTGAATTTCTTACCACATCTCACACTTCCATATTAGTCAGTTGTTTCGGTCTTCCTGTCCGTTGAAATTCTTTAATAAGCTTATATTTAGCATATTTTTAATGATTTTCTTTACTGTATTAAGGCTCTTTTTAGAAATTTCATTTATTTTGCGTAATAAATTTCCCTTTTCTTTAAATTTAGCGTTTTTTTTTTCAAGTTTCCATAGATGTTTTATTCTCTATGGTAAAATCTCTAAAATTTTTCTTGAAAAATCCAAAACATAACGGAAGGACACAGTTTAAATTAGATTATTAGATTAAAATTAACCTTTTTTAAAACTCTGTAAAAGAATTATGAATTGATTGAAATTGAAATAAATTGAAATGAAGGCCAGTTTTCTTTTGATGCGTAAAAATGTATGTATTTTTGTATTAAGGGAATTACTTCTTGTTGTATTTTATTTTTATTGAATGTTTATAAGGATTCTCCTTTTTAATAACTGATTAGTTCTATATCATAACTATATATTATTAGTTAATAACACAATGAAACATTTAATGTATGAAAAATGTGTGTTTACTTTTTTTTGAAGTTCATTATATATATGTCTATGTCTCCATTCCAGATTAGACTGCTGTTTACATATCAACCGTTTATATGCTGTGTATAAGAATTCAAAACCAATCTTCAAATAAAATTTGCATAGATTTGTACATAAAGCAGAAAATTACGTAGAAAACTGAAAGCGTATACTTATAAATAGCCACAGCTAAAATTCATAATTATTTAGTCAAGAAAATAATGTAACAAATGTAACAAAAATAACTGAATGTAACACGTTCGGAATTGGTCATATCTAGTAAATCATGTAAAATAAGGCATAGGGCAATAATTTATTGAGAATAGATTATATGTTGAGAATAGACTTATTAAAATACTTGATTATTAAAAATATTGCACAAATACTCAAATTACTAAAATATTTATTAACTTTTCTTTTTTAAGCTAAAAGATTTATTTAAGTAATACATTAAATAATAAAATATGTTTTTTCTCTTAATTACCTAACTTTTTTTGTTGCATCAGAAAAGTTGTTTTGGATCTTTGCATACATTTAGTGCATTTTATCATTGGCTTACTAAATAAGGTTTTTAGTTTTAAAAATTGTGAACATTAGAATTTTATTATGAATATTTTATTATTCAATGCACTGATCATGGGTAATTTTTAAACTTTTACTGTCCATATATTAAAATTTAATAAAAAATAATAAATAGACTTTTATGTAAAGGTATATGTTTTATTAAATTTTAAAAGTTAAAAATATTTTACTACTTTAAAATTTATTTCTGTAAAGCTTAAGAAATTGCAAATTAAAAAGAAATTATGGAAATTTTGTTTTATAAAAATATTTAACACTTTCAGTTTTTTAGTAGATCACTTGAATTGAAAAATAGGAAAAGTATATCCCAAGGGTATATCGTCTGATGCAAGACATATCATTGTGCAAAATAAATAATGGGATAGGACAGAAAACCATGACATATTTTAAATTCATGTCATGACAGACTAAAGTGTTTTATTGAAAACCACTTTTCGAAACCAGGCCTCAAAAATGTTTTGATGTGTAGACGTCTCAAGATGATGTCTCAAGACGTAAAAAGTGAATATGCAAAACAGAAAAAAAATAAATGTCTTTGATTAAATAAGTAAAAGATAAAGAAACCCTCAGAAATATAATTTATGCTGTTGGAATATTTTTTGAAATGCAAGTGGTTTTAAGGACACTTCAAAAACATTTCTATGAAAAATATTCTTTAATTAAAATTAATTCATTGAATAGAATAGACTATAAATTTAACCATGCCCGACAACAAAAATTGAATATATTTTTTTTAAATATTTTTATCTATTATTGACACTTATGCAGTCGCCCTCTTGTTACAAATATTGTTGTGTTTTAAAATAATCTTCATTATCTATACTATAAGCGACAAAAGGTCTTAGAGTTTGAATATAATTAATTATATACTTAACAATACTTCCGAAGAGTACACTGCGCAAATATATTCAACATCTACAGATATGTTGCAATATACAGATATATTCTATATCTGTTGATACAACACAGGGTATTTAAGGATTAATATGAATATACAGGGTGTCTGAAAAAGGTTAAAAGTATCTTTAATTTTTTATCTATTAGAGATTGGTAAGCTAAGTAAATTGAAAAAGTGTTCAAGCTATTAAAAAATAAGATTATACTAATCCAATTCCTGAAATTAATTTGAAAAAAGTTACACTTTCAAAAATTTTATACAACCTCTCCAGAGAAAATTGGTCTATTAGAAAACTTTTCCCTGCGCTGCAACCGTGAAAAAAAAAACTGCATATATGCATAGTTAAAATTGAATGCGTTATACTTAATTACATATTGAACTTTGTGAATGAGGACCACATTATAACTTATAAGTGTAAATCTTGAGACATTGTAAGAATAAAGAAAGCACTGAAAATAATACATATAAAAACAGTTGACATTAACCAAGAGATAATGGATATTTACAACAATATTTGTGGTGAAGATCTCCAAAATATTTGCAGAAGCATTATTATAAGAGCTCAGTTATGTATTCGAGATGACAGTATTTTGAAAATGCTCTATGAATTGCCTTCTATGAAACATACGGTTTTAAAGTATAGCTGTCTCTTTATATGATTTTTGCCTGTGTAATACTTTATAGAGATATATTCGGGATGAAATTGTTTTACACTTGTTAACATATTTTTATCTAATAAATTCCAAAGTGAGTTCATGAATTGTCTAAATTTGTACTGAAAAAAATAGAAGTTTAATTGATAAGAAAAAAGAGTATAAGGAGTAGGCTTTTTCCTTTTATTGTATTTTAGTTCATTTTAAAGATACAGGTATGCAGTTTTTAAAATGGTTTTCTTGAGCAAATGGAAAAATATTCTAACTGATCATTTTTACAAGAAGGCCATTTAACAATGTAAAAAGTGCAACTTTATCAAAATTAATGGGAGGATTATTTTATTAACATAAACTTGCTTCCAATCCCATTTTGAACACGTTTGCTAATTACATTGTCTACTTATTTCCAACAGGTAAAAGAAAATAAAGCACGTTTAAATCTTTTTTGGGCATCCTTATATTAAAAAAAAAAAAACCTTTTTAGTTTACACATAACAAAAGTAAAAGTGAATGGAATCTGTATCCTTCCGAGTTCCGAGGCGTGTTTATTAATTCAAAAAAAAAAAAAAAAAAAAAAAAAAATCTTTGTTCACTTGCATCTCACGAAAATTGAAGATAATAAAAATAAGTGTCTAATCATTACAATGTAATTTTTCCTTTGTGTTTTATTTAGATCATGCGGTATAATTTATTTGTATACTCGTTAGAAATCAGTAATTTATTTGTATTTTACCAATCTCTATATTTATATATACGTCCAATGGATCCAACTTGTAATTTATGTATTTTCCCTTTTTCAGTAGTCGGAGGTTTAAACTTTCTGTAATTTTTCACGAATTTTCATTGAGTTGAAAGATAGGAGAAATAAGCTTTTCACGAATGCATTACATCATGCATAGTACAAAACAAATAAGGGAAATGGGTAGAAAGTTATGAAATCATGAGACTTCGAGTTACGAGAGAAAACTTAAGCGTTTTTTAAAACTCACTTCTAAAGTTTTTGAAAATTTTTCAACTAAGTGAAAAAAAAAGTGCATGTCAGGTATCGTACCCAGAACCTTTGGTTTAAATTGTCCATGCTCTTCCAATTGAACTACCTAGAACGATAATTGACCGACAGGTTCAGATTCAGGTTCAGCTGTGCGGGGTGGCCTACTGATTGGCTAAAGCTCTACAAGCCCCGCTCAGCGGGGATACCCACTATCCAAGGACCCTAACGAAAAGGAAGAGCCCGGCCAAAACCTCCGAAAGTCGGCCCATCTTTAAAATATTTCTACAAATATAAACAAATAAACAAATACAAAACAGAAACAAAATGAAAATATCAAATTAGTTACAATATAGGTCTAAATTAAAGTACGTAGAGTCACCAAAGTCACTAAGCCGCTATAGGAGCAGCATCTTTGGCATTTTGAAACAATAGTTGGTTATTTTCTACCAGTTTAACACAGTCTATTATATTATAAAGGAGATTGGTTCGCGTTATGACATATTAGAACCAATTGGACAACGGAATTGTAGTAGGTTTTCTAATATGATATGTGACGTTAGAGTGCAGTTCAGCAAATAATGTAATGATGTTCTACGATGTTCACATACGCATAATGGAGAAAGAGATTTGTCAAAAAGATGTAGATACGAAGGAAAGGGAGCCATGATTTGCCGCGAAGATGTATATGTTTCTGTGATGTAGTAATAAATTCTCAAAGACCGACGGTAAGAGTTGGTATGTGTACCGTCCAGTTTCACCATTGTTCCATTTCTCCTGCCCCTTTTGTTAATATTGCATCTGTAGACATCTTTTAAGATGAGAGTATAGATTTGGGAAGAACCTTTCCTGCGTTAATTTACTGGCCTCCTTAGCCAAAAAGTCAGCCATTTCATTACTATTATTTCCAGCGTGGCTTTTAACCCAATGAAATGATATAATTTTGTTGGTTTTCTGTAGATGGGAAATTATTCCCAATATTTAAAAAAATTTTGAGTTGATATCCTCAAGTGCTGTGAGATTTGAAAGGCTGTCTGTGTATATTGTGAAGCTAGTAAAATTGGTCGCTTACACCCATTTAAGCAGGATTATTTTGTTGAGATTTACACCTTGACTTGATGGATAGAAAATGATCTACATGGCAGACCAGATGTTATTGCCAATGGGTTCTCTGAGAGAAATATGTCCGCAAGTTGTCGTTCCAGGTATCTGAATTGGCAGAGCATTGAGAATTCAAGCCAAAGGATCGATCATCGGCCTGGACAATTTTTCACTCATTTGAAAAAAGAAAACAACAGCACTTGTGATATCTTTGCCAATTGGTATGATTGTATTAAATAATAAAGTGCACATCGAAAATATACAGACAGGACCAGTATATGAAATATTTGAATAAATAATTTTTGATTAAGCAGAGAAGAAAAATTTATTTGGAATATAATTTTTTCTATTCAACATTTTTATGAAATGGAAGAAACCTTTTAAACTATTTTATTTAACTTAAATTGTTTTTTGTATGTAACGATCCAATATTGTAAGTTATTTTGCACTCACTTCCTCATATGCCAGAATTATAAAATATATATACACAGGCGTGTTTCCTATGGTAATGCAACATTTTAATATTTTTAGAACTTAATTATAAATTGATAAGTTAATTTTAGGCTATTTTCCGTTAGCCTGGCACAGGTGATAAATCGCCAAATATTCTTAATGGTTACATCTATATACGAGTGACAAATACAATGGAATTAATCATGCGTCAAACCCCTTTTGACGAAATATGTCAAATGGCTATGAATCTGAGACAACGAAACATTTTAAACATATATATATGAAACGAAGCGTGTTGCTCCGTCGGTGGGTCCTTGATCGCCGGGCCGGTGGCTGCGCGGACTGATGGCGGCTCCGTATTTACGTCAAAGCGCTCATTCTGATTCCCTTGCATGCTCTTGTAGTCCTGGGCCGTGAGCGGGATTCGGTTAAATTCCGAGTGAATGTATGTCTGTTTAAAGGAAGACACCGTCTATTACGGAACCTGGTTTATTTCTTTTTCTTACATGCATCCTTTTAAACCAGGCCCATATTGGCGTGAGAGCTGCTTTTTAAGTCTGTCTGGACATCGAAGGTTCGTCCATCGCGAGGCAATTCCGAGAGAGCAGATTGGCGTGGATTTGTTTAGATGAAGGAAATCGTAAAAAGTTCGCTCCTGATAGCCGTGTAATGGTATAAATATGAGGTTTTTGCATTATTTCTGCTAGAGGTCGTCTAAGTCAAAAGAGGCGTATTTTTAATTTTAATTGGCCGCGAGCTGAGTGATTGATTGTGCGGAATAAAGGCGTTGGCTCCATCGGCCGATCGGATGCAGCAAGACTTTAAAATTGCGTTAGCGTCAGCACAAATATTCTTATGAAGAGTCAGAAAACGATCTTTGAAAGTTATAAGATGCGATGCAGGAAAACTAATTTAACAGGGGCGACGGCATTTTCAATCAATTGAAACACAATTATTAAAGCATTTAAAAGTTTTGATTTAAATTTCTATTTTTTAAAACGGTAATTTAAAATTTTAAAAGGGGCAAAAAGGGATTTTGCATTTTAAAAAGGGGTTTAGCTTTTATCCTTTCATATCCCCCCCCCACTAAAACAAGAGCCACAGGGCTCGCCTGCAAGACCTGTGGGTCTTATCTCGTGAATTTAACCCATGTTTTTTTTTTTTTTTTTTTTTTTTTTTTTTTTAAGATTCTTATTTTCTCCAGCTCTCAAGTAATTTCTCCAGCTCTTCAGTATTTACTTCAGCTCTCAAGTCAATTGGACCTATTTTTACATTTATATATCAAATTTACATAAAAATATTGGTTACACTAAAATATTGGAATTCTTTCAATGGTGCTGCAGCAAAACAATAATGTGTCTCGAGACGACATATCTTGATTATAACAGTTGTCATAACATAACTGTGTTTGTAGTGTTTCCCTTTCTTTCCAGTTTTTGTTTTAAAGTTTTTGATATAGTTTGTTGGGAAACATCCTTTTGTGTATAATTGCAAATTGCAACCATAAACTATATAGTATATTAAAATATTCACAGGTAAACATACTGAAAACTATACAACATATGCAAATGTAAAAAATATTCAATAATAGACAATGTTCAAATGTAAAAAAAAAATATTCACAAATACAAAATATTAAAATGTAAAATATATTCACAAATACAAATTATTCAAAAATATAAAATATTCAATAATACAAAATATGCACTAATACTATCAACAAAATATATTGTATATCAAATGCAATTTGAAACATTTGCATTTCTAGAGATATATTGAATTTTCACACTGAGATAAAATATGATGTGATTCCCTTGCATGCCAGCGTTAATGAGTATGTCACGTACGTACGTATGTCAGATGAGTAAAATATCCTAAAATACTAATAACAAAAACAAATTATATTTCTTCGTATACCTTTCTGTTTTGTTAGGGACTTAGCTACTTCTATGATGCAGCCTTAGGTTTATATCCATGAAAAACAACACTAAGTTGTTTAAAAAAAAAGAAAACTACAGCTAATAAAAACTAAATATACACTTGCTATAATTTTCACCATGCGCAGGGTCAGTGCGATATGGGTTTTAATACTCTGAGGGGAATATCACCCAAAAATGTGCCACTCGCACGACAGAAAAAGAAAAGTGGGTAATCGATATTCACCTGCAGAGGGGAAGCGAAGCAGTTTTGCCAGATTCTCCGTTCAACCTGGAAAGAGAATCTGGGAAAGCAGTCCGGCTAAAGATGGGTGGCCACGGAGCGGAGGACCCCTTCATGTGTCATCAATTCGTCATTATAATATTTAAAAAAAAAATAATAAAAATTCTAACAGTATTTTTAAACTGTCACCATCATTCTACACTGCTGGGGAGATAGGTTACACGCCCAGCTGGGTCCTCATCCAAATGCTACGAGTAAGGGGGACGATAGGAAATCAAAAATTAAAAAAAAATTGACAGCTGAAAGAGATAGATGGGGTTTATTCATGGCTGAGTTTAAGATTTTGAGGAGGGTGGTAGTATCTTAACTTGGAGGAATGGACAATTTCGGAATTTCTCTTAAAATGTGGGCTGGGTTTATCAATTTCAAAGGATACATCAGAAAGTTGTTTTAAAATGGTGTATGGGCCAGAATATGGTGCCGTCAATTTACGGGTATTCGGATAGTGAAATTCTTCATACATCACAATGTCACCAACTTTAAACTTTACAGGAAGGAAACGAGCATCATAACGGACTTTATTCTTTTTATGGTAAGCAATTGTTCTCTCTTTAGCCAATTTTCTAGCTTCTTCCACAGGGGGATAGTAACTATTATTTGGTAAAGGGGGATCATATGGTAAATTTCCTAAAAATAAATAGCTAGGGGTGAATTGGGTTACAGAATGAGGGGTGTTATTATATTCATATAAGACTTCATCTAAAAGCTTAGTCCAAGGTATTTTCTTGGATGTGGAATTGACTTTACATTTTAATCTAGTGACAATAGTCTGATTTAGTCGTTCAATTTTCCCATTCGTTTCCGGGTGATGGCTGCTCGTCAATCTGTGTTTTATATTGTAATTACGAAGAAATCTCCTAAACCTGGAAGCCGTAAATGCTCCATTTCTGTCGGTTAACAATCTATCTGGTACTTGTATTTGAAATAATTGTTTCAAAATGTTTGTATAAGTTTCGGTAGTTACACTTTTTGACGGAAAACCCCACACATAGCGAGTTGCATGGTCAACGACTAAATGCAAATATTTTTTTGTAGAATTGTAATAATTAAATCCGCCAACAGAGTCTACTGCCAAACATTCAAAAGGTATCTCTGTTGGGGGCATTAATTGCAATAAGCCAAATCTTTTTTGTCTACATTTTTTGTTTATCTGACAAGTGTGGCAGTGTTTTACAAAATTTTCAATGTCCTGATTAAAGTTAGGCCAATAATATTGCGGAGAGATTAAATTTATCATTTTATAAATTCCAGGGTGGCCAAATTGTGTGTGGGTTTTTTCTAATAGGGGTAAACGTAAAGACATGGGGACCACAATCTTATACAAACCTTTCTTTTTAATAACAACAACATCATTTATCTCAGTGTACTTTTTACCATCAATTGTTACATTTTCTTTCTTCTGATTGTCTCTTACTTCATTCAAGTCAAGGAGATGTATAATATGGGGTAAATTTTCTGAAACAGGTTGTCTAGATAGCATATCAGCTTCAACATTAGTGGAGCCTTTCTGGTATTTAATTTCATAGTCAAACATACTAAGTTTTAGGGACCAGTGGAAAAGACGTCCTCTTAAATTTTTAACACTTTTGAGCCAGGTAAGTGCCGCATGATCTGTATGTATGACAAATTTTTGACCGTGTAAATAATGATAAAATTTATCTAAAGCATCCACAATCGCCAAACATTCTAACTCCGTAATTGCATAATTTTTTTCATAATCGCGAAGATTTCTAGAGTGATATGCTATAGGATGTAATGTTCCTTTTTCATCAACTTGTTTCACTACACATCCCACTCCATGACTTGATGCGTCTACAAACAAATGACAAGGTGTTTTGGGATCAAACAACTTTAAGATTGGTTTTTCAATTAAAGCATTTTTTAATTTTTCAAAAGAATTTTGACAATTTTGGTCCCACACATAAGGGACATTTTTCTTCAACAAATTGTTGAGAGGGTATCGAATGTTAGCATACTTCGGAATAAATTTGTGATAAACATTTATAGATCCCAAAAAACGTTGTAATTCTTTTACATTCGTTGGTGGTGTTAATTTCTTAATCGTCTCTATATTAGGGTTGTCAGGTGTGATACAACCGTTCGAAACTTCATATCCTAGAAAGTTAATTTTGGATTTCACAAAATTACACTTTGACAATTTGAGTTTAAGGTTTTCTTGAACACAGATATTAAATAATGTCTCTAAATGACATAAATGTTCCTCTTCATTTTGGGAGAATACAATAACATCATCAAAGTAACTACAGGCAAAGTCAATTTTGTATTTATTAAGAATTCTACGGAGGGTACGGTTAAACCAAGCAGGTGAGTTTTTCCATCCAAACGGTAAACGATTCCACTCATATAATCCAAAGGTGGTGGCAAATGCCAGCTTCTCAGTGTCTCGAGGGTGGATAGGAATGTGCCAATATCCACTAGCTAAATCAAGAGTGGAAAAAATTTTAGCATGCGCCAATTTATCTAACAGGGTGTCGATTCGAGGTAAGGGTTCTGCATCTGTTTTTGTAATGGCATTTAATTTTCGAAAGTCAATACATAACCGGGTTTTCTTCCCTTCTTCACGTTTATACACCAAAGTTACGGGTGATGAATAAGGGGAATAGCTTTCTTTAATGATACCGGCTCGCAATAAATTTTGAATTTGTTCTTTAATTTCCTCTTCTTCCTTAGGGGAAGTGCGATATGCTCTTAAAGAAACGGGGAGATCTGAGGTTAACTGTATTCTCTGGGGTTCCATGTTTACACAGCCTATATCATATTTATCTTTGGCGAAAATACAGACATATTTGGCTAGAAGAGCAGGTAATTGTTCTCTGACAGACTGAACATTTTGCACATGGTCAGTGGTCTCGAACAACTCCGGCTCAAAATTTTCTTCGAATATCTCTGCATTTTCAATTGCTGGCTGGTTAGTATATACTTCTGATAAATGTAAAGTATGGTGAGACGCATTTGTTGGAATATGGTCCATGAGAGGTACTTTCTTATTATCTTGAGTTATTTGCATTTTAACACAGTCAATATTTAATCTAAACAGTTTGCAATGGGGTAGACCAATCAAAGCATAAGGTAACTGATTGTTAATTATAAAAAGTTCAATTCTCTTAGAGATACGTCCTAATTGCAAACTAACAAGGCATTTTTCTTTCAAAGCAAGAACACCTTGTGTTTGGGTGACTGGTATACTCTGCTGAACTTTACATATTTTTAGGTTAAGTTTATGGGCTAAATGACAAGGAATAACACTAATCGAACTCCCAGTATCGATCAAACAAGGTAGTGAGTCTTCATTTTTTACATAAGTAACTTTATGACAATCTCTATTTGATTTTTTATAGCTAGCTTTTTCTTTTTGTATATGTCCGGACATAAGAAATCGTCATTGATTACTAGATGTATTTCGGGATGACTCATTAGCGCTATGATCTTGGTTGGGGTTCGGCAAAGTCATATTGTGACTAGGGGTTGGTATTGCTAACACTTGTTGTCGAAAAGGGCAGTTTCCCACCCAATGATACGCATTTGGTATTCCGATATTAAGACAAACTTTGCATGGATAGGGCGGCAAAGTGGTCTGGTGGTGTACATTAGGTCGTGGTGGAACATTTGAAGTCGGTCTAAACGTATTTTGAGGATTTCTGGCTTGATTTGATGGAAAAGGTCGAATGGGGTGTGTTTGATAGGGAACTCTGTAGTTCCACTGCCTGTTAAAATTCTGTCCATTCTCATATGGAGGTCGGTTTGGTCGCCATTGGCGATACTGATTGGGGTTTTGGGGGCTTGCTTCAAATTTGCTCTCATTTCCCTTTCTGTCCAGTTGCAGTTTGCTAATTCTGAAAACTAATTCACGCCATGCATGTGTAGTTGAGGGGTTGCCTGCAATAACTAACTTCTGCATTTCTAATGGCAAGCCCTCCGTTAACCCTTCCAGGATAAGTTTCTGCTCTAAACCTAAGGTTCGGCCTACTTTAGTCTTTTTTTGATAATATTCGTTCAAGTCCTCTCCAACTTTATATCTAATACGTGAAAAATCAGTGAGAGAAAGGGTATCTGGAATTTCGTAGTGTTCATTAAACAAAGTGACAAATTCGGACCAATGAAGTACATTTAGACAATTATTAATGTACAACGTAAGTGCACTGTCCTTTAAATACTTCTGTATGTGCCTAATTTTCCAGCACTCGTCTTTTCCCTGTCCTATACAGACACTCTCGAAATAGACTAACCATGGTATCCAAGACATTCCATCTTGCGGAGAAAACGCAATGATATCGGGGTCTACTGACATTTTTGGGTTGGCGGATACTGAAGTGTGACCAGACCCAGCTTGAGCTGACAGGGTCTGTCCACCTAACATTGTTACACCAGATGTCTCTGGTGCACCTCCAGATTCCTGACTAGACTTCTGATTATTTTTCTCTTCAGGATTATTAACGGGATTATCATCTTTGCTTGAAATTTGATTTTTTTCTTTTTCGGGGTCACCTGATTTGTCTGTTAAATCCTCTACTTCTTTAGGAGGGGTTGGGCTACTCATGATGGATATAAATACTAAATATCACTGAATTACACAGAAATATAATACACCATTAAAGCACATAAGAATAAAAATAAAAAAATCTTTCAAACTATTTAAAATTTGTAACACTATATCTGTAAATATCTGTTAAAATCATCTTTTTAAAATTAAAATCCACCTTAATATTTTTTTTTTTTTTTTCAATAACTTGAATTCAATAAAAAAAATTTAAATAACCTCACTAACTATAAAGTACGTTGCATATAAATCATCTTTAAAAAGTTTAACACTTAATAATAAAAATATTATAATAATATAATAATAATAAAATTTTCACTTCTGCTAAAATATTTTCAAACTGTCTAGAAAAATGATTTTAATATGAGGTTTAGTTAATGTTATTTTTCATTAAAATCGTAATTATCCGTTCAACACAACTAAAGAATTTTCATAAAAATCACCATTCTTACTCTTTCATCTCTTTAAAATTACGTTAAACACAATACATAAACAATTATATATTTGAACTTAAATAGCTGACTTAAAAATAATTAAAGTTTTCACACAAGTAATAGCATACTAAAATAATCCTCTTTAATTTATTTTTGGCATGCATAAAAAATTAAATAAAAAGTTTGAGAACCACTGCCTCTCACTAAAAAGATCTTTAAAATTTTTTTTTTTTTTTTCTGTACGTTAATATCAAAAGTACATACCTTTATACGGCTTTGCTTTAAATAAATCCATGAGAAATTTACCTCTTACTTTTTTTTTTTTTTTTCACCGCGACGCAAAACAATAATAAATTAATTTCACTGAAATATTTATCTCTATATCTTCTTGCACTGCCCACAAAAATACTTTTTCCCGTAGTCACGTGGTTTTTGTTTTTGCTGAGCGCAGTTCTGATTTATTTTTCTAAATAGTCCAGAAACCAGAAACCGAAACATCTGAGTCACGAGTTCATTTCTTTACCGGCGCGCTCTTGAAAATTGAAAACAGCTGTCTGGTTGACCTACTTCTCTCTGCAGATAAAACACTTGATTCTTGCCTGCAGAATGAAATACAGCACAAGATTGAGAATGAAGAGAAAAGTTAATGATTCACTTTCCTTTTGACGAAGGGAGATTAAGTACTTTTGAGTTCTTGGGATAAATTCCGTAAGTCTTTCACCGTATGCTGTAAGAATTTTTCACGGAGGTATTCGCTGTGATTGACGGGCGTAGATTACGTAACTGTTTAGTTTTTGGGATTTTCCCGTTGAGATGAACTGTCCTACTCGACTTCTGAAACGAAGCGTGTTGCTCCGTCGGTGGGTCCTTGATCGCCGGGCCGGTGGCTGCGCGGACTGATGGCGGCTCGTATTTACGTCAAAGCGCTCATTCTGATTCCCTTGCATGCTCTTGTAGTCCTGGGCCGTGAGCGGGATTCGGTTAAATTCCGAGTGAATGTATGTCTGTTTAAAGGAAGACACCGTCTATTACGGAACCTGGTTTATTTCTTTTTCTTACATGCATCCTTTTAAACCAGGCCCATATTGGCGTGAGAGCTGCTTTTTAAGTCTGTCTGGACATCGAAGGTTCGTCCATCGCGAGGCAATTCCGAGAGAGCAGATTGGCGTGGATTTGTTTAGATGAGGGAAATCGTAAAAAGTTCGCTCCTGATAGCCGTGTAATGGTATAAATATGAGGTTTTTGCATTATTTCTGCTAGAGGTCGTCTAAGTCAAAAGAGGCGTATTTTTAATTTTAATTGGCCGCGAGCTGAGTGATTGATTGTGCGGAATAAAGGCGTTGGCTCCATCGGCCGATCGGATGCAGCAAGACTTTAAAATTGCGTTAGCGTCAGCACAAATATTCTTATGAAGAGTCAGAAAACGATCTTTGAAAGTTATAAGATGCGATGCAGGAAAACTAATTTAACGGGGGCGACGGCATTTTCAATCAATTGAAACACAATTATTAAAGCATTTAAAAGTTTTGATTTAAATTTCTATTTTTTAAAACGGCAATTTAAAATTTTAAAAGGGGCAAAAAGGGATTTTGCATTTTAAAAAGGGGTTTAGCTTTTATCCTTTCATATATATATATATATATATATATATATATATATATATATATATATATATATATATATATTTATAATACTTTTTTAAGTATTATCAACTTTTTTTAGTAATTAAATTCTTTAGCAGAAATAAATTTTATGAACAAGAACAACGTTATCTGATAAATGTAAATGAATTATATTTTGAAAAAATGTACTCCTATAATCTGGAAGTATTAGCTGATCATGCTGATGGAAGAAAACAATTTTCAGAAAAACACTTCTTTATGTTCAACAACATTTCTTTCCTTTTAACATATCTCAGAATTGTAAATTTGAATTATGCTTTTAGAAAATTACTTCCTGGAATTGCAGAATCTTATGTATGTATTGTGCAAAAAAAGTGATAGTAAGGGATGAGAAAACATACGATATTCAAATCACGAGTGGATAAAGTGTTTTCTCAAAATTCACTTTTCAAAATTGCAGCCAGGAGTAATATTTAGGCTTTGATTTGATGCTTTGGAATGCCTCAAGTTAAAAAATTTTGAAAAATGTGCGTTTGTTTCATATAGAGGAATAAAAATGCTAAAAGTTTCTCGTGAAATAAAAGTACGTCAAAAAAAGTTTTAAACTTCACTGTTACATATTTGCAGCAAACTGTCCAGTCATTTGAACGTTTTTATAGAAAACAGTTCTATATATAACCATAATTTAACTCTATTCTAGACATAATATGGATAGTAATATGATCAGAATAGAGTTAAATCACGGTTATGTAACCCTTTTCTATAACAACGGTCGAATGACTGGACAGTTTGTTGCAAATTTTTAAGAGTTCACTTCAGTGCAAAATTCACCTTGAATAAATAATTTAAAAAACACAAAAAGAAGTACAATGCACAAATGTACTCATTGCTTAAATATGCTAAAGTTCATTTATTCTTGTCTAGATATTAAAAACACTAAAAACATATACTTCAAACGTTTTCAGCCGACCCCAGAAATCACAGAATTATCCCTGAGGATGGCCGGGTGTCGGCTGCGTTTGTAGTATGTGATTTTAGTGTTTTTAATATCTAGATAACAATAAATGCTACTTTAGCACCTTTAAGCAATGAGTACATTTGTGAATTGTACTTCTTTTTTCTAATTTTTTAATTATAAAAGTACACTGTTAAAAATTTGCAGCAAACTGTCCAGTCATTCGACCGTTTTCATAGAAAACGGTTACATAACCGTAATTTACCGCTATTCTGACCATGTTATTGCCAATATTAGGGTCTGAATTGTGTTAAATTATGGTTATGTAACCGTTTTCTATAAAAACGGTCGAATGACTGGGCAGTTTGCTGCAACTTTTTAACAGTGTACTTGTTCTTTATGCAATTTGGAAATGCAGGCATTGTTAAACTTTTAAACTTCAAACTTTGTAAACTTTTTAAACTCAAAACTTTTTAAATACGTAAAACTTTAGTAGAAATAAATCTTATGAATGAAATTATCTGATTTAAATGAAATAAATTTTACAAAAATATAGTCTCAAATTATTCACTGTATATATCTATGTAACAAAAAAGTAAATCACACTAATTCTCTATTTTCTTCAAAATTATTTTACATTTAAAATGTCGCAAAAAAAAAAAAAAAAAAAAAAAAAATTTTTTTTTTTTTTTTTTTTTTTTTTTTTTTTTTTTTTGTAAAAATATTCTCTTAGAGTGCTACACTGTTAAAATTTTGCAGCGAACAGTCCGGTCATTCAACCGTTTTTATAGAAGACGGTTACATAACCGTACTTTAACACTATTCTGGCCATAATATGTCCAATAATATGGTCAGAACAGAGTATAATTACGGTTATGTAACCGTTTTCTATAAAAACGGTCAAATGACTGGACAGTTTGCTGCAAATGTTTAAAAGTGTAAGTCTCAAGACATGTGCATGACATGTGATAATGTAACTGTAATATTTAAATTTGATAAAATATTCAAATCAGAAACAATTAAAACATCTTTAAAAACCAATTTGAAAAATTGCGGCCATGAAGAATAATTAGAATTTTCATGTACAATACGGAAATTAAAAAAAAAAAAAATTGCAGAAGAATATATTTTTTTTCTGAGTGCAGCAGAAAGAAAGAATAAAAATATTCCTGTGAAATATAAAATACACTGTTCATTATATAAACTTAAAATGCAGCTAATGTTAAATCATTGCAAAAAAGATTATTTAGAAGAAAACAATTAAGTAGGATTAAATCTTATGATTGGCATTACATGATAAATTAAGTGAAATAAATTTTATAAAAATATCTCTCCATTTTTGAAAAAAAAAATAATCACTTTTTTTTCTCATGGAAGAACACAAGAAATCAAATCAGTTCTTTGCTTTGTAAAATATTTCTGAGCGTAATTTGCATTTTTGCATTCATTAAATTAAAAATTTAGAAAAATGTAAGATTTTCCCTTTCCCTCCGGGCGCGCAAAAAATGACGTATATCAAAACTAGAAGTAGTATTTGATGGAAAGACTTATGATCTATCCAAATCATAGAAATCTTTTATCAGAATTTAATAAAAAGTTGTACAAAGGAGAAATATTTAGAGTATTTATTTAACCCCTACACGACGGAGGTGTTTTAACGACATTTTTTCACATACTAATAATTACGAATATTATTTTTTGCGTCATTTATTCCAAGAATTTTATGATAAGAAATAAGGAAAATTACGACTAAATTATTCTGGTATTAAAAAATATAAACCATATACACCCTAAATAGAGCGTTTACGTTACACACGTCTTGAAAGGTTAATATGAAATATTTGGACGCATTCTATATTGAGCGTATACGAGACATCCATCCAGAAGGTTCGTTGGTTGATTTTATGACGACCGATTATCTACTCGAGGGATATAGGCCCTAGGGGGGAGTGCCCTTCGTGGGGGTCTTTCTAAAGGAATCCCAACCCATATTTATGCAAGGTTCGAAGAAAACCACTGAAAACTTCGAACGGTTAGGTCGACAAGCGCGACAGGGGTTTGAACTTATCACAAACTCCTCTCCCAGCTTTGAGAGCAGAACCTCTCAGCAACTGGTGGGGTCTCCTGTCCAGAAGGAATTAATGACTCAGGATACGAAATTATTAAATGCACCCTATATGAAATGTATGAGAGACATCCGTCCTGAAGGGATTAATTAATGACTCAGGATACGAAATATTTGAAAAAAAAAAAAGAAATTTATTTTTCGATATAAGTAGATAAATAAATATAGTTAGAGATTTTTGTGAAATATATAATACATTGTTTTTTTACACAGTTTTAAATTGCAGGAATTGTTAAAAATATCTCAAAACTTTTATTAGAAAAATAATGTTTTATTAAAAATAAATAAATAATTATATTATCTGATAAATATCAATGAAATGAATTTTCCAAAAATAAATTCTTTTAGTTTGAAAGCATTCATTGTTGTTATCTATGGAAGGAGTAAGTAAATAAAATTAACTTTTTATTTTTTAAAACAACCCTTTTTATCTTAACGTGTAATTGAATTTCGAACTCGATAAAAAAAATTTCAAAGAAAATTAATTATTACTTTGCAAAATCTTATGCAAAACAAGTAATTGGAAAATCATATGATATTCGAATTTGAAAGCGACTAAAGTGTTTTATCAAAATCTATTTTGTAAAATTAGAAGCAGGAGAAATACTTTTATTTATTGCCTACGAATACGCAAATCTGTAAAATGTGCTAAAAAGTATTTTTTTTTTTTATATATAATAGATTGAAAAAGTAAGAAGATTCGTGTTAAATATAAAATAAGCTGTTCGTAATATAATTTACAAATGCAGCCATTGCTAATACATTTTTTTCAAGTTATTTAATAAATAAGTTTTGAAAAATGTTTACGCTGCCTCACCAAAATAACTATAGAAAACATACAAACGATTAGAAAAGGATTTATTTTTGAAAATTTCAATAAAAAAAAGGATTGGTTTTATTTATGTAATAATATGCATTTGAGACCTTTTATGAACAGTACAAATTTATTCGTTTAGCAGAATTAAATCTTCTAAATGACATTATCTTTCAAGTTTAAATGAAATAAATTTTACAAGAATATATTTCTATGGTTTAAAATTATTCAACATTCTTACTCACAAAAGAAAAGAATAAATACAATCCGTTCTTTAATTTTGAACAACATTATTTTATATTCAGCGCATCATTTCATTATAAAATAAGAACAAAAGTGTTTGGAAAGATTAAAAAAAAAGTTCTTGAATTCAAAATCAGGAATGACTGAAGTGCACGTGTGTCCAAATCGATTTGTAATACTACAACCAGAAGTAATATTTGGAATTTTGATCCAGTGTCTCACAATAAGAAAAATCCTTGAAATGTAGGAAAAACTAAATCTTTTGATAAGGTAGGTGAAATAGAAGAAAAAAAGTCATTTTACGCATTCCAAAAATCAAGTAATATTATATGATAGGTAAATATAATGCATATGAAATTCAAATTTCGAGCGACTAAAATAGTATGTCAAAATCTACTTCGCAAATATGACGCCAGAAAAAGTATTTGAAAGTTTGATTTTGTGTCTTATGATACGAAAATCTTCCGAACAGTAGATAAATAAAAGAAATGTTAATAGTGTAAAAGTAAGAAATGATATGTTGCAGCGAAATGTAAATTATGCTGTTTGTTATATTCTTGGTAAAAGGTACGGATAGAAATGCCTCAAAAACCTTTTTAGTAGATAATTTCTGTTTTAGAAGTAAAGCCTATGAATAACTTTATCTGATGAATTTAAATGAAATAAATTTTACAAAATTATATTCTTAGTATCTTAAAATATCGCTTGTTCATACAAATGGAAATGAAAATAAATTAAAACCAGTTCTTTATTTTCTACAACTTTTTTTTCTTTTAACAAATACCCCAGTTTCAAAAGAGAAAAAAATCGTCTTTTTAGAAAAAAAAAATATACTGCACGTGGGTATAATTTATTACCTTTTGTAAATGGAAGTAATGGAGAAAAATTTAAGATGTAAAATACCATAAATTCAAATAATGAGTAATTCAAGAGGGTTATTATAAAAATTCCACTTTGTAAAACTGATATAAAAAATAAAACAGGGTGACCAAAAACCTACCTATTAAGAATAAACACCACTTTACTGCTACTATTATAGGTAATTATTTAAAAGTTAGATGATATGTTCGTGGAACCAAGGAATTTGTTTAACGCAATAACCACACCAGTGAACAAATTAAGCACGAGATCATCCATTCTGGGTGATTAGCACCATAGAGAAAATGTTTTTACATCGAAGTGCTATAGAACAGGTCTTTATAACCATTCAGTAAGCAGGGCGGACCTCAACTCGTCGCAAAATATGAAGGGCGATATTATTCACACGAGTTAAAATATGCAACAATATATATTATCGCACTATAGTAGCAGTAGCTATACACACACGTCTTATATGAAACACACAGGTCTCACAATGGGGGCCGGGCCGTAAGCCGGATATTATTCAGGAATTCCATGCAAAAATAATCTTCATAAAAAAAAGAATATAATAAATTTAGAATTACACTTTCTGAGAGGGGGAATAGCAGCTATCAAAAAAATTTTTATGGAGAAGTAGCCAAAAATCTTATATATATGTTAGATAAAAAATTTATTTTCTTCGCATTTATTTCGCATTAGTCCTTTAAATTAATCTAACTTCTGACATAGTCAGTATTTCCTTAATTCTTAATAATATTTATTCCTATTTAATATCCTTTTAAAAGTAATAACCCGTATATTAATAATTATCTTATTCCAAATCTTAATCTAAAACTTTTAATTCATTCGTAACTTTTATCAACTCCCCAATCTATAAAATTCTGAGAGACGCTTTTGTCATTTCGAATGTTTTTAAAAGCCATTTTTTTTTTTTATTCCATGCTTTGCTTCGCGCGCTGGGTATTTTTCACTTCAAAATCAATCGCGACTACGAGGGGGATTCTTTCGTGTTAAATCTTCTCCCTCGCGCCTCATTCGCTTGGCTTGAATTTGCCTCTCACTCATTGGATCGTGCCCTCGTTACGTCGTCGTCAGTGATCCTACGCGCGGTTAACAAAATGCGCTAGCAGGCATTTGGAGAGCCGATTTTTGCCGTGTTTGGAAGTGAGAACCAAATGGTTATCTGGTGTTGAAGTCACGTAGAATTTTCATAACAGCTCTTTACGAGCTATTAAACGATGTAGTGAGCCATCGTCAAGCCTGAGGGCTATAAGTTTATACCGGATACTGTGGGAACTGTTACTTGCATCGCTTCTATTCATTAATAAAAGATTTATCCGGAAATTGGCTGCTCCTTATTGACGAAATTCTTGTGGTGTCTCATCATTGCATAACCTCCTCGCTATGAGTATTGATTACGACTGCAATAATGCACCATCTTTAACAAACTGCCATTTTCTCGTGGAATAAAAAATCATCTTCGTAAAAACTTCATATATATATACTGACTGGATGGGAATTATCTTTTCAGAGTCATATATGACCATTTTCTTTCAAACCTGTTAAGTGGTATAAAAAACACCTTAAATAAAGTACCTTTGTGCAAAGAACAACATATTACACAATTTTCAAAGAATTACATTTAGTACTACCTGAAGAATTGGGGGTTAATATTAAAAGGCAGATTTTGGACTACCGGATACTTGGAATTTAGATTTTCTATCCCAGGATTAAAAAAAAAAAGAATATCAAATGTAAATAAAAGTATATGTTAAGTAGCTCATACAGTAGGCAGGAATAATAAGAGAAAATACTGCTGCATATTATAAATTGTACTCGTTTAAGCAATCTTGGAATGCAGCGATGTCTCAATATTTTATATATAAAAAATATTTAAGTGCTTATAAATAAAATAAATAAAACTATCTGATCAGTTTTAATTAAATAAATGTTAGTGTTACAAAAATACTACATTATCATAATATAAAAGTAACAAATAACTACTGTTCTTCCCAAAGGATGGCAAGAGATTCAACCGAAGTTTTTAACTCTTTATCACAATCTTTTATTTTTACTAGTTCGACGAGTGTTTGGACATTCAAAAAACTTTCCTATATGAAAATCAAATCGTTAGCAACCAAAAATAAATGACAATCTATTCGTTTTTTAAATATAGCTATTGCGGAGGTCGCGAAAAACAGAGCATAGCAGGTATACCTGTTAGGCGGTATATACCAACACTTATGTAGCACCAATTTATGTCAAGGTCTAACAGAATAGGAAGTTTGATGAAATTCCGTGCAATAGTTCTTGAGATATAGAAATCGTTGATATCGTGAAAAATAGATCATAGTACCGCCGCCTGTTTGGCGATTATTCTAAAACTTAATTAGCACCAATTTCTGCCAAGGTTTAACTGAATCTGAAGTTCGATTAAATTATGTGCATTAGTTCTTGAGATAGAATGCTCACAAAATTTGTGTCACATACATACAAACAGACAAACACACAGACTCGCGGAGGTACATTTTCTAAAAACAGTCAGATCGTGTTCCAGACCTTCTAAAACGTATAAATCTGTCGAAAACCGGGTCGAAATTTTTCACGAATTCAATACTTTCTTCTTATAAAGATAGAATGACGTAGAAAAGAAGGAGTATCTTTTTTATTTCGCAAAAACACATAATTTTATTCATAGTTAAAAACAAGTAGGGAAGACTGGGGTGTCATGGAACATGCTTTATACTTGTGTTTCAGACAGCAGAAAATGTAATCTATATAATTCGCAGATTTTGTTTTATACAATTACTTTAAACAAGTCAGCACTATTATAAATTAAATGAACAATATCTTAATTGTACAATTATGTTTTTTTTCTTCTTTTATAAAACTTACTAAAGGGAAAATCGATTTTTTTTTTTACCTTGTTATGCTTTTATTGAAAGTTAATTTGGTAAAATGGCATTAATTTTAGCAGATGTAAAAGAATAAGGCACGTTAAGTTTGTTGTACACAAAATGTATCATTTAACATACATTTTATATGCAATGTTTATCACTCAAAATGCAATGCGATGCAATGCAAATGTGAATCAATGTTTAAGATGCTTATCATTCAATGTTAATCACTTTTGGGCTCCCCCAATCTGATGTTCAATTACTACCCACGCCATTTTGAACTGTATTTAAGCTTATTGCAAATTAACTATTTATTACCAACAGAAAGTGAAGATTTCAAATGAATAGCATTGATTAAAAGTTTCATATATATAATATTGTTAAAAACAGCGTTAATGCTTTACCAAAACAAGTATTTATTAAATATAAAAAATCCTTCATAGTTAGACTTACGCATGTTTAACTTCTTACTTTGCAAGTGAGAAGCTAATGGGGAAAAATGTTCAGTACATGTGCTTAAGTAATGATGATTACTGCTATCTATTGAGAAAAGCTTGAAAATTTAACTGATTCATTTTACGAGCAAATCTACTTGTTTCATTAACCTCCAGTCTGCCTAAAAGAAGGTTAGAGGAAGATATGAAGTACTTGAAATAAAAATCTCAATTGGCTAAAATATTTTAGCAGATACTTTGTAAAATTATACCGAAAAAATGTATATGAAATTTCAATTTAGTGTTTTCTTTTACAAAAATCTCCCGAAAATGCAGGGAAAAGTAAAAAAAAATGTAATAAAATAAAATTTAAGAGAGGGAAAATATCAATATAAAGTTTATGTAATCTTGATATGCAGGCACTACAAAAAGTGCCTTAAAGTAATGCTATTTCAGCAAATTATACAGTAGAAATAAGTCTTATGAATATTATCTGATAAATGCAAGCGGAATATATTTTACATAAATCGCTCTGCATATGCTGAAACTTTTCTTTGTTCTTAATAAGGAATGAATAAATAATGATAAAATGAAAAGAAAATCAATATTTTTCTATATTTCTTTAGCTTTAGCCTATCACTGAATTGCAAATTTGCGAAAAATATGTTTTTTCTTTCAGAAAATGACTTTCTGGGAATGCAAAATCTCATGTATTTTGCAAATAAAATGAGAATACAGATGATAGACAAATGGCGAACGACTAAAGTTTTTTATCAAAAACAACTTTGCTAAATTTCAGCCAGGAGCGTATCAAAAACTTTCAATACGCTTTAATATACGAAAAATCCGGAAATGCATAAAGTAATTTTATTTGTTATAGTAGAATGCAAATGTGTAGAGATTAACATGAAATATAAAATACGATGTTTGTTAGATAATTTTGAAATGCAGATAGTATTAAATAAGGTCAAAAATATTTTAATAAGTAAATTCTGTAACAGAAATAAATCTCCTGGTTCTTAATCTGATCAATTTAAATGAAATTAATTTTGTGATAATATATCCTTATACACTGCAATGCAAAAATATACATACCCCTTAGAATTTGGCAATTCTGAAAAATATGTTGACTTTTGTGAAAAGAGAAAGACATTAGATGAATGTAAGTGGTAATGGACACAATACAAAAGGAAAGAAAATATCTTTAATTAATAGAATAGGGAAAAATACACAAAATGTGGTTTCTTGCCAAGGTAAAAGTATACATATCCAGCATAAAAAATAGATTAATGCTTGTTTTAGTGGTTACAAAAGGAAACTAATAAATACAAGGACGTCCGTGACGTTGGATTATGTCATAAATCCGGGATGGCATGCATTCAATAAGATTTATCAACGTAAGTTTGTCAATTTCACACCAGGCTTTAAATATTGATTCCCGGAGTTCATTTTTGCTTTCCTATTGTTTATTGTGGGCATAGATTTTGCAAACTAAAATTCTCCACAGGTTCACCGTAGGATTGCAATCTGGGTAACAAAGTAGCCAATTCAAAATATTAACTTTTTGTTGTTTCAACCAATCACATGTACTCAGATTGCCATGTACTGAGGCACTGTCGTGCTAAAAAGTGAATTTTACTTTTCTTAATCGCGGGATAAGTTAGTCTTTCAATATCTGTTGCTATTCAATACTATCTATTTTTGATGTTGTGAAATCCAGCTGAAACTTACCACGAGCAGTGAATGCTCCCATACCATTAAACTACCTCCTACAAAGTTTCTTTTATAAAAGTACCTCTGTTCCTTTCTTAAATCTCGTCAATAATATGCGAAACCATCAGTGTGAAGTGGATTTAACTTCACATATTCCACTTTCTTAAAATTAATTCCCCCATCTCCTTACTTTTCTAAATTTCTCTTTCTATAAAATTATTTTATATTTCGTGTTATAAAATCTAGCTTCTCCCTGTATTTCTCTTTTATTAAGCGTTCTTTAATTCATTCGGATCTCTTTCCTCACCGCATAAATCATATCGTTATAAAAAAAAAGAAAAAAAAAGAATTTATTCCCAGTACAATCTGCTCTTTTCTAACGGCGTCCAAACTTCACTTACATTTTTTTACTACACTTTTGCTTGTCAAGGTTTCATTCCTTTTAACGTATTTCATTATTTTCCCAATTGTCCAGCTGCCTTTAATATATAATATCTGTAACGTACCAATTCTATTTTTAACCCCAGTTCTTAATTCTTTAAGCTAACCCCATGAGAAAGGACTCCATGCGGTTTTGTCTGGTTTACCAAAATTCCATATCTCCTTCTGGCGCATAAATTCATATTTTACATTCATCTCTTCCCCATAGGATTACCATTAACGGACTGTTACCATCTGTTTCTTTTCACATTGTCCTCGCCAAAACAGCATGTTATCTGGCTGATTGGCGTATGTAATTATCGCCATGACTGTTCCGTAACCACGAAAATAAATTATGTAACAGCTCAGATTCTCTCTCTGCTTGTCGGTGATTAAAGATTGGTAATTGTTCGTGCCTCCTCTCCAGTGCTCTCGGGCATCTCCGTGCCTATTGATGCTTGTACCTGAACCCATGGTCAACTGCAATTTATAATAAAAAAAAAGATTTGTTTATCAAGAAACTCCTGAGTTCGCATCCATTCACTCTGTGTGACCTGTTTCCCTGGATATTAACAAATTACTTTTTGCAGCTTAACCGACGTAAAATTACTTCAACCAACATTCTTCGTCACAGATATTTGGTACATCAGCCGCTCACAAGCATCTTTAACTGGAGAGGAGGGCTTTTTTGTTTAAAAAGAAAACATCGTAAAAAAAAAAAATTCACGTAATTTATTCTACCAAATTAAAATATTTTCTGACGATGGATTTCAACGCCTATCGTAGTACTCCTGCTGAGTAGCCCTGCATCTTCGACTCACAATCGTACATAAGGATACTATTTTTAGACAGACTGTCAAACTACATTTTCTACGAACTTTCAACTCTACGCCGTATTCTGAATCAGTGTACGCGCATTCAAGATTTTCCCCGGTCAACCGACAAACTGAGCGCATTTTCTCTCTTTCACCTTTGACCGCACTCTCCTTGGAACTCTGTCTGTGTTTTGTCCCGACTCAGCCAGCATTAGCTAGACTGTTCTTCTCGAGAGAAACTTTGAATTCCATGGATCTTGATTCTTGAATAATATTATGTTGAAAGTCGCACCTATGGACACCCCGCCTTTCGTTCTGACAGACACGTTACAAATATGTCATCAAGCCCCAGTGCAGTGCCAAATTTTCAAGAAAATTATCACTTATCAAAAAACTAACTGTTCTCTATTGTCGAAAGTGATGCGCCGATAATCGGTAAAGATTTCAAGTGTTTTCGTTTTAAAGATGATTCATCGAAGAGCAACGACCTACTCTTACCTCACACATGTTTTACGTATATTCAATCAGTTAAAAAAAAAAAAAAAAAAAAAAGTAAATATCGCATTAGCTAATCAAAGATTCAGAGCCCAAATTAATAAAGATAGAAAGGGCTGATTTTTAACTTTTACAACCATTTTTTTTTAAATTAAAGTGAAATGTGTGTAGTAATTTTGCATGTCGTGTGATTAAATTCTTGAAAGGCTATTCCTAAGGTAAGTCTTTTATTATAATATCTGTAATTGGTTCTCTGCTGCTTGAAAGATAGTCCTACCGGAACTTGAACGACAAAAAAAAAAACTTTTCTTTCATAAAAGAAAATTTTTACAGGAATAGACAATTTAACTTAAACTCTTATTTAAAGTTTTATATTATTATGTAGTGTCATACTCAAGCAATATTTACATTTTCATTGAGTTTCTGCCTCTAGTTTTATAAAATGGCTTTATATTTTATATGATTTTTTTCTTTCATTTATATGTGCTACATAGAATTTTTAACGAAGTTTTCATATTTTTTAATTGTGTGTATCGATAAAAAAAATCTTATTGCTCAAACTGACACTAGGACTCATAAAAAGACTGCATGAGTGACTATATCTTTTACAACTATAGTCTTTTTTACCTCTTTTTAGATAAGAAGAGAATTAAAAAAAAAATTAGATTTTGAACTATTTGTTCTGATTGATAGAAAAATAAATAAAAAGAAGATTTTTCTTTATGATAGGCTATCAATTTCGTAACAAAACAAAATACCATGCCGAAATGAAAATCTGCTCGGCACTACAAAATTTTTGCTTGTTGGTGTGTACTGTTTATAATATACCTTATATATATTTTTTTTTTCTGCTTGATAATTATATTATTTCATGTGTACTTTGCATAATTTTGAGAATGGTCTAATGCATAATTACTTATTGTTAAGTCGAGTTTTGGTTGAAAATACACACTTTTGTAGTATTTTTTTTAATATTGTTGAAAAAGATGCGTGTGCTTCGTTGAATAAAAATTTGCACATAGTTTAAGCAAAAAATGCATATCTAACAAAAATATTATAAAGGTTCATTTTTATTATAACTTTTATTTGACACCTATAAAAGTACTGCAAAATTTCAGATTTTTTTTCTTTTATCACTTAGTTTTCAGTTTTTAATATAGTAAAAAAATAATACAGTGTGACATAGTGCAATTCACAAATAGTGCATTTATTTCTGTTTGACGGCCATGAATTGCATTTGATTCTTTTGGTGTTTTTCTTGATTGATTAAGTTTATAGCTGGCCTATAATTTTACGTTAAGAATTTAACTGTAAAGAATTTCTTGTCCCTCTGCATCTATTTTTTTTTCTAACAGTTTAACTTAATATTATAAATACTTTTGTTTATCTTATTGTAAGTTCATAATTATTATGTTAGGATTTGTTTTTGATAAATATAACACGTATAATAGATGGAGATAAAGTTTTTTTTCCATAGACCTTACAAATGAAGCCTAAGGTAAGATAGAGAAAGCAAATTCTCTGGTTTGATTTGTTTGCATTACTGATTTTATTCTATTTTTTTCACATATTGTAATATATTAAATTGCGAAATTTTAAGTTTTTGTGTACCCTCATTTTGACCATACTCTTATAAACTCCTTTGAAGTTAAATTATGCATATTATTATACATACATGTTTATGCACATATATTTTGCAATTATTTCATATTTTTATTATTTACAATTATATATTTTTAAGGTGTTTCAACGTTTATATATATATATATATTCCAGTTTATCTTTATGTAAGTGTGTAATTTTTCCCTTCACACCCTTATAGTGTGACGTACCAAAAAAAATAATAATGAGACTCCAAAAAAAAAAAAAAAAAGGAATAATAATAATTATAGAATTGATTTTAATTTCAGTTCAGTCGATATTTTTATATTAGCATTTTTTTTACCAATTACACTCTCCCTATGTTAACTTATTCTGAATTTCAAACACTCAATTAATGTTAAATTTAAGCTTTAAATTTCACCTAAAAAAAAAAGAAAAGGATGGATGAACACGAGTTTATAGCTTGTTCATATTAAACTGATAATGCCTGTCACTCCCTTTTTCTAAAGTCCATTCACACTTCCCGCATCTTATAATTTTTTTTCCCATTCAACTTTTCTACGACACGATACATCTACGCTTCTGCGGTTTTTTTTACAGCTGTTCAATTCATATATACAAACTCTTTATATTGTCGAGCTTAAAATTCAAAAATTAATCAACTGCACTATTATTTCGTTTGTTATTAGGTTTCATGTATGTTATTCTTTCATTGAGTTATTTTCGCGGAATAACTTTATGTCAGAAATAAATATTTTGTTTTCATTCAGCGAATAAGGCCTGTTGCTGATTTGAAAATGGAATGTTACGTGCATGGACACACAATTAAAGTTTTGTTCATAATAAATTTAAATAAGTATTTAAACTTACTTAAATATCACATTTTTATATAGATATTCAAACACTTGGTTTTTTTTCATTCAAATTAACATTTTTTTACACACACTATTGAGATACGAAAACAGTGCCCCTTTTATTTATTTACACATTCGTTTAATGTTCAATGTTTTTCATGTTCACTAATGACATACATGCAATGTCATGTCAATTCAATGCTAATTTCATTCATTGTGACCACTCAATACTTTACACGCGCACTGTCATATATCCCATTGGTACTCAAAATTTAATATTCTAGGTAAATATGTATCTCGGTTCACATGAACATTACACTTTTTCTTTTCTTCACAACAATTTTTTCTCAAAACCTAGTTGCTTAATTTGCTCGATTTAACATATCTTTTATGTTACTTTATATACACCTTTATTTACATTGTCCCATTTTTATTTTTTTACTGGTGACTCAATACATTCCTCTACTCCAATATAATAAAAAAAATTTTTTACTTGATGTCTACGTCGTGATTTCTCAAATTTAGGTATTGTACTGATTTTTTTTTAATTAAGCAACCTTAAATGTTTATTAATGCTATTATATTTTATACATCTTCTTTCACATTATTTTGAGTGTACTCTTCAGTTTTATGTGTAGTCTACAGTTTACAGATGCATATTCATAGGGGAGACAACCTGTAATAAATTCACACGCCATGATGTCTACGCATAATTTTTTTTCCCGAGTATAAGTTTAACAACTCAAGTTCTTGTTTTTTTAGGTCTATAAAAAAAAAACAGGTAAAGGTAAAATACAGTTATATTATCTTAATAATGTTGTAAACTATTCCTATGGCAAGGTAAAACAAGCACATCCTTTTTCAATTTATAGTCCTAACATTTGTTCTGGTTACTATTTTTTTATACTCTTACACAGACTTATATATATAATTTTTTTTTTCATTTGGTTTGCCACATTTGATTCAGAAGGCCATTACATTTGCTTTCCTCTTTACCACATCTTTAATTTTGTTAAAAAAAAAAAAAGAGAAAAATCAATCTAGGTTCTGGTTGATAGACATTTTCGACGGTATTCTTTTTGGTTTTTTTTATATACAAGTAGTTCATTGTTTGTGATTTCTTGCGTGTATGAAAAAAAATCGCTCATAGTTACTCATAGTTGCTCATAGAATAGTTCATAGTTGTTTTTTTTTTTTTTTGTTTTTTTCGGGTTTTCTTTGTATACACGGAAATCATTGCTCATAGTTTTCTCATTGCATAGTTCATAGGTTACACACACACACACACACACGTTAGTTCATCGTATAGCGTATGCTGTTTGTGGTTCATAGAAAACTCAAACTTTTGGGTTTTGTTTACACACATACCGTTGACTTTTTCTGTCCTACGTACGTTCAGTACTTGTGTTTTTCTTGTTTTTTTTTAACATACACTTAAAATTGTAATAACTGTCCTTCCTTTATCATCTTAATTACCACCCTCTCTTTAAAAAAAAAATGAAAACAATTAAGATACTCTCATGAGGTATTTCGCACTAAACATTTTACATTAAACTTGTTTACATGTCAGATGCTCTTTTTTTACATTTACAGTTATAAGCACATTTTTTTTCTTTTCTCAATTTAAATTTCTACCCTTCACTCTCAAAATATTTAAATACATAGAGGACTTCTATTGTGTTTTTTTTCTATTTTTCATAGTTCACTACATGCAATACCAGCCAGTATTAATTCAATGTTACACATATACTCATTTACTGCAATATCATACTCATTTGCTAGGCTATAAAACAATTTCTGCTTCTATTTTGACATATCGTTATAAAAAAAAAAGAATTTTACTTTTCGTTTTTGCTGTTTTCACCCACTGAAAACACTGTTCACGTGATAAGATTTCCTTATTCACGAATTTTGTTCGTTCTTCAAACAGGTGTACACCTCCTCTCTTCTTACAGACTCGTGCAGACTTCGCCTGGTACAGATCATGTACATATATCATCAAATTTATGATGTTTGTGCAAGTTGCACTCACACACACACACACAATCTCTTTCTTTTACAATGTCGCCTGTTTCGTAGTTCGCAACATACGTTTTTTTTGTTCCTGTCTAAACTTTTTGTTAAATTTTCAAAACACATCAAATAAGTTATCATAATTAAGTTTTTTTTTAAAATAAAAAAAAAACGAACACACATAACGTATGATCTCTAAATTGTTTATCAGTTAAATTTTTTTCTTAGATATGCCATCACAGAAACATGCAAATGTATACAATCTGTTCCTAATTTTCCATGTTTATTCATTTTCATGCCATTTTGGAACAGTTTACATTAAAAAAAAAAACAATTTGGTATTTAATTTCACTTTATTTTTATTTTTTTCACCTATGGAGTACTCATATTTATTACATGTATTATTTGTTTTGTGTTTTACTTTTCATTTAGTTTCATGTCTCAAAAAAAAAAAATATATTTGATGTTGGAAACAACCAACATTTCTTGCAGTTTATAAAAAATTGCTATTTTCTTGAATTTTAATTTCAAGTTAATTTTCATTTAGTTTCTGGTTATGTTTTATAATACGTGTGCACACTTAAAGAAAAGAAAAGAGAAAATAAAATCCAGAAATATATTTAAAAAAATTGAGCTCATTCATATATTTTAATTTTCAAACGTAAGAGGTCGACCCAGTTTGGTTTGTGTCATGCTTATGAAGGCATGCATATATATTTGAGACATGATGTGTTTGTTTTTCTTAATCAAGATTATTGTTGTGTATTGTTATTTTAATTATTTCATTTAGTTACCAGGGTTTTCTATAACAATTACTTTATTCATAATTTTCATCTAATTTTTCTTGTTAGTGAAAAGACACAGGTGGTTTTCCGTTTCCTATGGACCTTCATTGTTTTTCGTCTTCGGTTGTTGGGGAGATATATGTGAAGTGGATTTAACTTCACATATTCCACTTTCTTAAAATTAATTCCCCCATCTCCTTACTTTTCTAAATTTCTCTTTCTATAAAATTATTTTATATTTCGTGTTATAAAATCTAGCTTCTCCCTGTATTTCTCTTTTATTAAGCGTTCTTTAATTCATTCGGATCTCTTTCCTCACCGCATAAATCATATCGTTATAAAAAAAAAGAAAAAAAAAGAATTTATTCCCAGTACAATCTGCTCTTTTCTAACGGCGTCCAAACTTCACTTACATTTTTTTACTACACTTTTGCTTGTCAAGGTTTCATTCCTTTTAACGTATTTCATTATTTTCCCAATTGTCCAGCTGCCTTTAATATATAATATCTGTAACGTACCAATTCTATTTTTAACCCCAGTTCTTAATTCTTTAAGCTAACCCCATGAGAAAGGACTCCATGCGGTTTTGTCTGGTTTACCAAAATTCCATATCTCCTTCTGGCGCATAAATTCATATTTTACATTCATCTCTTCCCCATAGGATTACCATTAACGGACTGTTACCATCTGTTTCTTTTCACATTGTCCTCGCCAAAACAGCATGTTATCTGGCTGATTGGCGTATGTAATTATCGCCATGACTGTTCCGTAACCACGAAAATAAATTATGTAACAGCTCAGATTCTCTCTCTGCTTGTCGGTGATTAAAGATTGGTAATTGTTCGTGCCTCCTCTCCAGTGCTCTCGGGCATCTCCGTGCCTATTGATGCTTGTACCTGAACCCATGGTCAACTGCAATTTATAATAAAAAAAAAGATTTGTTTATCAAGAAACTCCTGAGTTCGCATCCATTCACTCTGTGTGACCTGTTTCCCTGGATATTAACAAATTACTTTTTGCAGCTTAACCGACGTAAAATTACTTCAACCAACATTCTTCGTCACAATCAGGTCCGTCGAGATTTAATTTCTTTTCGTCACTAAAAATAATCTGAAACATAAAAGATTCATTGCAACGTTTTTTTATCCCTAATTCACGAAGAATGGGGAGCATCCACTGCTCGTGATAAGCTTCAGCTGGCCTTCACAACATCAAAAATGGATAATATTGAGTACCAACAGATATTGCAAACTAACTTATCCCGTGTCTCCGGCGATTAAGGAAAGTAAAGTTCACTTTTCAGCACGACAATGCCTCAGTACATGGCAGTCGCAGTACATGTGATTGGCTGAAGCAAGAAAAAGTTAATGTTTTGAATTGGCCACCATGTTCCCCAGATTGCAATCCTATGGAGAACCTGTGGGTAATTTTAGTTCGCAAAATCTATGCCCACAACAAACAATGCTTTCATATTGTCAGATGAGCTCCGTGAATCAATATTAAAAGCGTGGGGTGAAATTGACAAACCTACGATGGTAAATGTTATTGAAAGCATGCCATCCCGGACTTATGATATCATCCGACGTCACGTACGCCCTTGTATTTGTTAGTTTCCGTTTGTAACCACAAAAACAAATATTAATGTATTTTTTTATGCTGGGTATGTATATACTTATTTTATTATAGAAATTAATCTGCAGACGATATAATTCATTTCACAGAATTAAAAATCGTCAAGATCTGAATATTTATATAACTAGCTATAGTACGAACGCACCTCGTTTGTAACGTTTGACGTACAATTTCCAACTTGTTTATGCTGGGCATGTATACTTTTGCATTGGCAAGAAACCACATTTTCTGTATTTTTTGCTATGCTATTACTTAAAAATGCATTTTTCCCCTTTTATATTATTGCAATTTTCAATTCCATTTATCTATATTTCTCTTTTCACAAAAGTCAACATATGTTTGAGAATTGTCAAATTCTAAGGGGTATGTATATGTTTGCATTGCAGTGTAGTCTGAAAAAGTAAAGGAAAAGCAAATTATTTATTATCTGCAGCATTTTTCCCTTTTAGCATATCACTGAATTAAAAATAAATTTTTTTCTCTCCATTTTATAAAATTATTTTCTTATGTAAAATCTCATGAATTATGCAAAAAAAGAAATAGTATGTGATGAGAAAATATATGATATTAAATCACGAGCTGCTAAATTGTTCTATCAAAATTCACTTTACAAAATTGCATCCTGGAGATATATTTAGATTCTTAGTTTATTGCTACAGGTTACGAAAACTCCAGAAAATGCCAGGAAAAGAATCTTGTTTTTATATAGTAGTACGGGATAAGGAAGAAATTGTTGTGAATATAAAATACGTTGATTGTTATATAATTTTAAATTGCGGATATTGTTAGCATTTCTAAAAATATTTTTTATAAACAAATCCTTTAATAAATGACAGAAATAAATTTTATGAATGGAAATATCTTTAAAAAAATGAATAACATTACTTTAAAAAATATTCTTATAGTTGAAAATATTCAATTTTCTTTCCATAAGTATAAATTTAAACCGTTTTTAAACTGTCCATCACATTCCTTTATTTTTAGAATTTCGTTAAGTTAAAAAATATTCCTTTTGAAGAAACAAAAATATGGTATGAGCACATCATGTCATATTTCTTGTGTGAAATTCAAAGATAAATACGAAAATATGTAAGATACTTGAAATATAAATCACGAGTGACTAGAAATGTATTATCAAAATTTATCTTCTGGAACTGCTATGATCAATATTATTTGAATTTTTTTATTCTTATTATGAAAATACATTTCTATATGGACTGAGTGAAAATGAAAAAAAGATTTCTGTTAAATATAAATTACGTTCTTGGTTATATATTTGATTTTCGAAAAATGTCATTTATAATCCTTTCAAAAACAGAGTTTTAAATAAAAACTATTCGCATGTGCCAATCCCAAAACTTTCTTTAATCTCATAGATTTTAATACTTCAAAAAGCGTAATCTTTTTAATTATACATTGTAGAATTTCAAAATGCAATATAGCAGCGCTCCTTTTGTATGATTTACACAAAAAACCTAATCAGCCAATATCTAGCAGAATATGAAGTTTGATGAAGTTCTGTGCATTAGTTCTTGAGATATGACTATCGTTAAAATCGTGTAAATCCTGAAAAAATCAGCATAGCAACGTCATCTGTTGGAAGATTTACACCAAAACCTAATATCTCAGCACCAATTTATTTCAAGGTCTAACTGAATCTAAAGTTTTATTAAATTTCCGTGAATTAGTTCTTGAGATAGAACCACAAATTTTTTGTCACATGCATACAAACAAACACATACACAGACTCCCGGAGGGACATTTTCTAAAAATATTTTTAAGAGGGACATTTCACCGGTTTTCCAGGTTTAACTAATATCTCGGTTACTTATCAAAAAAGAGATTTGAAAAGATTTGAGCTTCAGGTGCATCAAGACCTGCCTTCGTCTATTTTTACTTACATTTTTAGACTGCTACGTGCGGTAGATTTCCCTAGCCATCGCACACACATCACAGACAAACTCTATTCTTTTACTAGTTTAGATTACTGTAATGATAAAACGTAATTACGAAGCATAGACATCTTTGAAGATGCCTGCAAGAACATTTTGTAAGCAAATTTGTATAGCAAAATAAATATACTGCATAAGGTTATTTGATAGATTTCAATGAAGAAAAATTTACAAAAATATAAAAAAATACAGAATAGATTTAATAAATTCTTTAATTCATTTGTTAAGAGAAATATTTATTGAGATTATTTGCAGTTAATGCATACAACACTTTCTTTTATCTTCTATTGTTCATACTTTAGAAATTCGGCATTTATTTTCGAATTATTTGTAGTTTTGTAATTGACAGGAAATTATTTTCCTGTCAATCAATCTATGTTTTTCAAATCAATCAACCTATGTTTTTCAAACAAAAACATTTTAAACCAAAAATTTTATTCCATAAATTAACTAAAATAAATACTACAAAAAAAGAACAAACATTTCTTTTAATAAATTTACTCTTACAAAAATGTTTATTTGACTTATAAGCACCGGGTATAAAATAGGCATGTTTTGTGGCAGAACTTTTAGATACAAATAATTTTAAATAGGTTCAACTCTATATTAAACAGTATTTTTTAAAAAGATATCTTGTATAAACATGTTTTTTTAATTCATGGTGTAGCTTGGCAGGAAATCCTGCCATTCGAATAACAAGGTTTACAATAATCATTATTTTTCTTGATTTCTAGCATATTATTCATTAGCAAAATAGAAAAAAATATTAAAATCTAGAAAAATATATCTTAGCAGCTTGTCATCTCATGCATTATGCAAAAGAAGTAATAGTAAGTGATAAGAAGATGAAGACATCTAAAATTGAAACCACAAGCAACTTATGTTTCCTCAAATTCCACAATGGAGATTTTAACCAAAAAAAGTATTTGGAATTTTGATTTAGTATTTCATAATACGAATTCTCAAAAATGCAGGAAAAAGAATTTTTTCTTTTGATGGAACAGAAGGAAGCAAAGAAAAAATTTCTAGAGAATTGTAAATCATAGGCCTGCAAAATAATACTTTTTACTTTTGCTTCCCATTTACAAGCGTTTCTAATATTTCTTGATACGCTGATTTCAGAAATGTCAAATCAAATTGAGCAGTATCAAATTGAAGTATAAGTTCTGCTAGAATGGTGTAATTTACATAATAAATTACAAAATGTAGATATTCTTGTATAAACATGTTTTTTTAATTCATGGTGTAGCTTGGCAGGAAATCCTGCCATTCGAATAACAAGGTTTACAATAATCATTATTTTTCTTGATTTCTAGCATATTATTCATTAGCAAAATAGAAAAAAAATATTAAAATCTAGAAAAATATATCTTAGCAGCTTGTCATCTCATGCATTATGCAAAAGAAGTAATAGTAAGTGATAAGAAGATGAAGACATCTAAAATTGAAACCACAAGCAACTTATGTTTCCTCAAATTCCACAATGGAGATTTTAACCAGAAAAAGTATTTGGAATTTTGATTTAGTATTTCATAATACGAATTCTCAAAAATGCAGGAAAAAGAATTTTTTCTTTTGATGGAACAGAAGGAAGCAAAGAAAAAATTTCTAGAGAATTGTAAATCATAGGCCTGCAAAATAATACTTTTTACTTTTGCTTCCCATTTACAAGCGTTTCTAATATTTCTTGATACGCTGATTTCAGAAATGTCAAATCAAATTGAGCAGTATCAAATTGAAGTATAAGTTCTGCTAGAATGGTGTAATTTACATAATAAATTACAAAATGTAGATATTCTAAAAAAGTATCTTAAAATTTTTTTATGTATCCTGCAAGATAAATAAAAATAATGGATACATTTATCTGCTAAATCTCACTAAAACAAATTTCGCAAAAGTATAACCTTATAATGTTGAAACAGAAAAATATCCACTGTTTTTACCTAATAAAAGAGACAATGTATCAAATAATTTCTTTAACTTCCCATCATTTTCCTTTATTTTCATTGAACACAAAATGCGTAGAAAAATGAGCCTTTATAAAAAATGTGTTATAGAGGCGCATCATTTCATACGCTGTGAGTAACAAGTAATTGGAAGCGACGAGAAGAATGTAAGATATCTAAAATTCAAACCACCAGCAACTAAAGTGTTTTTCAGAAACCATTTTTCAAAATTGTAGCTAGAAAATATTTAGGGAATCTTGACTCCCAACAATACAGGCAAAAATAAATCTTTTGATAAGGCATATAGAAAATAAAAATTACTCTTGTCAAATAAAAAATACGTGTTGGTTATTACATTTTCGAATTTATTTCTTTTACTTTTATTAGATAGATTTGTATGTTATATTTAAAAAAGTGCTTCAAAACATTTTCTTTTTAATGTGGATGAGAAATAAATTTAATTAATAAAATTTACAAATACACAGTATATTTAGCGTGGTATGGTTCACGTTGTCGAGAAGTAAAATTACACGCAGTAACGTATTTTGTTACAGCGAAGTTTTTAGGCAACTCCATGCGAAGTTCGCTCTGCGAACTTTATTTGTTTAAAAGGTAAAGGTATGTCGATTTCAATTACATAGTACTTGTATTCGGTGTTTAATAGAATACCTATATTTATAACAGCAGCGCCATATACAGATGGTGCATGATAAGATTGGAAATTTTTATCATGGTGACAAGAACATGGCGATACTCGCTTGGACGAGGTTGCTTAGAGGAGCAAAGAAATATTAGCTCGGCGATAATGGCAGTCTTTCCAACTCTGTTTTTGTCCAAAATCGATCCTCTTAATAAATCCAATTTTACTACCCATATGTTGCTACTTTGATAAATTTAGATTATCACATTTTCAATTAGTTAGTTTCCAAAGTACAGTGTTTTTAGAGTTAGAAAATCACTGAATAATTCATGAATTCTTGAAGAAGAAGAAATAATATGTAATTTTTTTTCTTATATTCAGAATGGATACACTTTCTGAAATAACCACAACTATAAAAATAAAGTTAAATTTTATAAACATTTTCTCATTTTTATATAAACTAAATAAAAGATCTGTTAAGAAACTATAAGATCACTTGAAAAAAATTGCATATTATATGCCAGTTTAGAACCACCATAAAACTGATGCGTTAGTGCAGCGTTTCTTAAACTTTGTGACCTCGCGGACCCCCTTTTGATGTGATATGCATTTCGGGGACCCCCAATAATATTTTTTCTAATATATTCCTCTATTTTTCAACATAACATAAGAAATTATTTTAACGTATACACCTTATTTATTTTCCATTACATATATTCTATATTTAGTTAACGGTGTTAGAAAAATCAGTTATATTAATATAAGAAAAATAATAATAGCAATATATGCAAGAAAAATAGTAATAGCAATATATAAAAGAAAAATAATAACAAGAAAAAAATTATAATTTACATTTTAAGACAGCTAAAATTACATAGTACTATTTACTATGAGAAGTTTGGTGCTTATTTTTTGCTGCTGGATGAGCAGCATCTCGTACAATCTTTAAGTAAGACGGGTTCAACATGCTGTCGAGTCTACAGTTGTTCATCATAATTTTCTTGTATGAAACTGTTTAAACATATAAATAGCGCTGCACTTGTTGTGTAAGTTGGAATGGATTTGCAAAACAAAAAATCGTCACATATTTTATCACCAAATTCACAATGAAAGAAAACTCACAAATTTACAGTATTAGAAAATGTCTAAACCCTCATCTAGTTGCAATGCGTAAAAGGAGCTGATTATTTACATGTAGAATCAATCGGTTCTTAATATTTTCATACATATTCCATGAAAAGTCTCCCCTCAAACATTTGAAGTTTTATGCTTATTAATGACCTAGACTTACAAAGTTCTAGTCTTGCAAATCCCCCTCTCCTCTGGAGCTACAGAAATTTTTCCCGAAGAAAAAGAATCTAAATTCATCATTGGGTTTGAGGACCCCCGGCTCTTAGCTCACGGACCCCCAGGGGTCCGCGGACCACAGTTTAAGAAACGCTGCGTTAGTGTATTGTAAAATCATTAACAGTGAAGGCAAGTTTTAGGTTTTGATTGTCATAGTCACGATTTACTTGACAATGCCACTAGGCAACATGTTATCTGAGTACGAGGTAAGAAAACTTTTGTTTTGAAAGGATGATGGCAAATCTAAAAGAGCAATAACGTTAATTAAACGTTCCAAAACTGCCCTTTATAATAACAAAATAAAGACTAATCTCAGAGCAAAATAAAATGAGCTGGATGGAAAAAGTTGACAACTTGTGAAAAATGTCTAGTTTATTTTCTGTCTACGAAAATAGGTCTTTTGACTCGTAAAAATTCGTTTAAAAAAATAAATAAATAAACAACATACCAAGGTTTAGAAGAGTCTTAAATCAAATGCTACTACCAAATTTTTGAAAATGAAAAAAAAAAGTTTTTGAAAAATAATCGAGAGAAAGACTGAAATGGGCTAAAATACCATGTCATACGAATTTTTTATTTATTCAGTACGAAGCGCTCACAAACGGCAAGAAACTTGCATCAATTTGAGTGGACGATGAGTGGAAGTAATTACATTTTTTGATGAAAAAAAATTGATGGTCTAGATGGTTATAAATACTATTGGCATAACGTGAGGAAATAACTAAAAGAATGCTTCATTCGAAAAATGATCCGAATCTCTTCAATGGATAGAGGAGCGTTTTCCTATCATAGATTCTGTGCTTTTACATGAAATTTCTAGAGGTAAGAACTTTGAAAAATGCCAAGATATACAATATGATTATCTCATACCTTTTGAGACTTTATTAGGTAGTTCTGAATGGATGTTTCAGCAGGATAATGCTTTTTACAATACATCTAAATTCACCCATTAATGAATTAAAGAAATGATGTTTTGCCATAGCCAAATCGAAGACTATATTTGAACCCCATGGAAAAACTTTGGAATAATTTAAGTCGCAGAGTTTATGCTAATATAAAAAATTTTCTTCTGTCAATAAACTGGACGTTTCCATTGTGACACATATTTCTGAAACAGAACTTAAAAATTTGGTCACTTCAATGAAAGTCTTTAAATTTGAGGTTATTAAAAAAAACCCGTAAGATATCGTATTGATTTTCATACTTCTTTTGCTTTTATACAAGTGGTCTTATAATTTGTTAATAGTGTAGTTTTTTTTAATTTCCATTTTTTAAATTAATTTAATCATTACTCTTAACCCTTTCCGGCACAGTGGTCCCACTCCGGGCACACCTAATTTTAATTCCAAACTTGCATTCGGCACCAAGAATATTTTAATAAAATTTTGCTTCAACAATGAAAGCTTAAAATAAGAAGTTCTTATTTTCTAAAAAAGTCGTTTGTAAATTCCGGTGTCAGTCAGTAATTTTGCATTTTACGAACCGAATTTGTCTGTGCCGGAAAGGGTTAAGTGGTCTCACTTTTCATTTATTTTTAATGTTTTAATTAATTCAATCATTTATCATATTATTCAATTTTAAGGAAACCTAATTGTAATAATTATATTGTAACATTACAGTTTATATATTTAAATTATAATTAGAACCCTTATTTATTTCATAATTTGCAAAGTTAAAGTAACCTTATAATTTCTTAACAGGCTGTAATTTTCAAATCCCTAATCTAAATACGTGCACAGAAAAAATATTTCAACTCGATTATCAGCAGCATTTAGTTACTTATATTATTGATTCTTTTGTCGTGTTATGATGTCACTGTAGCTTATGCCGGGTCGTGTACATATTTGACAGTTATATGTAATTGGTATGTCATATGTTTGGTCCCAGTGATATCATTGGATCTTCTCCTGCTCTCTTTCTCCACTACAGCTTTTCTTACTGGTCATGGTCCTTTTGGGGCCTATCTCTTTAAGTTCAAAAGAGCCCTTTTTCATCTTTGTGAATGCCGTGATGTCGCTCTTGCCTCTCATTACTTCTATAATTGCCCTTTAACAGCTCGCTGGCATATTCACCGTCCTCCTGTTCTTCCAGACGGGTGGCTGGATAATATTTGATCGCGCCCGATTCTGCTCTCAAAGCTTAAATACATCTTTAATTTTCAATGTGACCTTTCTTTATTAATTCATCACTGAGCCAGCGACTCAGTTTCCCTCTTTATTCACTATCCCTTGTCGGGCCCCAGCTTTGTATTCTGCGACAGTGATATTATTTTGTATTTTTATCTTTACATAAATATTGTTTTCGTTATATTCATATATTTATATCCATTGTTCACTACCCCGCACTCTGTCGCGTTTACTGGCGAGGTTTTATAATATTTTTAAACCTCAATAAAGTGGACCGGGAGGATATCTATGCTATACAGATTTGGTTTCCAGTCTCAGCAGTTCTTCACGGACAGTAAAACTAAAATTCCTATGTAATTTAACCATGTTTCTGAATTTTTCCGTATTATTTAAAACATAAATACAAATTTTTGAGGTTGATTTAAAAAAAAAATTAAAGCTGTGTCTTTTTAATTTTATTATTATTAGATATGCAACTGCAAGTGAAATTTCCAAAATAAAAAAAATACCACCTTAAAAAAGTTTTCGGAGAATTTCAAGAACTCTAAGTAAAATAATTTTTATAAAATTTTATCCTTATATTATAGGTATAGATAAAAATATTCAACTTTTTTACTTAAGAAAAGATAGATTAGATAAAAAATTTCTTCAACTTTCTACCATTCTCCTATATTTTTAGCAAATTACTGATTTTAAAATTAGGAAAAATATACTTCTACTAGAAAAACATATTGCAGAAGGGCATCATTTTATGTATTTTGAAAAAGAAATAATAAAGAAAGCGAGTAAATAAAGATAGTTGAAATTCAAATCACGAGCAACTAATGTGTTTATTTAAAAGTCAATTTGCAAAATTGCAGTCATGAAATATATTTTACATTTTGATATAGTTTCTCTTGATATGAAAACTTTCTATAATGCAGACAAAAATATATATTTTAATGACGTAGGTGAAAGAGAAAGGAAAGGTTCTCGTGATATATTAATTATATTGTGGATCCCATATTATAAAATTTATTTACTAATTTAAAGAGTTTTGTCCAAGTTAGTTTTACTCATTATGTTGATTTTTAAAAATACCTCAAAATATTTTGAGCAATCAAATTCTTCATGAGACTTAAATCTAATTAATATATATATATATTTAAACTCAAACAATTCTAAGTGAAATAAACTTTTCAAAACATATTACTATAGTCAAAAATGAACAAATTAGCTGTTGTTTGAGCTTAAAGAATATTAAAGGGATGAATTTGGTTAATGTTAACGTCACTTATTCTAAATTAAACTAATTAAATTTTGTATTATTTAAGGAAAAATATTAAATTGAACTTGATTTGTCACTATGAAACTATGCATATAACATTTATTAAACAAGATGCTTTAAGCTAGCAGTATTTATATCAAACTCAATTGAATGCAAACTCATTAAGCCCTTAATTAAACCTAATTGTTTTATAATTATTTTAATGGCACAAATGCAAATTAAACAATCAATAGCTATTGTAGAACGATCATTTTAAGCTCAAAGTGATATTCTAGCTGAATTGATAAATTTCGAGATGCAGGCATTTTAAAAACAACAGTATAAACTTATTTTGTTTTAAAGAAATAAATTTTGCTCGAAAATGTCTGTGAAATTTAGATTTAGTATCTCATAATGTATATAAAAAATTGAATATGACAAAAATTAATATTATTCTAAAGTAGGTGAAAGAGAAATAAAACACTGAGAAATAAAACTTATATTGTTGAATATACGTTTCCGAATTTACTTCCTTCAACTTTTTGAGAAAGTTTTGTTTATTATGTTAACTGTTTAAAATATATCATTGTATCCACCAGTTTTTTTTAGGAACCAGTTTTTTTTAAGTTGGGTTGTTCGGAAAGTTTCTTCCGTTTGGGAAAGCCAATTTGTACCGGAAAATTTTGCCCATCAATCATTAGACATTAGATATCGGAATTAATGTCTAACAATTTATTGATAGAATTTTCCAGTACGAACCAACTTTCCCATACGGAAAGAACTTTCCGAACAACCCAATAATTAACAAAATTTTCTGAGAATTCCACTAAGTAAAAATAGCTTTTCAAAACTATATTCTCTGAGTTTATATGTAGAAAATAAAAATAGTGGTTGTTATTAGTGCCTAAAGAATGTTACAGTAAACGGAAAAATTTACTTTAAAGTATTTAGAATTATTTATTCTAAATCAAACTGAATCAATTAATTTTGTTCTATTTAAGGAAAATGTTAAATTAAACATATTTAGTAACTATGAAACTATGGCGACTGTATTTATTAAACGTGATGTTCCATGACAATAGTAGTACTATTAAACTAAGTCAAATCCGAATTATTTAAGACAATAATTAATCTTAATTTTATTATTTAAAATGGTTTTGAAAGAACTACCGTAAATTAAATCTAATTAGTAGCAGAGGAAGCAATATCAAATTGACATAAATGTTCTGATAATTTGACACAATTGAAATGTTAAATTTTGAAATGAATATGTTTTTAAAACTGAGCTATAAAAATCTTTTGCAAGCAACTTCGTTTGGAGAAATAAAAATAGCCTGAAAATGTGTATTTGAAATTTTGATTTAGTGTCTCATAATATAAAATTTTCAACAACATTGGCAAAAAAAAATATTTTGATAAAGTAGATGAAAGAAGAAAGATTCTCGTGGAATATAAATCATATTGCTCAATATATTGGATAGTCAGCAAGAGTGGTCAACTAGAGTTATTCTGAGTCTTCTAACAGGCAATCCTATTGGGCGAAATGTGTTGTACATGCACAGTGAAGCATGCGGTTTTGTTTAGAAAGAACAAATAGTACCAAAATTCGCTACCAAAGGAACTGACGCTTCTGGAGTAATATTACTGAGAAATAAATGCTTATAGTACCCGAATGAAACTTAAACTCTTAACTTCTTCAAATTAAAATACAACGCTTATTGTAAATTAAAAATGTTGTTAAATATGACCATTGTTTTGATATTCCAATAACTGCATGGGGCATTTTTCACAGCAGTTTAAAAACTGGATTAACTGTCATTCGCATAGCAAACTTTAACAGCAAATTACGAAAACTATTGAACAGACATCTGTTAAAATGCAATGTTTAAACACAAGAGCTGATACAATTTGCAGGTTTTAATTGAACCAAACTTTTATCTTACATTGATAAAAATTCTTTGGAGTTTGCGAAAGCTTTGTACTTTATAAGTAAAGCGTTTGAATAGCTGCCGACAGCGGGCATAAAATACTTTACTTTCAAAACAGCGACAAATTGTCCCTTATTGGTAAATGTTAGTGCTATTTTTTTAGAAATATAAACCACACGCATATCAGATAGTGTTACAATTCACCCAATAGATTACCCACTAGAGGGCTCAGGATACCTAACATCATTTTATGGCCATCCGTTGTTTTCGAATTTACTTCCTTATATCTTGTAATAAAGTTTTGTTCATCATATTCATTTTAAAAAACACATCATTGTATTCACTAGCTTTTTATATATTTGTAAGAAATTAATAACACTTTCTGAGAATTCCAGGAACTCTAGTTTAAAAAAAAACTTTTTAAAAATACATTATCTCAGTCTAAGAGTGTAGTAAAACAGTTGTTGTTTGTGTGTAAAAATAATAACTCTTAATTTTAAATTATTTAGCATTATTTATTCTGAAAAGCAGAATCTATTAATTTTGTACGACTTAAGGAAAAGTGTAAATATAACTTTATTAGAAAGTATGAAAATACCATTTATTCAAAGAGACGTTCTTTGACAAAAACAGTAATATTAAACTAAATGGAATGCAAACTAATTAAGATATTAATTAAACGTAATTATATTATAATTACGACAACATTATGTTATATTAACGACACTAATGTTAATTGAACTTAATTAATAACTGCGTTACCAGTATGGAATTTAAGTAAAAGTCCCGATATACTGGTATAATTTAATTGACAAATTTAGAAATGCAGGCAGTATAAAAACAACGTAGTGTGGCGCAATTTCCTATAATGCTATTTGAAATTCGTAAATAAAGATTGCCTTCTTACCGCGCATAGCTTTGCATTATTGCAGAATAATATCCATAGAATATATTTAATTTATCTAAGGCATTAGTAAATGCATAACAGTTTGTTATAGGGTTTATGTTGGTGATGTTGAATAAGGTGGGTGAGCCAAAGCTGGCCAGTGTTCCTAAAGTATCCCACTCTTCAAAAGTAGAATTAATTTAAATTTTAATCACAAAATGGTGCTACTGTATTGTCAATCATGTATCTACAGTGCACGTGGTTGAATTTAAAGAGATCACCTTGATCCTCCGACATTTTATGCAGTGATTCCTTTTTGAGGAGTAGTCGTTCTAATTTCTAGGTAAGAAGATATTTTAATTTACACGTGTTTAAATTCTTAGAACTTTGAGTTATGATACGTTTTCTGAAAGCTTATTTCTTTTTCTTTAACTACATTTACCTGAATTCTAAAAAAAATATCAGATTAATACTTTTACGTCATGCAAATGGCGACCATACACATGTTCCCAACGTGACCAACTTGGAAAACAAATGTGGAAATTAGTGTAGTAAGAGTGATTTTCAAAATTTCTACAATATCTCAAAAAACTCATTGCCATTTATTGTTAACACCAATAGAAGGTACCTCAAACCAATAGAATAGATCACTCAAAAGAAGTCAGTAACTCCCAGAAGAAAATCCCTGAACTAACCTGCACAAAAATTATTTCAAGGTCTTTTCATGTAAAACTAAGAAGAAAATCTCGACAGGTATCAAAAGAAAGAAAGGATCATCAAAGCATAATAGTAAGCAATGTAGTTTACCGAGTATTTTTTCACATTGTAAAAGTGATTTCAATACATGGGCCACCTTTAGAACACCATGCACCAAAGGTTGCGCATGGATTAAGGATTGCGCCAAAGGTTGCGCAAAAGATTGATTAAGTTCGCATTCAGGAAATACTTTACTTAAAAATGCTGGAAGTTCCACCGTATGCTGTTAAAAAGCTCCAGCAAACTGAGCAGTCATTAGACCGATTTTAAAGATAATTTTTACTTGACCATACTAATAAGTGCATCTGACCATATTATAGACCATATTATGGTCAAAATAAAGTTAAAATATGGTTATGTAGCAATTTTCTATAAAAACGGTGGACCGTTTGCTGCACATTTTTAATAGTATATTCCGTAAAAATAATGAATGGATCAAAATTTTTGTAATTGTTGGAGATAAACAATCAACATGGCACATTTTTTAATTTCTTTATTTAAGTTTAATTTATTGTAATTAATAATGTTTTTTTTTTTTTTTTAGCAATCTTTTTCTTTGTTTTTTTTCTAAAGTTTTTTTTAAAATATCTTCTTTAATTTTTATTTTCCATCCATAAATATGGATATCATTTTAAAGCATTTAAATAGTTAAATTTCAATATTTTATTTATTTTTCCATTAATATAATTTTCTAAATGTTATTCCACATTATTATTTTGGATCAGCGGGTATTAGGAATTTTCACCCTAGCAACATCAACTCCTGATATTCACTAGAGTACAAAGGAATGTACGGGTCGTTTTGGGAAAGGTGACCTCATGATAGCGTCACGTATGCATTCTCAATGTCACTTTTACAAAGAGTGACCACTTCAGAAAAAGACCCAGCCAATCTCTGAGTATAAGAAGAGGGGCGGTAAAAAAGATCCCCCAGTGGAGGAGGCAAGTTCCCCTCCGAAAAATCTTCAGTTTCCTGAATTTTTTTAAGGTGAACACATGTAGTCCAAAACAACGAAAAATGCCCGGGTCGGGGCCGATCCGGTCAGAGCGTCCAGATGCAAGATCTTCAGTCATCTTTATGGGTGAGCCATTTTTTTAAAAATAAGATCCTCGTGCCCGGCTGGTCCATTTTAATTTAATTTTATATTTTTATGTGACAGTAACTTTAGGCCTCATTCTTTTATTCTCAAATTTATCAATTTTTTTAAACTATTATTTTATCAAAATTTTAAATAATTATTTTCAAGGGAACATTGTGCCCATATTCATCAATAGTTTATTTTTAAATTTTATTCTCACCTCTTCCACAATGTCTCCAAAATAATAATTATCTGGAATGTAAAAAATTCTAGTATTCATCATTTTGAAAACAATGTAGTTCCATGGTGACTGTGTAAAATTCAAGTCTGTACATTTTTTAAAAATAACCATACGAATAAATCACGAATTTTAATTGTAATTTTGACTTTTGTGAAATTCTTTAAAAACATTTGTTTGTGTAATTATTTTAAATACTTAACGGTATTTCAGGTATTTAAATTAACAAAAAAACTGTATTGATATGAACCATTAAGATTATGTATTTTTGTGTCTTTGTTTCTTTTCAGAGTCTCGAAAACTATTTTTAGCAATTTAATTCTAATTAATTTCTTCTTAAATAAAATAAAAAAGTTATTATTTTGTAAAATTTTAGGATGCTCTTTTTCCATTTTTTTCTCTTTCTTTTTTTGTAATTGTATGCATTAAGTGCATTCCCTTTCCTTTTGCAATTTTTTTTATTATTATTTTGCGGTCACAGATATTCTAGATCAGCGTTAAAAAATATCGAGCCGGAGCTTGCTTATTTTTTTTATCGTCTTCACAACGCGGCGATTAAGCAATAAAGCTCTTCTAAATTGTACTAACCACTATTATTTCTCTTTTAACAACTTGTGATACCTTGTAGGGAATTAACACCCAAAATCTTCCCAACAGTAATATTAACTGTACAACAGTAATAATGTTAACTGTTTTAAGTGCTTTAAAAAACACAGTTTTATTAAATATTTTGATGAATAAATACACAGAATTACACGAATTTTATATTAAGGTTCATATAATTTCATCCACATGTATCTCGTAAGATCTATCTTTCATAAAATACTAATCCTTAGCAGCACAATTTTCCATTCTGCTTTTGTTTTTGGAAAAAACTCGGAAAAGCAAGAAGCGACACGTGGTTTGGCCAAGATTTCAGGACAATTTGCCACGATGCGGCTTTTATAAACTTTTTTTTGTAAGTAAATGCTTTGGAAGAAATAAATATAATGGATAAAACTAGAAAATAAACTACAATGAAACATATTTTACAAAAATATACCCTTAGGGAAAGATGGGGAACAATGAACCTAATGGCATATTGTATTACCCATTCAAAATGCAATTATTTTACACTGTTTCAACTTCATATTAGTATTCATACATGACAATATAGTAATGAATATTTAAAGTCTTAAATCAAATGAACAAATCCAAATTTATTCAGTTAGAGGAAGTTTGTTGTTTTAGCTACGAAGAGTAAAATTTAGTTTTTTTGTAATTTTAGATGATTTGCTTGTTTAGATTAGGAGCTTAGAATAAAAACAATCCATATACTTAAAGCTAACCTGCTTTTTAGTTTTTCGTGCAAAAATGCTATTTATACGCATGCGCTAGCATTCAGCTAATCAGCTAGAGGCTTTTACTATCTTCAGACGCGATGTTCCAGCCAATGAGGTGAAGGCTTTTTCCTCTCTCTTCTCTCTAGAAGCGTATGTGTTCCATTTGGTTGTTCGGTTGTTGAAACTTTATAGATTTCTTTTATTAAGGTATTTTTTCATTTTACCGTATTTATTTTCTTTTTAAGTCGTATGTATTTTAATACTTTGAATTTTTTATAACTAACCCTTTTTTTGAGAGAGAGAGAGATTTCGTGGCACGAAATTCCGCGAATCATTTCCGATGTAAACAAACTAATTTTAAACTTTTAATATGTAATTCTGTGTGATATGATTAAATTCAGGTTTTCTCAACGACGATCACAGTATTTTTACCAAATAATTTTTGTATTAATCAAGCTTTTTTGGTTATTAAGCATAGCTAAACACGAAAGAAAACTTTGTTATTTTAAGATTTTGATGTGAATTATTTGCGTACATTTATAAGACGAGTTTCACTGAATAATTCAAGAAAAAAAAAAATCTCATCATTATACATATTTAGTTATGCATTAATTATTTACTTGGCCTTTACTTTTAATATTTCAAACTTACAGCTGAATGTAACTATTAAAACATTTGAAATACTGTATTCGTAAAATGAAATTTCAGCTTAAACACTCGACAATTACTTTTACTTATGCATTATTAATTATTTACTTGGCCTTTACTTTTAATATTTCAAACTTACAGCTGAATGTAACTATTAAAACATTTGAAATACTGTATTCGTAAAATGAAATTAGTTTAAACACTCGACAATTACTTTTAGTTATGCATTATTAATTATTTACTTGGCCTTTACTTTTAATATTTCAAACTTACAGCTGAATGTAACTATTAAAACATTTGAAATACTGTATTCGTAAAATGAAATTTCAGCTTAAACACTCGACAATTACTTTTAGTTATGCATTATTAATTATTTACTTGGCCTTTACTTTTAATATTTCAAACTTACAGTTGAATGTAACTATTAAAACATTTGAAATACTGTATTCGTAAAATGAAATTTCAGCTTAAACACTCGACAATTACTTTTACTTATGCATTATTAATTATTTACTTGGCCTTTACTTTTAATATTTCAAACTTACAGCTGAATGTAACTATTAAAACATTTGAAATACTGTATTCGTAAAATGAAATTAGCTTAAACACTCGACAATTGCTTTTAGTTATGCATTATTAATTATTTACTTGGCCTTTACTTTTAATATTTCAAACTTACAGCTGAATGTAATTATTAAAACATTTGAAATACTGTATTCGTAAAATGAAATTTCAGCTTAAACACTCGACAATTACTTTTAGGTTAAATTCAGGTTTTCTCAGTGAGGATCACAGTATTTTTACCAAATAATTAAAAGTACTACATGCATGCATCTATCTATCTATCTATCTATATTAGAAATTGTGCAGGTTTCTGGTCACTGTTTTGTTTACATATTTTAAACAAAAATTTCAATTTAATAATGCACTGAAAATTATAATGAATGCTTACAATTAAACACAACAACACAAAACAAAAAATTTCACAAAAACACATTATTTCCCCGATATTTTCCCACAACTAATCAATAAATTTCATGATATTTTATTACGATTTTAAACCATGAACTTTAGTACTTTTCTGTTATATGGACACTATGCCAAAATGTATGTATGTATGTAAATGTATGTATGTATGTTTGGCGACAATGGTGTACGTATAACGGAAAAGTGCCTGAATTATTATTTATATATATATATATAAACATAATTGGCGACACAGCAAGTTTTCTGGATTTCTCCCTGTCTCTCTAACCACATTGTTAACAAAACAAAAAATTCACGAAAAACACATTATTTCCCCGATATTTTCCCACAACTAATCAATAAATTTCATGATATTTTATTGTGATTTTAAACCATGAACTTTAGTGCTTTTCTGTTATACGGATACTATGCCAAAATGTATGTATGTATGTATGTTTGGCGACAATGGTGTCCGTATAACGGAAAAGTGCCTGAATTATTATTTTTTTATATATATATATAAAATATAAACATAATTGGCGACACAGCAAGTTTTCTGGATGTGAAAGGCGGAGATGAATTTCATTCATTCAATGACCGTTTTAAAAGTTTCAAGTTTGGATTGAGTGCACCTGAACATAAAAACCGATACCTATTTCTATGTTCATGTTTGAGTTATTTGGATATCTTTTCGTATAGCACAGAAAATCATTTCTCCCGCTTTCGTAATACAGATAAATTCTGGTGTATTTTTTTTTTCTTCTTTTTATATCATAAGTACTTTTCTACTTTAAATTTTTTAATTGTCGAGTTTCTAAGCTGAAATTTCATTTTTCGAATGCAGTATTTCAAATGTTTTAATAATTACATTCAGCTGTAAGTTTGAAATATTTAAAATATTAAAAGTGAAGGTCAAGTAAATAATTAATAATGCATAACTAAATATGTATAATGATCAGAATGACATATTATAATGTGTACAGAATGACATGAAAATTTTAAAAAACTGAAATTTTGCACTTGCAACTTAATTGTAAATTTCATTGTTTACATTGGAAACAATTTGTGGATTTTAAGAATTTGCTAAACTTCGTGTCACCAAATTACTAAATCTCTCTCTCTCACTCTCCAAAAAAAAAAAAGGGTTAGTTTAAAAAAATTCAAAGTAGCAAAATACATGCAACACAAAAAGAAAATAAATACGGTAAAATGAAAAAATTACTTTAATAATAGAAATCCATAAATTTTCAACAACGACATCAGACGAACGTATCTCATCTTTCGTTTGTGATAAGGAACGCTCCTTTGGCCCCCTCCACTCATTGGCTGAATTGTAAAGGGCAAAATTGGGGGACAAAATGACTACAGCATTTCTGAGAAAAGAAAAAATCAGAAAATCCACAGAAAATAATTATTTTTGTTGCAAGTTGTGCTAACTGTCTTTATGGTTCGAGTCGATTTCAGACTGAGTGTAGATTTCTGCAAGTTGGATTTGGGTTAACCCGATTTTTCAAAAGTTAGTTCAAGTTCAGTATATTATTTCAGATTAAAACTATACCTATCAGGGCTTGAATTTCAGGGCGGGATTCGCGCGGAAAATTTTGAAATCCTGCCCAAAAAAGATCATGAGCGGGAGCCTCCCGCCCAAAAAATTTCAGCATTTTTGGAGAAATTTGCATTATTTAATTTACCTGCAACCGAACGATAAATTTCTCGATTTTTTTTCCCCCGCAACCGATTGACGGACTTTGTGTTTTTTCCGCTACTGATCGAGGAACTTTGTGGTTTTTTCCGTGACAGATCAACGAACTTTGAGTTTTTTCTGCGACAGATCGACGAACATTGTGTTTTTTAAGCGACTGATCGACGAACCTTGCGTTTTTTGGGGACAGATCGACGAACTTTGTGTTTATTCTGCAATCGATCGACAAATTTTGCTTTTTTCCCATGACTGATCAACGAACTTTGTGTTTTTTGGTGACAGATCGACGAACTTAGCGTTTTTTCCGCGACAGATTGATGAACTTTGCGTCTTTTCCACGATCGATCGGTGAATCTCAATCAAGTAAAATCTAAAGTCAGAAATTTATTTAACAACCTAATTGTTAAGGGTCCCTAACACATTTAATGGAACTTGAAAAATACACTGCATATATAAAACTTAACTTTCTTCCCTTTTTTATAATAAAAATAAACATTTTACATAATCATTCTCAGTTGACTTAATTTTTTCAATGGTATTTTGTCATGTCTGCATTAATGTAATTCTTTAAATAGCACGTAAAAGAATAGTGGGGTTTAAAGATTTTTTTTCTCCCTCCCAAACATTACAACTCCCCTCCATTTAAAAATGTTGGTAGGGAGACTCCCGTCTTTGGAAAAATTGAATTTCAAGCCCTGCCTATAATATGTTTGTGTGTATTGAGGTTTGTATAGATGTTTGTGTGTATTGAGGTTTGTATAGATGTTTGTGTGCGTGCTGTTTTTAATACAGACAGTTTCATTTTTCACACGAACCTTTCAAAAAATTCTCATTCTTTGCGCAATCCTTTAACAAAATTCGCATTTTTTTTTCATGATTCTTTAATGAAATTCGCATTTTTTTCTGTATCTTTTTTTTGTCGAGATTCATAATTTTTTCAGCTATCCTATGACGTAATTCGTGTTTTTTTTTCAGCGATAATTTGACGAAATTTGTGTTTTTTCTGCGATTTTTTTTTTCCACAAAATTTGCGTTATTTTCCACGATTCTTTTATGAAATTTGCGTTTTTCTGTGATCCTTAGACGAAATTTTCTTTTTTCGCAATGCTTTGATAATAATCACATTTTCTCTGCTACCTTTTGATAAGATTCATGAATTTTCAGCAATCCTTCGATGAAATTTGCGTTTTTTCAGCAATCTTTGAAGAAATTCGCATTTTTCTCGCGATACTTTAACGAAATGTGCGTTTTTCAGCGATTTTTTGATAAAATATATTTTATTCCGCAATTTTTAGACTAAGTTTGGCAAGAAAGCGCTATCTTTGGGTGAAATTTCCTGTTTTGCGATTCTTTGACAAAATTTGCTCATCTTTTGTGTAAATCGCGTTTTTCTGTGGCCTTTTAACAAAATTCACGTTTTACATGATCCTTTGATGAAATTAGTGTTTTTCCCGTGATCATTTGACGAAATCTAGGATTTTTTTCCCGTGAAGATTGATTATATGTTTTTAGTCTGCAGGTGCCCTAAAAAGTTTGTGACGCCTGTCACTGCATTGCACGCATTCTGCCACGGTGTATCAAACAAACAAAATTCATCCTAAAGAATTATTATTTCGTTTCTGGAAATGAACAACCGTCAACTCATTGGCTGAATTATAAAGGGTGAAATGTGTAGGCACCGAGTATCATCTATACTATTAATGTCGGTAAACGTCTGTCTGTGTGTGTGTTGTTGTGTCTGGCGTCTGTAAGCACAAAACTCTGCATGCAGACGACGGACATAAGTGCTTTTGGTATAAAAAAATTCGTAAGTGGAGTTTTTAAAATTCACAACATTTTGCGGGAGAAGAGGGGTGCGAACGAATTTAAAAAATGAATCCGCATCAATAATTATGGAGGCGGGGAGGAGTATGTTTTGCCTACACGGGGCGGAGACTTTTCTTTGTTGACACCACTCATATGATATATCGTTCGAAAGGCCTGTGACTGCCTTTTCATGTTATGCATGTGTGTGGTCCATCCCCCCCCCGCCAATTGGGGCACTTTTCTAAATTTTGCACATACCACTCATGTTATATATCGTTAAAAAGGTCTGTGACCGCTTAATCATATTATGCATCTCCGGTGTCCATCCCCCCACTTTGCCCCCCCCCCAAGGGGGTACTTTTGTAAATTTTGCACAATCCCTTCATGTTACGTATTGTTGGAAAGGTCTTTGACTGCTTATTCATGTTATGCATCTCCGGGGTCCATCCCGCCACTTCCCCCCCCCTTTAAGGGGGGCAATTTTCTAAATTTTGTTGACACCCCTCATGTCATATATTGTTGGAAAGGTCTGTGACCGCTTAATGATATTATGCATCTCCAATGTCCATCTCCCCACTTTGCCCCCCCCCCCTCCCCCAAGGGGGTACTTTTCTAAATTTTGCAGACAACCCTCATGTCATATATCGTTGGAAAGGTCTGTGACTGCTTAATCATATGCATATCTCCAATGTCCATTTCCCCACTTTGCCCCCCCCTCCCCCAAGGGGGTACTTTTCTAAATTTTGCAGACAACCCTCATGTCATATATCGTTGGAAAGGTCTGTGACTGCTTAATCATATGCATATCTCTGATGTCCATCTCCCCGCTTTGCCCCCCCCCCCCCCAAAGAGGTACTTTTCTAAATTTTGCACACAACCCTCATGTTATATATCGTTGGAAAGGTCTGTGACCACTTAATCATATTATGCATGTTCCGTGTCCATCCCCTACTTTACCCCCCCCAAGGGGTTACTTTTTAAAATTTTGCACACACCCCTCATGTTACATATCGTTTGAAAGGTCTTTGACTGCTTATTCATGTTATGCATCTCCTTGGTCCATCCCGCCATTTCCCCCTCCCCAAGGGGGCACTTACCATTTACTTGCACAACAGCGCTAAATGTGTCAGATGAAAGAAATTGAGCGAGTACATGTGCCAGTGAAACTTAGCCAATTGCTGTTCTTCAACCTAGCTTTAATTCAAAGTGGGTTTTTTATTTATTTGAATTATTCTGCAAAAGTTTCAAACATTTTAAAGCAGCTATGAATTTTATTTTTATGGTACTATCAAGTTTTTTGCCGTCAAATTTTGACGGGTTCCATCTAGTTGAAGTTTAAATATAAGACACACATTTATTGGTAAATCCATGCAAAATTTGCCTTTTAAGATCAAATAAAATATTTTAGATAATTTTCTTATTCCATGTCTACTCATTTTTTCATTTTAGAAAACGTTCTGGCACATATATATATATTTTTTGTTAGTTATTTAAAAAGAAAGTGGTTCAATTATTTTTGTGTTTAGCACAATTGTAATATCTTAAAGAATATGGATACAAATTCATATTAAACTTAGAAAATTTTATTTAGAAAGTCAATCGCGTTGTTATCTATTTTTATTTAAGAACAAAACAATTATGCCGTTTAAGCCCTAAATAGCTCAGCGTAATTGTGTACTTCTTTAACATGTCATAAGAATGTTCCAAAGAAAATTATCGTTAAAATTACCTTATTTACATATTGCTTAAAGCATGCCAAATAATTTTCATTTAAAGATAAATATCCAAGTAAATTCTTCATAAATATATTTAGGCATGTGACATTGTGCACAAAGTTTCTTTAACATCTTTTTGTGCATGTAAATTTCATCATTTTTTTGTATCCTGGTTAAAGAATTTTAATAAAGTACTTTGCCTGTTAAATGTGTATTAATAGTGTAGTTTACTTTTCGCTGTACATTGTTCACTGTACCAATTTTTAAGATTTAAAAATATTTTTCTTTAATAACTATTAAGAGTTATGTTTTGATATAATTAATAAATAAAAGTAGGAAACTAAGATATATTCAAGAATTTTATCAGGTGGGCTTATCTGTAAATTTCAGAAGAAAATAAAACTTCAAAAGTCCATTGTATCCCATCTTTATCTATAATTTAAAAATAAAAATATCCTATTATTAACTAAGGGCAATAAAAGTTATTTGAATCTATTTATAATGAATGTTCTCATTAATTATTTTATATTAAATTAAACTTGTTAAGTTTTTATTACTTAACAAACAATTTAAATTAAATTGTTTGTTAATACTTTTAATTATGATGTTAATTATGATGGTTTTAGTATATTGCATATAGTTTTATCGTTCTTTACCAAACCCTAACTGTAAATGACCAAATAAAAGAGTTGGTCCTTAACAGCTAAAATTTTGACTGCACATTAGAAAATATAATAGCGCAATGGCGTCATTTTTCAGTAATGTGGAAGGATATTCCAAGTAAATATACAGATTGCTTTCAAATACAAGGTCAAATTAAACGATATATTTCGTTTGATTCAAGGTTCATTTGTAGAAACCGACCAGCGCAGCGGGCGTAGCTTGCTAGTTAATAAATAAAAATAGGGAACTAAGCTATATTGAAGAATTTAATCACATGGGCTTATATGTAAATTTCAGAAGAAAGATAAAATAAAACTTCAAAAGTAGTCCATTGTATCCCATGTTTATCTATAATTTAAAAATAAAAATATCCTATTATTATCTAAGGGCAATAAAAGTTATTTGAATCTATTTATAATGAATGTTCTCATTAATTATTTTATATTAAATTAAACTTAAGTTTTTATTACTTAACAAACAATTTAAATTAAATTGTTTGTTAATACTTTTAATTATGATGTTAATTATGATGGGTTTAGTATATTGCATATAGTTTTATCGTTCTTTACCAAACCCTAACTGTAAATGACCAAATAAAAGAGTTGGTCCTTAACAGCTAAAATTTTGACTGCACATTAGAAAATATAATAGCGCAATGGCGTCATTTTTCAGTAATGTGGAAGGATATTCCAAGTAAATATACAGATTGCTTTCAAATACAAGGTCAAATTAAACGATATATTTCGTTTGATTCAAGGTTCATTTGTAGAAACCGACCAGCGCAGCGGGCATAGCTTGCTAGTTAATAAATAAAAATAGGGAACTAAGCTATATTGAAGAATTTAATCACATGGGCTTATATGTAAATTTCAGAAGAAAGATAAAATAAAACTTCAAAAGTAGTCCATTGTATCCCATGTTTATCTATAATTTAACAAGAACGAAAAATCATGCGTCAAGCATAGATTATGTAACACTTTCCAACGCTTCCAAAATAATTTTACGAATCATACTCTTTTATAAGCTAAAAGATAACATCTAAGTAATCCGAATACTTTATTCAGCCCTGTATAGGATCTATAGATTTGTATATATACTACATAGGATGCTAAATTTTAGTTCAGTTAGGAAACACGTAGCACAGTTTAAAATTCTCCGTCTGGAGTTAAATAATACGGAAATGTGTTCCCGAACTTTTGTACTTCCCTGTATAGGATCTACAGAATTTATACACACCACGTAATATACAAAAAGCGATTTAAAATTAAAATCGCATTCAGTAACTTAAAACGCACTTCCAGGAATTATTGTTAACATACAGTAGAGAATTCTTTTGTGTGTCCCTGTAAATGAACGATGACTGCTATACACACACTATTCTGTAGTAAGTCTCTTGTAATGAACCTTATATAAATTTCAATGCGTTTAAAATAGTGAAACATTATTTAAATAAACCGCAGACGATTTTTCTCCATAGACGTAATGTAACGGAATTCTTTTGACTGTCCCTGTAAAGTAAGTATAAGTGCTATGCACACCCTATTCCATATTAAGCTTCTTCTAATGCACCTTAGTGATATATATAAATTTCAATGCGTTTAAAGTATTGAAACATTATTTAAATAAACCGCAAATGATTTTTCCCCATAGATCGCAATGTAACGGAATTCTTTTGAGTGTCCCTGTAAAAAAACTATAAGTGCTACACACTTCCGTTGAAATAGGGAACATGCTATAGATAACGATTATAACATATAAAATTTGCAGGGCAATCCGAGCATATTTACGGGAGTTAGAGCACGGACAGACGGCAGACGGCAGACGGCAGACGGCCAGACGGCCAGACGGCAGACGGCCAGACGGCCAGACGGCAGACGGCCAGACAAACCGAAGTCATAAACACTTTTCAACTAGGTTGGAAAGTGTTAAAAATAAAAATATCCTATTATTATCTAAGGGCAATAAAAGTTATTTGAATCTATTTATAATGAATGTTCTCATTAATTATTTTATATTAAATTAAACTTAAGTTTTTATTACTTAACAAACAATTTAAATTAAATTGTTTGTTAATACTTTTAATTATGATGTTAATTATGATGGTTTTAGTATATTGCATATAGTTTTATCGTTCTTTACCAAACCCTAACTGTAAATGACCAAATAAAAGAGTTGGTCTTTAACAGCTAAAATTTTGACTGCACATTAGAAAATATAATAGCGCAATGGCGTCATTTTTCAGTAATGTGGAAGGAATTCCAAGTAAATATACAGATTGCTTTCAAATACAAAGTCAAATTAAACGATATCTTTCGTTTGATTCAAGGTTCATTTGTAGAAACCGACCAGCGCAGCGGCGTAGCTTGCTAGTTAATAAATAAAAATAGGGAACTAAGCTATATTGAAGAATTTAATCACATGGGCTTATATGTAAATTTCAGAAGAAAGATAAAATAAAACTTCAAAAGTAGTCCATTGTATCCCATGTTTATCTATAATTTAAAAATAAAAATATCCTATTATTATCTAAGGGCAATAAAAGTTATTTGAATCTATTTATAATGAATGTTCTCATTAATTATTTTATATTAAATTAAACTTAAGTTTTTATTACTTAACAAACAATTTAAATTAAATTGTTTGTTAATACTTTTAATTATGATGTTAATTATGATGGTTTTAGTATATTGCATATAGTTTTATCGTTCTTTACCAAACCCTAACTGTAAATGACCAAATAAAAGAGTTGGTCCTTAACAGCTAAAATTTTGACTGCACATTAGAAAATATAATAGCGCAATGGCGTCATTTTTCAGTAATGTGGAAGGTTATTAAAAGTAAATATACAGATTGCTTTCAAATACAAGGTCGAATTAAACGATATATTTCGTTTGATTCAAGGTTCATTTGTAGAAACCGACCAGCGCAGCGGGCTAGTTAATAAATAAAAATAAGGAACTAAGACATATTCAAGAATTTTATCACGTGGGCTTATCTGTAAATTTCAGAAGAAAGAAAATATAAAACTTCAAAAGTAGTCTATTGTATCCCATCTTTACCTATAATTTAAAAATAAAAATATTCTATTATTATCTAAGGGCAATAAAAGTTATTTGAATCTATTTACAATGAATGTACTCCTTAATCATTTTATATTAAATTAAACTTGTTAAGTTTTTATTACTTAACAAACAATTTAAATTAAATTGTTTGTTAATACTTTTAACTATGATGTTGAATTTGCTTAAATGAATTGCTTTATGGATGAACCAGTAGTTTAACAATAAATGATTACAATAACTTTAATTGCACTATCGTAAATTAAGCTTAATTAGTAACAGCGGTAGCCATATCAAATTCAACTAAAAGTTCTAGGCTACTAATTGAAATGATAGATTACAAAATGCAATCATTTTTAAAGGTGCGTCATAAAATAATTTTGTGAATAATTTCACTTTGAAAAGAAATATAATGGATCAACAAATTAACGGATTAAATACAATGAAACCAGTCTTACAAGAATTTATGTTTACAATGGATAAAAGGGAAAATATCTACTGTTCTTATTTAAATAAGGAGATGTGATTTCTTTAACTTTCTACAAACTTCTTTTATTTTTAGCACATCTTTAAACGGCGAAATACGGAAAATATATCTTCATGGCAAAAATATGTCGAAAAAGGCATATCATTTCAGCCATTGTTTACAATTGATGGGAAAAATATAAGATATTTGAAATTCAACTCACGAACAACTAAAGTGCTTTGTCAAAAGACACTTTACAAAATTGCAGGCAGAAAATGTATTTTGATTTTTGAATTACTATCTCCAGATATGAAAAGTCTTAACAGTGCAGGCAAAAATAAATCATTCGATAAAGGGGAAAGAGGTAAAACACGCCTTTGAAGTACAAATTGTGTTGTTTTTTTATATACAGTATATGGCTAAAAGTCACCGGACACTTACGAATTTAGACGTTTTGTCGAATATCTAGAGAAATACTTTACAAATCCTTATGGAACTTCGGGACTATACAGAACATGTTTGACCTCATATTTTTCAGCGAAGGTTTAATCACGAGGGCAATAAAGGGGCCAACAATAAACTGAATAAAAAAAAATTGCAATTACCCTGTTAAAATAAAAAAGACGAAAGGATTTGTAGCTATAGCACATGCCTATGTGGATGTTGAGCAACATTCGTGTTCAGTTGTGTAAGAACAGCACATATATTCCACGAAGACATAAAGATTTCTTTAAAAAAAAGTACGCATGTTTTTTTTTTTAAAGTATCTAAGTTTTTCAAACAAATTTAACGCCACTTTCAGCAATCTTGGCAAAGTGCAGTTGAAACAACAAACTGCAATTAAAATATAAATATTAAATATCTGATTAAATAAGAGTATTTGTATGAAACAATTTCTTAACTGCGCATGCGCGAATTAAAACAAAAATGTTTTTGAATAATTTAGTAGTCAACTATACAGAGCAACACACTAAATATTCCAATCGAACATCGTAAAAATTGAGAAGGATTTCGGCGATATTCGGTTGATCTCAGCATGGCTGTGATCCACTTGACAATAGCCTTTTTGGCATCGCTGCTTTGCTCTCTAGTGGTTTGTTACAGTTCTCTTTGTTTACCGGTTCAAGGTTTCAATTTAACTTTGTTGAATTGTCAGATTTAAAAAAAGCAAAAATTAAGGAAGAGAAAGGAATTGGTCTCGTAATTTAGAACCTTGATCAGGTGACAGGAAACATCTAACACATTTAAACATCCAGTTTTAGCATTTACCTTCCATACTCAAAAAAGTAATCAAATTATTTTGTGCAACCCTATATATGATTTATAGACTTGGTTATGTACTACATAGCATGATAAAAGCTAGTTCAGTTAGAAAATTCCCTTTTAAAAATTTTCGCCAATCGATGGAAATGCTCTAGAAAACTTTTGTACAGCCCTGTATATTATATAAAGCTTTTTGCGCATATCAAATATTAAAATAAAATTTAATTGAGATAAAAAACGCACAAGGTAACTTAAAACTTACTTCCAACAATTACAAATCATTAATAACAATGTATCTTGTTCTATGCGTAGCTCTGTATATGAATTTATTTATATTCCACAAACTTATATTAGTCTACTAAATATAGTTCAGCAGAAAAATGCATAACATAATTAAAAATACCTTTAGGGATTTTACTCTCATAGTTAGTAATACTTACGAAATCCTTTGTGTAGCCCTGTATATGATCAACAGAATTTATACACACCACGTACTATGCAAACATTTAGACAAACCTAAAAATCCAAACCAAAGTTGGATACGCACTATCACACATAGACTGTAATTACCGGACAAAGTTTGTAACCAAATTCTTTTGTGTGTCCGTGTAAATGAACGATAAACACAATGCACACCATACTATTTTTGGTGAGCAATTTATAGTGAATCTCAGTAATACATATAAATTTCATTATGTTTTAAATAGTGAAACATAATTAAATTACATTGAAAACTATTTTTCCCCGTAGAACATTGTGTGACAGAATTATGTTGTGTGACCCTGTAAATGAATAATAAATGCTTTGTACACAATATTTTAGAAAAAGAATATTTTAGTGCGCTACATAATTGTATATCAATTTCAACATGTTTCGAATGACGTAACATCATCAAAATGAACTTGAAACGATATTTCTCATTAACCGTAATGTAACTGAATACTTTTGACTGCCCCTGTACATAAACTGTAAATGCTACACACTTCATTTTCAATAAGGATCATGTTATAGTAAGTTCCAATCACATGCAAAAATTTCAGGGTAATTCAAGTATATTTACGAAAGTTAGAGCATGGCCAGACGGCTGACAAACCGAAGGCATAAACACTTTTCAACTGTATGTTGGAAAGTGTTAAAAAGTACATTAAATGAACACAACAAATTAGCGTAGTGTTTATTTTTTAGAAACTTGAATAAATTGTATCGGAATATACACGGTGCTATGTAAACTATGCACTGACATTCTTTATCTCTTTTCATTTGCAGGCTATCTAAGACACAAATAATTAATTAGATTAAGCTAATTATCTATTTAAAAAAACTTAATTTTTAACATATTTTTGCTTGATAGAAATGTCATGAATGTTAATTCAAAGTATTTATTTTTACATGAGCAACTTTCTACCTGGACTAATTTAATGAAAATCCTCCGGAGTGTAATTCTTTATTTTTCTCTAAATTGAAATTGTTTGTCAAAAATTATATTAAAAGTTATTCTACCGTAAATTTCTGAAAGAGTTTTATCCACAAGAATAAAATATTCCAGAAGGATTAACGCCTGAGAACTTTAGGGAAATAAAAATATGATTTATTAGTAAGAATTATATTCTTTAAAATTTCTCATATCAATTTTTTAGTTATTTTAAGTTTATTAGTTATTTCTTAAAATATGATTAAAAACTAAGAAATATGCAATATTGGTAAATTGACTCATAACTTATAATATATGTTTTAGGGAAGAAAACTGTTCACAAAGTATTCCAAATATTCGAAGAAAAATAAATGCCGTTTATTTGAAAGATATATTTATATGTTTTAAAGTGCTATCAAATGAAGACTGTGTATTTAAGTATACTAAATATTGTAAAACAAAAACTCTCCAGATTTGACAATGGTGTATATAATTCTGATAATATATTTATCTATTTTTTGAACATGAAATAACATTGAAGTGATAAACAATATGAATAAACATTCTTGAACGTGATTACCTTAAGCATGTTTAGCGTCATGTTTATCTTCTTAGATTAAATTGCATGTAAGATACACTATACTAGATAAGTATAATTCATGACTAATGGAAAGATGTATGCTAGGCATAACTAGAAGATACAGAAAGCGAATAACCTGGATAAAAAGTCAGACAAAAGTTTTTGACATCATTGAGAAAATTAAACGGCTAAAATGAAATGGGCTGGGCATATTGCAAGGAGACAAACATCCTATAGTGGTATCCCAGTGATGTAAAACGACATGAAGGCGACCTCAAGCAAGATGAGTGAGGAAATCAGAAAAGTGGAAGTTGTTAACTGGATCACTGAAGCACTAGACAGGAAACAATGGAAAAATCTGGGGGAGACGTACAGCCAGATGAGGATTGAAAACGGTTGTTGTTGTTGATGATGAATACATTATGCATTGATGTTAACTGTTATAATGAATTTTATTTGTGTCTAAAATCTGTCTGATATACACATTAATTAATTAGTTAAAAGTAATTGTTATGAGAAAGTTTTTTTTTAAATATTTTTGCTTGAAGGAATTTTTGTGCATATTAATTCAAAATAACATTTTTTGCCGCTTGAGTAATTTATATCTGGGCTAATTTAATGAAAATGCTCTGGATTATAATTCCTTATTTTTCTATAAATTGAGATTGTTTACCAAGAATTATATTAAAAATTATTCAACTGTGAATTTCTGGAAAAAATAAATAATCACAAGAATTAAATATTCCCAAAGGATTAACGCCTGAGGATTTTACAAAAATACAAAAATGATTTGGTAGCTAGCATTCTATTCTTTAAAACTGTTTATGTTTTCTGACTACTGTACTCTTCTTACTGATGTTATGTAATATTTCAGTTATTATTAACGAAATGTAATCTAAAATGCGATTATAAAATGACATCATTGTTCTCATAAAATGACTAATTAAGTAATATTTGAGTTTCTTTCGTATAAATTTAACAAAAAAATAAATAAATAAGGAAATAACCACAGCAATGCAATTATATGAGGATACAGTGTTACAAATTCCTTTTTTGTTATGTATGGAATGAATTAAGATGATAAATGTTATTTAAAATTAATATTTGTTTGCATCCTACATTGTTATACTACAAATAGAAGAGATTAGACATATAGAGATACTATTTTAAATCTTTTGGTTGAATGTGCTGAGAACGCGCAATATGTTTTAGGGAAGAAAACTATTTAAATTTCTTGCATTCTAAATATTAGAAACAAAATAAATAGGCTTATTTGAAAGATATTTTTGCATGTTTTCAAGCTTTATCATATAAAGATTATATATAAGCACATAGAAAACGAGATTGTAATATGGACTCCATTTACTTTACAGCTAATAGCATCCGAAATTACAATGCTTTTCATCCATTCTGGATATGAATATTTTCATTAGCACACAGTAACATTCAGGATGTGCATGGTATACTATGCTTCACATATTATGCGCATGATCTACCGTTTTTCTTAAGAATCATTCTTTAATGCTGCTTCACAGCACATGTAGACTTATCGGTGAGCCTTTTTGGTCTATTCAGCCGATCTCTCGAGGTAAACTTTGGACGAAGAGCTAGTTATATGGTAAGTTGTAACAGGTTTTCTGCCGCAGTTGCGTTTTTTATTGTGTTGAGGAACTTGCAGAATGTTTTCAAGTCAGACGCAACACAAGATGTGGGCAGGCATTGCTTATGTAGAAGACGAAGTCTAGAGGAAATCTCCTTTTCAACTCGTCTTGTAGTTCTTGGCAGTTAAAAAATGGGAACTACTGAATTATGGCTAAAAACATTATGTAAAATAGATTATTTCGTTCCTACATGATAGTAGGTTGTAGGTAATATAGGTTCCTGGTCCGTTTTACCATCACCTAAAGGAAGCCATTTTGGAAGAAACACCAAAGTGAAAAAAAAAAACTTTTGTCTATCAGCTAGCTATTGAAGAAAGTTATGATGTTATACTATGATGAGTTATACTACGAGTTTCAGAATTTAAAAAAATGTTGATCAAATAACATGAATTTAAAAACAAAAAAAAATCTTCAAATCTTGAAACATTTTTCAAGACGATGGAAGCAGGAATAATTCATTATCTACTTCACTATAAAGTATTATTGACCAGTTGGCTGGTCTTAATTGTTTGACGGTCCTTGAGATGTTCTTTCGGTCATTGACACTAAGTTGTACGCACTGCTAGGAAAGTACAGAAGTCTATATTGATAGAGCAGAGGCCATATTACTCCTCCTTCCTCTATTATATATTATAATTCACAAAGTTTCTATATTTGAAAACGAATTGTGACTATATAATTCGGATAATATAAGGATTTTTAGGTGTTTTCACAGTTATAAAAGCTACAAAAAGTTTGTCAATATTGAATTTGAAATTTGAACTATTTCTGACTGTTAGAAATCGCACATAAAATATTTCTTTAGTTCAGCGTTTTCATTTCTATTATCTCCTGCTATGTCTTTCCTGTCGACCAGTAATCGTAGTCTCGCTAATTTGGGATTGACTAGACATCCTATGGTAGCTTTCAAATTGGTCCAGATTGCCCTCAACTTATTTGCCGTCATGTCTATTAATATCCAGACAACACAGTTTAGAATTCCTGACAGAACAGGTTTTTGGCTAAGCAGCATATGCACAACACGATAACACGGACATAGAATTCATAGCACCACCAGACAAGCCCTTCACAAAGGCCGACATACATATAATCTAATACCGAAGTCTTAATAACACACGACAACCTCTCCGCGCACGTAACAGCATTTTTCACGGGCCATGGTCCCTTTCGAACATACCTCTACAAATTTAAATGTTCAGACACATTCCTTTGCGAGTGTGGTGCAAAAGCGTTGGCTTCCCATTTTTATTTCACCCTTCTGCTAACAGCACAATGGCATATTAAGAAGCCTGCAATCTCTCCCAAGGAATGCCTTACTAATACTCTAAAGAGGCACACCCTTAACAGAAAGCTACATAAATCTATATTTTTCTGACAGAACTCTCTAACCTTACCTGGTAACATTATTCAAAAGCTTCCAGCTGTCACCGAACACCTCTTTTCCTTCTATTTTACTATAATTTAGTATGATGTTTACTACTGCTTGGGGAGAAAACAGCATGAAGGCAGAGATTTCGTCTTCAATTCTAGATGTGTCGTATCTGGTTGGTCCTGGAGTAATTTTCACAACATTTTCAAGCGTACGCCTACAACATGCGGCTGGTGGGTCTGATTCCCACTCGATTTTATCGTCTTTGCTAAGTAGAATCGAGGTCAGACTTGTGGCTGGTTAGATTCCTCATCTTCGTCCTCACTGGATTATAGTTTGTTTTCAGAAACGTGATCGTCGATTTCTGAAACAACCTCTTCTTCGTCCGACGATGCTCGCTTCAATTCACCATTTTTTTCATTTGTGAGGTAACGCTTAGGCATATCATACGTAAACATTGGAGAGTTTATAACAAAACACATTAAAAATAAATGAACAGTGAAAAAATGTGCGTCCCATTACGCAATCTACGAAAGCACTAAGGAAAAGGCGGTAATGAAAACGCGTGAATCACGAGGGTGGCATAAGACTTATAGCGGAACCTATTTTGCATATTTGTAATCAATAGAAAAAACATATACTGAAAGAAACAAAAGCACGAATGTGTTATCACGGCAATAATAATTGAATAATATATCTAAAATTACGGTACTCATATATCCTATGCACTGAAAATTCCATACGGGTGACATCAAAAATGACCCGAACGACTTATGTGTTACAATTTTTATTGTAAAAAAAACTATCATTTGAAATAAAAAATTACACATAACTGAATATTTACTATGACTATGGTAACAAAGTCACAACATGTTTTTGAAAAATTTCAAAAAATGTAATAGATATGAAATAAATAAATTTGATATGGGTAAAAAAAAAAAAAAACCAACACCCTAGGAAGGTTAAAACGTGGTTAACGTAAAGTAACTTCAAAGCTTCATAAGTTTCAATAAAAACAATTTAAAATTTAATAGTAAAATATTATCCAGAACAAACATTTTCGCAAGTTTTTTTTTCATAAAATATTTTTAGATTAAGATTTTCCCCCCTTTTTCACGAAAATATAAATGCTTTAACGTGGAAAAAATTGTAAATAACTTTATCATGTTTATTTATTTGAATACAATTATCAGGAAATAATATAATTAATTTTCTTTTAAATTTAACTAGAAAATTGTATTTAATTTTAACTTATTGAAATAGCTTTTGAGTAATAATGACAAATGATTATTATTTTTATTAAGTTATTAAACACCAAATGGAAATTTATAGAAAAACATATACCATCAGCGGAACTTTAGATCTTTAAGTTTGTTTCATTTATACATCAACTGGACTAAATTACTTTTTGATACAAAATCTCCAGATCTATGAATATTTATATTTCAAGAGCACGCAGTACCTAAAATATGTTCAAAATATAAAAAGAATTATTGCATCAAATCAAAGCTACTGCCTTCACGAACATGTGTGTAAAATATTAGACTTGTATTTTTATTATTTCACAGTGAAAAAAAAAATCCGATTTTCTATATATTATTTCATATAATCAGCAAAATTTTAACGCGATTTTCTCCAGCTTTCATTTTTTCGGCGTTAGATTGTATTAAAAATGCTAAGGCTTTATATAACACATACATACATACATATATATATTTAAGGTAGAAATTTTACATTTTTGTAGATACTTTCAAATGTGTGAGAAAAAAAAGTGGGTATTGTTTAACTTTTGAATATTATTGTAATTTAAGGTATTAAAAACAAAATTTTGAAATTTTTGCAGTTTTTCGTACTTTTTAGATAAAAAAAAAATTTATATAAAATATACTATGTGCTTGATTTAAAAATCTATACCCAGTTTTGTTTAGCATTGTTTTAGTAAAGTTGAATAAAAAATATTGAATCTAAAGATTTAAAATTAAATCACTAGTAGTAAGTTAAAAAGCATTTGTAAAAAATAATTTAAAAAAATTGGTGGAAATGCCAGCTTAATATGTGTTTCTTTTTTTTTAGAATTAACTCTTTATACAATTTACAACATAAGATAATATTATTTCAGTTTCAACATGAAAGAAATAAAAAAATGCAACAAATAGTCACTTTATCCTTTTTTGTTTGCTGTTACCTTTCTTTTTTTTCTTTCTTTAATAAAACTAATCCATTGTTTGGTATATTTCTGTTGAAAAAAGAAACTTAATTTTTTTTTAAATATTTAATATCTACAGCGAGTTTTAATTTTTTATGTTTTAATGTATTACACAACTGAAAGTTAATCTTCTATTTCTAATGTTAACTTTTATGTGGGTAGCAACTTAAGCTTAAGCTAAGAACTGAATAATAAATTACAGTGGGAAGAAAGGAAAAAAAAAATAAATTATAATGAAACGCATGCAAATTATCTACATGCATATAAGTATCTTAAAAATGCACAAACAAATAATATTTTTTAATCCTTATCTTATTTAATTAAACAGTAATTTTTTGAGAAAATAATTATTTCCTTATACTGGAGTTTGAAATTTCAAAATACAGTGGAACTCCGTTAATACGAGAAGTAAAGGAATTATAAAAGTTCTCGTATAAACCGCTACTCCTAATACCCGTGAAGGTGATAAAATTCTTGAAAACACCCACATGATTAAACGAATTACTACTATTAATTGCTCCAATTATATCAATACTAAAATTAACTTAATGTCATAAAGTATAAAATATGCAGTCTTACCTTTGTGATTGTATTTATCTTTAATCGGGTCGTTTCTATAGATAAAATCATAATACTTAAGTGAAAGCCTTTAAAAAACTCATGCCAATCAAATCATCTGCAACAAATATTAAGATAATATATTCGTTCTTCAGATAAAGCTATCGCAAAAACCGTGAAAGACAGAGTATAGCAGCACCACCTGTTGGACGGTATACATCCAAACCTAATAAGAATCTGTCTTTGTCAAGGTCTAACATAATATGAAGTTTGATGAAATTTCATGCATTAGTTCCTCAGATATAGCTTTGCAGAAATCGTAAGCAATGCAATATAGCAGTGTTGAGCGATTTACACCAAATCGTAACCAGCAAAAACTTGTATCAACGTCTAACTGAATCTGAAGTTTGATGAAAATCCGTGAATTAGTTCTTGAGATTGAGTTATATGGGAAATCGTAAATAATACAGCATAGCAGCGCCATCTGTTGGGCTATTAACACCAAAACTTATTAAAACCAATTTATATAAAGGTCTAACTGAATCTGAAATTAGAATATATTCCGAGAATTAGTTCTGGAGATAGAGCGTGCACAAAACGTTTTATACATACAAACACACAGACAGACATTTTCTAAAAACACTTAAATCGTGTTCAGGACCTTCTAAAACGTATAAATCCATCAAAAACTGGAAGTCGAAATTTTTTTGCGAATACAATACTTTCTTCTTGTAAAGACAGAAGAAAATAATAATAATAATAATAAAATAAATTTTTCGCACCTTTTTAGCTCACAGGCTATCAAAGCCTGAGAGCTTATGTGCCCGCCCGTTCTGTATGTATGTATGTATGTACGTATGTACGTACGTAACGCGATAACTCTTGACAGAAATAACCGTTTTGCTTCCAATTTTGTTTATAGGTTCCTTGTGATAAGGCGCTTCCCTGATTAGTTTTGGGGATTGATTGTTTAACTATAAAGGGGGGGAACGGGGGGGGGGCTAACCCCCTTAATTAAGATAAATGGTTTTTTCATGCAGAATTGTCCAATTTTCTTCAAATTTTGTATATAGGTTCATTGTGATAAGGTTCTTTCCTGATTAGTTTTGGGGGTTCATAGGTTAAGTATAAAGGGGCTAACGGGGGGCGGGGAATCCTCCCCCTTAATTTAGATAAAGGAATTTTTCATGCAGAGTTATCCGATTTTCTTCCAATTTTGTTTATAGGTTCCTTGTGATAAGGCGCTTCCCTGATTAGTTTTGGGGATTGATTGGTTAACTATAAAGGGGGGGGGAACAGGGGGCTAACCCCCCTTAATTTGGATAAATGGTTTTTTCATGTAGAATTATCAAATTTTCTTCAAATTTTGTATATGGGTTCATTGTGATAAGGTTCTTTCCTGATTAGTTTTGGGGGTTCATAGGTTAAGTATAAAGGGGGTAACGGGGGGTTAATCCTCCCCCCTTATTTTAGATAAATGATTTTTTTCATGCAGAGTTATCCGATTTTCTTCAAACTTTCTATATGGGCTCATTGTGGCATATATGGGCTTCCCTGATTAGTTTTGGGGGTTCATTGGTGAAGTGTAAAGGAGGGAAACGGGGCTACCCCCCCACTTAATTTTGATAAATGGGTTTTTCATGCAGAATTATCCAATGTACTCCAAATTTTGTATATAGGCTCATTGTGGTAAGGCACTTTTATTGTTTGTAACGTATTTGTATAAACGTCAATTCTTTTTCACTTCCCTGATTAGTTTTGGGGGTTCACTGGTAAAGTATAAAGGGGGGAACGGGGGGGACTAACCCCCCTTGATATAGATAAATGGGTTTTTTAAGCAGAATTATCCGATTTTCTTCAAATTTTATATATATGTTCATTGTGATAAGGCGCTTCTCTGATTAGTTTTGGGGTTCTTTGGTTAAGTATAAAGGGGGACGGGGGGCTAACCCCCCCTTAATTTAGATAAATGGATTTTTCATGCAGAATTATCCGATTTTTTCAAATTTTGTATGTAGGTTCATTGTGGTAAGGGGCTTCTCTGATTAGTTTTATGGGTTCATTGGTTAATTATAAGAAGGAGAAACGGGAGATGGTTCCCCCTCTTAATATATTGTCGATTTCTTCATTTTTCGAGGGCTTATTTCAAATTCTTTGAAATAAGAATATAATTTACAGTTAGTGTGAATAGCCTGTGAGCTCAATGCCGTCAGTTTAACTGGGCAGTTTTCTTTTATTATTCATATTGCTATGCCCGCTAAAACCCATACCATATTTTCCCCTAACAAAATATAAAGAAAAGAAACACGTACACAAAACCAGCTTCGCATTACTTCTTCGCTCGAACTAAAACTAGTCGTTGGGGACCACCGTAATACTTACCCATCATGGATATGCATGATAGTGAATATGAAAATAAATCATGTGTAAACTATTTATAAAATGCATTGCAATTCGAATAAAATCGTGGCTTGATGACGTCATAAACTTCAAATGCTCTATTACTGAATTGCGTAAAAGAAACATCCTTATAACTCCAAACATGATAATCATATTAACTAACAGTTTACTGCGTTGGATTAAGCGTCTCATTTCCAATTGAAACATATCTTTGATTTGAAATTTGAATGAAATACAGGGTCATGAAAAATCGCAGAGTGTGGGAAATATAATTACAAATATCAAATTGATTACAAATAAAAAATTGCAATTCATTATCCGATCGACTTCATTCTTTATGCAAAATGTAGGTTTTTTTTATTGTCTTTTATATTCACTCCTTAAAATAAACAATTTCGAAAAATTTTATATACTTTTATCAGAACGAATGTTTCGAGAGTCCGAAAAAATTAGTTCCGGATAATCGATGTTACTGAAATTCAATAAGCTTCTTCCTATTATTACATACTAAGTACACACCAAATTCATGACTCTATTTCAATTTGTTCGGGAGATAGAGCGTTTACAGACACACACGCACAGACACACAAACAGACACACCCAGACACATACACAGACATACAGACACACACACAAACAGACACACAGACAGACGGACGGCAAATTAAAACATGTTTTTCGGAATCTTCAGTGTCTGAAACGTGTAAATCCGTCAATTTTTTTTTCGATTTTCAAAACGATTACAAGACTTACCCTATACTACCTATGATGGGTAAGTAAAACTTTTCGAATGTGCCAATCCCATAACTTTCTTCATCTGATACATGTACTCGAATTTTCTCCTTGAAGATTGAAAGTCTGTCTGGTAAAGCTCATAATTCTTCAAAAGGCTTCAAAAGGCTTCAAAATTTGCTATCACAGTGCCAAAATTAAATGACAATCTATGTCCATAACGAGGATTCTAAAGGTATAGGTTCATTAAATAGTGTGCATTTGAAAATGAGATAAAAGCATCGCATTTTTAAAACAATTCACATAATTTTGACACCCGTACTCTTAGATATCTGCAACCAAAATTCTCAACCCAAAGAGCATAAAAGCGACATTTATTGAACAGTAAACACCCAAACCTAATATAGATCTATTTACGTGAAATTGTAACACAGTATGAAGTTTCATTTAATTATGTGCATTAGTTTTTGAGATATAGCTATCGCGAAAATCGCGAAAAATGCAACATAACAGTCTTGTTATATGATTTACACGAAAACCTAATCAGAACCAACATTTGTCAAGGTCTAACAGAAAATGAATGATGGAATTCAGTGCATTAGTTCTTGAACTATGACTATCGCTAGAATCGCATAAATCCTGAAAATGCAGCATAGCAGCGCCACCTGTTGGAGGATTTACATCAAAATCTGGTAAATAACAACTTATGTGAACGTCTAATTTAATGTGAAATTTGATGAAAATCCGTGCATTAGTTATTGAGATATAGCTATCTTGATACTTGAATAACAGCATAGAAACTTCACCTGTTGGACTGTTTACACTAAAGCGTAATCAGAGTCTTTTTATGTCAAGGTCTAACAGAATCTTCAGAAACGTTTGTCACATACAGACAGACAGACAGACTCAAAAACATACATTTCTAAAATCAGTCAAATCATGTTCAGGACCTTCTAAATCATATAAATCCGTCAAAAAACGGAATTCGAATGTTTTCAGAAATCTAATACTTTCTTCGTGTAAAGATAGAAGAAAGTAACTAGTAATTCCAAATGACATGAACAACATTCAGTAATGTAACTGATCACTTCCCTTTTAACTGGAAAAACTCAGATAAAATTGCAATAGTTACTGGAATAGTTACTCGAATTTTCTCCTTGAAGATTGAAAGTCTGTCTGGTAAAGGTCATAATTTGCTACATTTTGACAGATAGTTGCAATCTAAGAAAAGTATCGATGTGACCGAGAACATTATTCGATAAAAAAGGAATTTCTTTTCTAATTGTACCTTATTTTTTGCGGAAAATCATATGGGAATAAATAGATGTTTTGCTCATATTGTGATTCTGCTTTTTTTAGCTCGTAAAAAGTGACAAAATATTAAAATAGTTTAAAATATGAATCCTTCTTAACGTGCAAATTGCATTTTTTTTTAAATGTCTTCGTTTTAGCCATGCTTGTATTAAACGAGTTTCAGTGTAATTGCATTACCAGAATTTAATTTTTAATTTTTTTTGGTATTTTATTATATTTAATGACACAATTCAGTCAGCTGTATTTTATTGAATAAAACTCATGTATTATTATTATTTTTTTTTCATTGAAATCCGCAGATTAGACCGAAATCATCATTTTAAAGTCTAATATAATCAAGAAGAAAGGTTTATAGAAAAGAAGAAAGGCGATTTTTCAATCATACTGCCAAAACGTTTACCGAAAATTTCCATTTCTATTGGATTTAAATCTCTGGAAGTTGAAAATAAGCTTTTTGAAATGTAGGTTCTGGAAATATCTTATTCGAAGACGTCTAATTTTAACAGCTGGTCGTTTTGAAAAGATTTTATTACTTTTTACATATAGCTTAATTTAATTTGCAGATGACAGTATATGTTCAAACACACTTTAGACAATAAAAGTGACTATCAAATATGTTTACTATTCTTAGAATTTCAAATAATACGAATTTTGGAAATATTGGCTATTATTCTAAACATATGTATTGAATTTACAATTAAGATGTCTGAGAAAATGTTATTTTAATATCTACAAGATGCTAGAAAAACGTACTGGAAAGTTAAAATACAATAATTCATTAGCTAAAATATATATAAAGATTAAAAATGGGACGTGTTCATATGACTTAAAAATTTGTTTTATATACACTAATTTAAAAAATAATTAAAATTTTTAGCAACAGAGGACACTGCTCTATCTCAGCTTGAAAGAATACTAACACATTAAATATGTTTGCTGTTCTTAGAATTTAATACTTGATAACAGTTCACCCAATTTTTTTCTTTTTTCTTTTATTCTGTTTAGCCGTTGAAATGAGAAAAATTTTTTTTACTTTTTCAAGTTTTGAATTTAAGTTGAGCATAATTACAGGTTAAAAAATGCAATAAGATGCAATGCCATCTAATGACTAAAATGTGAACTATTTTTAAATTATTGCGTACAAAATTTAAGTATCTTCTTATAAATATATCACTTATTTCATGTTTAATTAATTATAGAATTTTTAAGCTCGCGTTTCCTTATAAAGAAATTATTTTTTCTTTTCGCGTTTCCTTATTTCCTAATACTTCCTTATTTTCTTATTTCCTTATTTCCTAATACTTCCTTTATTACGCGTTTCCTTATAAAGTATGTTAATTACATTATTTAATTTTATGCAAAATTCATGTATTTTTTTTTTACACCTGCTATCTAATTTTAAACGCTTTCTAGCATAGTTGAAAGGTGTTTATGAATTCAGTTTGTCTGTACGTCTGTTTATCTATCCGTGCTCTAATTCACGTAAATATATTCAGATTACCATGTAATTGATATATGTTATAGAGGTTTATCATGGAATATTCGGAAATCTCGTAATATTCGTATTCAAAATGAACAGTGTAGCATTTATAGTTCATTTACAGGGTAACACAAAAGTATTCCGTTACATTTATAAGGAAAAATCATTTGAGGTGTATTTTAATGGTATTACACTGTTTCAAGTATAATGAAAATTATATACATTATGAAAGTTCATTAGAAGATGGTTATTTCTGAATATCTTATATGTAGCACTTAAAATTCGTTTAGAGAAGCACTCAAGAGAATTCTGTTTCATTTTGGTCTATAGGGATAAATCGTTTGCAGTGTATTTTAATGATCTTATACTAAGTTCTGAGGGCTCTAATATATAGGGCAATGCAAAGAACTGGATCCATGGCTGCCTACGAATAGTAATTCCTGCGAATGGCATTTGAATAGTTTTAAGCGTGTTTTTGACTGCATAAAATTTTAACTTAATATTTGACGTGTATAAAAATATGTAGGTAATATACAAGTCTGTACAAAAGAATTAAAATACGTTTCTGTCTATTGGTAGAAGTAGTTGAAGGTGAATTTTCAACTGTGTTATTCATTTTCTTACTAAACTAAATTTTAACATACTATGTGGAATATTGACAAATCTATCGATCATATACAGGGGTGTACAAAAAATAATGGAGTACCCTTTCGGCAATGGGCAGTAATTGCTGAAATCTGGTTTTCAAATGTGTTATGCGTTTTCTAAAATGTTTTTTTAGATATTTTCTTTACCTTATTAAACGGCTAAGTTTTGTGAAAGTGTTTTGGAAGTGTTGAGAAGTGTTTCATAATCAATGCATGATTGCTCTCTATTTTATTATTTTTATTTTTGAGGGATTAGGAAATATTCTTTCTATCAAAGTATTAAAAATAATAATTTATAAATTTATAAGATTAATAACAATAATTCCTAAATCTGGTTTTCAAATGTGTTATGCGTTTTCTAAAATGTTTTTTTAGATATTTTCTTTACCTTATTAAACGGCTAAGTTTTGTGAAAGTGTTTTGGAAGTGTTGGGAAGTGTTTCATAATCAATGCCAGGTGCATGATTGCTCTTTATTTTATAATTTTTATTTTTTGAGGGATTAGGAAATATTCTTTCTATCAAAGTATTTGGTTGTATTTTACAAGCATTTTTCAATTTTTATTCTCTATATCTAAAATGTTTAATTAAAATTTATTTAAATAAATGTTTCAACCAAGTAATAACAACTAATCTAATTATAAGTATTTAATTTTCTGTCTAAAATTTCTATATTCAAGGAAAAAAATGTTACATAATAATTGTATTTAAAATAATATACGAAAATTAAGCGGCATTTTTTTGAAAATATTTTAGCAGAAGTATAACCTGTACACACAATTTAATTGTAATATACATTTTTTTACCATGTGATAACAAATTAAAATTCCAAAAAAACAACTTAATCTTACAACAAAAGTTTTTTTCTCTCACACACAAACACATGCATATGCGCACATAAACAAACATTGGTAATTGAATACCCGGCTATATATATATATATATATATATATATTCATGTTTTAAATGTTTACGACATACAATATTAAATAAACAGGATTTAAACAAGTAGTACGTAGACGTGCATAGAATTTGGATAAATATGAATATTTTAAACTTATATATACGAAAAACTCTAAATTATATAGTTACATTTATGTTATGTATGTTACTGCAATACAGAGTGTCTCATTTATTTTGCAACCCGAAAAAAGAACAATGTACAAACATTAATTTTTATTTTACAGGAGTGCTTAAACGACAACAAAATGAGTTGGAAGTGACCGCCGTCTTCATCTTTACATATCTGGGCCCGTTTGAGGAGGTTTCCAGACACATTCTCTAATGTGTTTGGTGTGATAGCATTTATCTCTTCCGTAATGTGAGTTTTCAGTTCAGTAATCGAGGCTACCGATTCACGGAACACGCGATTTTTCAAATAGCCCCACAAGAAGAAATCGGGCGGTGGCAGGTCTGGACTGCGTGGAGGCCATAGTCCTTTTGTAATTAGCTGATCACCAAAAAATTTTTGGAGAAATGACAGAGCGTCGTTGGTCGGGTGTCAAGGTGCGGTATGCAGTGGCTCGGAGAACGTTTGTTTGTAAAGCTAATTTTCTTACTGACGTGGCCGGTTTCTCCTTGATTGTCGCCTCGATTTCCTTCATTTTGTGGTCAGTTAGGACAAACGACAGACGGTTCTTTCTTTTCGGTTCCACAGTCGATTCTGTCTGAAAATGCTTCACGATTCGCTTAATTGTGCCTTTATTCGGCACCACCGAGTCTGGAAACTTGTTTTTATATCGTTCCTTGCTGTTTTGTACGAAGACGTTCGAAAATAATGTTCAATAATAAACGCGAGTTTTTCTGCACATAGCACCATGTCTCAAAACTACCTTTCAATTCGTTCTCCTTAGCACTGAAGTGTCTCGTGCGGTTTTCTAGCGTGTTGGTAGTGTTGCTCGCACGCCCCTCAACTCCGCAACCTGCGCTGACGCTGTGCGCGTGCACTCGTGTTGTTTATTTGCTTCGCGTTTACGCGGGTTGCAAAATAAATGAGACACTCTGTACTAAAATTTATAAACCCCAAAATAGTTTCCCTCACTTTCTAGGATATTATATCTGAAAAATGTCAATTTTGTAGTAACATTTTATTTTGAAAGTAACATTTTATTTTGAAAGGAACATTTATGCACTGGAAATAACAGTAAAATAAATATGCTTAAATTTTAAAGTTAACATGCTACAAATTGGACTTATGAGTAATTTAAAATTAATTTAGTGGGTTTGCTTTTATTTATCATTCTCGTGATTTCATATGAATAGCTTCTGAAAGTGTATTGGATTGAATTATCCCTCTATCAACATGAATTTCTTTCGTTTATATATAATAGAAATAATTATGTTACTGAAATAGTACTTAAATTGATAAAAAGTCATGCTGTAAATAATGTTTTCAAAAGAGCTAAGGCTTTTCTGTTATTCGTTTTTCTTCATAATCGCTATGATTACATGTGGCAGATAAAAGGCGAAGCAAGAAAGATAAAAATTCAAACAAAATAATAAAGAGCGAGGCAAAAATTCTATTTTTTTAAGGAAAAAATAAAATTTATTCAAACAACAGAATTATGTATTCTACGTGCTTTATGACATTTGTTTGTACACACTGTATATCTGACGTTGCAGGAAACAAACGATTAGAGATTATTTATATCTCTCAGCAGTTAGATGATAAAATATTAAATGGTTTATTATATGTACTGAACCTAAAGTTAAACGTTTTTATGCTTTTCTAGAAGATTTATCCTCAAGATTGTCATATTTGATATAGTTTGATATAGAGGGTTTAGGACTAAATTTGGCAGTTTGTAAATAGTATGATTTTATGGGTTCTCGTAAAAAATGTGACACATTATACATATGTTTATGCACTTTGGTATTAGATACAGCTTTGTTAGAAAAAAAAAAAGAGTAGAAGCCATTAGAATATTGGAAAAGAGTAACCGGATCATCATGATGATTTTTGCCGGTAGCTTCCCAGTATTCCCTGAACACCAGAAGAATATACAACAAGATCCAAAGAGTAAAACTTTGAGATTAAATAAGGCGAAAATTACTTTTCGGAATTTGGGGTGTCAAACAATTTTCAGACAAAAAGTTTGAAACGGGACGGGGTTAATGGGACGTCTCGATCTCAACTTTAACTCTTTAATTCACCTGCAATCAGTTAGTTTATTATGATTGTGGCCTGGTGGAGCATTGAACCAATCGCACAGCCAGTATCACAATGAAACAACTTATCGTCAGAATTTGGACAACATTTTCCAGATTCCAGTGCCAGATGCATATTCCAGATTCCGGAGTTACTTCGAGACAGTTTTTGCTGCTGAGTGTGACTTCTTTGATTAAAGTATCTTAGCATTGTTGGAATATAAATTTCACTTATCCATTTTTCAATAAAAATTTCTATTTTACTCGGATAATTTAGGGTTTCGTCTTTCACCCGCAAATGTAAAATTTAGACCAAAGACACTGTACTTAAAAAATAAATAAATACTGAAATTAAAAGAGGAATAAATATATGAATCGGTGTATGGAAGAAGGCCTATATTACAACTTAAAAATTTTACGGAAATAAGAAAAGACTGTTAATGTCATTAATTAGCGATGTCCAGATCACCTAATGCAACATATACCCCTTTTCCGATCCTATTTACCCTCCACATTTGTCTTGATGCCGAGAATTGACGAGTAATTAAAACTAATTAGGTGGATAATGAAAGTAATAGTATTATTTTTAGTTTATTGTTTAATTTTTTATTGAACGTAAACAAACTTACATATAATGAAATTGCATATAATAACGCTGGGTAAATTTCAATCATTTCACATAAGCCCTTTTCAACAAAAAACCGAACTTTTCAAAATTTTTAACATAGGCCTTACTTCCAGACACCTATTTATGTAATTTAAACACCAATTTTTATAACTTTGACTTAAAACTAAAATGAGTTAATTAAAAGGATTTTCATTCATTTACTATTGTCTTAAATTTTATAATCAGAGTTTAGAAATTTTTATAGAATTATACTTTGATCAATATAAATTTATTTGACTTATACGTAACATAAATAAAAAAAAGAAAACTGCCCAGTTAAACTGAGGGCATTGAGCTCATAGGCTATTCACACTAATTGTATATTATACTCTTATTTCAAAGAATTTGAAATATGCCCCTCGAAAAATAAAAAAATCAACAATATATTAAGGGGGGAGGGTCATCCCCCCGTTACCCCCTTTATAGTTAACTAATGAACTCCTTAAACTAATCAGGGAAGTCTCTAATTACAATGAATATATATACAAAATTTGAAGAAAATCGGATATTTCTGCATGAAAACCCATTTATCTAAATTAAGGGGGGATTAGCCCCCCCCTTTCCCCCTTTATACTTAACCAATGAACCCCAAAACTATTCAGAGAAGCGCATTATCACAATGAGCCTATATACAAAATTTGAAGAAAATCGGATAATTCTGCATGAAAAACTCATTTATCTAAATTAGGGGGGGGGTTATCCCCCCTTTCTCCCTTTATACTTAACCAATGAACCCCCAAAACTAGTGACAGAAGCGCATTATCAAAATGAACCTATATACAAAATTTGAAGAAAATGGAATACTTCTGCATGAAAAACCCATTTATCTAAATTATGGGGGGTTAGCCCCCCGATTTCCCCCTTTATGCTTAACCAATGAACCTCCAAAACTAATCAGGGAAGCGCCTTATCACAAGGAACCTATAAACAAAATTTAAAGTAAAACGGTCAGTTCTATCAAGAGTTATCGCCTTACGTACATACATACATACGTACGTACGTACATACAGAACCTGCGGGCACATAAGCTCTCAGGCTTTGATAGCCTGTGAGCTAAAAAAAGAAAACTGCCCAGTTAAACTGAGGGCATTGAGCTCGGAGGCTATTCACACTAATTGTATATTATATTCTTATTTCAAAGAATTTGAAATATGCCCCTCGAAAAATAGAGAAATCAACAATATATTAAGGGGGGGGGGGGTCATCCCCCCGTTACAACCTTCATAGTTAACTAATGAACTCCTTAAACTAATCAGGGAAGTCTCTAATTACAATGAATATATATACAAAATTTGAAGAAAATCGGATAATTCTGCATGAAAAACCCATTTATCTAAACTAAGGGGGGATTAGCCCCCTCCTTTCCCCCTTTATACTTAACCAATGAACCCCCAAAACTATTCAGGGAAGCGCATTATCACAATGAACCTATATACAAAATTTGAAGAAAATCGGATAATTCTGCATGAAAAACTCATTTATCTAAATTAGGGGGGTTATCCCCCCTTTCCCCCTTTATACTTAACCAATGAACCTCCAAAACTATTGACAGAAGCGCATTATCAAATTGAACCTATATACAAAATTTGAAGAAAATGGAATAATTCTGCATGAAAAACCTATATATCTAAATTATGGGGGGGGGGGTTAGCCCTCCGTTTTCCCCCTTTATGCTTAACCAATGAACCTCCAAAACTAATCAGGGAAGCGCCTTATCACAAGGAACCTATAAACAAAATTTAAAGTAAAACGGTTAGTTCTATCAAGAGTTATCGCGTTACGTACATACATACATACGTACGTACGTACATACAGAATCGGCGGGCACATAAGCTCTCAGGCTTTGATAGCCTGTGAGCTAAAAATAAATAATGTTACTGAGATGCTTAATAATAGCCTGCAGTAAATTATATTTCAAATAGAAATAGACCGTTTCTGTTATCCATCTTTCTTCATAATCGCCATTCTCATGTATCACAAACCGTAGATAAAGAGACAAAGAAAAATTAAAACAAAACAATACAAGGGATGTAAAAAAAAAAGAAGAAGCCTTTCTTGATCCAACAAGATTGTCTACAAAGGTATGATATAACCTTTTCCGAGTTACGCATGATTCCGAGAATATTTCCTTTGTATTTAGGAAATCCAGGAAGCAATGGATTTCTGAGGTTTAAAGAAGCATTTCTGAAACAAAGGTTTTCTTTTTATGCCCGTAATTTGTCAGAAACATAAATTAAGCGGAAAAGTAAATTTTTATAACACACTAGAATGAAAATGTTTCTGAGAAATTTGAAACGCACTGTTTCACACATAATTTTGAAATGCCATAAATATTAAATAATTTAAAGATTAGGCATTGCTAAAAATTTCTCAAAAACTTTTTATTAAGTGAATTTCTAGGAACCGTGAATGATTTTGTATGAAAGAACATACGGGTGAATTTATATGAAAGTACATATGGGTATATGACAAAATTAAATTAAATATATTTTACAAGAATATATCTCTATAGTTTGAAAATGTCGAATATTATATTTTATGAATAGAATTGGATAAATTTATATGTCAAAATAAAATGAAATATATTTTACAAAAATATATCCTTATAACTTGAAAATGTCGAATCTTATATTTTATGAATAAATTTATGTGATAAAGATAAATGAAATAAATTTTGTAGCATATGGCCATACAGTCTAGAATTATGACAGTATCTACAATTTCTGTGACTTACGAATGGACAAGTAGAGTAATGAATAATTCACTTCTCGCTCCCTTTTCATATTTTTAACAGATGAATTAATTTATTTACAAAATAGTAAAATATGCATTTCTAGATTTTTTTTTTCTTTTTTGGATGAGTTGCAACAAGCCAATTTATTGAGAAATACATATACAAAACATGACAAATAATATAAGGTATCTGAAAACTCAGATCACAAGACATTTAAGTAATTTATGAGACCGACATCGCAAAAATTACAGTCAGAATAAATATTTAAAATTTTGATATTATATCTCATGATTAAAAAAATTCCCCAAAATGAACTTTATAAATATGAAATAGAAATAAAAAAAATATTTCTGTCAAATATAAATTGTGCTGTTGAATATATAATCACGGTAATGAACTATTTCTGAAATTAACTCAAAATTCTTAAGCAAATAATGTTTGGAGGAGATGTTAATCAAATGCATAAATATTTCAGAAAATTTTGAATGAAATAAATTTTGTCGAAATATACCTTTGTACATTAAAAATAGCAGAATAAACGCAGTTTGTGACAAAGAGAGGTAAAAGTACATGGGTTTAATTACCTTTACTTTATCATTAACATCAATTATTCTAATACAAATGATAAATTTAACGAAAAATTTAATTATCACGAAGAAAATATCTATTAGATAAATGGCCAATGGTAAAATCTTCTAGATCAAATTAAATTACACGAATATGTGTTTAAAAACACTGATTAAACAAATTTGTAGTGCATTTCCGCGAATTAATGATACTACGGCAAATAAACCTTAACTAATTATTGTGGTAGTGATATGTATAAAGCATTGATGAAACAAAAGTTTAGTACAGTTAAGCAGTTTTATGATACTACCGTAAATAAAACCTAACTAATTAATAGTGGTGACAACACGAAATTAAATTAAATCTCTCCTATAAGGGAGACAAACCATAATTACGAGGATTTACTCAGGCTTTGTATAAAATTTTGCAAAAATATTTTAAACCGACTTCAGATATAGAAGGTCATTACAATTCGTTTGTAATTTTTTAAAAAGAACATAGGATTCTTAATGTGCCGAAAAGAAAAAAAAAATGACCATTTTTGTTATTTTATATCTTAAAATGTATACATTACAAAAACAAATTTTTTCAAACCAAAAAGGATACATGTTTCTTATTTCATTTCACATTATCTTCAGATCATAATGGGGAATATTAGTTTAATAGGGGTTTCTAAACTCGTAGAGAAGAAAATTGGAATTACAGGTTACTCACATGATTACACAGAATTTCTGTATGTGAAACAATTTTTTTTTGGCATTTAATTATACAGGAGAGACTTGGGCTTCCATTGAATATAAAAAATTGTTTATTTACAGCATTTGTTTGTTTCAAAAGCAAAATTGTATCTTTCTTATATAAAATGTTATCAAAATCACATTTTGAGAAAATGACTTTAAAGTTCCCCCTTTGAAAATTTACCATGTTTAACAATTATGAAAAGTGCCATTCCTTTTGTTTTAAAATGTTCAGAGATTATCACTCTTTAATATGTAGATATTTTTAAAAAAATCTATTTTTTTTTAATGTTTAAAAGTCCTAAGTCCACTTAATGTACGTGTACGTATAATGTTTGAATAAACTTTGCAATGTTGATATATATCTATATTTAAGTTTGTATATACAGGGTGATTATAAAATAAAAAGAAAACTGCCCAGTTAAACTGAGGGCATTGAGCTCAAAGGCTATTCCCACTAATTGTATATTATACTCTTATTTCAAAGAATTTGAAATAAGCCCCTCGAAAAATAAAGAAATCAACAATATATTAAGAGGGGGTCATCCCCCCGTTACCCCCTCATAGTTAACTAATGAACCCCTAAACTAATCAGGAAAGTCTCTAATTACAATGAATATATATACAAAATTTGAAGAAAATCGGATAATTCTGCATGAAAAACCCATTTATCTAAATTAAGGGGGGATCAGCCCCCCGTTCCCCCCTTTATACTTAACCAATCAATCCCGAAAACTAATCAGAGACGATTCTTAACCCAATGAACCTATAACCAAATTTTGAAGCAAATGGGATAATTTTGTATGAAAAACCCATTTATATAAATTAAGGGGGAGATCAGCCCCCCGTTCGCCCCCTTTATACTTAACCAATCAATCCAGAAAATTAATCAGGGAAGCGCCTGAACACAGTGAACCTATAAACAAAACTTGAAGGAAAACGGAATAATTCTGCATGAAAAACCCATTTATATAAATTAGGGGGGATTAGCCCCCCCCCGTTCCCCCCTTTATACTTAACCAATCAATCCCGAAAACTAATCAGGGAAGCCCCTGAACACAGTGAACCTATAAACAAAATTTGAAGGAAAACGGAATAATTCTGCACGAAAAACCCATTTATATAAATTAGGGGAGGATTCGCCCCCCGTTCCCCCCTTTATACTTAACCAATCAATCCCGAAAACTAATCAGGGAAGCGCCTTAATACAGTGAACCTATAAACAAAATTTGAAGGAAAACGGAATAATTCAGCATGAAAAACCCATTTGTATAAATTAGGGGGGGGGGATTAGCCCCCACGTTCCCCCCTTTATACTTAACCAATCAATACCGAAAACTAATCAGGGAAGCGCCTTAATACAGTGAACCTATAAACAAAATTTGAAGGAAAACGGAATAATTCAGCATGAAAAACCCATTTGTATAAATTAGAGGGGGATTAGCTCCCCGTTCCCCCCTTTAAACTTAACCAATCAATCCCGAAAACTAATCAGGGAAGCGCCTTAACACAGTGGACCTATAAATAAAATTTGAAGGAAGTGGGATAATTCTGCATGAAAAACCCATTTATATAAATTAAGGGGGGTATTAGCCCCCCATTCCCCCCTTTATACTTAATCAATCAATCCCGAAAACTAATCAGGGAAGCCCCTAAACACAGTGAACATATAAACAAAATTTGAAGGAAAACGGAATAATTCTGCATGAAAAACCCATTTATATAAATTAGGGGGGGGATTAGCCCCCCGTTCCCCCCTTTATACTTAACCAATCAATCCCGAAAACTAATCAGTGAAGCGCCTTAATACAGTGAACCTATAAACAAAATTTGAAGGAAAACGAAATAATTCAGCATGAAAAACCCATTTGTATAAATTAGGGGGGGATTAGCCCCCCGTTCCCCCCTTTATACTTAACCAATCAATCCCGAAAACTAATCAGGGAAGCGCCTTAACACAGTGAACCTATAAATAAAATTTGAAGGAAAACGGAATAATTCTGCACGAAAAACCCATTTATATAACTTAGGGGTGGGATTAGCCCCCCCGTTCCCCCCTTTATACTTAACCAATCAATCCCGAAAACTAATCAGGGAAACGCCTTAACACAGTGAACCTATAAACAAAATTTGAAGGAAAACGGATATTTCTATGAAGAGTTATCGCGTTACGTACATACATACGTACGTACATACATACAGAACCGACGGGCACATAAGCTCTCAGGCTTTGATAGCCTGTGAGCTAAAAACTATCCCGATATATGAGTCCTTAACTATCACACCGTTCACAGAAACTGACTGAAATTTTGGTTTTAAGTATTTTGAGGTATGCGCTCAAGAATCGTATGAAAAACATTAGTTAAACTATAACAGTTACGTTTACAGTGACAAAATTTTGAAAATTTCAAATGGCAACACCTAATTTTTTTATTGGAATGTGATTTTCATAGTGAAAAACCATAAAAAGCGTTGGAACGGTACCTGTAGCACGAAAATTTCTGGCGCTAGACAGACTAAGAAGAAAAGTAAAAACAACGAATAAGGACAGAGAATCAACAGAAAATAAAACATTTTATTGTGTTTCACAAATTTTCCACGTCACACACGAAGACACGTTGCATGCGGCAGATGGTGGATAGCACTGAATAATAAAAATGTTTTACTTTCTGTTGCTTCTCTGTCCTTTATTGGTTGTTTTCACTTTTCTTCTTAGTCTCTCTAGCGCCGGCAATTTTCGTGTTACAGGTACCGTTTCAACGCTTTTTACGGTTTTTCACTATGAAGATCACATTCCAATAAAAAAAATAGGTGTTGCCATTTGAAATTTTCAAAATTTTGTCACTGTAACCGTAACTGTTAGAGTTTAACTGTAGTTTTTCATACGATTCTTGAGCGCATACCTCAAAATACTTAAAACCAAAATTTCATGCCCAGTTTCTGTGAACGGTGTGATAGTTAAGGACTCATATATTGGGATAGTTTTTTTATAATCACCCTGTATATCGAAAGGATTCGTTTCAGTGGTAACAATTTTTGCCTTTTTCGACTTTCTAACTTCTAACTTTCGTAAAATATGGCCAATAGCTACAAAATTTAAATACGTTGTTAAGGTACACAGTATTAATATTCATTTTTGAAATAGTCATCTTATCGTGAATATTTGTTTTCACAACGACACTTCTAACTTTTAATTGATGATCTTCAATAATGTATCAAAGTTATTCCTATTGGCAAAATTTGATTAAAAATGAATATGAAATTAACGTGAAGAGTTGCTAAAAGAATCAACTGAATCATTCAATTTTTGTTTTCACAACGATACTTCAAACTTTTAATTTATGATCTTCAATCATGTGCCACAGTGATTTCTATTGGCAACAATAGGATTAAAAATGAATGTTAAATTAATTTAAAGGGTGGCCAAAAGAATAAACTGAAATATTTTTTAACACTTTCCAACAATGTTGAAAAATGTTTATTAATTTGGTTAATCTGGCCGTCTGTCTGTCCGTATTCTCCGTACTCTGTTCTAACTCTCGTAAATATGCTCGGATCGCCGTGTAATTCATATGTATTTTTAGGTTTTACGATGTCATGTTTGAAAATGAAGTGTTATAGTAAAGTGTTATATGAAGCATTTGTAATTCGTCTACAGGGGCATTCAAAAGAATTCCATTAAATTATGGTCTATATTAGAAAAACCGTTTGAAATGTATTTTAATGATGTTATACTATTTCAAACACATTAAAATTGATATAGATCATTCAGGTGCACTACAAGATGTTTATTGCAGAATATGGTAAACATAGCGTTTATCATTCATTTACAAGGACACATAAAATAATTCGGTTACAGTATTGACTATTGTAAATTTCTAGATTTTTTAGAGAAGCTTTTATATCTCTATGAC